>CM052708.1:57394408-57464638 GCA_028551405.1 Uromys caudimaculatus | reverse complement strand
CATTCTCCTCTCTTCTCCCTTCTCTGTTGTCTCCATGTCTTCCTCTGCCTCCCCTTAGAAACCCTGTTCTTCCTTCCTCCATTCTGTTCTCCCCTTCCCCTCTGACCCTCTCATTTCTTCTCTCCCCCTCTTTGCTCTGACTCCCTCCCTCCTTTCTTGTGGTGGTTTGAACAAGGATCAACCCCAGAGGCCCATATGTTTAAATTCTTGGTCCTTAGTTAGTGGAACTCTTTGGGAAGTGTCTCTGGCAGGGTTTCTAGTGCTGTAATGAAACGCCAAGACCAAAAGGCAAGTTGGGGAGTATGTGGTTTGAATATGCTTGGCACAGGGAGAGGTGCTCTTAGGAGGTTCGGAGAAGCGGGCCTTGTGGAGTGGGTGTGGTCTTGGAGGAAATGTATCACTATGGGAGCGGACTTTGAGACCCTTCTCCTAGCTACCTGGAAGCCAGTCTTCTCCAGTGACCTTCAGATGAAGATGTAGACCTCTCAGCTCCTCCTGCACCATGCCTGTTTGGACATTGCCAAGCTCCTGCCTTGATGATAATGGACTGAATCTCTGAACCTGTAAGCCAGCCCCAATTACAAATTGTCCACATAAGAGTTGCTGTGGTCATAGTGTCTCTTCATAGCAATGGAAACCCTAACTAAGACAGGGAGGAAAGGGTTTATTTGGCTTACACTTCTATATCACTGTTTGTTCCCAAGGAAGTTAGGACTGGAACTCAAGCAGGGTAGGAACCCGGAGGCAGGAGCTGATGCAGAGGCCATGGAGAGGTGCTGCTTGCTGGCTTGCTTTCCCTGGCTTGTTTGGCCTGCTTTCTTATAGAACCCAGGACCACAGCCCAGAAATAGCACTATCTACATACAATAGGCTGGTCCTTCTCCCATCAATCACTAATTAAGAAAATACCTTACAGTCAGATCTTATGGAAGCAGTTTCTCAATTAAGGTTCCCTCTTTTCAGATAATTCCGGTTTGTGTGTCAAGCTGACACAAGACTAGCCAGCACAGGAAGGATTAGGAGGTGTGGCTTGTTGGAGGAAGTGTGTCACTGGGGGTAGGCTTTGAGGTTTCGGGTCCACCTGACCTCTGCTTGTGAATCAGATGTGGGCACTCAGCGGCTGTACCAGTGCCACGCCCACTTGCCTGCTGCCTTACTCCCTCCACGACGTTCACGGACTCTCCCTGTGATACTGTAAGCAACACCTGCCCCAGTTAAATGCTTTCTCAAGTTGCCTTGGTCATGGTGTCTCCTCCACCATAGTCCACAGTGACTAAGACACTTTCTCATCTGTCCTTCCTCCTTCCTCTCCTTCCTTCCTCTTCTCACTCATGACTTCCTTCCCTTCCATTTCCCTTATAATACCTTCTCTTCTTTCTCCCTTTCCTCTCTTTTCTTTCTGTTCCTTCCCTATCCTTCCCTCTGTCCAATCATTCCATCTTTCCCTCTTTGCCTTTCCTTCATCTCGCTTCTCTCCTCCCCCCCTCCTCCTCCTCTCTTCCCTCCCCCTCCTCCTCTCTTCCTCCCCCCTCTCCTCCCTCTCTTCCTCCCCCTCTCCTCCTCTCTTCCTCCCTCCTCTCCTCTTCCTCTCTTCCTCCCCCCTCTCCTCTTCCTCTCTTCCTCCCCCTCTCCTCCTCCTCTCCCTCCCACACTGTCCCTTTTTCCTTCACTATCCTTCTCTTCCTTCCCCGTTTCTCCCTCCCTTGTTCTCTTTTTCTTTACTTCCTCCTCTTTCCTCTCCTTCCTTCCTTCGTTCTTTCCCCTCCCCTTCCCCATTCTTTCTCTTCTTTCCTCTCTATCCCTCTTTTCTTCTGCATTTTCTCTACTATATCCACCCTCTTTCTCCCCTCCATTTAAGCCTCCCTCTTCCCCCCTTTCCCTCCTTTCTCTTTCCCTGTTCCTCTTCCCTCCTATCCTCTTATCCTCCTTCTCTTCCCCTCCCCCTCCTTCCCCTTCTCCCCCCTTCTGTGCTTCCTCACAACCTCTCTCCTTTATTCTTCCTTTCTGTTTTGTTTTGTTTTGTTTTGTTTTTTGAGACAGGGTTTCTCTGTGTAGCCCTGGCTGTCCTGGAACTCACTCTGTAGACCAGGCTGGCCTCGAACTCAGAAATCTGCCTGCCTCTGCCTCCCAAGTGCTGGGATTAAAGGCATGGGCCACCACTGCCTGGCTATTCTTCCTTTCTTTATTTTTCATTTCTTCTTCCTGTTTCTTACTATGTGGGTGTGAAAACAAACACCATGAATGTTGTCTCCAGGTCCCCTTCTTCAATGCATGGAGCTCTGTAAGCTCCACTTCACTTTCTTCAAGCCTCTAATTAGAGTTTTCTCTCAGATTGGAGCACTTCATTTGGATGGTCTTAAATGGTGTGTCCTGCTACCTGACATTACAGAGAGGGCTTATCTATCACTTCTGTACTTGCTTATTGCTTCTCTCCCTTCCCTGGAATGTAAGCATAAAAATAGCAGCTTTAGTTACTTTCATTGCTTATTAAAATATAGATTTTCATGATCCCCACTAGCCCCATTTCTCGTGCATGGGAGGAGATTGCAGGGTGGGGTCAGGCCTATCTTTATTGTTTCCAAGCTGCATGATTTTCAACTTGTGAAAATCATTTTACCCTTCAGATTCATAAAAATCTTCACTAAAGATGGATTCCCCTCAGTAGAATATGCATTGCCCATGTCAACGTGTGTGCATATGTGCACTGATGCGTGTGCAAATGTGTGTGTAGAGGCTGTGTGCCTTGTTTTCATCCTTTATTTCTTCACAGTTTTTGAGACAAGGTCTCTTCACTGAACTTGGAGATTAGCCAGACTGACTGGCCAGTAACCTCAGAGATCTGTCTAGCTCCACTCAGCCCCTGCCTTCCTGATTATAGACACTAGGAACAGCTTTTTATGTGCAGGGGTGGGGACTCTTAATTCAGATCTCCATGCATTATGGCTAGCACTTTACCCACTGACCCATTTCCCAGCCCCGGATTCCTAGTTCTCTGAACTCATCTATTTGTTGATGGCTTCTGTCAAAATAGTCTTGTCATTTATTTAGGTGGAGCCCACATCTTTGCAAGGTGTGGTGGCACATACCTTTAATGCCAGTACTCAGGGGCATTAAAGGGGTCTCTATGAGTTCAAAGCCATCTAGGTTTATGTAGTGAATTCTAGGCCAGCCAGGGATACATGGTGAGACTCTGTCTCAAACAAATAAACAAATAAACACACAAACAAATAATAAGTCCCTTGTGCATACAGAAAGTAGAACAACCCCCCCCCCCCCGAACAGGCCTTCGAAGCTTTTTGATAGAAAAAAATGACTATTCTGTTGCTCTTTTGTCACTTTGTCCTAGTCATCTGCTAGCTGCTCAAGTTTATCTTTGCAGTCTTTTGTACCTTATTGCTACCTGCCAGTCAATATGTAATAGAAAATCACTGTGAGATAGATGACTCCTGTGGTCACTGCCCTGCTGCCTGCTTTTTACCTCTCTGACGCCAAACCTTGACATTTAGTTCTCACCAACTTCTTTAGTGTTTCTATGCTACCTAAAAATATTGGGAAAGAAAGGGGGAAAACAGCTGAATGTATGACCACCTGGCCTATCTTAGCACTTAGGGGGCAGACGCAGAAAAATCCTGACACTTCAGAACTGCCTTGGGCTTTGTCTCAGCAAACACAATGGAAAACATTTTAATATGGTGGAACACATAGGCTAAGATTTACCTTCAGAATCATTTTGAGTTGTGCAGTTCCATGGCATTACAGTCATGATATTCTGTAACCACCAGCATGTTCATGTCCAGAATTCTATCTGGGAAAATTGCAGCCCTGTCTACTCAAACAGTTGCTTAGGATACTTTGTCTCACTCCTTGGGTGTCCTTGTCATTCAGGAGTGTATCCAGTTAGGATACAGTCGCTTCAGTAGATTTTATCACTATTATCTAAAGAAGCTAGCGAATCCTGGTCTACGGTGCTAGCTCTGGCATCTCTCCTGAGTTCTGCATTTCCTGTGAGTAATGACACTGTGAGATGTATCCCAAAGGCATTCTGCTCTAGAGGTTCAAAGCTCCGTCTGCTCAGCCTCCTTGTAGGCTGACTCTGCTTCTCTTGTGGCATTGCCTGATGGCTGAGGTCATTCCTTCCTTTCAGGGCTTCCACTCTGTGCCTGGGTTCTTTTGTTCCAACATCCTGCTTGGTGCCCAGAGAAAGACCTTATGGGAAGGCAGAGGAATAGGGGGGTATCCTAAACTCTGAAGACTTAACCTGAAGATTTGTCTTGGGGTCTGGGTGGTACATGCCACATCACAGGTGCTGAGCATGGTGTTTGGGAGGGGCTTGGGATGGGGAGAATCTCACTTGATAGACAAAAATCCATGTTTTCCCCCATTTATCGATCTCCCAGTGCATTCACTTGTACAGGCTTATCTAATTTAAAATCAAGTATTTGTCTATCAGGGTTTCTAAGCAGGATCTTTATACTGAGTTTCTGCATTTTTCTTTAATTGATGAAACGAACCCCTTCCAATAGCGAAAGGAAAGCTTGACTAACATTATGGTCTCCTAAAGAGCTCTCAGGGTAGTCTTTACTCCTAATGATGAATTCTGACTCTATGGAAGGGAGCCAAGAGAAGTGGCAATATCATTTTTTAGGGTTAACTCTAAAATGGAGTTTTTATTCCATGAGAATATTTCAAATAACAATCAGGCGTTTACTATTACATCATGTAGCTTTTGCGTTGCTGTAATAGAGTTTGTTTTTGCTATTTTCATCAGGATCTGAGAGAAGTTAAGTGGAAGGAGGTATCTAGGTGAGGCGTAGCTTGTGGGGTTGTGCAGCTCCTCAGTGTGGTTGGGCTAGGTAGTAGGGCCAGGCTGCTCAGCAGTCACTTCTGTGTGGAGGGCTCGGGAGAGATGTGGCCTGGAGGGAGCCGCTGGAGCTGCTCCATAGTGAATAGCCTCGGAGAGAGGGAGTGGCAAAAGCCGGGCTAAGGCTCCTTGCAATCGACTGGCGTTCCTTTGAGAAGCATGGCTAGGCGACGGGCGAGAGGCGGTCCTTAGCTGCCCGGGAAGGGGCGGGGGCGGGGCGGGGCTTGAGTCTCAGAACAGCCGCAGTCTGCGGGGTGTGTCAGAGAAAGGCGTGATCTGAGAAGGGGGCGGGACCGTCCTTTGCCATTCACGGGAGGGGCGGAGCCGAGGCGGGGCCTGAGGCTCCTCCAAGAACAGTGGCCGGCACTTAGGGCGCGTCTAGGAAGGCGTGGCTACGCGGAAGGGCTGCTCCCCAGATAACGGTCCCAGGGCTGCGCATGCCTGCGGGCGACGCCTGCATGGCCCTTTGCAGCCCCAAGCGCGCGGCGCGCTAGGGCTCGCTCCTCCTCCGCAGCGGCGCCTTCCTCTGCCCTTCTGCGGGCTGCGGCAGAGCGCTGCGGCGGTACAGGCCTCTGCCATGAGGATCCCCGCCTCAGGGCCAGCGGCCGGCCTCTCGGAGCGACAGGGCTGGGTGTGAGGAGGAGGCCTGGGGAGCCAGCCATGGGGGACAGGTGACGAGACCCCGGGAGGGAGGGCGGGCCGGCCGGCCGCTCACGAACCCCGCTGACCGTCCCTTTGCCTGTCGCAGGTGGGTCCGCGTGACCGTGCTCCGCGGCTGCGTGGGCTGCAGGACCGTGGCGGTGCCGGCGACCGCAACCGGGCGGGACCTCAAGGAGCGCATCTTCGCTGAAACCGGCTTCCCGGTGGCGGAGCAGCGACTGTGGCGCGGAGACAGGGAGGTAGGTCAGCGCCAGGCCTGCCCTCTTAGATGGGCGCAGTCGCCTGCTGGCGGCAGGAAATTCACCGGCTCCTGTCTGTCACGGAAGACTGATGCTCAGATGATTCAATAGCGCTTTGTAAATAGCTGGAGCAGGATGGCAGGAGCGTAATTGTGGGTGTTAGGGGTTTGGTTTGGTTTGGTTTGGTTTGGTTTGGTTTGGTTTGGTTTGGTTTGGTTTACAGTTTCCACATTTGTGAATCTTCACTGCCTACAACGAAAACACGATTTGATTTTTGATGGGCATTGTGAACCAAGGAGTTTTTAAAATTCACAGACATCACCACTGATAGAACGGAATCATCATTTCTATTTTTCAGTTTCTAAGTTTAACAAAAATAGTGTTTTTAAAATGTCCTATTCTGGAGCCCTTCCCACTCCCTTTGTGGTTCTGGGGCAAATACTCTCCACTAATTTCTTTGAATCACTGAAATTTACAGCTGAAAAGAGTCTTCAGACATAACTTAATACCTAAACTTATTTTGAGGAGAAAACCTAAAACTTCTGAAGTGCTAATGAATGACTTAGTCCACCAATACTTAGGAAAATGAGAGCATTTCACATGTTCAATTGTCTTCTTAAATGATGGGGCACATCCTATAGTTTTCTTGAAAGGGAAGTTTAAGTTTTATTGGAAATGATCTTGTTCTTTAATTCTAATATCTTTCCTTTCTTATGTGATAAAGACCATCATTTAAAGGGCCTAAAAAGTCAAATAAAATTACAGAAGTAACTTGAGTGTCATGGATGGCGTTTCTAGTTGGGTTTCCATACTGCTCAATTCAGAGCCCTCCAGGGTGGTCTTGACTTTTTATACACTGGGTCGGTTTTCTGGTTTCCTGTACATTAGACATGGATTTCTGATGAACCTGCTCTCATGCACCTCTACAGACAGGTCATTTCTTATCACATTCCCCGGGGTGTTTGCTGCTGTGCAGACATTGGCTTGTCCAAGGAGTTGAGGCAGAACCACAGAGGAATATACTGTTATTGCTTTCTTTGTGACACCTTCATTCTTACCCACCTTTATGGGTCTGCTCTTCTGTGTCTATGCCCACTTTACTCCTGGGTCCACTTTGTTGTTGTGTTCCCTAAATGCATATGCTAACATGACTCAGTCGCAGCTCTTGGCACTGGAATGGTTTCTTACAGGTGCCTGTGTGGGACTCAGATTTGGGGTGGTTGAAGGGGTCATATTGTTTAAGTTGGTGGTTAGGAGGGTGAAAGAGATCCAGGTCCATCACTGATCTTGAGGTCGTGAGGTTCAGGGCTATGGCTGTGAAGGTGATATTGAAAGCATGGGGTGGGGGAAGTGAGATGGCTCAGGGCTGTGCCAGCCTGGCGACTGGGAGGCCATGGGAAAGTGGACGGGGAGAACCATCCCTACAGACTTGTTTTCTGACCTTCACACATGTGCCCTCATCATATACCCACACCACACCACACACACACACAACCACACACCACATATGCATACACACAACCACACACACACATACACACACCACACACACAACCACACACACCACACACCCGCACATACCAGACACGCCACACACACCACACATATACATACACACATACACACACACACGCATACACACACAACTACACACACATACACATACCATACACACAACCACACACACCACACATATACATACACACACATACCACACACATACATACATACACACATACCACACACACTAAACACACAACACATACATACACACCAACATACCACACACACATCACCACACATACATACAAACATACATACACACACATACCACACACACACACATACACACCATACACACACATATATACACTAAACACACTACAAATAAGCAAATGAAGAGATATACAGGACACTCTGTAAAGGACAGAATTGTGGCAGTTGGTGCCACATGGACCTAAAGGAAGGAGAGTGGAAGTAAACTACGGCAGAAGGCTTTGTGGAGCATGTTTGCAAGCCTGGAGTCAGACCAGGAGAGCAAGGGTTCCTTAGTAGATGACAAAGGCAGCTCACTCTGGAAGAAGTGTGGCAATCAACTTGCTTTTATATGTGGTCTAGCTGACGGCGAGACCAAGAAGGAGTTAGGAAAATGCACATAATGGAGAAGTGGGTGACCCAGATCCTGATTGCCACTGCCTTGTATATGTAACAAGAGCCAAACTCATGTGTCAGGATCTGCTTTCTAAGGTCTGTGACTGTAAAGACTGAAAGTCAGCTCACAGTCACAGGTAGAATGGGAAAGAGAGGTCAGAGCTGGAGTTAGGACGGGGCCGATGCTTAGCATCTCCCCCTTTCTGTATTTGGGGAGTGTGTGGGAAGAGGATTGCTGGGCACCTGTGCCCTGTTCTGTGACCTCTACACCCTGCTGAGCTCCAGACTCCCTTCTGTGGCCTCTCTCCCTACCACCTCATTTAACGCTCTGAAGAAACATTGTGTGTTGGCATTCTTTCCACAGGTGGATGCTACCTTTCAGTCCCATGCTGCTTTATAACTTTTTAGATTGACATTATTAAATTCTGAGTATTTTAGTGTGAGCAGCAGATGGTGATAGAGAGTAGATGGAGATTGAGCTTTTCTCTTTTAATTCATCACAAGTGTGTCATGTCCTCCCCCCCCAAGCTGACTCTTGAACATCTCCCTGTGTCTTTGACGTTTAAAAAAGAAGAGGTGTTGGGTGCTCTGCTGAACAGTTATATTATCATACTGTTTAATGATTTGGAGAGAGTCACTGTTTGCTAGCAATTAAAGATACCTATCTCTGAGGTTTCTAAGGGACAATGAGGCTGGCAAGACCAAGCGTCTGATGATTTTATACTCATTTTAAAAGCAATGAGATGGGCACTTTGAATAGAAGGTACATTGCATCTGGGGAGAATAGGAACATTTTCTTTGATCTCCTTACTTTATGTATGTCCTTGGTTAGAAAGCATGTCATATCATACACCTGCTGGCCCTGGGAACTATCCTGTGAAAACTAGTGCATGTCTTACACAGTGCTCAAAGAAGCATAGATGAGAATACTGACTGCCACAAATGAAAGAAAACAACAACAAACAAAACAAAAACCAACTTAGAAATAACCCAAATGTTGTGATATATTTGCATGGCAAAATATCACATAACAATGAATACTGAACAGCCAAGCCTATTCATTGTTTTTAGTGGCAGGATCTTATACATATTTGAAACTGTGAATTTGGCATGATTTGGTGTTGGAGTGTAGATCAGTGGTAGAATACTTGCCTAGCATGTGAAAGAGATGGAGGGAAGAAAGGAAGGAGGTGACTTGTATGGTAGAAGAGAAATAGGTTTATTTTTATTTGTAATTATTTAAAGAAAAATTCTAACTTAAATTTAGATAATTTAATTATTCCATAAAGATTTTTTTAGAAGATTTATTTATTTATTTATTTATTTATTTATTTATTATATATAAGTACACTATAGCTGTCTTCAGATGCATCAGAAGAGGGCATCAGATCTCATTACAGATGGTTGTGAGTCACCATGTGGTTGCTGGGACTTGAACTCAGGACCTCTGAAAGAGCAGTCAGTGCTTTTAACCACTAAGTCATCTCTCCAGCCCTCTATAAAGATTTTAACTAGCATTCTGTTCTGCCTGCTGGAACGTTATCAGAGCAACTTATTTCTTGGTAAGGATAGTTAATAAGTATTGCTTGAATGAAAAGCATTTGAGGAGGTTTTGAAGTGACAATATTGGTGTTATTGAGAGACCACATTTTTTGGGTTCAGATTCCATCTTAGAAAACATGACCTAAGTTTAAACTCAAGTAAACTAACAGGCTGGTACCCAGCTCCAGTTTCCAGGCTACCCCCCAACAAGACCTGTGTCTCCAGCTTATTACTCCAACAAATCCAGCATCTAGCACCAGTTTCCAGATTATTCCCCAACAAATCTTCACCTGCAGATTACAGGCCTGCCCCTACCTAACAACCATCAATCAGGAGGAGAACAGAAGTTAAGTTTCTGGTTTGGCTCCCAGCACCAGTCAATTATGCTAAAGGCCACAGTAGCCCCCAATTAGATGCTTGCCAGGCTAGAGACACTCACCCCTCACTTGCCACTTTCTATAAGACTGTTCCAATGAGTGGTCGGGGCTCTTCTCCACCAGAACCATCCTATGGGTCAGCGGTGAGTTAAGCCCACGCTCGAGCTTGTAAACAAAGACCCTCGTGATTGCATCGGATCGACTCCTGATTGGTCTTTCAGGGTTCATGAGCACTACATTGGTGCTACATTATGTTGCTTCTTACACGTTTTCTGTTCTCTTTTTCAGATACCTGATTGGATCAAGATTGGAGATCTGACTTCTAAAACCTGTCATCTTTTTATAAACCTTCAATCAAAAGGCTTAAAAGGGGGAGGTATAATCTTGACTTTACCTGAAGTTCATTAAAGATTTTATTTTAATGCAGAAGCAGAGGGGAGGATAGTGGCTGCCAGGAGCTGGGAGGAGGGTGAAAGGAAGAGGTGTTGGTCCAAGAGGATAACGTTTCAGCTGTGCAAACCCGAGGAGACCTGGGGATCGGCTGCACAGTGAAGGGCCCAGTTAGGGCGGGTGCTAGTGCTGTAACATGTACCTAGGAGCTGCTGAGAAGAGCGGGGCATGCTAGCACATGCTTGTAATCTCAGTACATAGGAAGCCAAGGCAGGGGGATCTTTTGAGGCCAGGCTAGGCTGCCTAGCAAGACCCTGTTTCAAAAACAAGCGAAGAAAGTAATAAAATTGTTAAGAAGGAACATCTTAAATGCTTTTCCACAAAGGGAATAAAGTCAAAACAAAAGGGAGGAACGTTTGAAGTGACTGATGAGGTGTGCTGGTGATGACAATGATGTTTTGATAATTTTAGACATTAAGTATTTGTAACTTTTTGTACACACTTCAATAAAGTAGCCTGAACTAAAGGTTTTATTTTAAACATGAAATGAGAGCATATTATAGAATGCAGGGAGGGGCTGCCCAAGCCAGAAGAAAATGGTGGATGTAGCTAGTTTTGTGATGAGTGAGAGAATCTGTTGACATAGTCTTGCTTAGTCTTGGTCTTGGTGATGATTAAGTCAAAATTATGCAAATGAGAATCCCTAATGCAGAAATCTGAAGTAGGCCAAAGGCACCTGGCATGATGCCAACAATGAAAAGGTCAATACTTGACCTCATATAACAGTTATAGTAAAAACACAGGCACAATAAAAATGTATACAGATTGCCCTCAGGCTATGGCTCTAAGGTGTATATTAAATATACATGGATTTCTTCTTTGGCCTTGGATTGCATTCTTAAGATATTTTACTAACTAGTGCAAATATTCTGAAGTCTAAAGAATGGAATACTCTGGTTCCAGCCTGTGGTGATGATTACTTTGTGAAGCACTTTATTACTTTTTATTGATATGCATATTTTAACATTTTCTTGTTCTTAAGGAAGTTTTCTCCATCTTCTTCACATCTTCCAGCCACCTATCTGAGGATGGCCTGGTCAGCTGGGGTAGAACAGTGCAGGCAGGACTTAGTTGTTAACCTAGTCAGTGACTGGACCTCAGAGCCACCAGAGTATTGGTTACATTTGAGAGTGATGAGAATGTGACGATAAGTGACATTATTTCTGGCTTGTTTTTCATCACAGGAGCAATAAACAGCACCAGTTATTTAATCACCTTAGAAAACAGCAGCACCTTTATCCCTCTGTCATGCTGCTTGCTTTTGAATTATCCGTTTGTGAAAGTATGCCTTGGAAAATTCCTTAAAAATGTAATGTGTCATTTAGTTAAATGTCTTGAGATTTGATAACACTGAATTGCCTTTACTTTCCATTGAGCTGGACATAGGATTCTCTTGTGCCATACCTGAAACCATGCAGCAGAGCCAGATCACACATGGGAGGAAAGTCATGAAATCCTACTTTTCTAAATCTTTTTATAATATATTCTGCATTTTAGGTCGATTTGGTCAAACAACTCCACCACTTGTTGACTTTCTCAAGGATATTTTGAGAAGATATCCAGAAGGAGGACAGATCCTTAAGGTAGGGGCTCTGATAGCGTCCCGTGTGCCTTTCCTTCAGAGCGAAGCACTTAGTGCTTGCATTTGGTCTAGATTGAGTTGTATTACCTTGCCTCCATGGCCACAGTGCATAGCTGAATGGAGTAGATTTGAGAACACAGTTGGCATGAAGGGAAGAGGGCTTGTGGGTACAGGACCACCCTAGGCTGCTGCACGCTCACTCCCTTTAAACACAGTATCTTCTAGGAATGCTCCTAGTGGCATGTTCCAGCCGTCAATCAAGTAACCAACCAATAGTTCACAGCCTAATACCAGTCCATGGAGAGGCCAGGAACAGATGCTTGTTTGGCCTCTGGATTTAGAAGCTTGTTTTGCCAGAGAGTTTACTTTAATAGGATAATTGCTTATTTATTTATATTTATATACATATGATCACAGTATTTTTTCTCCAAGACGGAGTAGAATTCTCTTCGTAGTCTAGGTTGGCCTCAAGTTCATAATGCTTCTGCTTCAGTCTCAGTGGTGGGATTATGGACACAGCTTGAGATATATTCTTTAAGTATGAATATACTCATTAATAGGAAAAAATTAGACATCCACAAATAAGGCAATGGCAGAAGATTTTGTGGAAATTAGGTTTGGTGTTCAGTAAGAAACCTCCTTAATAAACTGGGGCAGTGGTCAGTTATTATGCACCCTCCTCGTCATTCCCATCTTCAGTGTTTTCACCCTTATTTCTCTTCCAGCTTAGCAATGTTTTAAGGTCTAGTAGCTCATGTAGTTATGCTGAGATAGGCACAAAGGCTGTGCTAGCAGGGACTGTCGTAAGGGCTACTGGAGTAGCTTCTTCAGTGTGACTTTCAGAATGGGAGCCAGTGACTTTCAGGAGCATGATCTTAGAAGGCTAGTTTGAAAGCTACTTTTTTTATATTGGTTGCTAGAGATATGAAGGGTGTGATTATGGAGTTGTCATGGGGCTGGGGAGGACCATGTGGGATGGTCTACGTGGATTCAGAGTGAGGATTCGGTTGCTGGTTTCAGGAGTTGGGTCAGAAGTGAGCGAGTAGGATCCTTGCATCCAGGAAGGATGTGCCAGGTCACCTGGGGTTGGCCTCCTTTGCTCTTTTTGTGATGTTTTTTATTGTAGCCAGTTCTATGGCATCTCTGTTCCTTGGGTATTTTAGTGCTAGGCTCAGTGGCGTTTCTCAGAATTGCCTGTAGCTCAACCTCCACCTTCTATGGTGTTTGCTAAAGTGGGTCCAGATTCTTAGGGATTTGCTGCCTCCTGGAATCCATAGCAGTGATCCCCTAAGGGTTACAGCCTCGGAGGAGCCCATTATATCTCTACTTGTACAGGCTGTGGTTGTCAGTTGGGGCCTGGAACCTAGTGTTTTGTCTTCAGCTTTCTAGTTAATCCCTGCTTCCTATAATGCACATAAGTCTTGAAAACAAACTCTAGGAACTGCTTTCATTTTTGTAAGCTAACATAGTATTCTACCAATCATTTAGTTCTTACTGTCCACCCATCCTATTAACATCTTGCTCATTTTTAAAGACTTTCTTGGACAGAACAGAAAGGAAAGGGATCTGAGATGTTAAAACTCCTGTGAGAAGTGGCAGCTGTGTAAATAGGAGCCCCAGCTGCTAATGGATGCCTGGGTAGTTAGAGAAGGTTCAGGTGTTTGTATTCAGGTTAGATGGATTGGTTCTGGCCCAAACCTCCAGGTCTCCAGTTTTTGGTTCTGAGGCTCAAACCCAGGGCCTTTTATATGCTAGACAAGCCCTGTACCCTGAGCTACACAGAAGTACTCACAGGGCCTGTGGATGTCCTCGGTGAACCTGATTAGCCCAATCCCAGCTTGGCTGTTTAAGTCTCTTCTTCCTGAGTTCTTTGACATTTGTGCTCTTCTAGGGGTTTTGCCGGCATTGCTTTAGTATCAGATGAAGTGCTCTTTAATTAGGGATTCCAAGGTTCCGAGGAAATAAAAAGGACTTTCCCTAAAGTCAGATGGTGGTGAGTTTGATAATATGGGGGCTTTTCTAATCACCCACATGTCCATTTAAGGTGGTTGCCCTCAGTTTTCTTTGTTCTAAGTAGGAGCCTATTAAGGAGTTTATCATGTGATGATTTTCCCTTACTGTAGACCGGCTCTGGAGAATGAGGTAGGGGTGGCTCTCCAGAGTTCCATTCAAGTTTTGATGGTGGTAGGGGTTGTCTCTATGACTTGAAGCTTATTTCAGCTGTAGCTTGCCTCTAGTTGACAAGAATGCTTTGTTTAGAAGTATTTGGGTTAAGGCTGAGGATTTTGTTGATGCCTTTGCCCCTTCCTTTCTAGGTCACAGATGTCTGGGCACCCCCAACTCCCCCACTATCCAACAGATGATCAATACTGCTCCCTTTATGAATGGTTCTCAGTACTAAGATACTTTCTGCCTCAGGCATGTCAGGCTGTCAAGAGTATTACCTATTAAGGGTGCATGTAGACTAATACTATTGAATATTCTTTTTTTCTAAGAGAAAAAAAAGGATCTTAGGGTATTTTATTTATTACATTCAAATGTTATCCCCTTTCCCGGTTTCCCCTCCAGAACCCCCTCTCTCATTCTCCCTCCCTGCAACTATCTAAGATTCTTAAAAGTTTGGTAAACAATTGAGAACTAATGGTCTATTTTTGGAAGCTGTTTAAGCATAAACTATCTCAGAATAATTGGTATAGAGCTTTGAATTAGAGTAGTCTCCTTTGAACAAGGCTTTGGGTGGGTTTGTGGCTAGAGGCTGAATGATAGCGGTTTCAAAGGTGGTTGCAGGTGTCTTGCTGAGAAAGACCCCCAGTCCCTGGCTGCTGAGAAAGACCCCCAGTCTCTGGCTGTGCGGGGTCCACTTTCAGTAGGAACCTAACTTTACCCATGGGCAGAGTGAGGTTTTCTTCTCTTTAATATATTTACTTTTTAGATATTGTAGGTAAAACAAAGTCGGACAGTAGATTATTATATTAATGTCATGTATATTTCATGGTTAGGAATTAATTCAGAACGCAGAAGATGCTGGGGCCACAGAGGTTAAATTTTTATATGATGAAACACAATATGGAACGGAGACTCTTTGGTCGAAAGATATGGCACAATATCAGGGTAAGAATAAATTGGAGTAAATTTTATTTTTATACTAATGGTGATTTTTTTTAATGATTTACAACACTTTGCTTAATAAACAGTGTAATTATCATTTATACTTCTTGGCATGTTTAATTCAGGTGTTGTTGGGTTTTTTCCCCTCTGCTTTTGGTGGGAAGATATTTCTGCCAGTTGGTAGTATCCTTAGAGAAAAAAAGATTAAAATTAAATGGCTAGCAATGTAATCACATAGCCTCCCATTCTTGTCAGTCAACCTGTACTTTATATTGTGAATAAGATAAAGGACACTGCCTCTATATAAATACCGTTTCTTTTGCATTTGGAAAGAAGTTGTAAGAAGCTCTCTTTTGTATATTGTCTTCTACTTTAGGGCTGCCCTTCTGCTGGAGGTGAGAACATAGACTCACTAGGAGGAGGGAAAGAGGGTAGTGAGAGGGGAAGTCATAGTAGAGCCATTACCTGTAGATGCTTGCCAGCTTGCTTGCACTCTGAGATGTGGAAAAATGTGAATGTAACTTAGCTCAGCTCTGAAATTGGTAGATGATTGTGGATACCTGCATATGATGGGACATAACTGTGTAAAAGAAGCCTTAGCTCATTTTCTTAGACATCTCTGAGAGAAGTTTCAGTGATAAAACAGTGTTTTGTGAAGGTGTTGCCATTGTTATTGGATATGTAGCACTTATTGCCATGGTTACTGTCATTCTGCCATTAGTTTTAAGACTTGACGGGAACTTTGACCTGGAAAAGAGATGTATATATTGTGGTGACAGCAGGAGGCTGGCGCCCTGGCTCTGGGTCCTGCCACCTTGCTGACTCCAGTGCTGTCCTCTAGAGACCAGTCGTCCATGGTGAGAGGATTAACTTGTAGTTTCTTGGCTCTGATTTTATCATTTAATGTAGCCTCAGCAATGATGTTCAATTTGCGTTCAGGGGACTGCAGACCACATCCTGGTCCTGTACAGCCTACCCACTGCACAGCTCCACAGGCAGTGACATACTAGGCAATCCCTCTGATCTCCATGTCCACCTACTGAAAAACTAGTGACAGAAAGGGCAGTGTTTCTTCCTAGTTGTCTTAGGAGAACATGGGGTCCTTGGTGTGATGGGCTATCCTTATGCCGTGGGCATTCTGTGTTCTTTGTTCTGACGTGCTGTGCTGGTGAGGATGGAGTGCTCCCAGAAGCATTGCTTAAGGTTTCGTGCTTCCAGTCTTCATTAAAGAAAATATTGAAACAGCTGGGTATAGTAGCGCACACTTTTAGTCCCAGCACTCAGGCTGCTGGGGTTCTTTGTGTTCAAAGCCACCCTGATCTGCATAGTGAGTTCTAGGCCAGCCAGACTTCCACTTAGCATTTCAACATCCCACCACCACAACCACCACCAAAAGACTGAAACAGTCATGCATTTTCCTCCCATAACTCAGGGATCACCTTACAAGAGGAGGTGGTGTTGGGGCCCCTGTAAGCCTCACAGCCAGCAGGGAAGTGGGATGTGAAGAGAGAAATTGGAGTCAGCACCACTTTTACAAGCTTTCTGGATCAGAACTGCCAGAGTCTGACCTCAGGGTTTATTTTTCTGACACATTTAAGCACAGTAAAACTTTGGGGGAAATGAGGTTTCCACTTGACAGTTATCACAGCAAAGCTTTAGTCACAGCTGCATAGAAACTGCCTAGCAAATTAGCAAAGCACCTGTGACCTTTACACTATGAGTTCTGTTGACTGATAAACAGTGCTCAGGGCAAGGGCCCACGGAGGAAGGATTTGTAAGAAGCACAAGATAGATTCTATTCATGGAGAATGCACAGTACCTGGAGCCTCTTTCATAAGGATGGGCTTTACTGAGAGACTAAGCTTAGGACTAGGTAGGGTCTAAGCAATGCTCATGACACTGGGGGATTCAGGAAGGCTGGCTCCATAGAACAGCAAAAAGATCACTAGGTCAACACCCACTACAACTTTCTGGGTGACCAGGGATCAGTCATTTTTCTTCCTTTGAAGAAAATAGCTCTGAATGTTTAACAAGTCTGGTTCTTCCAATTTTTTCTTAATCTGTGCCTTCTAGAAAAGTGAGAAGATTGTAGAAGCCAGAGGCATAAGTGTTTTCTGGACACAGCAGGCATTCGTATATAGACTGAAGGCAGTCATGACTACATGCCCAAGCTCAGGCCTGATAACAGAGGACAGAGAGGGAAGTTGGTCAGCGAGTGCCACCCCTAACTGAGCATCTGAGCTCTTCGTTTTCCAGTTGATTCTAGGAGGGAAGATGGCTGCCCCTTCCCAGTGGTGGTCTGCTGTAGTACTCGTAACTCTGCCAGGCGTCTTAATTCTCTTCTAGAGATCTTAAAGTTATATAGGTTTTTTCTAGATTCTGGCAAGAAATTCACTCCTGGGCCTGTTCTGTGATATTTCCTTCTGTATCTGACAGTTTTAGTGAAAAGGGAGTGGGCAGAACCATATAGTATTTGACTGATGCCATTTTATATTAGCTGTAGTTAGCTATTGGATAATAACAAGTCATTTATTACCATTTTTACATATTATGTAAAATTATGTATAAGACATAAAGATTAATATTATATTGAAGACTTACTGTATCATAATAGAAGTAGCTGACTATTTAAAGGCTCTTCTCTATGGTGTGTGCTGTGGTGAGCCTTTATTTATACCACAGTGGATCCTTAACACCCCTGTGAGGGGAGGCGAAGCTCTTATGTCCATATAGATGAAGAAGCTGAGCCTGTGGCTGTAATTGGTAACAGTGAATCTGGTGACACCAACCCCCTTGCCACCTGAGTACTTTTTCACAGCTGTGTGCTTGTCCTTTTCAGAATAGTCTTTGCAGCCTTGATCAATTTCATGTCCTGACTTTGTTTTAAAGATAGCAGTTGCACTAATTAAAACAACCACAATAAAACCCAGACCAGGCCAAGATTCCATATTTAAAGAAGCTTATGGAGATGTTGTTTGGGTACTGGGAAACTCCATGTAGTTCATTAGCATGGAGATGGCACAGGCCTAAGAATACACATATTGGCTCTGTGCTTGATTGTGTCTGTGTTATTCTTAAGCAACTTTTTGAAGGAAAGCATTGATTATATTTAAAGTTGACATAGCTGCTTATATTTAGATAATGTTAGGATTTCTGAAAACAGGTCTCAAAAGAGAGTATTTGCTCAGAATTATAAATACAATATATTGTTATAGAAACCACTTTGGAGATAGCATTATAATTTCAAATAATGTATTTTTTTTTTTTTTTACCAAATTCAGGACTATTTAAATTACACCATCAATGCCTTCTATAGAAATCAAGAAAAGCAAAATCAAAACCACACAACCCAGATATTCCCAAGGTGATTGCTAACATTAGTAAGTAATTGATATCTACTTTATGAAAAAACACAGTGACCAAGTGTTTAGGTTGTAGGTTTTCTTAATCCATTACTCTATACATCTAGAGAATGATCTCTGCTTGCCATACTTTCAGTTTTGAATGGACGAGCTTATTCAGTATACATAAGAAATAAAAGAATAAACAGCAATAAATGGATGGATGGATAGATAGATAGATAGATGGAGAGATAGACAGACAGACAGATAATAAAGTATCAGGTCACTTGCTGAAAGCATCCAGCAGAAATTTATTGAGAAAGCCCCTTTAAGACAACCAGCTGGAGTTCCCAGTAGACAGTCTGGAGCAGAATAGAGTCTCCCTTCAGAATGGTGTCCAAGTAAAAGAACAAATAGCAACTACTAGAGATGACATCATCAAATCGGACACAATATACAACAGACAATGACGAGGGAAGTTGAGTCAATCAGGCTGGAATTCCCCACTGAACTTTTTCCCCCGTGGATGAGCTTCCCACAGTGGAACTGGTTTCTCTTTCATGTTGCAGAACTTTTCTATCATGGGATAAATGGTAGTAACGTTGGTTAGAAAAACTTTACCTTCTAGCTAT
The DNA here is from genome assembly GCA_028551405.1 of Uromys caudimaculatus. Lineage (NCBI taxonomy): Eukaryota > Metazoa > Chordata > Mammalia > Rodentia > Muridae > Uromys > Uromys caudimaculatus. The sequence goes on along the minus strand of CM052708.1, from coordinate 57,445,695 downwards.
TCGCTAGGACACAATGTCTTTACCTGTGTACTGTTTTGCTGTTCTTATCCCTCCCTGTCACAGAATTAGGGGGCCCCAGACCATGCTCGTAAGAGGCCCTGGAGAGACACTGGCACAAGCATGCTTGGGTCTGAAATGGAAGGGGGAAGCACTGATCCCAGAGCTAGCTCCTTGGTGAGCTCAAACAGCACATGACACTTTATCAGTCTGATGCACTGCACACATTTTCAAGAAATTCCACCTGCAAAGTGATTTAATATGCAATTCTGAAGAGTTTTCACAGACTATGGTGCACTGTGGTAATATCCTTGTTTGCTCTGTATTTCTTGGTATTTAAGTTCCATAATTCTCTTAATTTCTTCTTTCAGGACTTTTGACAAATAATATATTTCTCTAGCTGTTAGCTTTTACCAAATTTGTTCTTATTTTTATTTTGAAGACAACTGAAATAATAATGCAAAATTTAGTCTCTGTACTCATGTGTCTCTATTTTCTCATCGGATCAGAGGTTTGTCGTTGTTGTTTTGTTGTTGTTGTTGTTTTGTTTTTGTATGGATGAGTCCCCTGAAGCAGGGCTGTCCACTCTGGAGCACTCCTTGCTGAGTATCTGCTTGTGCATTTCAACCCCCAGGGTCGGCTCTCTATGCGTACAACAATGCGGTGTTCACCCCAGAGGACTGGCATGGCATTCAGGAAATAGCAAGAAGCAGGAAAAAAGACGATCCCCTGAAGGTTGGAAGATTTGGAATTGGGTTTAATTCTGTCTACCATATAACAGGTACAGTATTGGGTGTGGGCAAGTAGGGAGCAGAATCAGCCAGACTATAGATAAATGTTAGCAAATCTACTGTGTTTACATTAAATTGATACTTTGTTTCATATTGACTATGCAACATATTAAAATAATATTGTTATATAGTAAAATGTAGCTGTTACACCTAAGTCTTAATGTTGCATTTATGTATTCATCTTTTGGAAAATCACCTTCAGGGCTCCGAGGGATGGTTGGTTTGTCCATGTTGAAGCACACCTGAGGACTGCACAAATGTAGACACTATTATGCAGGAGTTTAGAGCAGGCCAATTGCCACATGTGTGTAGCTCAGTGTTATCTTGTCCCCTACTTGACAGTGGGCACATTGATGTGAGCCATTTGCTGGAAGGCTCTCTTGTAATCTGGAGATTTGAGAAGGCCCCAGGTTGTGCTTTTACAATGTCAAAGGTCTCTCTGACTTGATTTCAGTATGGGTATGTTATGTGGTATTGTATAAAGGGTATAGAGACAAGTATGGCCTACAATGTACTGTTGATGGATTTAGTGGACATAAGATGAATAAGAATTTAGGTGATTGTCACAACAGTACTTGCATTTGACAGGCACATATCACAAAGAGGTAGCAGACTTTACCAGAGTTACATTGTGTGTGATTAGGGCCAGAGTCTGCATGGGAGACAAACCACGCCAGAATTATGCATGGGAAGCCCTTTGAGCAGCACCATGGATAAAAGTTTCTTTCAGTATGAGAAATCAGGCAAAGCCAGTTCTGTCAGTGTTGAAATATCACTGTCTTTAGTTGAAGAACAAGAGAAGCAGTTGACATCAGTCTAGAGGCCGTGTGGTAAGGTGCGGATCTTTAAGAACTGTGGCTGTGTGCATGTGGGTCCTTCCCCGGGAGCTCCTGGCCCACTCGCCATGGGGTCTGTATGTGCTCAGTTATGTGGCAGGGGAGCAACTGCATCGTAGTGGGAAGTTAAATCGTTAATTTTGAGGATAGGTTTTAACTCTTTTCTTTCTAACTGGGCTTATGTGTCAGTAAGCACTGAGTATAAATATCTATATAGTGTTTATATCTTACACTTAATGAATATTTAAAGATCTAGCATACATTTTCCCAAAAACATGGAAGTTTCTATTACTGGCTCTTATTAGATTGCCTCAAACCAGAAACCATTATGTATCACTTTCAAAGTATGAAGTTACTTGTTGAAGAATTTTATGTGTCAGACTATTTCTTATGTAATATTTTGATGGTAGCTATCATTTCATTATGGCTGCAATTACAATTGTTGATTGGACTTCTGAGTTGGTCATGTGTGGATTTTCAATTTTACAGATGTTCCTTGTATCTTTAGTGGTGACCAGATAGGAATGTTAGATCCTCATCAAACACTTTTTGGCCCCCATGAATCAGGCCAATGTTGGAATCTCAAAGATGACATCAAAGAAATAAACGAGCTTCCGGATCAGTTTGCGCCCTTCATTGGCGTTTTTGGAAGCACCAAGGAAACCTTCACAAACGGCAGCTTTCCAGGGACATTTTTCCGTTTCCCTCTTCGCTTACGGCCTTCCCAGCTTAGCAGCAATCTCTACACTAAGCAGAAGGTTCTGGAGTTGTTTGACTCTTTCAGGGCAGATGCAGACACAGTGCTACTCTTCCTGAAGAGTGTGCAGGCTGTGTCTTTACATGTCCGAGAGGCTGATGGGACAGAAAAACTGGTATTTAGAGTCACTGCTAGTGAGAATAAGGCCCTGAAACATGAACGGCCAAATTCTATCAAGATTCTGGGAACGGCTATAAGTAACTATTGTAAAAAGACCCCAAGCAACAGTGTCACCTGTGTAACATATCATATAAACATAGTTCTAGAGGATGAGAGCACAAAAGATGCCCAGAAGACGTCTTGGTTGGTCTGTAACAGTGTGGGTGGGCGGGGCATTAGTAGTAAACTGGACTCTTTGGCTGACGAATTGAAATTTGTCCCAATCATTGGACTAGCCATGTCTTTATCAGACAGGGATGAAGAAAATGGAGCCATATCTGATTTCTCAGGAAAAGCATTTTGTTTTCTTCCTTTGCCTCCTGGTGAGGAAAGCAGAACAGGGCTTCCAGTTCACATCAGCGGCTTCTTTGGCCTGACTGACAACCGCAGGAGCATAAAATGGAGAGAGCTGGACCAGTGGAGAGACCCTGCGGCCTTGTGGAATGAATTTCTTATTGTAAATGTTGTTCCCAAAGCTTATGCTACTCTTATCCTAGACTCAATAAAACGCCTGGAGACAGAGAAGAGCTCTGATTTCCCCTTATCAGTTGACGCCATCTACAAACTTTGGCCTGAGGCCAGCAAGGTCAAGGCACACTGGCATCCAGTGTTGGGTCCTCTGTTTAGTGAACTGTTTCAGCATGCTGTGATTTATTCAATTAGTGGAGAGTGGGTGAAGCTGGAGCAGGTGTACTTCTCAGAACTTGATGGAAGTTTAGAATCCACACAATCTGTGCTCAACTACCTCCAGAGCTCAGGGAAGCAGATTGCCAAGGTACCAGGGAACTTGGCTGCTGCTGTTCAGCTCAGTGCAGCCTCTGCCACCTCCAGTGCATCTCCTGTGAGGAAGGTGACACCTGCGTGGGTGCGGCAGGTACTGAGGAAGTGTGCACACCTGGGCAGTGCCGAAGAAAAGCTCCATCTTCTGGAATTTGTGCTTTCTGACCAAGCCTACAGTGAGCTGCTCGGGCTTGAGCTGCTGCCTTTACAAAGTGGGGCTTTTGTCCCCTTCTCCTCATCTGTCTCTGATCAAGATGTTGTTTACATCACCTCAGAAGAATTCCCAAGGTAGATACTGTGTGGCTCAGACAATGGTGATCTAGGCAGTAGGGGGCTGTCCTTTCCACAGAGTTCTTTACTGCCAGGTGTCTGTGTGGATTTTGTGGGTGGGCGAGGCGTGAAATGTTAAAAGATACATTTTATATTTTAAAATGAAAAGGTGCTGTAGCATTTGCCAATTACAAGATTACATAAAAGCGGGGGTCTATTGCCTTGTAATGACAGTCCCAGCTGTTTGGGAGGCTTAGGCAGGAGGACCACTTGGAATTCCCTGGAATTCCAAGACAACATAGTAATACCTTGTCTCAAAAACCAATTATTTGGTAGCTATTTGTCAGACACAACACTGAAAACAATTACTATAAAGAGCTAATAGAGGTAGGTTTAGTTAGAATTACTTTGATGACATTTAAATTAAAATAGTATATTAAATAACTATTTCTTTGTGTTTTTAAATCAGGGTGTCGTTGTGTATCCCAGACTAGCCTGGAAAGTAGTTTTCTGGCTTCAGTCACCTAGGGTTACATGTGTACATTATTATACTTGGCTTTAGTAACTAAGGTGGTTTGTTTTATGGCTAAGGGTATATATTATTAAATATTTAGACTGTTTTTAAATTTTCATGATGCATGATGCTCTCATATTTTAAAGCAAAGCCTAAAGCAAAGTTTGATGTGTACTATAATTCACATAAAATAAAATAGCAGGTTTAACTGGCTTGAAATTATATGGTGGACATTTTTAACCGTAGAATTGTTAGAATTGTAACTGCTGTGTACTTCTCGAATTCTAGGTCCCTTTTCCCAGGTCTTGAAGCAAGACTTATCTTGGAGAACTTGAAGCCTCACCTTCTAGCTGCTTTAAAAGAAGCTGCACAGACCCGAGGTATTAAAACTAGTCAGTGCTGTTCTTATATTTTTGGTTGTGAGCCTAACCTTTAATGACTGGGCCATCTCTCCAGCCCTCAGTGCTTTTCTCTTTCTAAAAATACAAACAGCTTTTATAAGATTTCTTCTAATAACTATCCATTTTAGACCCATAAATCTGAGTTCATATGGCTCAGCCTAGGAGAATTGTTCACTTTAAGATGTGTCAGAAGCCATTGTAGCGTCTAACAAGAATCCAAAGGCAAAGTCATTGAGAATTCATGTCGTAGCTCTTGGTACTGGGCATTTGCAGGAAGTATATCTTAACCTGCACAGTGCTTTTGGGTTTTTCCCCCAATGCTTGCTAGTTCTTTTCAGACCCTCCTATTCTCAGATCTTGCAGCATGTGTGAGAACAATGAAAGTGATTGTTAAATTTCACAGATGAGAGGAAAAGGCTGGGTTCAGGGTTTTCAGATGAGTGCAGGAGATAAGGTTTTTCATTTTGTCTCCCTTGTCTGCTATACCACATCCCAGCACAGTTTAGATGTGATCAGCTTCTAAGAAATGTGTTCCAATCCAATTCTAAGACACTGCCAGGGAGGGGGACTAAGAAGATCTAGGAAAGCCATAAATCCCCTTCATTGGGAATGAATTTTGGGAAACGACAGTAATTTGAAGGGAAAATTATCATGGTTCCGACTCTATCTCCCAACTTCTGCAAATATTCTATCATCTATAAAACTACTGTCTGGACTTTTCCTGAGTCAGACATTTGCCCCCAGATTTCAGAATTTGCCTTACCAAGGAGCTTATTCTTCGTGATATGTCTTAGACAATGCATGCCCTTTTCCTTTTAAGGAAAAGTTGTTAAACATTTATATTTTTACTCATTAAAATATGCATGAAAGGATTTGGAATTTGTCAGGGCAGTGAGGTTGGAGTTAAACGTGAGACCAAGGATGAGCCGGTAAATGTTTCTTGTCACAGGATCTGTGTCTGTGAGAGCTGCAGTGACACTGGTTCCCTGCGTCCAGATGACTCATGTACTGTGAACTGTTCTTTTCAAGAAAGCGTATTGAAGTGTTTAAACATGGATCCCCTCTGATCCTTCTACCCACCCTCCCTCTCTTTTCTCCTTTTTATGTCAAGTTGTATTGCTTTATGTTGATGAGGGTTGGGAAGAACTTGGCAACATTCACTGTGTATCTATTGGGTTTAATTCTAATTTGCATAGTCACAGCAAAGCGGGCTACTTAAAAGTGTTGCCGTAGTAACACGTGGAAGGCATTCCTATGAGGACCAGATCGCATAGATAGAAATGTCAGTCCAGTCCAGTGCCTAGCACATAAATGCCTGCATGTGGAATCTGTTGTGATCGCTTTCATTGGAGATCCATAATATTTTAAAATCAGAATGGCAGCCATAGCTCTCTCCTTTTCTCTTGTTCTCCTCTTATGTGACCCTTTAAAATGCTGTTGCTATCCTTGAAGCTTGCTCCACAGTGAACCATTGGTTTATCATCTTCGTTCTGCAACTGTAGTTCTGTTCAACAATTCGTAGAAACTTTCTGTTTGTCCTTCTGTTTATGGATCTGCTACTGTTGTATTGCACATCCGTACTTTCTGGTGATGTCACTTCACTTTTGGAATTAACCATTGTTGTGGCACTCACTTTTCATGTGAGTGTGACACTCAGCTGCTGTGGGTCGTCTATGGATTCTGATTACACTGAGTTAGGTCCTGGCATGCTAGTATGGTTAGACGGCTTTCCAGGACTGAATGGTCCATGATAGTGGTCAGCTGTGCTTCTGAGCGTGTGTGATTGTGAACTGCTGTTTCAGTGTCCTCAGTCCATTTAGGGCCCCTTTGTGTTCTAGTCTTGGAAGTGCACAAGCTTGTGAACCTGAATGCTTCCTAATTTCAGAAGAGCGCTGAGATTGGTCAGTCTTGACTCCACTATATCACGCACTATATAACACACTGTATAGCACCTTAAGGTCCATGCTCAGCCATTGTTTTAATCCTATGTGAATACTTTCTCCTCTCTGTACTTACCTACCTAGCATTTATTTTGCTGGGAAGACTTATTTCCATCCTATGCTTTGTCCATTAACTTCTTTGTCTGTCTTTGGTGATTTAATGCAAGGCTTCATGCAGCTAGGCAAGTGCTTTATCTATAGCTCCTAACTTACTTTTAATTCATCTTTTAGTGATACATAAAAAGGGAAAAATGCATGTTTATAGGGTAACATGTGATATACACACACTATATAATATTCAAATCAAGTTAACTACAGCTGTCTTCTTAAATATTTTCCACTTCCTGATGGAGAATCTTCAAACTTTTTGAAACATACGTTATTTTTATCTATAGTTACCCTACTATGCAATAGTACCCAGAGCATTTTAACCTGACCTGTAGCAATACCAACTGACCAACCCCTATCTATGTGTCCCACACATTCCATGCCCCCTCTTCCAGCATCTGGTAACCACAGAGAAAGCTTGGGAGGTATTCGTGAGCTTGATACTAACATATAAGTGAAAGATAGCTGGGGGAGAAGTCCTGCTCGAAGGCTGTCAGTGAAGCATGCTGGAACATGAGTCTGTGCTACTGCTGTGTAGCTCTCTACAGTGTTGGGAAGGCTCTTAAGACTTCTGTTTTCTGCTAGGGCTGGGCCTCACTATAGCAGACCTGGCCCTGAGCTCTAAGTGAAGTTCGGGCCTAGCTTTCCTGGAATGCTTCCTAGTAGATGGAGTTTTTGCCCTCTCTTTTGCCCAAGTATGGGAGAGGAGTGCCGAAGGCAGCTCTTGAGCCACACAGTAAATGTGATTCTGCAGGCCCTGAGAGCTATATAGGTAATAGCATAGGGGAATAGTCTTGGAACTCTGTTTGGCTTTGGATGCTATTATGGCGGATTTGGTAATGGGCATCAAGTCCAAGACTTTTTCTTAGTTCCTCTTCCCTTCTCCAGGTAGAAGACATTCTCTGGTTGTGATGAGTATCTTCTGTTGTTTGTTCTCTACAACCCTTAGGTGTCAGAGCCTCTGCCATCTCCACTTGAAAAGCTTGAAGAAATAGAAGGCGTTCAATAACTTGAGATACAGAGTTGTAGCCACAATTCTGTTTTTGTTTTCTTGGTTTTTTAAATTTGTGAATTAGATTATTTGTGGTTTAAATTACATAAGTAAATGGATGCATAGCTGGTTAGATGATAGATGACTATTTAAATAATTCTGCCAGTAAATGAGTTTTAAATTAAGCAACTAGAAAAAAAATAAGCAGTTAAGTGAGACAAATTCTAGTGGAATGGCATCAGGATCCTACATATATGTTTCTTAATTTTCAAGCTTTCTTAAAAAATTAGATAAGATTACATTCTCTGTTACAATTAGTGACTCAAAAGTCTTTAAATGATTCATTTTCCTGTATATACCAAGCATTGTGCCAAATGAAATTAATAAATAGATGAAAACCCCACAGCTGCGTGAGGATATGGATATGAGTCGGCACGGTCGTTCGTGCAGTGGACACTTGGTCAGACGCCGAGGTGGACGGGGCCTGTTGAGCTGGGTAGCACTTCAGGGAGGGTGTTGTGTATTCTGTCTGGCCTCTAGCCATCATGTCTTGGGGGACAACATGTTTTCAGTGATGACTCTGACAACTTTATTATGATGAATACTACTGAAGAGATGATGACCTTATATGCATGTATCCAAATCTTCAGAAACTGTTGCATTTTTAATTGCCAACCTCCGGCATACAGATAGTTATATTTGCCACAAGGTTTGTGGAGATGTTTGAGACTCCCGTACCCATAATTACATGTGCTAGGAGGAGTCTGTTCGAAGCCTACCTTCCCCTTATTCAGGCCAAGGCTGTCGCCCCCTGAAATGTAGGCATAATCTTGCTGTCTCTCACGGCCACTCTTACTTCTCCAGTTTGCACAGCACTGTGAGAACTTACCTTTCTAAAACATTGCTTTTCCACCTTTTATCAAAAATCTATGGAAGGCTTTTTGTCTTTCTCCTATAAAAAAGGTTAGAGTCCTTGGCATTGTCCACCAGGCTTTTATTTCCTGGCTCTATTTTTTTTCTGGGCACTATAACACAGGAATGCTAAGTGAGCGTTTGCTGTCACCCATCTCCTCCCTTGGTTCTGTCCTGCCTGCCCTGATCACTCTCATATTTAAAGAACACATATTTTTCTCCTTTAGGCACAGACATCTGATTTCCCCCCCCGCGCACACCTGCTTCGTCTCTTGTATGCAACCTATGCATGCTTTTATAACACTGGACTCAACACAGCGCCACACACCTGCACTTGTGTAGTTACCTGTAGTCATTTTTTAATCTGCCTTCCTTGTTAGATATAGACAAGGGCTGAGCACATGTCTAGGTGTTTATTTTCAGCACTTTAGCACTCAGTATTGCCTGACTGACAGATACTGCTGGTGAGGTAGTTATTCCGATGAGACTTACAGTCTTAGCCCTGAAATTGAGTCCAAGGTACCCCAGTGCACAAACATATTCCACAAAGAGGCAGTGGTATCTGTGATAAAATAAATGACTTACCTTAGGGATAGAAGGGTTAATTGTCTATGGGGGTAATTCTTAGAACTTTGTGATTATCGATTGTCATAAACAAGCAGTAGGACTGTTTGATAAATTCACCTTTTTCTTATCATACTGAGAATTAAGTGTAATTGTACTTTGTGTAAATATTAAAGTACTTATAAAAATTCTATTTCCCCCTTTCTCAATTTCTCTGAGTATGTTATGCTAATAGCCTGTGAAAAGGCCCATAGTTAGCTTCCAGGTTGCTGTGAACACAGTGTAAATTGTGCTTATAAACATGCACTCCCCTTCTTTGCTATTTTCTGAACTAAGTCTCAGTTCTTACACAGTTTAGGGTTAATTTGCATCAGAATAGATCTTTGAATCTTAAATGCATATACTGTTTGGAGCTTTGTTTACACCTTTTCTTTTGCATAATGCTGTGTGGAGATTCTGCAGACAGCATTGCTGTAAAATGCAGAGTAATTTCTATAGTGAGCTTGTGAAATATTGACTATTCTGGCCTCTCTAAGCATGGATTTAATTATATTCTAGCACAGCAGCTTCTCTGGGGATACTCAGGTAGGATCACTGACTGAATGCTGTGTTCATTTGAAACCTGATTGATTTATTTACTATTTATTTATTTATTTATTTATTGATTGATTTATTGATTGATTGATTGATTGTCATTTATTGGTGTGCTGAATCAATCCTGTGTTGTTTTGTTTTTAACCTAACAAGCTAGAAATTCTGTCAATCTTTTTTTTTTTTCTTTCCTGCTGGAAATAACTTTTAAAGGAGAGAGGAAACTACTAATATGGGCCTTTGTTATTGCAAACACTGATTTTTTAAAAAAACAATATATAAATGACTTGAAAATGTTCATAATTATTTAGTCTTAAATAAAAGACACTTGTGAGATTTGTATGTTAGACTGCTTAAATGGGAGAGAGTGGCATGGCTGCATCTCTGTTATGCGCACAAATGCTCACAGGAGAAATGAAAGAGGGGAGTTCATTGTGGGAACTGTTAGGATTGCAGCCCAGCGCAGACTGGCAGGAGTAGGAAGCCCCTGTTCAAGCTACAAGGAACACTATCGCTGCCAGGCACCTACTGTTAGGGTAGGCAGCTGATCTTACAGTGCCAAGTGTGTTGTTTTATTGATTGGCCATCCTTTCTGTTTTGTCATAATAAATACCTTTATTATTATTTTCCAAAGTTCGTGTTTTACTTGTTAATTTAAAGGATGCAAGATTTGCTTTATAGAAATTATTATTATACATATCCTTTGAAGCAGATTATACATTTATACATATATAAAATTAGGAACTAAGTCATTATTAGAGTGATAATTTCTATAAATATTAAAATTGGCTTCTACTTTATATTAAAAGTATCTAATGCTTTATCAATAGCTCTTGTATTGGGAAAGTGTAGTAAAAGAGGCAGCAGAGTCATGATGTAAGTAGCTACCCTGTTAACGCCTGCCCTAGGCACTGTTCCATTTTGGTTACTGAATCTCTGTTGCTATAGGAGATCTATTCAAGCCCAAGCTAAGCCTGATAGTGTAAGTCTGTAATACCAGCTGTTTTGAGGCTAAGGTAAGAAGATTACAAGATTGTAAGTTCAAGACCAACCTGAACTACAAAGTGAGTCCCAGACCAGCCTGGACAACTTAGTGAGAATGTATGAAGAGAGAAATAAAAGGGGGGTTGGGGTATCGCTCAGTAGAAGAGTATTTGCTTACCTTGCATGAGACCTACTAGTCAGTGCCCAGGATTACAAGAAAAGCAACAACCAAAGGCCAAAGCCCAGACAGATGTCAGTGGCAGAGGATCAGTGCAGACTTCCCGGGAAGCAGTTGGGCCATTAGAACTGGAATAAGAAAGGCCCAGGGGCCAACAGCCCCACATCTACACGTGAGTGCTGGTGGAGCCCTGACTGGCAGGCCCTGGGCCGCCTTTTCCTTTACTTCCTCCAAGCCCCACATTGTTTTTTTTCTCTTTCTTCATTTATGTTTTGTTTTGTTTTTAAAGATGTGACTGAGAAGGGACTAGGAGAGGAGGAATGGGAAACCGTGGTTGGGATATAAAAGTAATAATAAAAATTTAAAAAACAAAAAGAAAAAAGATGTAACTCATATACAGTACATCATTTAATTGGTCTTTCCTTGTTCATGTGTATTTACAAAGTCTTGAATTTTCTATATAATGGTACATTATTAGAACTTACCAGCCATCAAAACTGCCATTGCCACTGTGTGTCTGAAAAGGGTCATTGTCTAGTGGGGCACATCTCTGAAGGACTTCACTTAAAGCATTTGAAGCTAAAACATCATTGTTAAATGAATTTTTACACCAACTGATGTTTCTACTTTCTAACCATGTTGCATTTATTCTCAAGGTTAGCAAGGATCATAGACATGGGAATAAGTAGAAACAAAATAGCACAGTCTGAGTGGAGGCTGGTTGTATTCATGCTGTTTTCAGAATCATACCTGGTAACAGTTTGCTGTCCTTAGGAACATTTTTTTTTCAGAAGCATAGTTAAATGTGTTTTGACATTGCTGTTAATTGTGAAAGCCACAAAGCCCAAAAGTGATTTATTAAAATGTCTAAAAACTGTTTTGTTCATCCTAGTAGAGGTGCGTTAGGAGCCTTCTAATGGGGGGCATGGAGATGCCTGTGTGAACATTTATACTTCAGGGTTAAACACAATAGCTAGAACTTAGGACTAAAGCCTGAATGAACTCAATGTACTCAACTTTGTGCCTCTCCACATTTTCTCTCTCCTTTACCTCCTGTTGTTTTTCCAGTTGAGCATGACTGATGTGTCAGCTGCATGCTGTGTGTGAGGTGTGTGTGTTTTGACATTTTATTTACATATTCATACCAAGTAATTTTCCTAAAGGTAAGTATATGTTTTATAAATTGCCAAATTTTATGTAAGGCTATTGGGCAGGGTTATCTATAAGATGCATGTGTTGTGGCTATTTACATGGAACATACATGATACATATTTAAGATTTTGCTTTCTGGGTATTCTGAATTTTAATTTTCAACATTTTTATATCTTTAAAATTGTATCTTGCCGGGTAGTGGTGGCGCACGCCTTTAATCCCAGCACTTGGGAGGCAGAGGCAGGTGGATTTCTGAGTTCGAGGCCAGCCTGGTCTACAGAGTGAGTTCCAGAACAGCCAGGGCTACACAGAGAAACCCTGTCTCTAAAAACCAAAAAAATTAAAAATAAAAAAAATAAAATTATATCTTCACTTATGACATAGATATTTAGTATAGCTAGTTCTATTAAGTAAGCACTTGAAGAAACATTATTATAAATTAAATTTAATTATCTCCATAGCCCAAAGAAACTATATTGATTATATTACTAACATTTTCTTTTTAAAAATATTACTTGAGTTATTCTGTTACATGACATGGAAACTGAAAATGTTTCTGAATCTGGATGTTATCACTCTCCTGAAGTTTCAAAAGTGTGTCTTTGCTGAGATTTTTATGACAGTGGTTTGAAAATAGCATGACAGGTAATGTTGGGGTAGAGAGCAGAGCCTTTGAACAAAGATGTCCTTCCTTGATTAAAACATGCTAGAGTGGGGCGAGGGAAATGTGGGGATGCTATGAAAACAAACAGTGTCTTCAATCTCAAGTCCAAGTTCTAGCTACTTTGTACTGAAGATGGTTAGATTTTAACCCTGAAGTATAAATGTTCACATAGGAGTCTTCAGGCCCTCCATTAGAAGGCCTGTACAGCACCTCACATATGAAGTGCTCAAGGAAAAAAAGTTACATACAAAAGTTCCAAGAGCACAAGGTATACCCCTCAGAGATATACTGTTATAGTGTTTCCCAAATTTGCTTCTAGGGATCTAGAAGTTATTTGCACATAGGAGAAAGATAAATGTTAGTTTCTACAGAGCTGATTTTGAGATGTTTTTATTTTCCTATATGGGCAAATTCATACCTAAAGCTACAGAGTTACTTTTCTATTTTGTTGTTACTGATGTTAAATATCACAAATACTCTGCCATACAAAATACACTTTAAATAAATGTTAATTTCTAGGAAATCTACTGAGATAAGCAACTGTTCCCCAAGAAGAAAAAGCTCTGTTAGTCTCCTAGTTTACAAGCATTCAGAACAGAGTTGTTTTGGTGGGAAGAATACCTGCCCTGACAGTGACACCCACATCTTCAGTTTTGTTTCCCTGAAGCATTTCTATGAAATCCCCCACTTCTGCAGAGCACACTTTAATAAACAGCAACCTTGGAGAAACTGTACCTGTGCCCTGTATAGAACAGTCTGCTTTTCCAGAATGGTGAGTTCAAGTCTCTGAGACAGTAACTGACAGTCAGTTGCATATCTGTTAAAGACTGAAAGGACATTCCATGAGTCATTGCTACCCGCATTTCAGAAAGTGTTGGCTTCTGAAATGGAGACTCCAGCTTCTGTGCTGATGTTGAGCCCTTCCTGCACAGCTGTGCACAGCTGTGCAGGTGAGGTGCTGAAAGTACAAAACAACCCAAACATATTTGTGTTGGATCTGCTTAGCAATGTTTACCCATAAAATGAAAAAATATGTAAATTTTATTTGCATTTTTGGTAATTTTACTTGTGGACAACTGAACATTAAACATTGTTTTTTTTGTTGTTACTGATTCCATCTGCAGAACACTAGGTACTTCTGAATACATATTTATATGACCTTTTTATATTTACTTAAAATACCCACTTTGTGGAGAGAATGACTTTTCTTAGAGGTTATTATAAGTTTCTGAATAGACTATCATTATTTTAAAATTATTTTAGTCTACTTATACTGCATTTTCTTTAGCTTTCTAGTGGCATCTTAAATTTGAGAGTAGAAGAGTTTAAAGTAGAATTGTGCATAACATTTCTGTGTGTGATCTACAGGGCGACCATGTACTCAGCTGCAGCTTCTAAATCCAGAGCGATTTGCACGTCTTATTAAAGAAGTAATGAATACATTCTGGCCCGGTCGAGAGTTGGTGGTCCAGTGGTATCCATTTAGTGAGGACAAACATCACCCGTCCATTTCCTGGCTTAAGATGGTTTGGAAGAATCTCTATATACATTTCTCGGAGGATTTGACTTTATTTGATGAGATGCCACTTATCCCCAGAACTGTACTGGATGAAGAGCAGACATGTGTGGAGCTCATTAGGCTCAGGGTCCCATCACTAGTCATTTTAGATGATGAAACTGAAGCTCAGCTTCCAGAATTCTTAGCAGACATTGTACAAAAGCTTGGAGGGATTGTCCTGAAAAGATTGGATGCCTCTGTTCAGCATCCACTTGTTAAAAAATACATCCATTCCCCACTACCGAGTGCTATTTTGCAGATAATGGAGAAGATACCACTGCAGAAGTTGTGTAATCAAATAGCATCACTACTTCCAACCCACAAAGATGCACTAAGAAAGTTTTTGGCCAGCTTAACTGATACCAGTGAAAAAGAGAAAAGAATAATTCAAGAATTGACAATATTCAAAAGAATTAATTACTCATCTGATCAAGGGGTTTCCTCTTACACAAAATTAAAAGGATGTAAAGTTCTGGAGCATACCGCCAAGCTTCCAACAGACCTACGGCTCTCAGCTTCAGTAATAGATAGTAGTGATGAAGCCACCATTCGTTTGGCAAACATGTTGAAAATTGAAAAATTAAAGACTACAAGCTGTTTAAAGTTTGTTTTAAAAGATGTTGAAAATGCATTTTATACACAGAAAGAGGTAACATGTCTTATGCTATGGATTCTTGAGAATCTATCCTCTCTTAAAAATGAGAACCCAAATGTGCTTGATTGGTTAATGCCACTAAAATTCATTCATATGTCCCAGGAGCATGTGGTAGCAGCCAGTGACCTCTTTGATCCTGATATAGAAGTACTAAGGGATCTCTTTTATAATGAAGAAGAAGCCTGTTTCCCACCTGCAGTTTTTACCTCACCAGATATCCTTCATTCTTTGAGACAGATTGGCTTAAAAAATGAAGCCAGCCTAAAAGAGAAAGATGTCGTACAAGTGGCAAAAAAAATTGAAGCTTTACAGGTCAATTCCTGTCAGAATCAGGATGTTCTCCTGAAGAAAGCCAAAACACTCTTACTGGTCCTGAATAAAAACCATACACTTTTGCAGTCTTCTGAAGGGAAGATGGCATTGAAGAAAATAAAATGGGTTCCAGCCTGCAAGGAAAGACCTCCAAATTATCCAGGTTCCTTAGTCTGGAAAGGGGATCTCTGTAATCTTTGTGCACCTCCAGATATGTGTGATGCAGCGCATGCAGTTCTAGTGGGCTCCTCACTTCCTCTTGTTGAAAGTGCCCATGTGAACTTGGAGAAGGCGCTCGGCATCTTCACAAAGCCTACCATCAGTGCTGTCTTAAAACACTTCAAAATTGTTGTTGACTGGTATACTTCAAAAACCTTTAGTGACGAAGATTACTATCAGTTCCAACATATTTTGCTTGAAATTTATGGGTTCATGCATGATCATCTGAGTGAAGGGAAAGATTCTTTTAAAGCCTTGAAATTTCCATGGGTTTGGACTGGCAAAAACTTCTGTCCTCTTGCCCAGGCTGTGATAAAGCCAATCCATGATTTGGATCTTCAGCCTTATTTATATAATGTGCCTAAAACCATGGCAAAATTCCACCAGCTGTTCAAGGCTTGTGGCTCAATAGAAGAGTTGACATCAGATCATATTTCCATGGTCATTCAGAAAGTTTATCTCAAAAGTGACCAGGAGTTGAGTGAAGAAGAAAGTAAACAAAATCTTCATCTCATGTTGAATATTATGAGATGGCTATATAGCAATCAGATTCCAGCAAGCCCTAATACACCAGTTCCTATTTATCACAGCAAAAATCCTTCGAAACTTGTCATGAAGCCAATTCATGAGTGCTGTTATTGTGACATCAAAGTTGATGACCTCAATGACTTGCTTGAAGATTCAGTGGAACCAATCATTTTAGTACATGAGGACATACCCATGAAAACTGCAGAGTGGCTGAAAGTTCCGTGCCTTAGTACAAGACTGATCAATCCTGAAAACATGGGGTTTGAGCAGTCAGGGCAAAGAGAGCCTCTTACCGTAAGGATCAAAAATATTTTGGAAGAATACCCTTCCGTGTCAGATATTTTTAAAGAGCTGCTTCAAAATGCTGATGACGCAAATGCCACCGAATGCAGCTTCCTGATTGATATGAGAAGAAATATGGACATAAGGGAAAATCTCCTGGACCCAGGGATGGCAGCTTGTCATGGACCTGCTCTGTGGTCATTCAACAATTCTGAATTCTCAGATTCAGATTTCATAAACATTACCAGGTTAGGGGAATCTTTAAAAAGGGGAGAAGTTGACAAGGTTGGGAAGTTTGGTCTTGGTTTTAATTCGGTGTACCACATTACTGACATTCCCATCATTATGAGCCGAGAATTTATGATTATGTTTGATCCAAACATAAATCATATCAGCAAACACATTAAAGATAGATCTAATCCTGGAATCAAAATTAACTGGAGTAAGCAGCAGAAAAGACTTAGGAAATTCCCCAATCAGTTCAAACCATTTATAGATGTATTTGGCTGTCAGTTACCTTTGGCTGTAGAAGCCCCTTACAGCTACCATGGAACTCTTTTCCGGCTGTCCTTTAGAACACAGCAGGAAGCAAAAGTGAGCGAAATTAGCAGTACTTGTTATAACACTGCAGATATTTACTCCCTAGTGGATGAATTTAGTCTTTGTGGGCACAGACTTATCATTTTTACTCAGAGTGTAAACTCAATGTATTTGAAATACTTGAAAATCGAAGAAAGCAATCCTAGCTTAGCGCAAGATACAATAATAATTAAGAAAAAAGCTTGCCCCTCCAAAGCATTGAACGCCCCAGTTTTAAGTGTTTTAAAAGAAGCTGCTAAACTCATGAAGACTTGTAGCAGCAGCAACAAGAAGCTTCCCACTGATGTGCCAAAGTCATCTTGCATTCTTCAGATCACAGTTGAAGAATTTCACCATGTGTTTAGGAGGATTGCCGACTTACAGTCACCACTATTTAGAGGTCCAGATGATGACCCAGCTACTCTCTTTGAAATGGCTAAGTCTGGCCAGTCAAAAAAGCCGTCAGATGAGTTGCCACAAAAGACAGTAGATTGTACCACATGGCTTATATGCACATGCATGGACACAGGAGAAGCTCTCAAGTTTTCCTTGAATGAAAGTGGAAGAAGATTAGGGCTGGTTCCTTGTGGGGCAATAGGGGTTCTTTTGCATGAAACCCAGGAGCAGAAGTGGACTGTGAAACCACACATAGGAGAGGTGTTTTGCTATTTACCTCTACGAATAAAAACAGGGTTGCCAATTCACATCAATGGGTGCTTTGCTGTTACTTCAAATAGGAAAGAAATCTGGAAGACAGATACAAAAGGTCGTTGGAATACCACATTCATGAGGCACGTCATTGTGAAAGCTTACTTACAAGCACTCAGTGTCTTACGGGACCTAGCCACTAGTGGTGAGCTGACTGATTATACTTACTATGCTGTATGGCCTGATCCCGATCTAGTTCATGATGACTTCTCTGTGATCTGTCAAGGATTTTATGAAGATATAGCTCATGGGAAGGGGAAGGAATTGACCAGAGTCTTCTCTGATGGGTCGATGTGGGTTTCCATGAAGAATGTGAGATTTCTAGATGACTCTATACTTCAAAGGAAAGATGTTGGTTCGGCAGCCTTCAAGATATTTCTGAAGTACCTTAAGAAAACAGGATCCAAAAACCTCTGTGCCGTTGAGCTTCCTTCTTCAGTAAAAGTAGGATTTGAAGAGGCTGGCTGCAAACAGATACTGCTGGAAAATACGTTTTCAGAGAAACAGTTCTTTTCAGAAGTCTTCTTTCCCAATATTCAGGAAATTGAAGCAGAACTTAGAGATCCTCTGATGAATTTTGTGCTAAATGAAAAACTCGATGAGTTCTCAGGAATTCTTCGTGTTACCCCTTGTGTTCCTTGCTCCTTGGAGGGCCATCCTTTGGTTTTGCCTTCAAGATTGATCCATCCTGAAGGACGAGTTGCAAAGTTATTTGATACTAAAGATGGGAGATTCCCTTATGGCTCCACACAGGATTATCTCAATCCTATTCTCTTGATTAAGCTTGTTCAGTTAGGCATGGCAAAAGATGATATTTTGTGGGATGACATGTTAGAACGTGCAGAGTCCGTAGCTGAGATTAATAAAAGTGACCATGCTGCTGCCTGCTTAAGGAGTAGTATTCTACTAAGCCTTATTGATGAAAAGCTAAAAATAAGGGATCCTAGAGCAAAGGATTTTGCTGCAAAATACCAAACAATTCCCTTCCTCCCATTTCTAACAAAGCCAGCAGGTTTTTCTTTAGAATGGAAAGGGAACAGTTTTAAGCCTGAAACCATGTTTGCAGCAACTGACCTTTACACAGCTGAATATCAAGATATAGTCTGTCTTTTGCAACCAATTCTCAATGAAAATTCCCATTCCTTTAGAGGCTGTGGTTCAGTGTCATTGGCTGTTAAAGAGTTTTTGGGTTTACTAAAGAAGCCTACAGTTGATCTGGTAATAAACCAGTTGAAGCAAGTTGCAAAATCAGTTGATGATGGCATTACATTGTACCAAGAAAATATCACCAATGCTTGCTACAAGTACCTCCATGAAGCAATATTGCAGAATGAAATGGCCAAGGCAACAATTATTGAAAAGCTAAAACCATTTTGTTTCATTCTGGTTGAGAATGTATATGTTGAGTCAGAAAAGGTTTCTTTTCATTTGAATTTTGAAGCAGCACCATACCTTTATCAATTACCTAACAAGTATAAAAATAATTTCCGTGAACTTTTTGAAAGTGTGGGTGTGCGGCAGTCATTTACTGTTGAAGATTTTGCCCTAGTTTTGGAGTCTATTGATCAAGAAAGAGGAAAAAAACAAATAACAGAAGAAAATTTTCAGCTTTGCCGACGAATAATCAGTGAAGGAATCTGGAGTCTCATTAGAGAAAAAAGACAAGAATTCTGTGAGAAAAATTATGGCAAAATATTACTGCCAGATACTAATCTGCTGCTGCTCCCTGCTAAGTCATTATGCTACAATGACTGTCCCTGGATAAAAGTGAAGGATTCCACTGTAAAGTATTGCCATGCTGACATACCCCGGGAAGTAGCTGTAAAACTAGGTGCAATACCAAAGAGACATAAAGCCTTAGAAAGATACGCATCCAACATCTGTTTCACAGCTCTAGGCACAGAATTTGGGCAGAAAGAAAAACTGACCAGCAGAATTAAGAGCATTCTCAATGCCTATCCTTCAGAAAAGGAAATGCTGAAAGAGCTTCTTCAAAATGCTGATGATGCCAAGGCCACAGAGATCTGCTTTGTGTTTGATCCTAGACAGCATCCTGTTGACCGAATATTTGATGATAAGTGGGCCCCTCTGCAAGGGCCAGCACTGTGTGTTTATAACAACCAGCCATTTACAGAAGATGATGTTAGAGGAATTCAGAATCTTGGGAAAGGTACCAAAGAAGGAAATCCTTGCAAAACAGGACAATATGGAATCGGGTTCAACTCTGTGTATCACATTACAGACTGCCCTTCTTTTATTTCTGGCAATGATATCCTGTGTATTTTTGATCCACATGCCAGATATGCACCAGGAGCCACATCAGTTAGCCCTGGACGCATGTTTAGAGATTTGGATGCAGACTTTAGAACCCAGTTCTCAGATGTTCTAGATCTTTACTTGGGAAACCACTTTAAATTGGACAATTGTACAATGTTTAGATTTCCTCTGCGTAATGCAGAAATGGCACAAGTTTCAGAAATTTCCTCAGTTCCATCATCAGACAGAATGGTCCAGAATCTTTTGGACAAATTACGGTCTGATGGGGCAGAACTTCTAATGTTTCTCAACCACATGGAAAAAATATCTATTTGTGAAATAGATAAGGCCACAGGAGGTCTGAATGTGCTCTATTCAGTAAAAGGCAAGATCACTGATGGAGACCGGTTGAAAAGGAAGCAATTCCATGCCTCTGTAATTGACAGTGTTACTAAAAAGAGACAGCTCAAGGACATACCAGTTCAACAAATAACCTACACTATGGATACTGAGGATTCTGAAGGAAATCTGACCACATGGCTTATCTGTAATAGATCAGGATTTTCAAGTATGGACAAAGTATCCAAGAGTGTTATATCAGCTCACAAGAACCAAGATATCACCCTCTTCCCACGCGGTGGAGTAGCTGCCTGCATTACTCACAATTATAAAAAGCCTCACAGAGCCTTCTGCTTTCTGCCTCTCTCTTTAGAGACAGGACTGCCATTTCATGTGAATGGCCACTTTGCTCTAGATTCAGCCAGAAGAAACTTGTGGCGTGATGATAATGGGGTTGGTGTTCGCAGTGACTGGAACAATAGTTTAATGACAGCCTTAATAGCACCTGCATATGTTGAATTACTAATCCAGTTAAAAAAACGTTATTTCCCTGGCTCTGACCCAACATTATCAGTTTTACAGAACACACCCATTCATGTTGTGAAGGACACATTAAAGAAGTTTCTGTCCTTCTTTCCAGTTAACAGGCTGGATCTGCAGCCAGATTTATATTGCTTAGTAAAAGCACTTTACAGTTGCATTCATGAAGACATGAAACGTCTTTTACCTGTTGTTCGGGCTCCAAATATTGATGGCTCTGACTTGCACTCTGCAGTCATAATTACTTGGATCAACATGTCTACTTCGAATAAAACTAGACCATTTTTTGATAACTTGCTACAGGATGAATTACAGCACCTAAAAAATGCTGATTATAACATCACAACTCGCAAAACAGTCGCAGAGAATGTCTACAGACTGAAGCACCTGCTTTTAGAGATTGGTTTCAACTTGGTTTATAACTGCGATGAAACTGCTAACCTTTACCACTGCCTTGTAGATGCAGATATCCCTGTTAGCTATGTGACTCCTGCTGATGTTAGGTCCTTCTTGATGACTTTCTCTTCTCCTGATACTAATTGCCATATTGGGAAGCTGCCTTGTCGTCTTCAGCAAACTAACCTAAAACTTTTTCACAGTTTAAAGCTTTTGGTTGATTACTGTTTTAAAGATGCTGAAGAAAGTGAGTTTGAAGTTGAGGGACTGCCCCTGCTCATTACACTGGACAGTGTCTTACAGATTTTTGATGGTAAACGCCCTAAGTTTCTAACCACATACCATGAACTAATTCCATCACGTAAAGACTTGTTTATGAACACCTTATACTTGAAATACAGTGGTGTCTTGTTGAACTGCAAAGTTGCAAAAGTGTTCGACATTTCCAGCTTTGCTGACTTACTCTCTTCTGTGTTGCCTCGTGAGTATAAGACCAAAAACTGTGCAAAGTGGAAAGACAATTTTGCTAGTGAATCTTGGCTTAAGAATGCATGGCATTTTATCAGCGAATCAGTAAGTGTGACGGATGATCAGGAAGAACCAAAGCCAGCATTTGATGTCATTGTTGACATCCTTAAAGACTGGGCATTGCTTCCAGGAACAAAGTTCACTGTGTCAGCCAGTCAGCTTGTGGTTCCCGAGGGAGATGTGCTGATTCCCCTGAGCCTCATGCACATTGCTGTGTTCCCAAATGCTCAGAGTGATAAGGTTTTTCACGCTCTGATGAAAGCTGGCTGTATTCAGCTGGCTTTGAACAAAATCTGCTCTAAAGACAGTGCATTAGTTCCTCTGTTGTCATGCCACACAGCAAACATAGACAGCCCTGCAAGCATCTTGAAGGCTGTACATTATATGGTCCAGACTTCAACATTTAGAACTGAAAAACTAGTGGGAAATGACTTTGAAGCCCTTTTGATGTATTTCAACTGTAACTTGAGTCACTTGATGTCCCAAGATGACATAAAAATTTTAAAGTCCCTTCCATGCCACAAATCTATCAGTGGCCGATATATGAGCATTGCAAAATTTGGAACGTGCTATGTGCTTACCAAAAATATTCCTTCAGCTGAAGTGGAGAAATGGACACAGTCATCATCGTCTGCATTTCTTGAAGAAAAGGTACATTTAAAAGAACTCTATGAGGTGCTTGGCTGCGTGCCAGTAGATGATCTGGAGGTGTATTTGAAACATCTTCTGCCAAAAATTGAAAATCTCTCTTATGATGCAAAATTGGAGCACTTGATCTATCTGAAGAATAGACTGGCGAGCATTGAGGAGCCATCAGAGATTAAAGAGCAACTTTTTGAAAAACTGGAAAGCTTACTGATTATCCATGATGCCAACAATCGGCTAAAGCAAGCAAAACATTTCTATGATAGAACTGTGAGAGTTTTTGAAGTTATGCTTCCTGAAAAATTGTTTATTCCTAAAGAGTTCTTCAAAAAATTGGAACAAGTAATAAAACCTAAAAACCAAGTTGCATTTATGACATCCT
Organism: Uromys caudimaculatus; assembly: GCA_028551405.1. Classification (NCBI taxonomy): domain Eukaryota; kingdom Metazoa; phylum Chordata; class Mammalia; order Rodentia; family Muridae; genus Uromys; species Uromys caudimaculatus. The sequence continues at coordinate 57,423,179 of CM052708.1, read as the reverse complement.
GGGTGGAATTCCTGAGAAACATTGGACTGAAGTATGTGCTTTCCCAGCAGCAGTTGCTACAGTTTGCCAAGGAAATCAGTGTGAGGGCAAATACAGAAAACTGGTCCAAGGAAACACTGCAAAACACAGTTGGCATCCTCCTCCATCACATATTCCAAGAGCGAATGGATTTGCTATCCGGAAACTTTCTGAAAGAACTGTCCTTAATACCATTCCTGTGTCCTGAACGGGCCCCTGCTGAGTACATTCGGTTTCACCCTCAGTACCAGGAGGTAAATGGAACACTTCCTCTTATAAAGTTCAATGGGGCACAAGTGAATCCAAAGTTCAAGCAATGTGATGTACTCCAGCTGCTGTGGACATCCTGCCCTATTCTTCCAGAGAAAGCCACACCGTTGAGCATCAAAGAACAAGAAGGCAGTGACCTTGCTCCACAGGAACAGCTTGAACAAGTTTTAAATATGCTTAATGTTAACCTGGACCCCCCTCTTGACAAGGTCATTAATAATTGCAGAAACATATGCAACATAACAACTTTGGATGAAGAAATGGTAAAAACTAGAGCAAAGGTCCTAAGGAGCATATATGAATTCCTCAGTGCAGAAAAACGGGAGTTCCGTTTTCAGCTTCGGGGTGTGGCCTTTGTAATGGTAGAAGATGGCTGGAAACTTCTGAAGCCTGAGGAAGTGGTAATAAACCTGGAGTATGAGGCTGATTTTAAACCTTATTTGTACAAGCTGCCTTTAGAGCTTGGCACTTTTCATCAGCTGTTTAAACATTTAGGTACTGAAGATACTATTTCAACTAAGCAATATGTTGAAGTATTAAGCCGAATATTCAAAAACTCTGAAGGAAAACAGTTAGATCCTAATGAAATGCGGACAGTTAAAAGAGTGGTTTCTGGTCTATTCAAGAGTCTACAAAATGATTCAGTCAAGGTGAGGAGTGATCTGGAGAATGCCCGGGACCTTGCACTCTACCTTCCAAGCCAGGATGGTAGATTGGTGAAGTCAAGCATCTTGGTGTTTGATGATGCGCCACATTATAAAAGTAGAATCCAGGGTAATATTGGTGTGCAAATGCTGGTTGATCTTAGCCAGTGCTACTTAGGAAAAGACCACGGATTTCACACTAAGCTAATAATGCTCTTCCCTCAAAAGCTTCGACCTCGTCTGCTGAGCAGTATACTTGAAGAGCAGCTCGATGAGGAGACCCCCAAAGTGTGCCAGTTTGGAGCCTTGTGCTCTCTTCAGGGAAGACTGCAGCTTCTCTTGTCTTCAGAGCAGTTCATCACAGGACTCATTAGAATCATGAAGCATGAAAATGACAATGCTTTCCTGGCCAATGAAGAAAAAGCCATAAGGCTCTGCAAAGCTCTAAGAGAAGGGCTGAAAGTGTCCTGTTTTGAAAAGCTTCAGACGACATTAAGGGTTAAAGGCTTTAATCCTATTCCCCATAGCAGGAGTGAAACTTTCGCTTTTCTAAAGCGATTTGGCAATGCAGTCATCTTGCTCTACATCCAGCATTCAGACAGTAAAGACATTAACTTTCTGCTAGCCTTAGCGATGACACTTAAATCAGCAACTGACAATTTGATTTCTGACACATCATACTTAATTGCTATGCTGGGATGCAATGACATTTACAGGATTGGTGAGAAACTTGACAGTTTAGGGGTTAAATATGACTCCTCGGAGCCATCAAAACTGGAACTTCCCATGCCTGGCACACCAATACCTGCTGAGATCCATTATACGCTACTTATGGATCCAATGAATGTTTTTTATCCTGGGGAATATGTTGGGTACCTTGTGGATGCTGAAGGTGGTGATATCTATGGGTCATACCAGCCAACATACACATATGCAATTATTGTGCAAGAAGTTGAAAGAGAAGATGCTGACAATACTAGTTTCTTAGGAAAGATCTATCAGATCGATATTGGCTACAGTGAATATAAGATAGTCAGCTCTCTTGATCTGTACAAGTTCTCAAGGCCTGATGAAAGCACCCAAAGCAGAGACAGTGCTCCTACCACACCAACAAGCCCCACAGAATTCTTGACTCCCGGTCTAAAAAGCATCCCTCCTCTTTTCTCTGGCAAGGAGAGCCACAAGTCTCCCTCCTCCAAACACCACTCCCCCAGAAAGCTCAAGGTGAATGCTTTACCAGAAATCTTAAAAGAAGTGACATCAGTGGTGGAGCAAGCTTGGAAGCTTCCAGAATCAGAACGGAAAAAGATCATTAGACGCTTGTATTTAAAGTGGCACCCTGACAAAAATCCAGAAAATCATGATATTGCTAATGAAGTGTTCAAGCATTTGCAGAATGAAATCAACAGATTAGAAAAACAGGCTTTTCTGGATCAAAATGCAGACAGAGCTTCAAGAAGAACATTTTCAACCTCTGCATCCCGCTTTCAGTCAGACAAGTACTCATTTCAAAGATTTTATACTTCATGGAATCAAGAAGCCACAAGTCATAAGTCTGAAAGGCAACAGCAAAGTAAAGAGAAACACCCTCCCTCTGCTGGACAAACATATTCTCAAAGGTTCTTTGTTCCTCCCACCTTCAAGTCTGTGGGCAATCCAGTGGAAGCCCGGAGATGGTTAAGACAAGCCAGAGCAAACTTCTCGGCTGCCAGGAATGACCTTCACAAAAATGCCAATGAATGGGTGTGCTTCAAGTGCTACCTTTCTACCAAGCTAGCTTTGATTGCAGCCGACTATGCCGTCAGGGGGAAATCTGATAAAGATGTAAGGCCAACTGCACTTGCACAAAAGATAGAGGAGCACAGTCAGCAGCTGGAAGGGCTGGCAAATGATGTGCACACATTGGAAGCCTATGGTGTAGACAGCTTGAAAACAAGATACCCTGATTTGCTCCCTTTCCCACAGATCCCCAATGACAGGTTCACATCTGAGGTCGCCATGCGGGTGATGGAATGCACTGCCTGCATCATCATAAAACTTGAAAATTTTATACAGCAAAAGGTATGAAAGTAAGGAGAAAAGCAGAGCCAGCTCTTGAATGTGTTATAGCACAAACATGAATCACTGCACTTCATTCAGCCTCATTGCCAGTTTCTAGGAATTGTGAAGCACACAGCAGACAGAGTGTTCTGGAAGCATTTTGAAGCTGCATGACTCCTAACAGAAACCGTAGCAGAATTGAAAACCGGTTTTGAAGATGACAGTGAGCTGCAGAGTTTCTAGGTGTGTTTAAACAATTGGGTGGCACATTATTGAACTGCACTTTATGTAACCAAAGCTTAGCAGTTTGTTAGGTAAGAGTCTGCACATGTCTCTGGTTAGGAGAGAGTTAATTTTATGTTTTTAAACATGTTTTTGAAGTAGTTAAAGAAACACTGGACAGACCGATGTGGACATGAAGAAAACTGGGTTTGGGGCTCATTACTTCTTACGTGGACACTTTTAGATGCATTGTTTTCTTATCAGCTGGATCTGATTATAAATTTGTTGCAATTTCACGTCTTTAGGTGGACATTTAAAGTGGTACAGTATTTAATCCTGACTATTACTTGACTAAGAGTATGAAGATGGTCCTTGGAGTGCACTGGGTGCACTTTCCATCCTTGAGTTTTTATACCTTGTGTTTGTGGGCTTCCTGACTCTTGAAGATAATCTACGGAAGTCTCAGTGCTGCTCCGTGCTACCAGATACTGCTTCTAAAACTGCTTCCCAACATGACGTTTAGCAGGAGAACATTGGAGTCTGTGTACATATTTTCCACAGATGTCATAATTTGTATAGTGTGGCTGAACAGGTTGCAATCTTTTGTCTAAAGGTGCTGCAGTGAAAAAAAAAACCCAACTGTCTTTCAATTTAGCACTTAGAGGGAATTTAAACATTTTTACTTTATGCACATTAAAATTGCTCAAATTGTTGAGGTGAAATGCAGAAGTTTACAAAGGGAATTGTCAGCTTGTACTGTCCCCCATGAGTGATTGAGAACCGACATTTAATTTTCATACTGTTCAAGAGATCTAACATACATATTTAACATATTCTTTTGCATAAAGTCAAAGAAAGGAAATAATAGCTTATATAAGTGCACTGGCTGTAAATGATGCTAAATATATTTTATGCAATTAAGGGCTTACATATGGAACATGTTTTTTTTTTTTTGGTTTTTTTTTTTTTACTTCATTTGTAAAAAGGAATGTTAACTGCTTCTGATGTGAATCATGACTATTTCTGCTGTTAATATTAAGTGCCATGATTTTAATAAAAAATGTATATAGAAAATCATTTGACTGGCTATTTTTAAAGCTTTTGTTTTGAGATTTTGTTTTTATTTTATGTGTATGGTGTTTTGCCTGCATATCTGTGTCACCTGTATGCAGTGGGAAGAGAGCATCAGATCCTCTGGGACTGGAATAACAAATGATTGTTAGCCACCGTGTGGATGCTGGGAACCGAACCTAAGTTCTCTGTTAGAGCAGTCAGTGCTCTTAACTGCTGAGCCATCTCTTTAGCCCTTGGGTTATTTCTTGAGAAATACAGTTTGTTAGAAATCAAACTTTGTTTTCTACTGTTAAGAGTTTTGGTGTGCATGTGTATATGTTCATTATGAGTTTGGGGATAGCACTGTCCTGCATGTTTTATGCTGGGATGTAGGTTTTATCATGGTTAACATGATGTATGCAGCCTTACTAGGTCCTCACTAATTTGCTTAAGAGCTTGCTTCAACTCTGAAGGGAACAGAATTAGTTGATATATATGTTGGGGTGGATTTAAAAATAGCTGCCATATCTGGCATCTCTTGACAGCTCCTGTGTCTCAGAACAGCACTGTGCTGGTTCACATCTGAACCCTAACTTCCGGGAAATGTTTTGTCCTTCAGACTTCTGAAGTTAAGTGACTGAGGGCTAACCATTCTGTTGTGGTACTAGCCCATTCTACTTTACTTAAAAAGTGTGTGCTATTTTGGTGCTCAGATTCAGCACTTAGAACGTTCTCTGTCTGGCCTTGGTGATAGTTGATGTAGTTGAAAACAAACCACAAACAACACTGGTCCACAATCCCTTACATGAAGAAATAAATCCAGATGAGTTTTAGGTTTTCACTTCAGTGAACTAATCTGAGAGCTTCTTAGGGGTTTTTTTCCCTTCCTTCCTTCCTTCCTTCCTTCCTTCCTTCCTTCCTTCCTTCCTTCCTTCCTTCCTTCCTTTCTTTCTTTCTTTCAAGTTTTTAGACTTATTTATTTTAAATTTATTTTATTTTGTATGGGTGTTTTACTTGTATGTATGTTCGTGTTCCATGTGCAGTATATGCAGTGCCCAAGAAGGCAAAAGAATCAGATCCCATGGAAATGAAGTTACGGGTGGTTATGAGCCATTATGTGGGTGCTGGGAATTGAACTGGGAACCTCTAGAAGAGCACCCAGGGCTCTTAACTGTGGAGCCATCTCTCCAGGCCTCTAAGATCATGTTTGTTTTTAACGAAATATCTTCATGGGGTTTGACAATACCCTGCAATCCTCTGCAGTAAGCCTGTGAATATCTATGTTAGTTTGACTACAAGATTTTCATAAATAGCTTTGCAGAACTGAGGTCAGATTTCATCACTAATTTGACAACAGCAGCAAACAGTGGCAGGTATGTTTGAAACGTTTTGGTTTTTTTTTTTTTTTGTTTTTTTTTGTTTTTTTTTTTTTTTTTTTTTAACCAGGTATTTTTAGAGTTTGGAATTGAGAATAAATTTCTGCCGTGAATAAATTTGTATCTTTTACTCTCTTAAGCCTTTAAAACATACTTGTTTTTTTTTTTTTTTAAATGGTAATGGAAACTAGATGCCAAAAGCAGATGCTCCTGATTAGCTCTCAGGTAAGATGGGAGAGGACTAATGCCTTCACTGGGGATGAGACAGGGCACCCAGCAAGGATGGGTGTCCTGGCTGAACCGGGCAAGCTTGTGCACAGTGCAAGTGGTCTGGAGGACAAGGGTGCTGAGCCCGAGAATTATTCCAGTGAAATGTTTACAACAGTGGGGAGCTGCTCACAATTGTCTTGGGGATATATGACATTTGTTCCATCAACGCTGCTGGTAAGCTGTGCTCTATAAATGTCTTATGGTATATCTGTAGTCTCAGCAGAAATTGGTAGTCACGGTAGATGTACCAGCTGGTTTTGTGTGTCAACTTGACACAAGCTGAAGTTATCACAGAGAAAGGAGTTTCAGGTGAGGAAATGCCTCCATGAGATCCAGCTGTAAGGCATTTTCTCAATTAGTGATCAAGGGGGAAGGGCCCATTGTGGGTGGTGCCATCCCTGGGCTAGTAGTCTTGGGCTCTATAAGAAAGCAAGCTGAGCAAGCCAGGGGAAGCAATCTAGTAAGCAGCACCCTCCATGGCCTCTGCATCAGCTCCTGCCTCCAAGTTCCTGCTCTGTGTGAGTTCCTGTCCTAATGTGGAAGTGTAAGTTGAATAAACCTTTTCCTCCCCAACTTGCTTCTTGGTCGTGATGTTTTGTGCAGGAATACAAACCCTGACTAAGACAGTAGGTTTTAGTTACCATGTCTCAGTCAGAAACAGTAGCATGTATATGAGGAGATTCACTGCCTGGCATTGCCTGGTAACTGCAAAAGTATAGACTCCACTGGCCCACCTACTGAGTAGAAGCTGAGGCACATTCTGCCGATGGAATTTCCCAACACTTTGGTTCCTAAACTTGTTGCTCATTTGTCTTAATAGATTCGACTTCAGGTGTTATACTTCATTTATTTTAAAAATCTGTATTAAGGTTCTCCAAGAGACAGAACTGATAGAATGAACTAATATATATCTATATTAGCAAGAGATTTCTCAGAGTGGTTTATAAGCTGTGGGTTAAGTAGTCTAACAATGGCTGCCTAGTGATAGGCCAGTGACCCAATATTTGTTCAGTCCATGAGACTGGGTGTCTTAGCAGTCCCAATCTGATGCTGGAGTCCCAGAGAAGTCCTAGAGAGCTGCTAGTTTGTAGTCCACATTGGAGTACCAAAGCAGTAGGTTCACACCAGCAAAGGAGTGGGTCAGGATAGATGAGAGGTCCAGTGAGAGTGAGGCTAACCAGACAAAATACACAAGCTTCCTTCTGTGTCCTTTTATGTGGGCTGCCACCAGAAGATGTGGCCCAGATTTAGGGTGAGTCTTCTACCTCAGTAATCCAACCAATAAGAATCCACCCCAAGAGTGCCCAGCTATTTGGGCATTAGATATTTCCAAATGTAGTTGAGTTGACAATCAAGATTAGCCATCACACAGACCCCTGAACACACTGAAGGTGTAGCCTGGGCTAAGTTTGGGGATATGGTGAGGGCATTCCAGCCTGACTGTCTTTGTCAGACGAAAGCCTGGTATGATTTACCTAGCAACATAATAAAACTAATCTGCATATGTTCTAAAAGCAAATTAATGTTTATTCAAAGGTCATAAGTGTAAATAGAGAACAGTGGTGGAAAAGGGTTCAGGAAATTCCCTTTCCTTCCTGCTCCGAATACAAAGCCATGGTCTCTAAGAAGCCAGAAATAAAGTGTGCTCTACTCCGTTAACAATGTGCTTTTCAAACACAGAGCTCGTACAATTTAAAATGTTGGCTTATACTTTATGCAAAGTTCATTTGTATACCAAGCTATGAGTGTAGATAGTGAAATTTGAAACATCTAGGGCAAGGCTGAAGCCAGACTAGACCCACTGCTATTTTAAATCAGGGAAGGGACACAGCCACACAAAACAGATACTACTGAAAACCATGAGGAGTTCTACTCACTTGCTGTTCCCCAAGACAGATGGGTGAATTGAAGGAGGGCTCTGCCAACATACCTCTGCCCTAAGCATGGCATAACTCTGCCCATAAGAGCTTGGCAGCCCTCAGAAAACAGTGTGTGTCTGTCTTAATCAGGTACCCAGTCTTAATACAGTCAGACTTCTGTATTAGTGTTCAACCATGAAGAGACACCATGACCACAGCAACTCTAATAAAGGAAAGCACTTAATTGGGGCTGGCTTACAGTTTCATTATTACCATGGCAGGAAGTATGGCTACACATAGGCAGACATGGTGCTGGAGGAAAAGCTGAGAGTCCTACATCCAGATCCACAGGTAGCAGAAAAGAGAGAGCCACTGGACCTGGCTTGAGCTTTTGAAACCCAAAGTTCAACCCCAGTGACACACTTCCTCCAACAAGGCTATACCCCCAATCCTTCTCAAATATTACTACTCCTGGATGACCAAGAAGTAAAATATATGAGCCTATGGGGGCCACTCATTCAAACCACCAGTGTCCATCCTATAGGCTGCTGTGGGAGGTGGAGCCCCCATTTTGCTGTATTCCCAGGACTATAAAACCAGTCTGTGCAGCCATCTTCTCTGGCTCTGCCATCCACAGCACACGTGACTTGTCTTCTAGACTCAAGCTAGCTTCATTCCACAGATGTGGCTGCCCTTGGTGGTTGTCCTGTGGTACTGGCATCTCCAAAATGCTGGGGTATCTGCTGCATTTGGTCAGCACCTTCACCAAGAGCCTCAGATGGTTTCTCTCCAAGGACCCTGACCCTTCCACATGGTGCCAAATGGTAACTTCTCTCTATGACGCCTTTAATCCTGGGGCTTCTACTGTAACTGAGGCTGTGCCTTCACCAACAGCCTGTCCTGGCCTCCCATGGCACGGAGCCTCAGCCGTTCTCCATGACTCTTTCCTGCTTTGGAGTAGAGACCTGGGAGACTCTTACACATTGCCAAGTTCATTTGCCAGCACAAGGTACAGTCTGGCCCCTCTGGATTACAGCTTCTATGTGCTGACCTTGATTTAAAATTCAATTAAGCCAGCATAACTGAAGTAAAATCTATGGAATGTTTCCTCAATGTCAACACACAGGCTGTGATCCAGGGTGGGAAAGGCTCTTCCAGAACATTTTGCCTCAGTGATGCTGGTCCTGTCTTAATCACAGTTGATTCTTCAGCTTCTGGTGGCCGGTATTGATTTTCCCAACAGAGCAAAGTTTTCGCTTTAGCAGTTCTTAATTCAAAATCATATGTCCAGATCCAATTAAGTTTTTGAGAGGCTTTCAAACGTCACAGTTTAGGCCTCCATCATCTGTGAGCTCTCAGCTTTACCTTCTAAGTTCCCACAACAGCGCACACTCTGAACACTCAATGGCTTTTCTAGCCCAAAGGTCCTTCCACCATCCTTCCAAAGCACATAGTGTAGCCTGTCATAGAAATAGCCCACTCTTTGTACAAGTTTTCATCTCACAGTTTCTAATGCTGTGATGAAACACCATGACCAAAAGCAGCCCATGGAGGAAAGAGTTTATTTTAGTTTACATGTCCACATCACAATCTATTGTGAAGGGAAGTCAGGGTAGGAACTCAAGGTAGGAACGTGGAGGCAGGAACTGAAGCAGAAGCCATGGAGGAGTGCTGCTTACTGACTTGCTTTCCACCACTTACTCAGATTTCTTTCTTACACAACCAGGATCACCTGAAAGGGGATGATAACACCCACAGTGGGCTTGTCCCTCCCACATCAACCACTAATGTAAAAAAAAAAAAAAAAAAAAAAAAAAAAAAGCTCTACGTGCCAATGTTTTGTCCTTTATTTTTGAGATTATAGTTCCACCATTTTCCAGCTTCCCTTTCCTTCCTATAAACCCTCACATGTACCCCTCCTTGCTCTTTCTCAAATTCATGTTTCCGTCTAGTCTCAGGTCAAACTCCCTGATCTCTGGCTCTTACAGTCTTTCTGCCCCCAGCCAATTATGGAAGGAGTTTCTCAGATGTGATCCTTCTAAGACAACGCTATCTTGTGTGAAGTTGAGAAAACAAACAAACCTAGGACCAAGTATTTGTCTTTATAAGTCTCGCCAGGTATGGTCTAGGTATATTCTTGATCATGAGAAACACTTAAATTACATGTATCTATAACTTTATTTTAGGGTCCATCTATTGATTCTACCAAAGGATAAATTACTTACCACTCTGGACTGTGCTGTGTGCACAGCATCTTCCAAGATGAGCTTGTAAAGCCAAGGAGCACAGAAAGTTAAACATTTTACCTATACTTTCTATTCTTTTTTTGTTTTAGTGTGTGTGTGTGTGTGTGTGTGTGTGTGTGTGTGTGCGCGCGCGCATCTGCATGTAGAGATTTAAAAATGCCCTAAGGTTTTTATGTCAGGAATCTTCCTTGACTGCTCTCCTGTTGTATTCTTTGAGGCAGGGTCTCTCAGTCAAACTGAGAGCTCCCTGGTTGGACTGGCCTCACTAGCCTGCTTGCTCTGGGTATTCCACCTCTGCCTTCCAAGGCTGATGTTACACGTGGATGGCTACAGCCACCTGTCATTTAGTGGGTCTTGGGACTGGACTCCAGTCCTCTGAGCCACCTCCCCAGGTCCTATCTTCCACCCCCATTCTTTCTCTTTGACCTCACTTTACTATTGAAGCCCTTGTGGGCTTGGGTGAGAACAAAGCTTCCTTGAGTGGTCCTGTGTTAGGTCCTGTGGACATGACATTGATAAGGCATCAGCATGGGACAACAGAGTCAACAATAACAAAATGGCTGACTGACCTTGGCGAGAGACATATCAGAAATCAGAGATTAAAAACAAATCAAGATTTAACCAAATGAAGAATGCCCACCCCTGTGATCCAGGAATGCTGTGCATGCAGGTGTTTGTTCCTGACTTCATGGGAAGCACTGGATTTTGATTTTGCTGTTTTCTGTGTGGTGTGTGCAAGCACTTAAAAGGGGGGTTGGAAGGCAGCATTAGATAAACACCTTATTAAAGCCGCATTAAAGAGTTTACTTTTTCTCCCTCCCCTGGCTCTGAGATGAGAAGGCACATTTGACTTGTGTTAGTGTTTCAAATCTTGGAGAGGTGGGAGGAGCTTCAGGACTACAGGGAACCATGGAGTTGGTCTGCCTCAAGAGGCATGCATCAGGGTTTTCAGGGTAGAGTCCAGGGCTCCTGGGGCACCATGTGCCTCCCAGTTCCTGAGAGGCCAGCTCACTCCCTCGGGCAGTGAATTGGTCAGGCTGTTTTGTGTTTCTCTGCATGTTCTCTTAGTAGTTAAGGAAGCCTGGAAGCTTGACAGGACAATTGGTCTTAGACATTGATCACGTGCACCCTGGTAGCTTGCAAACTTCACGGTATCCTTGCAACTGCACCTGTATTGATCCTGGCCATTGCCAGTACACTGTTCCTGATAAAGCTATAAAAAGTCTGATTGTTCTCAATAAAACTGTCACAGCCTCAGTCTTGCTACGGCCCCTCCTGCCACAGCCTGGTTTCATTGCTCACAGCTGTATCAGGCGACCTCGTTCTAGGCAAGTAAATGCACTTCACAGGACAGTTGATCTAACTCCATCTTAATCTGAGAGTCTTCTAAAACTGTTCAAGCAAACAGCTTCTGTCACCTTTTTTAAAATGATGGGCATTTAAAAAGACCTTTAAAGTTTTAAAATTATACGTATTTGGATGTGCCTGTGTGCAGGGATGAGCATGGGTGCTGGGAAGAGGGGTTGTGCACACTTAACCATGGACCATTTCTCAAGACCCATGGTGGGCATTTTCACTGCAACTGAATGGCCTCCACGGAGACGTGGGAATGTGCTGCGTTTTAATTTTTATCAACTTACACAACAACAGGCACTGCACAAATCCACACACTGCGTGTATTCACACAATGCATGCATTTGCACACTGCACGCATCTGCGCACTGCACAAATCCACACACTGCGTGTATTCACACACTGCATGCATTCGCACACTGCACACATCTGCACATTGCACACATCTACACACTGCACACATCCATACACTGCATGCACCCACACACTGCAAGCATTCACACACTGCATGCATTTGCACACTGCACACATCTGCACATTGCACACATCTACACACTGCACACATCCATACACTGCATGCATCCACACATGCAAGCATTCACACACTGCATGCACTCGCACACTGCACACGTTCACACACTGCATGCATAGCTGCTTCTATGCAGCTGCACCCAGCCTCCCCGGTTTGTAGAAGCTGCATGGCTGCTTCCAGGCAGCTTCACCCCTTCTTCCCTGTTTGTGGAAGGCAGCACCAGGCCTGGCAGGCAGAGGCTCAGCACTTCCTTTGATGTTGGGAGATGAAGGCCCTTGGGTATCAGCTAAATATGTCAAATTAGCATCATATATCTATGCATTCAGCTGTTGTAGTTGGTGTTTGGGCGGGAGTGAGTATATCAGAACTCTCCAAGGGAAAATGACCATGCCAATTTAAGGGTGCATTTTGAGTAAATCTCAGTAGTTACCTGGGACCTCGGGCCTCATGACTGGCTAGCCTGAGTCTTTGTTACCAACAATTTGAGGAAAATTAAAACCTACCCAGAAAAGTTGTGAGCACCAAAAAGATACTTTTAAACCTTGGTCCGGAAAAGTGTCCTTTTTATTGCTCATAGGCATATATATATATATATGCCTAAATTTGTGTAAATTCTTTCCTTAACTACACATTGAAAGTCACATCAACCTCAAATTCCCTGCAAACCCTGGAGATCTCTTGGTGAAATCTGACACATTGCACTCAGCTGAAGGGAGCACTTGAGGTTTAATCTAAAGGAAGAGGTGTGCACAGTTGGAGCATTTTAGAATCTGCCAGCCAGCTGTACATTTGGGAGGAGACAGATGTCTGCCATTGAGTACTATAAATTGTTTCTGGGTGGCAGTTCAGCGTGAGAGATCTGGAGAGAGGCAAGAAAGATGAATACAATGAATACGTTCCTGACATTTCTTTGTGTCGTTCTGAAACCAGGTAGTTTGGGGCCCAACAGTTCCATGGGCACGTTCCCCCTGCATTCTTCTACGTGTTTAGCAGTGAGCCCTCCGGCTCCAATCCAGCTGCCAGACATGAAGGCTGAGGCCGCAGCTGCCGTCTCAGCGAGATATCATAGGTGTGCTGCAGCGGTGGTCAGAGACAGATGTGGCTGTGTTCCTCACAGGTGCTGGCCTCACCAGCCATAGACAGGTACAACTTCCCATCAGGACACACACAGATCTCATAGAATCCATTAGAGCTGCCAGAGGGACCCTGTGTCCCCTGCTTCAACTTGGCCAAACCCACAGTCTCAGCATCGAGCACCAGCTGTTTGGGAGAAAGTGAGACGTGAGGAAGAAGGAATGAACTGCACCAAGGGAAATTCATATTTCCAGCATATTCCAAGAAAGGTAGTTTCCTCCCATAGAAAACGAGCCAGGTTCCAAGCTGTGTACCTGCCTGTACTCGCGTCCTATCAGAATGGCGAGCTGGGTACCTGCCTGTACTCGCGTCCTATCAGAATGGCCGAGCTGGGTACCTGCCTGTACTCGCATCCTATCAGAATGGCCGAGCTGGGTACCTGCCTGTACTCACGTCCTATCAGAATGGCCGAGCTGGGTACCTGCCTGTACTCGCGTCCTATCAGAATGGCCTGCTTCTTTTAACTCGGAATTCTATTCTGTGTGCAGGTCGGACTGAGCATCCTTCTCCAGTGTAGAGAGAAACCATATTTTCCTTTACCCCTAGCTGGGAAAATTAACCCATTGTTTTACAATTACTTCAGTAAACTAGATTGCTTTTCAGTTCTGTACTGCTTCACTTCTTTTATTTAAAAAAAAAGAAGAAAAGAAAAGCCTTTTGAAGCTATTTGGCAAAACTGACAGAATTGTTATGCTAATTCACACTTGTGATCCATGCTGAATTTAGGTTAAATTGTCTCCTCCCCCTTAGGATGACGTACAGTCCACAGAAATGGATTCATCTTTATTTTTACCTGTGGATCTCAGACTTTCTCCTGATTTAATTTGTGACTCATTTTTTGTTTTGTTTTGTTTTGTTTGTTTGTTTGTTTGTTTGTTTGTTTGTTTTTTAGGAGAGACCATTGAATTCACCTGACCATTTCTCTAAACTCTTAATATTGTTTGAAACCCTTCTGTCGTCTCCTAAGTGCTGAATGGACTAGACCTGAAGACTAAAGCAACCACCATGGGAACCACCAGGTTTGCTTAACTAGAAACATTAGCAAAGAGCCATTGATGAGGCAGGAAACCATTCCGCTAAGATTTGAGGACTTAAGCAGATTGCCCTTCCTCCCAACATGCAGTGGTTAAAAGGGAAATGGATACTTTGTAGGTTGGCATGATGTCTTCATTGTCCACCAGCTTAGAGCTCTCTTTCATTCCTCCATCTCTCAACCAGAAATCCCTGTCTCCTAATGAGCTGGCAGAGCATTGCTGCAGGACAGACAGCTTACTGGTGTGGCCTTGCACAGGGCAGAGGCAATGCAGTGGGCATGGTACAGTGCCAGGGGATCTTTGAGTACTTGCTTTTCCCTAGTAGGCTGTTAGCTGGGCCTCCCTGCCTCTCCGGTCTTGTGGCTTGTAGGTTAACTGTGTCCACTCCTAACTTTTCCTCCACCGTCAGCTCACTGTGTTTCGCTGCTCACCATGTTAGGCAGGAGTCCAGACATTTACCCTCCCTTTGTTCAGCTCCTAGTCATGCGGAATGGCAACTGAGATTATAGGTCCCATTGTGGGCTATATACAAAACCGCCGCATGATTTCACAGATGGAAATACAGCCATTTAAAAACTGAAGCTTCATGCAGTGTGTGATAATACTGTGTCTCCATAGTAAGGTCACAAAACCGTCTCCGTCTTTGATCTGGCAGCTCTGGATCTCATAAGTTCCTTAAGTTTCAGTGTGTAGATGCTCTTCATGTCTTCCCTGTTAATTGTTCTGTGGATTTAGTCCACATACCTGGAGTGACTTCTCCAGGACAGGACAGTGCAGCCTAGCTACATTTGCCTATTATGTTAAATGAACACCAACTGAAAATGTTACATTTGTGTCTCAAGACCACAATTCATGGTTAAGCAAACATTTCCCCTGTTAGTTTAATGAGGAGACAGGCACAAAGAACCAGCAAACCTTCCTGAATTCACATATATATTTAAAGCATAGGACTGATAAACCACAGGGACCCAGGTTTCCTGATTTGCATCTTCCCTGGGCTTTGCATGTAGTTTCTGCTAACTGTCCCTGGTGCAAGCCTGGGGCATAGCTGAGGAGGGAGTGTGTAACCATGAACCTCCACTCCACTGCACTTGGGACAACACTATACAAGCACACACAGGTGAAGTGGAAATGTAAGGGTTCTTTGGAGAGTCAGTTGTGTTGGATGGTGCTTTGAAGGAGTGTTTTCCTGAAGTGGACCCAGGTGAAAGACTAAGGCACACTCATGAAGGACCGTTTCACTGAAGCAGACCCAGGAGAAAGGATGCTCTGCTTAAAAAACAAAACAAAACACGTGAAAGGACACGTGATGAAGGATTCTTTGCTAACAACACACGTATTGGCTTGACTTTTGTTGTGTAGTTGAGCTGCATTTGTCAGGATTTAGAGGCTGATTGCATGCTTGTGCTGAGGCAAGGGTGGAGGTGGAGGACACGTGATGTTTGGACGGTATAAACAGACTCCATGGAGTGATGGAGAAACCCTGGCTTGCTGGTACAGCCAGCTGTGCAACGCTTGCAGAGTCTTGCGACTTTGCTTCCATGAGAGAAACACAGCCAGAACTTCTCCTGGTGTTCCTGCTGATCTCTCCTGCTGAGGCTGACTCCTGGCTGTCTCTGCTAGATCCTGTCACCACCACTGTTGCTAACCCAACTCTATTGAACTGTACTGCTGGTGTATCTGTGAAGTGTCTGCAAGTGGATCGAGCTGCCGCTGCTGCTAACCTGTGAAGTGAACTTCTGATTTCCAGACAACACAGATGGGGGAGTTGCTCCAAAAAACCTTCCTAAACAGGTCCACTCCCCCTCCCCCTCCCCCCATAGCCTTTCTTTTCCACCACCTCTGGTGGGTGTTGGGCTAAAAGGGAGGTTAAAGCTTTTAAGAACCAGCATTAAAAATAGGATTTGAAAAAAATTAAAGTTACACTCGGTGAGCAGGAGCCTATGTATACATAGCTACATTCAGACTCCAAAGTGACATTGTGATGGAGCTGCTTAGAAAGACTTTGTGAACCAATGCCTCTTTTCAGCAAAGAAACGAGGTCCTGATCTGTGCGCTGTGCAACTGTACTGTACAACTGCAATCAGCTGATACTCCAACCTGTGGATTTATTGTGGACAGCCTGGAATGTCTGGTTTCCCACTGACTGAAGCCAAGTTTTCAACTTCTATTAATAAAGTTCTAGAAATCACGGTGTAGGGTGTATCTATTATACTGTCTTTCCGAATCTGAGTCCCAGAACCTTACTGCAGTTGACCTTTGAAAAAAATTTATTTTTCCTTGTTCATTTTATTTTGCACTAAATTCTGTGCAAGCAAACATGGCTCTGGGCAACAACAGAGGACAGCTGTCACCTACAAACAACCTCTGTGATGCCCATGCTAAGAAACACCGAGTCACTAGAAAATGGAAAAATGGGGGTTGTCTGTGGTGCTTTTTCACAAGTGACAATAAGGAGTGTCCTGGTGATGCAGATGCCAGCGTAGGAGACCCAGCCCACTAGGGAATGAAGATAACCTTCCACGGCCTCCTCCACACACTGTCTGTGCGATGCCTTTCATCATGGCTACAAACCAGCGGAAGGCTAGCACACTGGCTGACATCCTGGTGGGGGCAGCACTTGGACGCCCCATCAGAGTACTATACGACCGCCATCCTAGGACTCACCACTCCATCACTGCTCTGCAAGATGATGTCCATCTGAGAAAGGGCCTCCAATTTCCCAGCGCTAGCTTTAACGTGAACCCCCCTTGGGGCATCCATGCTGAGACTCCGAGTTGGGGATTCTAACCTGAAATAAGAAAAAAATATTTTTTAAAGGCACCCTTGCTTTTGGAAATTGAAGCCAGTGAAGGGGAAAGGTACTTGGCAAAAATCAACAAAATGGGGACTGGATAAATGGTTCAATGGTTAAGAGCACAGGCTGCTCTTCCAGAGGACCCAGGTTCAATTTCCAGCACCACATGGTGGCTCACAGTTCTCTGTATCTGAAGTTCTAGGGGACCTAGAACTGCATGCCTGTGGTTCAGAGACAAACATGCAAGTAAAACAATCATACACATAAAATAAAAATAAATCTAAAAAAGAAAAAAATCAACAAAGCAGCCAGGTATGTCAGCATTTTGGAGGGTGAAGCAGGAGGATCATGAGTTTGAGGCTAGCCTGGGCTACATAGGAAGGCCTTGTTCTAATAAAATAAGCCAACTAAACATGTTGGAAAATTTAAATAAGTATTTCCAAGGACACAAAAAAGGAGAAAAATGTAAAACCAACATTGAAGCAAAATGGAAGCTTGGATGGAGAGGGCCTTCTAAACTTTTATATTTGTGAAGAGATGTGTTGACTTAAACTTGGTTAGAAAGTAATCTTCTTCATGCATATGAAAACACCCAGCACAATCACTAAAAGTAGAATCATGGGATGAAATATGGGTGGGAGAACAAGGAAAGGCCAGCTCACCCAACAAAGGGTGAGAAAGAAGAGAAAGAACCAACACAGAAAATAAAACACAAGGTGGCTGACAGAGTGCCAGCATTGAGTGTCAGCCATTGCAGCAAGTACAGTAAGTACCCATTAATTCATGAATATTCCTGTGATGGCTGGTCTCAACTGTCAACCTGAGATCCACAGTCATCTGGGAGGTAGGACTTTGAGCATGCCTGTGGGATTATCTTGATTATGTTAATGGAGGAGGTGAGACCTACTCACCAGTCACAAGCATTCCCTGGTATGGTAGTTTGAATATGCTTGGCCCAGGAAGTGCCATTATGAGGAGGTATGGCCCTGTTGGAATGGATGTGGCCTTGAGTGGGTGTGGCCTTAGAGGAAGTGTGTCACTGTGGGGTTAGACTTTGAGGCTCATAAGTTCAAGCTCCACCCAATGCAGAAGAGAACCTCCTCCTAGCTGCCTGCAGAAGAATCTTCTCCTGACTGCCTTCAGATCAGGTGTAGGACTCTCAGCTCTTCCACTAGCAGGCCTGCCTGCACCAATGTCATGCTTCCTGCCATGCTGATAACGGACTGAACCTCTGAACCTGTAAGCCAGACCCAATAAGATGTTTTCCTTTATAAGAGTTGTCTTGGTCATGGTGTCTCTTCACAACAATGTAAACCCTAAGAAACCTGGGTTGTGTCCAAGGCTATACAGAAAGGATTAAGTAAGCTAGGCATTCACCCCTCTCTACAACCTGATTGTGTTCAGGTGTAATCAGACCAACTGCTTCAGGCACCTGTGGCTCTGACGTCCCAGACTAGGAACTGAAATAAACCTTTTCCTGATTTTGTCAGGATATTTGATCACAGAAACAAGACAAGAAACTAAGGTAACACTCATAGAGAAATGTACATTAAAATAACATCATGACTACATATGATTCCCCCCTTTTCATGGTGCCTTCTAAGTAGTCCCCTGTGTCCAGATGAAGCCAAATATCTCCTTCCTGGCTACCAGCAGTTGGGGACTAAAAGAGATAGAAGAAACCAAAAACTTTTCAGTCTCTCTTAAGATGATGATGTCTGTCAACATGTCTGGAAGCCCTTACGTAAAAAAGGTAAGAAGCCCAAGATTCAGTGTCTTGTTATTCTACATGACACCCACATATTGGTGTCACTGAAATTAGTATGGAAGTTCTTGAAAAGAGAGCAACTACATGACTCAGCTGTAATACACCTCAGTATATACCCAAAGGACCCTGTCAGCACACTACATGGATACTTGAACATCCATGCTTATTGCTACATTATTCACAGAAGTTAAAATATGGAACCATTCCAGATGCCCATCAACAAATGAATGAATGAAGAAAATATGCTACACATTTACACAGTGGTGCTGTAAAGAATGTAATTAAGGCATTGTTAGGATGTGAGACAGAACTGGAGACCATTGTGTTAAGATGTTGGATCAAATCAACATGGTGGAGAGTGAAGTCCCAGGGGCACTTGTTGCCCTTGGGAGAGGCAGAGACCTGCGACAGTATGCCCCCACTGGCCTCTGGGCTTGTGTTAGGCTGTGAGAAGCCTTTGCAGGGATACAGCCCGGGGGTAGGGGTGGGGGGTTAGCTGTGGGTCCGCGGGAGACGTGCCACAGCTGGCTCGTGGGGTTCCCAGGCTCTGGGCATGCTGTGGAAGAGCTGGGAACGAAATGGGACTGCAGAGCGTGGCTGGCGTCCCCGCCAGGAGACCAGGTTGTTGGCTTGGACGCCGGCTAGCTGCATTGGCTTGGGTGAATGACTGCCGCGGCTGGGAATGCTGAGAGGGAGGCTAGACGAGGCTCTTTTAGGCGAGGGCTGGTTCCCTCGCTTCCCGCAGCGGATCAAGATGAATAGAGACAGTCCATAGTTTCAGGGAATTTATCATCATGTCATGGTGGAGAGCGGCATTGGTGAGACCGTACCGCACGCCCTCAGGGAGGGGTGAGGCTGAAATAGTAACTGGGAAGGGGCGAGGCTGAGCCTCTAGGTGCCTCATTAACATGGGGATGTCTTGAGACTATGTGGCCATGCCTCTACCTGTGGTGGGACCTGGTGGCATGACCAAGCCTCTACCTGAGGAGGGGCTTGAGGGAGGTTTCCTTTTTTTTACATGACCAAATGTCACAGACTTATGGAGAGATATAGTCACGTGTTAGGAGCTGTTTCTAGGCACCTAGCAAATGCCTGCTGTCCCTATTAGGCTGTCCTCTGCTGGAGACAACCTATTGGGCCTAGGGGTTCAAGCCTTAGCTCTACCAGAAACCAGACTGCCTTTCACAGCCCCACATTAAGAGACTCAGAAAGATGATGTTCATGTTTTCTCTCAAGACATGGCAGTAGAAGACGGGGATGCTGGGGGGAGGATACAGAGGACAAACAAGGGAATCGAGAGGGAAAGAAAGACAGAATGTTTTATATCATGTGCAATCATTCTATCTGTATGGTGCAAAGCAGAAGGAAACTACTTCAGGAGGGAGAAGGCCTGGCAGGGAGGGTAGGAGGGGGAGAAATAAGGGGGAAAATTAGCATTGGGATAGATGTTAAAATGTCATAATTAAACTCATTTTGTTTTCTTCCTTTTCTTTTATTGAAAATATATCGGTATACAATATATTCTGATTATGGTTTCCTCTTAAGTCTTCCAAGAATCCCCTCACCTTCTGCCACTGGACTCCATACCCTCTCTTCCTCTCACTCACTAGAAGAAAATGGCAACTAAAGAATAATAATAAAACAAAACAAACTGACTAGGACAAAGCAGATCAAAAAGAGACGAAAAGGCAGGAGATGCACAGGTAGACAGAGACACCTTGACTCTCTCAGAATGATGCACTGTAACCTAGAGCTGTGAGTTAATAAACCTTTTCTTCCTAAAGTTGCTTTTGTTGGGATATTTTTATCAAAGAAACAGAAACAAAACTGAGTCAGTAAGCCAACAGGTTTATCTTTAATTCTGAGACATAGTTTTTAAAATGGTTATATTTAACTTTAAAGCAAATCTCTAAAATTTCTATCTTATTTCAAGATGCTTTTAATGAATTAGTTTTACAAGATATTAAATAATCTTATGCCTTAAGAAAATATTCTTTATCCTCAGTGATATAATTCTTTAGCATTGATCTTATGACCCTTTCTAAAACTAATGAACATTTTATAGTTCAATAATCATCACTATTGATTTTTGTTACAAACGCCTCTAGATGGATAAAATGTTGAGATGGTAGTTTGGCCAAAGGACTAGGATTATCCATGTATAGCGAAGAATGCAGTCAGATGCTTTATCAGAATATAACACAAATGGCCTCTAGCTCAATTTTGATAGACTCCCTGTGCTTATCTAAAACCTCATGATCCATACTTACTGTCTGCATTTCTGTAGTGTTCTGAACATCCACCAGAATCACCCACTAAACTCTGTGTACAGCACCTTAGGGCATCATCAGCTTGTAGAAACATTTCTCCTCCATGTCTACTAACTGGCGCCAAAGGGCTACAACCCCATGGTCAGGTTACTACAGCCGTGACCTCATGTGGTGGTTCCGATTTTCCTGTTACTTTTTCCTCTCTGATAAAATACTTGAAAGAAGCAACTTAAAAGAGGAAGGATTTATTTTGGCTCATGATTTGGGGAGGTGCAGTCCATCATGATGGGGACAGCATGGTGGCAAGCACTCTATGACACTGGAAGCTTGAGATGGTTTGCTCACTTCTTGGTAGGTCAAGAACCTGGTTATACCACATAACCTGAACCATTCCTTATAAGCAGGACCCACCTCCTGAACGTTTTATACCTCCCCCAAACAGTGCCACTAACTGGGGAGCAACTGCCTAAATACATAAGTCTGTGGGGGGACATTCTACATCATTATGATAGATCATTTATTTAAAAATATTATTTGGTCTTTGACATAAAAATGTATTAGCAGAATTAACAGTGGATCTAGCAGCCCAGAATGGCAGATCTACTCTGCAAGAGCAAACTTATGTACAAAACTTCAGTCATCGTGCACAAATACATCAACGGTTGAGGGCCTTAGGCCAAGGGAAGCAGTCACCAAAGGAGAAACACAGTCTATTCCTCTTACATGAAATGCATAGAATAGTCAAGGCTACTGAAGTGGAAAGTAGCATTGTGGATACAAGGGCTGAGGCGAGGGGGGAGGATAAAGAACCACTTAAGGGGGTGGAATCTCAGCTCAAAAAGAAAAAAGCTCTGGAGATGGACTATGGCCATGGTTCAAAACCAGTTGGCATGACGTAATGCCACTAAACTACACACTAAACATGGCTATGTGGGTAAACTGTAGATAACGTGCATTTTACCATACACACTAAAGCTTTCTAAAGTTTTTGCAATTATGAATTTATCCTGTACTTGATTTTATAACATTATTTCCTTAGTGAATAATACATGTGTATGTGTATATGTATGTGTACACACAGAGACACACATATGTACTTATACACCCAGGCATGCACCTACAAGTGGAATTAATTAACATTTCAAGAATGCTCATTTCAAATTTCAAGGTCTATGTAGGGCACTCTTTTGTGAGGCTTTGGAGTTTTTTTAAAGGTGGAGTAGGGATAGACAGTGGAACAGAAGGGACCCCCTTAGAGGGAAGAATTTGTTCAAAAGCCTGGGGTGGGAAGAGGTAGTAAATGCCCAAGTCTGGGAGGCATGTGAGGGAGAAGAGGATGGCCAGACCCAGCACTACCCCTGAGGGGCCTACGCCCCCCCCGCCTCCCCCCCCCCAAGTATGCAGAAGCAACAGAGTATGTAAAACGGTGTCCATCGAGCAATGCTCCTCTGACAGGACTGTGAGGAACAGACTCCTACTGTTCTCTGGAGCCTGAACAGAGGCAGTGGGGACAAGAGAGGAAGAGCATGAAGCCACATCAAAGTTCAGGTCCAACAGGTCTTTGGACTTGCTGTGGGTTCTAATAAGCAGTAATCAGTTAGATATATGCAGGAAGCCCTGGAAGTAAAGGCGACCAATGCAGTAGGAGTGAGGTGGGCATGTTGTGAGCATACCTCATTGTTTGCTATAAAAACGTTTGTCTATATTGAGTAAACTCTTACCTAAGGTCTTGAAATGGGTCAGCTCTGACAAGGGGTGTCTCCACTGAGTGTTCAAAAAGAGCTCCTTCTGGTCCTAAAAGAAGCCCAGAGATATGTCAGGAACAAAAGTACAAGAAGTAGCATCAGCCAAATGAACAGCCAGTCCAGCCAGGAGGCTGAGCATCCCTCATCCCAGAATCCAGAGATTTTGAGAATTGGCTTAACCATCAAGAGTGGAAAATCCCAACTCATCCTACCTTTAGCTATTGTTGGAGACCAGGGTTCCCATTTTAAATCTGCATGCTGTAGAGCTGCATTGCCTAAGTGACAAGCAGGGCTGGCTGGAAAGCCATGCTGTGATTAGAGCACAGCTACTAATCAACCTTAAGGCAGCAGGGCAGACTGTGGCCCAGGGCGATCAGTGTGAGCCTTGAGATGAACAGTCGCAGGTGACATATGACATATGAAGTGTGCAGGAAAGGAATCACACAAAGCAGCAGGGCAAACGGTGCTGAGTACACGAGAATGAATAAACACTGTGTGGGCACAGAGGGTCTACTCTTCACCTTATAGTTAAAGTATTTCTTACCTTGGCTATCATTGGCATACACACAGGTTTAAGCAGCAGTACTCTATCTGTGTACACCCACTACAGTTTATCCAGTGGGCTATTCATCCACTACGTTATGCCAGGCCCAAGCTCAGCTCCTCCCTAGGTCTCACTCAAACCCAGACTCTGCAATTAACTGGGCCCCATCTCAGATTTAGGACATACCCCTGCCTGAACCTCACTGCTAACCAGGCCCTACACTCTGTTTAGGTCACACTCCTGCCTAGGCCACACCCTACCTGGGCCACACTCCTGACTAGGCCATACCCTGCCTGGGCCACACCCATGCCTAGGCCACACCCTTGTACCAATTGCTCCCCTAGTTTGTTTTCTATTGTTTTGATAAACACTGTGACCAAAAGCATGGGAGGAAAAGGTTTATTTTAGTTTACAGTTCCAGGTCTTTTCACTGATGGTCACCTAGGAACTGGTTAGAAATGCAGTCTTGAGGACTGCACCAAATCTTCTTGTTTATGATTTAGATGTGAAATTCTCCCCCAGGCTCCTGTGTTTCATTGCTAGGTCTCTAGTCATGGTGAGGTTGTGGAACCTTCAGGAGGCTGGCCTAGCTGGAGGAGGTAGGTGCTAGGGGCAGGCCTTGGGTTTGTTGCTCTTCTTATTTCTGGTCTGAGCTCTCTCTGTTTTCTGAATCTCTGAGATGTGTAAAGCTGTGCCCTCAGCCACAGAGCAAGCAGGTTCAGCCTCCGTGCCTTCTCTCCCACAAGGGACTGTCTCTTCTGAACTGTGAGCCAGAACAAGACTTTCCCCTCAAGCTGCTTCTGGCAGATGCTTTGCTATAGTGACAAGAAAAGCAAAGGAGACACTACTGAAACAGAGATTCCAGGGACAAGTTCAATAAATACAGACACAGAAAGCCCCTGAGGTGGCTCTGAGGTGTGCAGGTCACTCACACTGCAACTGCACATCAGCTTCTGCATCTGCTTCACTTACAATGCTATGGCCTAACAGAAGCTCTGGGCTAGGGAGTAGCTCATTCTCTGTAAAAGATGGCTGGGTGGGATGGGATCCACGTTTCTGTTTATACCCTTTTTCTACATTTTAATATTAACACCCTGCAGTTCAGTGATACTTTCCCAAGAGCTTTGCGGACTTGGCACACGTACATCTTGATCCACCAGCAAGAGTAGATTGGTGGTACCAACACACTCTGACACATCAGGAGACAGACCTACTGACAGCTTATATGCAGCTAGTACAGAAATGACAGCTAGGTCACAAAAGCCAATGTTTCCTATACAGGTGGCCCTCAACTTATAATGGTGCTATGCTCCAATAACCATGTCATAAACTGATAATATCTCAATGGAAGACACACTGAATCTACTCATCAGCCGTGCCATCTCAGGAGCTGCTGTGTACTGAGGCAGTTCAATCATATGTGACCCAAGGGCTGACTCGCAGGTGTAGCATTGGCCACTGTAGCTGCCCAGCCATAAGGATGGGACCACATAGTGCTAGACCAGGAAAATATCCACACCAAAACTTCCAATTACTTTCTACTAACTTCCATGTATCATGTCTCCATCATCACAAGGTAAACAAATTGAACCATCACAAGTCAGAGACCTTATGTACTTTGGGCCAATGGATTCTATGCCAGATTACTTAGCTACTTGTTCTTTTATTTATTAAATAGTAAGTGTGCCTGTGTATGTGCACGTGTGTGTGTGTGTGTGTGTGTGTGTGTATGTGTGTGACTGTGTGTGTGCCTATGTGCATGAGCAAGTGTGTGTGTGTGTGTGTGTGTGTGTGTGTGTGTGCGCACGCATGTGCGCGCATGTCTCACCATGTAGCCCAAGTCTCAAATTCATGACCACTGCCTACTGAGTGCTGGGACCCCAGGCACATGCCCCCTCCCCCACACCTGCTTTAATTTATTATCATTGGTTTTTTTCCTAGTATCTTTTAGAAAGAAAGGAAGCCAGGACACTGCTTGTGACATAGGCTGCAACATTAGGTACATATGCTTGGGAATGATGCATATGTTACATAAAATTGCATATGGGGGGTTGAGTCTACTTCCTGGTAGCACTCTGTGAGAAAATAACGCTACTGCAGGCTTTCCAGTTCATGCAGAAAAATCCAGGAAGTGGCTTGATCACACCTGTCTTCTTGTACCTCTGGTCTCCCAGAAGCATAGCAAGTGAGCTTACAACAGGCTCTGAAAATATGTTTTGTAGAATTTTTTCTGCTGAAAGCGAGCCCAGTGAGCGCTCAATTCCACTTTTAACTCAACCAGAGGAGCTGTTGTGTAGACACATGGGGTAGTCGGGTACCTGGCATAATGGAAATAATGTCAGACGTAGACTGTACAGAGAGATCTGTAAACCACTGGTTACATCGACTTGAAAGAGATAGAGGAGAAAGGAGGTGGGTGAAGCTCTGAGGAAGGCCTCATCCTTCAGATGCAAACAGAATGGCAAAGGAAATGCCAGGAAGAACTGTTAACGCAGCCAGCTGCCTTTCCTTAGCAGAGTGCAGAGCAGAGCTGGAAACGCTTGGCTGCCACTGGCTGTCTCTACGTACCTGTTACCCGCAGTCTCCCTGTGCCAACCATAGTGCCCTGCTCCTCGGCGGTGAACAGTGGCTTGCCACCTTCAGAACTGATCTGAAAGTGCTGGCTCTGGACTTCTACCATCTGGGCACCTGAAAGACCAATCAGCACAGCGTATTAGATGTGCTTGCTGTAAGCAGCTCTGATTCCCTGTTTTTACAACTCTGTGTCAACCACTACCAAACAATGCACTTCCATATGTGTATCAGGGCACTTACTCCGCCCCATCCACCACAATAATAAACATAAACCCCCAAAAAGGTTTTGGCGACAGATGTAGTTAAGAATTAAA
Organism: Uromys caudimaculatus; assembly: GCA_028551405.1. Classification (NCBI taxonomy): domain Eukaryota; kingdom Metazoa; phylum Chordata; class Mammalia; order Rodentia; family Muridae; genus Uromys; species Uromys caudimaculatus. The sequence continues at coordinate 57,397,116 of CM052708.1, read as the reverse complement.
GCTCACAATTCTTTTTCTTAAGAAAATCTGGTTTTATTTTTTTTAAAAAAAGATTTATTTATTTTTATTTATATGAGTACACTGCAACTGTCTTCAGACACACACTAGATGAGTGCATCGAATCTCATTACAGATGGTTGTGAGCCACCATGTGACTGCTGGGAATTGAACTCAGGACCTCTGGAAGAGCAGTCAGTGCTCTTAACCACTGAGCCATCTCTCCAGCCCTGGTTTTACTTTTTGATAATTGTGGTTTGAATAGGTATGCCCCCTCCCATAGACTCATGTTTTTGAATGCTTGGCCCATAGGGAATGGCCCTATTAGGAGGTGTGGCCTTGTTGGAGGAAGTATGTCACTGTGGGGGTAGGCATTGGGGTCTCCTATGCTCAAGCTATGCCCAGTATGGCACACAGCTGCCTGCAGATCAAGATGCAGAACTCTCAGCTCCTCCAGCACCATGTCTGCCTGCATGCTGCCAGCCTTCTGGCTGTGATAATGGACTAAACCTTTGAAACTGTAAACCAGACCCAATTAAATGCTTTTCTTTATAAGAGTTGCTGTGGTCATGGTGTCTCTTCACAGCAATAAAACCTAAACTAAGATAAGTATATGTGTTTTTTTCCACCCAGAGATTCAGGGTCACTAACATCTCTTATATATGTTATATTAATATTGACTCTTATTGAATAAAAAATAACATTTTCTGACCAAAAAATGTTAGGGAAGTATAGGGCAATGTATTTGGTGCAGGCTCACTGCTTCCTTCATGCAAGAACGATAGACTGCACTGTGCATGGATCTGCTCATTTCCATGAAGGACATGTTGGGTAAACAGAGTCATCTCTCCAGCTCCCTTTCATCCTGGGAGCAGTGCAGAGTGGGAACACCCTTCGCTTTATTTGTCAAGCAAAGGTGGACTCCATTTGATTTTCTTACCACACCCACCCTTTTCAGCTGCTCTTTCTGACCATTGCAGTTGCTGGTCTGGTCTTCCTGTCAAAACCAGACATTTTCTGTAAGTGTTAAGAATCCTTGCGTGACGGTACAGAAGTGGTTTCCTGGCCCATCTGTGTCACTCATTGCAACGTGGGCATTTTTCGATTTTGGGCTCCTCAGAACAGCACCGAGTTTGTCCCCATTCATAAGGTGGGTTTCTGGAACCCTCCCTGGGTCAGACCTCAACAAGAGTTAATGCTGGTAGTTCCTCTGTGAGGGTGCTGGCCAGCCTCTTGGCAAGCCCTTGCTTCTTCATGGAAGAGTAGCACATCTCCACAGACCCATTTAGACATCCCGCTCTGCCCCAACACTGGTACTTTCGTCAATCTCTGCCATTTTCTCAACTTCCAGAGGTTCCCCTCTGTGATGCATGCTTAGCCTCTCCCTTCTCCATATTTGGCACTCTTCCTTCTACAAAGGCCTCAAACATTTTGCCTCAAAATTTGTTCTGTGTCCTCTGGGATTTGGTGCTTAGAAGAGCGGGTTCCAAGCTCTAGCTGGGGCGGTCACACGCTGGTGTTTTCCCATGGGCCACTCTCAGAAAATGCAGTTGCTGTTTGTCTTGTTGCTGCAACAAGATACCCAACAAAAGCAAGAAAGTTTTCCTCTGGCTTCTGGTTCTGGGAGGTTGTAGCAGGAACTGGTGTGGGTCAGGAACAAGAGGCACTGGTCACACTGCATTAGCAGGCAGGACGTAGAGAGTAAACAGAAAGAAGGGCTTCTCTGTAAAACCCCAAGTCAATCCACAGTGACCCACTCTCTGCAATGAGCCCTCACTTCCTAATGATTCCACCACCTTCCAAAACAGGGTCACCAACTGGGCACCAAGTGTTAAAACTCATTCTTCTGTGGAGGACATGTTCCATTCAAACCATTCCATTCACACAGTGGTCTGTGATCCCAGCGACACCTCTTCATAGTGCTGATTCTTCCTGTCGTGACACCCCATGGCTTGCACCCCTCCCTGTCCCCATAAAACTGATAAGGCTGTCCGTCCCCTCCTTTTCCCAGGCTTCTCTCTGTCCCCCAACCCATGAGAAGCTGCCCAGCAGTTTGGTTCCACAACAAATTGTCTTTCCACGCACAGGGTGGTCTAGTTTGGTGTTTTCGCTGGTAACCATTAGCAGCTGAGATAAAAATACTTTCTAGGAGGAAGGATTTCTGGCCCTGAAGGAGATAGCAACCCCAGGAAGACTAACAGAATCAACTACCCTGGACCCTTGGTGTTCTCAGACTCTGAACCACCAACCACAGAGCATACACAGGCTGGACCTAGGCCTCCCTGCTCATATGTAGCAGATGTGCAGCTTGACCTTCATGTGGGTATGAATGCGAACAAAATACATTTTAGGCTATTCTCCAAGAACTAATCTTTTAAAACATGTAATTAAGAAATTTTGTTGGAGCTTGGGCCACAGGGCTCCATAGCAAATTAGTGCCGGGACAAAGATACCCTCCCAGCAGCGTGGAAAAGCTGGGAGTGGGCACAAGACAAGCTCCACAGCTCACCAGGAACTGCCCTGAACCTGGGAGACACAGGGACCGAGGTAGGCGGGCATAGAAACCCCCTGGATCCCAACAGCGGGCGGCCGAGGCAGGAGACTTCTGCCTGGGCCTCCAGGTTTCCATAGTCAAGCAGCTCGGGGAGAAAATTTCTCTCCCAGGAGCATGGAAAAGCCCCGAGTGGGGGCAAAACGAGCCCCAGCGCTCA
>CM052708.1:57368701-57393908 GCA_028551405.1 Uromys caudimaculatus | reverse complement strand
CTGGAAACAACCCAGATGTCCCTCATCAGAGGAATGGATACAGAAAATGTGGTACATTTACACAATGGAGTACTACTCAGCTATAAAAAACAATGACTTAATGAAATTTGCAGGCAAATGGATGGAACTTGAAAATATCATCCTGAGCGAGGTAACTCAGTCACAAAAGAACAAACATGGTATGTACTCACTGATAAGCAGATATTAGCCCAAAAGTTCAGAATGCCCAAGTTTCACTTAACAGTAACAGCTGGACTGAGAGTGAGGTCCCAGATGGAGGAGTTGGAGAAAGGTCTGAAGGAGCTGAGGGAATTGGCAGCCCCATGGAGGGAGCAAGAGCATCAATGGGCCTGACCCCCCCCCCCATCGTCCTGGAGTTTGGACCACCAACCAAAGGATACACATGTATGGACCCATGGTTCGGACCACATATGTGGCAGAGGATGACTTCGATGGCCATCAGGGAGAGAGGAGAGGGTGTTAGAGGCCCCAGTAAAGGGGAATTTCAAAATGGGAATATGGGGATGGGTGGGCAGGTGGGTGGGAGGTGGAATTCCCTCATAGAGGCGGGGATGGGGAGGGAATAGGGAGTTTCCAAAGAGGAGACCCAGAAAAGGGGAAACATTGTAAATGTAAATAAAGTATCAAAAATTAAAAAAAAAATTAAAAGAGAGAGAGAGAGAGAGAGAGAGAGAGAGAGAGAGAGAGAGAGAGAGAGAGAAGTGTGTTGCCATCCACAAAGCTGAAAGTGCTTGGGGGTCTGAAGAGTACTTTGACATCAGACGTGGAGATGCAGAGCTTTGAGTTTGTCCAGCTGGTTTTTGGTCTTACTTTCGTCCAGTAGTTCCTTATGTTCCCTCTCCTTGCTTTTGGAATGGTAATTTATATCCTATGCAATTATATGTTAAAGGCATGTGATCTGCTTTTTCATTTTGATTTTTACAGGGGATTACTGTTAAGAGATTGTATGAGTTTCAAGAGACTTTAGAGTTTTACAGGGTTGAGACTTATAGATTGTGGAATCTGTTAAAGTTGTACTTAATACATTTCTGCATTTTGATATGGCTACAAGCCTATGGGGGCTAAGGAGTGACGTGGTTTGACTAAAAATGGCCCCCATTGACCTATAGGGAGTGATCTTATTAGAAGGTGGCCTTGTTGGGGTGGGTGTGGCTTTGTTAGAGGAACACCAATGCACAATTATAAATAGCCTGCCAGATACATGGGACCCAATATATTCTGTAATTGTAAACTACATAAGTTCTTTGAGTTCTTAGATATAACTGAATTTGTAATATTTCAAGAATCTGACTAGCCTTAAAAAAAAAAAAACTCTTTGAAGTAGAAACTTCTGGTTTTTTTTAGAAAGTCACTTATGTCCAGTGATGTTTTTCTGGGAAACACAAGTAAAAGGATGTTTTGCTAAAGCAGACACATGAAAGGAACATGATGAAGGAATATAAATATGACCCCACAGATAGTAGGAGCTGGAGCGTTGATTCACTTTGCTCCACCTCGCTACTTTTCACTTAAAAAATTGGTTAGTATTGGTTCACCTAACATTGCATCACTGAGCCAAGCTTGTGATGACCCCATAGAGAAACTCACCAAAAACCTTCTCATTAGGTTCCTGTGGCTTCTCGCTGCTTCTATAGACCCTGGCTGGTTGGTGAGCCTTGGGGTTTCTTCTGGATTGAACTGCCTTTGGTGGTTCATGTGTGGTGACTGCCAAGAGGACTAGACTGCAGCTGCTGATTTGTATTTGGTGTTTGCTACTTGACTGAACTGTTGATATCTTGACAATGAAGATTGGACCTGCCCCTAAAGAGCTATTTCTAAACAGGTCTAACCTCCTCCACGTCCTAATAACTTTTCTCTTCCACTACCTCTGGTGGGTGGTAGGGCTAGAGGGTGGGGGCTTGAATGCTTATTAAAGTAGGATGACTGACCAAGCATGCTCAGTCAGTCAACAGGGTCTCAAGGGAATGAGGATTAAAGAGAAAAAAAAAAAAAAGACAATTAGACAACATTATAGTATGACTCCAGCCAGTGCTGAATTGGCTTTAATTTTTCCCAGTCTGCTTTTATATCATTCTAGGTACATGTGAAGAATAGGGTTAGTTCCAGGTCAAGGACAAAGTAGTCAAAGAACAAACAAGGCATAGGCAAATGAAGGTCCCACGATATTCACGGACTTATCAAGATGATCAAGATCTTGAGCCTACTTCCTTGTCCTAGCCCAATGTCAAAGTCTTGCCAATATCTTAGAAGCAGCACCAAGAGCTCTCCACAGTTAAGAGAAAATTATGCCTACACCTTCCCCTTATGAAAGTTTGGTGTTTTGGTTTTTTGTTTGTTTGAAAAACTAGCCATGTATCTCAATCTGACCTTGAACTCAAGTCCCTACTGTCTGAGGGACTAAGTGATAGCACTGTAAGTGTACTTCCCCACACCTGGCTCCTTTTAAGATCATGTGATATTAACTCCTTTGGAGCATGACTCTATGTTAGTCATCTTGGTTGTCTGGCTCCTAGAACTCTCTTGTCTTGGGCAGACAAGTAAGTAAAGGCTGGTTGAAATACAGAATGTCATTGGCCAGCCTATGTTTGGTAAGACTGAATGACAATACATTCAATCATTTGCCTGTATAACAAGAATCAAAGATGAGGCTGGAGTGATAGCTCAGTGGTTAAGAGCATTTGTTGCTCTTCTAGAAAATCTGGGTTTAATTCCCAGTACACACGAACATCTTTAACTCCAGTTCTAGAGCATCCAACACCCTCTTCTGGCCTCCATGGGCACTGAGTACACATGGTGCACAGACATACGTGCAGGCAAGACCGGCATACCCAAAAAATAAGTAATTTCTTTAAAATGAGTCAGAGAATGGGTAAGATAGAACACTTACCTGGAAGATTGCTTTGCTTAAATAGTAAATAGAGAGCTATGAATTTAAAAATGTAGGAAATCTGATGTTTTTGTAAAAACACTGGTGATTTATATCTAATGTTCAAGTTATAAAAGTACTAATATTTAGGGCAGGGCAATGGTGGCTCAAGAATTTAATTTCAGCACTCAGGTGGCAGAGACAGGTAGATCTTTATGAGTCTGAGGCCAGCCTGCCCTACAGAGTGAGTTCCAAGACAGCCAAACCTACACCGAGAAACTCTGTCTTGAAAAACCAAACCAACCAACCAAAAAACAAAACAAAAACCAAAAAAACCTGATATTAATATTTGAGCAATGCGTTTAAAGTCAATAATAGTTAGTATGACATCAACATACTTTGAAGGATGGTTAACAGGGAGTATCATTTTTAATAGTAACATAAATTATTTACAACTAGTTTATAAAATTAAATTTTGGTCAATATATACATATTAAACACAGAATTATTTCCATGTCGTTGAATATAAGCATGAATTTCAGAATATTCACTCCCTCTGTTACTGTGTACAAGGTTATAAATAGATCACAGAGCGCTCTGTGTTTTCAGGTCAGTATGATTTCTTGCCAACACGAGTTCCACTTTGTATGACCTCAAAGCCCTGGGCACTGGTGTTCTGCCCCGTGGGGCCCATTGTCTGAACTTCTGGTGTCCTTTTTCACAGGCATTTGGTGTCAGTACAAACAACAAAATCAGCTCTTTAGTAAAACTATTTATATTGTATGCTACCTGGTCAATCAACTCACACATCTCTGGAGAAAGGTCTTCTCTCTTTCTCTCTCTCTCTCTCTCTCTCTCTCTCTCTCTCTCTCTCTCTCTCTCTCTTTGTTTTTTGTTTTTGTTTTGTTTTGTTTTTGTTTTTTCATTTTTTCAAGACAGGGTTTCTCTGTGTAGCCCTGGCTGTCCTGGAATTCACTCTGTAGACCAGGCTGGCCTCGAACTCAGAAATCCACCTGCCTCTGCCTCCCAAGTGCTGGTCTTTCTTAGGAGAGCCAAACTTAAAAAAAAAAAAGATTTATTTATGTGTTTTATGTATATGGGTACTTTGTCTGCATTTGCATCTATACACCAGAAGAGGGCATTAGACAGTTGTGAGCTGCCATGTGGGCGCTGGGAATTGAACTCAAGAAGAGCTAATTACTGAGCCATCTCTCCAGCCCCTGGAGAAAGGTCTTTTTAATATAATGCTGATGCAACTGACATCAGCAGGTAACAAGTTAGGCAAAACATTAAGGAGGCAATTATAAAACTTGGCGCTAATAATAAGAATGGGGCACAGTGGTTCAGGGCTGTAATCCCAGCACTAAGGAGGCAGAGGCCAGAGGATTGCTGTGAATTTGAAGCCAACCAGGGCCAGAGTGAGTTCTAGGCCACAGAGTGAGTCTTGTATTAAAAAACAAAACAAAACAAAGCCATAAATAAGTAGTATAACTGGTACAAATTTAACAACAGGAACGCTTAACACCCAATGGAAAAGGGTCAGGTAAACGAAGCTCACATGAGGGAAAAGCAGGATGTGTCTCCAAACTCCTGAAGGCTGGTGTGTAGCACACGGCTTGGACTCGAAGTGGGCCTATACTGTCACTTATATGAGTGATACAGTCGTAAAGGTGAGGGTGACCAAGGTCGGTGTGTGTCCACGTTCCTCTTTCCAGAAGTCCCTGTGAGTGCAGTGAACCGGTGGAGCCTCCTCAGGACACAGCTCACCCCCTATGCACAACTCAGCAGGAATGCATCTCCACATGCTCGCAAAAGAAGTCCAGAACCCTCATGTATCTTACTGTTTGGGATCCAGTTCTGGCAAAAATGGATGTAGTAGGCATCTTGTAAAAAATATTTTATAATTCTGAATAGTTTAGTTGAGAGAATAATTTAACTATTCAGAATCAAACTGAGTTAATTAAGTTAAAAAATATATGGTTGCCAGCTTGATTTTTCTTTCTGTTTTATAACTTGACTTAAAGGTTGATGCTTCAATGTCAAGTTCAACTCTGCAGTTTTGAAAGCCAAAGACTGTATGTGTGCACGTGTGTGTGTGTGTGTGTGTGTGTGTGTGTGTGTGTGTATGTGTGTGCGCATGTGTGTGTGCACATGCATGTCTGAAAATATGGCCACTGGGTTTTAAAGTGAATTGGTCACATCCAAATTATTTTAAGTGACAAATTAAATATCTTCTTGTGGTTGGAACAGTATGACATGTTTCAACCTAGTAATACCTCTCTTTCTCTCTTACGTGTTCATCCTTTGAGACAGAGAGGCTTATGCAGCTGACCTTGAGTTCACTGTGAAACTAAGGATTCCCTTGAACTACTGAACCCCTCCCCTTCTGCTCTGGAGTTCTGAGATTACAGGTGTACACACCACACCCAGCTTCTGGTCTGGGCTAAAATTGTTTTCTAGACTCATGATATATCAGTACTGACAACTAAGTTCTCTGCCCTCCTTCCCCCTCCCCCAGAAGATGGTGCGAGAACAGTACACCACGGTCACGGAGGGCACTCACATGGAGAGGCCCGAGAACCAGCATGTCTACAAGATTGGCATTTACGGATGGAGGAAGCGCTGCCTGTACCTGTTTGTTCTTCTCCTGCTCACCACCCTCGTTGTGAACCTCGCTCTCACAGTCTGGATTCTGAGAGTGATGTGGTTTTCTCCAGTGAGTATTGCCCTTGTCTGAGCGTGCTCTTGATGTGTTCGTTGGATGATTGCCTTGACTGCGTGGACAGAAGTTTCTATGTCAGGGTTTCAGTAGCTACATGACGCCGCTTTAGCTTCCTCTGACTCACTGTGAATTATACTGTATGGGTTTTTTGGTCTTTATTGAATTGTATTTTCCATTAGTCATTACCTCTATGGGGTAGGAAAGTTCTGATCTTGAATTTGTGGTGGATTCTGTCAAGATGTCTTAGTGGTTGTTTACAGATTACAATCTTTAGAACTGGATTTTCCTAATGTCATCGGTCCTATAGTTTGGTGTTTGCATGCCTGCTCCCACCTAAAATAAATTACTGTAATGAATTACCTGAAGCAAGTATTTCCTTGTTTTTAAAGAAGAGGATTTTTGTTTTTCATTTAGTTTTTTATTTAATTTTCCTTTATTCTTGACAATGTATACATTAAATATGTATACATTAAAATATGATCATATTTATCCCTATCACCTCCTACAATTCTCTCCATATCTCTCTAACAGATCCGACTCCCAATTTCATGTCATTATTTTTATAACTTATTAAATCCAATTAGTGCTGCCCACAGGTGCAGGTGTGTGGGGCCATCCACTGGAGCTTGGGACATCTACCTACCAGTGGCCACACCCTCTAAGAAGGGTGATTCTTCTTCAGCAGTTATCCATTGACTAGATCCACAGTAAGGGCTGTGGCCCAGAGACCTGCTTTCAGGTAGTCTGTCATTTATTAAAAAGAATAGAAATTAGGACCTGAGGGTGTTATCTGCACTTTAGTGACACCCAATATAGCAAAGATGTGGAAACAAACTATATGTCCAGGAGACACAGGAGCAACAAGAATAAAGCCTGCAGACATGCTGAATCAAAGCACACCAGTGTTAATGATAATTCTATTTTACACCTACAGATCCCATAAGTAGATCTGATATTGCTTTCTTACTACAACCAAATAAAATGTAAAAGCAGAAATATTACATATTAATATTTTCTCAGAACAGAATAAAAAATTAAAGCGTGAATTAGTAAACAAATTGTGATCTTACAGCTATGATGTTTTCAAAGCAAAGACTCAATGGAGCCAGCATGCCCTGAGAACGACAGGACGGATGCCACTCCACACCCATAAATGTGATGTAGCATGCCTCATCCTCTTAAAGACCCTGCGCACCACCAGGAGCGCATTCCTGTGGGAGGAAAACCACCTCGTACATCGACCGTGGTGAGGATGCAGGCTGTGACCTGCATGAGGTGGATCCAAAGTCGCCATTGTCTTCTTTGTCCAAGATATGTTGTCTTAGAAATCTGTATAAGTTAGTTTTCCAAACTCCACGACTGTGAGGCGGGTGTGCAGCGGGTAAGTGCTATGTCATGTGCTAGAGCGTTTAAAGCAACAGTCAGTGCTACACGGCTAGCTGAGGTTAGACTGTACTCCAGACTCTTCCATAACTTGCTTTATCACAGACACAGAGGAGTAACTAATATATACACAGACATCCAGCCGTTAGGAAGAAATTCTGGGATTCGGTATCCAGCACCATCATGCTGCTGCAGAAATACTATCCTTATAAATTCTAGCCCAGAAATCATATCCTATATTGTTTAGTGTTAAATACACTCATATTTGTGAATTTTACTTACATATAATTTATAATAATTCTAATATATGTATAGTAAGTACAATTATATAAAAATTTAATACAAATATACAAGATTTACATACAATATACTGTATATACAATATAATACAAATACAAAATACAAATATAATAAATATGTTAAATAATGCTTCTCTAGCTATATATTATTTTTAGGAGTATATTACCGGAGTGTGTAGAAATACAAATGTTTATTATGTGAAGACAGTGATGGTAGCTATTGGCTTAAATCATGACGTGACAGAAACACAAAGGCATAGAAAATGCAGGTTCGGTAAGTGCACTTCATACTAAACTTCAGACTATAGCTATCATTCTTGGGAAGAGTCTGGGCACACATCACACCCTCAGCTGCCCGGGGAAACATACTGACTAAACTGTGGTGCTCCTCACAGTAGTATTTTTATCTCAGTGGATCTATCTTGCCAAATTAATGTAGTGCATATTAAATGAGAACCCCATCCCAGAATGCACAAAACAAGGGCTTCTTGTGACGTAGCTTAGTGGTAGCGCACTTGCCTAAAATGCAAAAGGTCTTGTGTTCAATTCCCAGCACCACAAAATAAGTAAAACGTACACAAAATATCAAGGCATATGGGAATATTTAGAATAGAATAAGTTCTTTAAGAGTGTTGATATTCTATTTACTAGATCTGTTGTGAATATTGAAGTCTTTCCCCAAGTCTGCAGCTCCCATAAGGACCATTCCAGTGCCAAATCTCTTGATGTGGCTGTTTAGAGACCTCATGGATATGTGACAGACACACAATATGTGTCTTTCTTTGTCTCCTGGACGTATAGTTTGTTTCCACATCTTTGCTACATTGGGTGTCGCTAAAGTGCAGATAACACCTCCAGGTCCTAATTTATATTCTTTTTAATAAATGACAGACTACCTGAAAATGAAATCATGAACAAACTTATTTTCAATAGCACGTGAAAGAATAAAATATCTAGTAGGAAACGAAGGAAGTGAGTACTTGTTCACACTAAGGAAGTGAGTGCTTGTTCACACTAAGGAAGTGAGTGCTTGTTCACACTAAGGAAGTGAGTGCTTGTTCACACTAAGGAAGTGAATACTTGTTCACACTAAGGAAGTGAGTGCTTGTTCACTCAAATTTTAACACACTGATGAAAGAAAGTTTAAAAAGTACAGACAGACGGGAGGAAATAAGAGCTCCTGTTCTGAGGTTAAAAAGTACTATACTTGGGGTCTAGAATGTTCGAAAGCACCTGTAATCCCGACACCTGGACTAGGCAGGAGAATCATGAACAGCAGGCCAGCCAGCCTGAGTTATATAGCAAGATCTTGTCTCAAAAAAAAAACTTTTTTTTTTTTTTTTTTTACAAAAAAGCAAAAAACAAACAAAAAAAACCCTAAATATTCTTAAGCTTTCCACATAATGCAAAAGTTATTCCCAGAATCGATGCAACGCTACCAAAACTCTCACATACTGTTTATAAAAATAGAAAAATACAATCTGTCTTAGTCAGCGTTTGATCGCTGTGAAGAGACACCATGACCATGTCAAGCCTTATAAAAGAAAGCGTGTAACTTGGGCTGGCGCTCAGTGTCAGAGGCTTAGTTTGTTATCATCATGGCGGGGAGCATGGTGGCACACAGGCAGACATGTGCTGGAGAAGGAGCTGAGAGTCCACATTCAGACATTCAGACCGGGAGGGGGGGAGGGGAGGGGAGGGGAAGGGAGGGGAGGGACTGGGCCTAGCATGGACTTTTCAAAACTTTATAGCCCACACCCAGTGACATACTTCCACCAACAAGGCCATACCTTTTAAACCTAATAATTTCAAATAGTGCCACTAACATTCAAATATATGTGCCTTTGGTGACCATTCTTACTCAAACCATCACACAATCTAAACTTTGTGTCCACATAGAACCACAGAAAACTCAAAGGAGCCAAGTCAGTCTGGACAAAATGACCTAATTTAGAAGCATCATTCACAGTCACTGCTAGAGAAACAAGTTACCAAGCTAAGCAATAAAGTATTATGGTGGCAATCAGACCTGTCAGAACTGCAGGATAGAATGTAGACCCCATGTGATTCGATGAACCAACTGAGGTTTGAGTGCAGTACCCGGTGGTGGAGGAAGGGTGGTCCCCTCAACAGCAATGCTGGGAAACATGAATTCACAAGAATTAAAAAGTATCCACGCCTTACACCACACACAGAGAAATCAGCACATTAAAGAGTCAAGATTAAGACCTGAAAAGACCATACTCCTAGGAAAAGAATTAATATATATATATATATATATATTCAATGATTCCTTGCTATGATCCCGAAAACATTTAAAAAGGCAGTAGGAGACAAATAGGACAATATCAGTTTTAATGCTTCTGAATAGCAAAGAGAAAGAGTCAACAGAGTAGAAAGACAACCTGCAGACTGGAGAAAATATTTACAAACCATATGCATGATAAAGGATTAAAGTCTAAAATATATAATTCTGGAAACTCGATAGCAGAAATATTAATAATCCAATTTGGAAAATAGGCACAGGCCCTGATGGATAGTTCTCCGAAGAAGCCAAAAGTGGCTAATAGGTATGTGAAAAGTTGCTCAGTATCACTAATCATTAGAAAAATATCAATCAAAACCATAGTTAAGGGAGTACTTCACACCTATCAGAGTGGCTACTTCGTTCAGTGTTTTTTTAAAGAATAATTTTTGGCAAGAAAATGGAGAAACTGGAAACCTGTTCCATTGTTAGTGGCTATGCAAAATGATGTAGCCACTGTGGCAAGCATTTGACAGTCCACTAAGGGTTAAAAACTTAGCTGCCACGTGACCCAGCAGTCTTGCTCTGGGTCTTTACCAAACAAATGGAATTGGGTTTATTATTAATTATTATTATTATTTTATCCATATATAAGCCCATGTCCCTTGTTTATTAGGGTGATTGTCTATAATGTCCCAGCATCGTTTGGGTGGGCTCCCTACCTGTGCCCAGTAATTCTCTATTGTGGGCTTTCTTGGATCCCTCTTGAGGTTTAATTAAAACACAAAGACATCTATATAGTTTAAAGCTGTCTTTTGCTGGGGCAGTCTCTCAGCCAGCTATTTAAACTTATCCTGACTTCTCTGCCATCCTGTCAGTCCACGTGGTTCTCCTTGCCCGCTTCTGGCTCTATCCAGCTCCCTTCCGCCATCCTGTCAGTCCACGTGGTTCTCCTTGCCTGCCTCCTTCAGCTCTCTCAGTCTCTGCACAGAAGTTCAGCCAGAACTTTCTGCCCTAGCTCCAGCTGCCAGCTCTTTATTATGCTAAGCCTCACATTCTAGTCTGAACCAATCAGCAGCAGCACAACCGAGATCCCTCTCTAGGAGTTGTCCTCTGGCATTGAGGGCTGGGTGGCCTTCACCTGGCAGTTTGCTTTTTAATATGAAAATTTCAGAGAGTCATCTTTTGGGCAGGTGAAGCAGGACAAGCATTTGCACACAGAAAGCTTGTGGTGGGCTGTTGAGAGGACAGTACCAAACATGCTGGAAGCACTTAGTCTCCGGGTGCAGCAACCAACAACTGAAATACAGGGACACAGCTCCATACAATGTGGGGGTGCAGGTCACCCAACACATCTCATTATTAAATTCTGTTTTCATAAGTTTCTCATTTACTCATGTCTTTGTTTTGCTCTCTAGGAGTATATTAATGATTCTCGAGTTGTTTGTATGTATTCATGATCCTCTTCTTGAGGTCTTTGGAATTTCTTCCAGGTCGGTCTCTTTGGGTGGGATTAGTTAATCTTGAAGGAGGCACAGTATCTTGGATTTTCCCATCTTCCCTCTGTGCTGGGACTTGCACCTCTGTTAGTTGAGTAGAAGTTTGGATGGGAAAGGCGGCAATGACAGTCTGGGGCCTTTGCCTGCCAGCATCTGGAGCTAGGGGAACTACAGAGGTGTGAGCCAGGGTCCCAGGACAGGGGGCTCACTTGTCCACACCAGGGATCAGGAACTACAAGGTGGCAGAAGTTTGGGCTGGGGCTCAAGGTCTAAGGCTCCCTTGCCTGTCAGTGCCAGGCACTGAGGAGACAGCTGAAGTTTTGGCTGAGTATTCAGGGTCTAGATACCACTTACTGGTCAGAGCTAGCAGCTGGTGGAAACTTGGCTGAGTAGCTGGGGTCTGGGGGCCCCTTACCTGTTGGTACCAGGTGCTGAGTGGACACTGGGAGTTTGGGCTTCAATGCCCTTCCTTGAATCCCTGTGTGCCAGGAAGTCTTGTGACCACAGAAGCTTGGCTAGGAAGCGATAAATGATAGTGCGTCCGCCATTTGCAAAGAACTGTAAAAGTTTGATCATGTACCAACTAGTGCAGCAGTTCCCAACCTGTGGATTGAGAGGCCTTTGGAGGTCGAACGACCCTTTCAAAGGGGTCACCTAAGGCCATCTGAAAGCGCAGATATTTACATTTACATTATGATTCATGACAGTAGCAAAATTACAGTTGTGAAGTAGCAACAGACTTCAAAAGGAAAGTCATCCATTCCAGGAACTGACCATAACCCCTCCCCCCAAGTCATCAATCCAAAGAACTAGGCCATAAGTCACCAGCTCCAAGAACAGGCCATAAATTCCAGGAACAAGGAATCCCCCATCCAAAGAACAACCTGGAGATAATCACGAGGATGGAGAAATATCTTATTTCAGGATGGTCCATCTATGCTGGGTAGCCTTAGATGGTGTGGGTATCTCATCCTGTGGCTAAACGTTCATGACACAGGACTGCAGTCCACTGATCACCTGGACACAAGCCAATCAGAAACCGACCCCTGTAATATCCCTGGCACCCACCAATGAAGTTTTAGATTACCTAACCCTAGCTAAAATTCCCCTAGTTCCCTGTAAAAAGGCCTGCGTGCCTTTGTCTGGGGTTGTTGCCATTTTTGTAAGTGGCTGATCTCTGCATGCAGGCTTCTTGCTTTTGTGAAATAAAAACACTCTTGCCAATTGCATATGTCAGTGGTGGTCTCCAGGTGGCACTTTCAGACTTAACACATCACACCTGGAGACCTTTCTAAGATGGTTATGTGGGTCAATAATCCCAGTGTTGCAAGTCTGGAGAGTCAGGAGTTCAAGACAAGCCAGAGCTACAGAGTGAGACTACTTAAAACAACAACAACAACAACAAAACAAAAACAACAACAAAAAAACCATAATACCAAGACAAATTCAAAGGGAAATCAGGAGAAAGACAGCTCAGTTAGTGATTAAACTATCGTTGTTGTAAAATACCATGGCCAAAAGCAGCTCACAGTTCTCAGATCACACTCCATCACTAGGGGAGGGCAGGGCAGGAACTGGGAGCAGGAGCTGATGCTAAGGCTGGGGAGAAGTGCTGCTCACTGGCTTGCTCTTCATGGCTGTTCAGCCTATTTTCTTATATTAACCAGGCCCACATTTCAGGGCTGTCACTGCCCACAATGGGCTGGGACCTCCCGTATCAGTCACTGATTAAGAAAACGCCCCACCATTAAAGGCCCCAGTAAAAGGGAATGTCAAGGTGGGAATATGGGAATGGGTGGGTGGGTGAGTGGGAGGTGGAATTCCCTCATAGAGGCGGGGAGGGGGAGGGGATAGAGGGTTTCCAAAGAGGAGACCTAGAAAAGGGGAAACATTGGAAATGTAAATAAAGTATCAAAAATAATAATAATAATAAAAAAAAGAAAACACCCCACAAGCTTACCTACAGCTCTATCTGATGGAGCCATTTTCTCAATTGAGGGTCTCTCTCCTCAGAAAACTCTGTTGTTTCAAGGTAACACAAAACTAATCAGAATGAAGTCACAAAAGGACAACAAAGAATACTGACAATTGTAAAGGACAGAATTGCAGGGGACGAGAGCACAATAACTGTGAGAAGCAAATGGCGGCTGGTGAGCCTGAGCCCAGTTTCTGCCTTCTGAAGGACTCAAATTACAACACCTCACACATTCAATCCTTAGAATTAAAATTTCATATAACACCAGTGCACACAATTACTGTTGACTGCAAATACTTGGGAAATGTAACAACTGATGCTGAGCACGGAGGTGCTAGAAGATTCCATGGTAGTTATAAAAGATAAACCAGTTATAAAAGATAAACCAGTTATAAAAGATAAACCAACTAGGGAAATGGACATTAAAAAGTCAGTGAGTGTAGGCTTATAGCTCAGCCGTACAGTGCTTGCTTGTATGTATATGGCCCTGAGGTCCAGCCCCTGTCCCCACACACGTTAAAGCAAGACAATTCTTCTTATGATAGAAACTTTTAAAACTTTATAGCCACTGAATTCATGATTATTTTGCAACATTTAATGAATATAACTATAGCAAAATGAGATTAATGATGCTAAGGTATATTAACCTTGAAAATTAAATCTGGAGAGTATTTTTATTGCAGAAAGGGATATATAAATAATCAAAACAGAATTCTAATTCCAGTGTTATTAAGTTAATATTTCTATAAAATACTCCATTGGCTAGTTGTGTCATTTATTGTTGTAATGGGTGACATTTCTCTTTCTAAAAGGCTGTGAACTCCAGGTGGATTCATTTTTACAAGGATTTGAAACTTTCTGTTAGTGTGTAGCAATTGACGATCTGCTGCCAAGAACTGTCCAATTAAGAATCTATCACTCAGCTGCAGAGAGCAGCATTTTGAGAAGCCTCTATGGGCATTTCCTTAGATAAGTGCCATTAAGTAGCTGGTAATTCTTCACTGGGAGTTTGGGAATGGAATTAGATAACGTCCTGATGATTTTTATTTTAACCTAAGATGGCATAATTTGGAGAGAATTAAAAACTCAGAAAAGAATGTCGATGTGCAGCTGACCCTGGGCTTTGGTGACTATGGGTGATCCTGGGAGAGCATCCAGATACTACTGTTGAGCCAGGCATGGTGGTGTACATGTGAAATCCCAGAACACAGTGGGAGGAGGCAGGAGGGTCTGGAGCTCAAAGCAATCGGGTGTATAGTGAGTTCGAGGACACCCTAGGCAGTGTGAGACTGTCTCAAAAAGCCAAAAGTGTCTGTGTTTGGCATGGAAGTCCAGCTCAGTGAAGAACTCTTACCCAACGTGCATAAAAATTTGAAGTCAACACCCACCCCCACCCCTCCCAAATCACCTCTGTGTTTTCTTCTAAAATCCCACTCATAACTCTCAAAATCTCTTTGGAACTGAAATCTTCTACCTCAGTGTTGCAATGCTACTGGTTGGTTTAATGCAGGATCCTTTCACACCCCTGGGTAACTCAGATCCTATGTACCAACACGGATGTCATTGTAAGTTTCCTGATGGCCTTGGCTTTAAGGACGTTGCTTGCTGAGTCAAAGCAGCTGAAATTGTAAGCAAGACCGCATCATTTCCTTCAAGACTTGACTGATCTTCCTGAGTTCGAGACCCAGAATATTTTTATATTCTGTGATATATTTTTCAATCTCGCTATTTCAGCTGAGAGCCATTCTCTTCAGTGAGCATGTGGGTAGGGAACTGAGCACGGATGGACCTCATCTTGTGATGGAGCCCGGTACAGCACTGACTCATTCTCTTTGTGACCACCAGCAGTGGGGGACAGCCAGGTCCTTTCATTCTCTAGCCCGCATCAAGCCAGAGCCTCTTCTATGTTGATGTGATTGAAGCTTCTCAGAGGACCCTCTGGGACTCTTTACAATAACTGTGTGTCCCCTCAGAGGTGTGATGACATGTTTCAGAATGTGACAGTCAACAGGAGATGCAGTAAAAATCAAAACTCTCAAAAAAATTGCACGGACTCCATGAGAAAGCTTGAGTGAAGGACATACCTCAGTGCCCCTTGCTTCTGCCTTAGTTACTCGTCTATTGCTGAGATAAACTGCTGTAACCAAGGCAACTTATAGAAGGAAAAGTTTATTGAGTTTATAGTTCTGGAAGGCTATGACTCCACCATCACGGTGGGACAGTGTGGCTGCAGGCAGGTGTGGTAGCCAGAGCAGGAAACTAGGAGCTCGTGGCTTAATGGCAAACAGAGAGAGTGAAGTAAATGAGGAAGGCTGTAGCATCTCAAAGACCACCCCCAGTGACATAGTCTCTCCAGCAAAGCTGCACTTCCTAAACCTCTTCAAAGAGTGCCACCTACTGGGTGAGGACCAAGGGTCCAACTTCCTGAGCCTGTTGGGCGGACTCAGTCAAATCACCGCAGCTTCCTTCGTTTCTAAGGCATTTGACATAACAAATGATTCTGTGGTCCTTCCTGGTATAAAACCGATGACTTTATGCTCATATACTTTGCTCATGGGTTTTAATTAAGTATTAGTTTCTTATTTTTTGTGGACCCAGATTCCTAATCACATAAAGCCTTTGTTGTTTTATTACTGTAAAAGTTCTGTATTGAATCCTAACTTCATGATTATCTGCACAGAATTATAGAATCAATTAGATGGTTACCATAGTAGCCACTAAATGCCTTTACATTGTTACAGATCTTTACTTTAAATACCTTTATTTCCTTCTTAATAACTTACTTGGCAAAATTCTAAGATACCTCCATGATGTCTACCTGCCGGGTTACATCCCCTGTAACCTTGAATGTGAAGCCCTTGTGTGTGGGCAGGTCTATGGTTTGCTTCAGCCAATAGAAGAGGTGACATGTGAGCTATTCGAATTATATTCCTCTGTCAATCTTTGCTCCTTCATTAAACTTGAAAGACAAAAATCAAGACAAACTCCAAATTATCCCTTGAATGTCAGGATGGTCTGTATTTTACAACTAGAGTTTTGTCCTCGTAAAGGGGAGGCATGTGAAAATCTCATGGCAATAATTATATGAAAATTAGTCCATATATCACGTTAATGGCTTGTTCATTCGGATATGCTAAGACTCCTTTGCCCATTGCAAAGCCTTCAACTGGAGATGGCCATCTGACGAAACTGGCCAGGGAAGAGGCACAGTGCCAGTCGGAGCCTGCAGGAGGCAACACGTAAGAAGGAGAGGCAATGGGGTGCAACCTGAAACAGACCGAGGGAATGGCCTCTCTCTCCCTCATCACCTTCCTTCTTTATTTCCTTCCTTTATGCTGGGAACAGAAGCCAGGGCTTTGCAGTTGCCAGGCACTGAACTGAATGCTCAGCCCCTAAGTTCTTGATTCTTCACTGAACTATCTAACCTGGATGGTGGCCCCACTTAGCAGTCCTTTGCCACTAATCTGATGGCATTTTCCAGGACTGTGCTGGCACTGGAGAATGGCCTGCCCTCCTCCACTCTGCCTGTACGATGCCTGGTCCGACCGTCATCCCCTGCTGTTGGTCTGACATGGACACCATAAACTCTCTGCCTCTTCTTCCCATTTGCCTTTCAAATGAACGGAAACTATGATTAAAAGAAAACTATGGCACTCTGGAATTTTGACTATCATGTTGGCTTCTTCCCAGGCTATTTATGTCTTTCAAAGGGTATTATAGTTTATTAGTGTTTTTCAGTCTAAAAACCAGATTGAAAGTTTTGATTTAAGTGCTCCTGCTACCAGGCTGGGATTGAAGCAGAGAACAGACTGTGTCTGGCAAATGCCATGCTCTGTTTAAGGGGACAGGAGATCCTCAAGGCTGAGTTTGGAGAAGAGAGATAAACCTCACCGTGGGCGGCAGGTATGTATCATGTCACCGCAGTCACCAGGGCAAACCTGATGCTCACTGGGTTTGATGATACAAATAGCAACAGGTTTTTTGTTACAGCCTGTGTCTTCAATTTGGCAGCTGATACCATTTGTCCTCTGAATAACCATGTTATGAAGATAAAGAAGGCAAAGGCACCATGGACAGCTGCCCGAGCTAGCTGCTTTTCCTTTCAGGAGTGTTATCTGCCTGAACTTAGAACCCAGCTCACACAGGAGGCTCTCTTTGTGTTTTGGGCTGTTAAGAGTCTCAAACTTGTTTTCTTTGTATAATCTGTCTATGACACAGTTTATCTTCACATCTCTTTAAACAAAATTCCCTGAAGACTTTAACTCAGCTAAGTCTTACAATGCAGTTCCCAGATACTCCAATATGCTTTTAATTGTCTATATTACTGTTATATTTCATTTTGCCATAAAAACTTAGGAACCAATAGGACATTGTTGTTTTTACTTCCTTATCCATATCCCAGGGTATTGGATGCAATTAGGTACTCAATAAATATTTTCTGATTCTATACCATGAATAGAAAGGAAAGGTTAGATGGCCTTTTCAGGAGCGAGTGTATATATAGTCGTGAACATTAAGAAGTGACACACATTTAGTGCTAGGTTGATACCACAAAATTACTTTGGGTTTTTCAGACATGCTGTCTAATCCAAGATGTTACAAGAAGTCTGTGATCTATATTCTATTAAAATAATAGGATACCGACTGGACCATAACATGTCCTCATAAACTCCTGGGTCTCTTTGCAAATGCACTGGGATAATTGTTCTATTTTTATACAATTTGGGAGAAAATGTTACAGTCCAGCATCCCTCCTATTCTTTAAGTAAAACAATAAAGTCTTCTATGAGCACATGAAGTTGGGAAGGAAAAGTAGAGGAGGAGAGGAGAGGAGTGGGGGAGGAAGGGATAGATTTTATCAAACACAGTAAGCATGCGTGAAATTCTTGAACAATAAAAGCAATAAGGAGATGTGGTATTTGTACCATGGGGTCGTCTGCAACTGTTAAAAAGCAGAGACAGACACCTGTAAGCTGACATACAACTATTTCTAACACTATAGAAGACAAAAACTATATTCTTTAAGGAGTTCCTTCTGAAATCTATGGAGAGGCGTTTACTCCATAACATGATTTATGTGTCTATCAAGTGTTCAGGACGATGAGGACAACGGGACTGCTCATCCCTGGCACAGTGCTCCTGTCTCAGGTCATAAAGCCGTACTAATCATGGATTCTCCTAGACATTCCCTGCTCAGAACTCAACAGCAAGGCTGCTGCCTCTGGGCCTCTTCACGATGTGGGAACTAAATTGATAATTCATATTCAGTCAATGTGGAGGTCTGTTTTGAATTCTTTGTGTGAGGGTGGCAGGGGTGAGGATGACCCCGGAGATGACCATCATCCAGCGCTGTGCTTCAGAACATGCAAATCAGAGCTGCTATGTGAGAGTGTTAATATGGCCCTTCCAACGCTACCCACACTGAAGGAAGAAGTGGTCCAGTGCGGCCAGGAATGCACAGGGAATGAAGCTGAGTAACCCCAGATGGTTTGACAGCACGGTGGTCTCCACGATCTCTGGGGCTTTGTCTTTGGCTTACTGGCCCTTTGTGACTGTAGACTTGGGGAATGCAGACTCTGGAACACAGACTTCTCTCTTCTTGAAAGTGCAGCTCAGTTAAAGTTCTCCAATAAATACTCATTTCATCACGAACACAGTGAACATGCAGCCTTAAAAGGATGTTTAGGATGTCTTGAGGAATAATGAATCCTAATTGTTCTTGTGGTTCACATAAGTATATATGTGGGTTAAAACTTCAAGAACTGTATGCCTCAGAAGAGTCCGTTTTATTATATCTTTATTTAAAAATGAAAAAGCAGGGCCGTGGTGTCAGGTCCAGCACAGCTTGGCCCTGGAAGCCTGACTGGGGTGGTGAGGGAATGAAGACTGGCAGACATGTGTTCAGAAAAGCTGGGGTGGATGGGCTGTGTTCAATCTGCAGCCCATCCCAGAGCTGGAGCAGGCTAATTACACCACAACCCCCTCCGTGGTCCGTTGTGCACTGCACAGGGGACGAGTTATCTTGTCCCGATAGGAGGTCTCAGGAGGGGAGAAGTCTCAGGTTGCAATTATTTGGGAGGGGAAGCTGCAGTTGCTGTGGTTTGCATACTGTTTACATCTGGATGTGAACCAGGGAGGTGTGCTCAGCCAATTTCATCAGATCCTTGCCGGGAGGAACGCTTTGACGCTCCCATAGGTCTGTGGCACTGGGTTCTTGAAGTGGCTACCAAACAGACACATTCACTCAGGACTTCTGTTCTTTATATATCCTCTCGAGGCTTCCTCTGCTCTCCACCTGGAGGGACGCTCGGTAGGCAAAGGGACTCACCAAACCTGGCAACCTGAGTTCGAGTCCTGGGACCCACATGGCCAAGGGAGAGAGAGAGCCAACTTCTGCAAGTTGTCCTCTGATCTCTACACAGATACCATGGCACATATGTGGCCACAATCAATCAATCAATCAATCAATCAATCAATCAATCATCAATGTCCTTAAAATTAAACAGTTATAGTAAGATTTTATTTTTTTTAATGTGTTCATGGGTCTTAGGTGTTTATTATAAAATGATTTGTTAACTCTTATACGTATCTCTCAAATAAACCTTTGTACTTAAAAAAGTTTTTTAAAAATAAATATTGGATATAAACAACTAAAGTTTCAAATAGACATTTGGGAGAAATACAGAAAAACAGAAGGAATGTATGAAGATGCATGTGTAATTTTAGTTAATTGAAAAGAAGCAAAGAATAAAACAACGGAAACTTCTTGTCTCTCTTCCTTACCAGATAGGAATGGGTCACTTGCATGTTACGGCAGATGGACTTCGTCTGGAAGGGGAGTCGGAATTTTTATTTCCTCTGTACGCCAAAGAAATACGCTCCAGAGTGGTAAGAAGATTGTGTTTCACATAATCTGTGAAAAATAAGTAAAGGTTAAGCACAGAAATTCTGTTTTTCAGAAGGGATTTTTAGCAAGTAGTTACACACATTCATGGTATGTTCTAATAATGTGCTATTGGACAGTAGACTTTACAGAATACGTGCTATAAAGATTTTGTTCTTAGATGCTTCTGCTCTGAGTTTAGCCTCAGCAATTTAGCCCATAAAAAATAATGTAGTTTAGAATTAAAACATCTTTACCCAGGACCTCCACTGGTGCAGGCAGCCGGACAGCCTTGATTCATGGCACTCAATGCTCTCTGAGGATCTCAGGAGAAATTCCAGGCATACAGACATTCTGCATTAGTTGTGCTCCTTAAAGGCTTGTGAGCCTGAACTTGTCACAAGCAGCTTCACACCAGTTCCTATGAAATAATCAGGTTCTGAAAAGCCTCCATGGGGCTAAAATAGGATCACAGAGACTGAAGTGAAGCTGTCCCTATGGAGCCATCAGAACCTTCACCAGGGCCTTCCACCAGCTGCAGAATGAGACTTGTAAGGACCGGGATCAGCACAGTGCACCCCAAGACCACGTTCTCAGCAAAAGGAAACTTACTTGCCCCAGGAGGACAGAGGACAGGGAGCAAGACACAAAGACCAGAGATAGAGGGCAAGGGAGAAGAGAAAAGGAGAAAGGGAGAGGCGGAGGGATATTTGACCTGGAGGGACAAAGGACTACCTCTACATAGAGAGAGGACAGACATGACTCATAGTCAAATGGCAGTTTATGATGGGAAAAGGAGAACCCCCACTTCTCCCACCCCCTTAGGATGAGTTGGTTTGTTTTGATTGGGTATGTTAATTAGGTGAGCCTAAGGGGTCTTTTGACTATGGGACTTCAATGCTTTGATAGCTGGAACCTGGTAGTCAGTCTCAGGGGGAGGAAGTGGCCAAAGAAGGGAACAGACCCTGGTGGCTGGCTTTAGAATGTAATCTAACTGTTTAGCAAGGCCCAGGGAATGGGGGAAGGGCAAGGCCCACCAGAGCCGTGTTTGCCGTGCTCTGGTCTATTAGAGCACTTCAAGAGTCACAGTGAGTACTGACCCAGAAGGGAGGTTCTAGGGCTGGCAGAACTTAGGAGAAGTCTTACCCAGGCTCGTGTGGTTTTACTTCTAGGAATCTTGCTGGCCTGAGGAGCATAGGCAGATGATCTGTAACTGTGGCTGGTTCATTCATGAATCAGATGTGAGCGTGTCGCTGAGTGCACTTGCATTAACCATAGTAGGAAATGTTATACTATTTGAAATACATACTTGGAAATGCTACAAGCATTGCTATATGGGGACAAGGAAAATTAGCACACGTTTTTGTTAGAAAGTCAGGTCTGAATAAATTAAAGTTCGAGGCTCATTCTCTGCGCTTTCCCAAGT
Source organism: Uromys caudimaculatus (assembly GCA_028551405.1). NCBI lineage: Eukaryota > Metazoa > Chordata > Mammalia > Rodentia > Muridae > Uromys > Uromys caudimaculatus. The sequence continues at coordinate 57,372,589 of CM052708.1, read as the reverse complement.
CATGCCGGTAGATCCCTCAGGACCAGGTGACTAAAATCAGGTAAATAGCAAATAGAACCTTCTAGAATTAACAACTTTAGGTATACTTTATCAGGCTGCCATTTCCAGATGCTTCAGGAAGAACAGGGAATACAGTTAGAAAGTAAGTCAGAAAACCGACCACATCTTAAAGGCTCACAATGTGACATTGATGCCAGCTAGGACATAAAATACAGAAACAATGGACAGAACTTAGCTGTGCGCAGCAGTTTGTAACAACACTGATGTGTGCAGAACAGGTCTGTGCCTCAGGAACCGGTGGGCGCCAGTGTGGTAGTTACACGTGTCCAGGGAGCGGTTGTCTATAACGTCCTAGAGAACGAGCTTCCTCATCAGTCTGAAGAGTTTGCCATTCAGTACTGATCTGCAGTGCTGAGCTGAAAGAATGTCCTCTTCATGAATGTTGCTCTGGCCGCTAAACCCGGCTTCGTAGCGCTCTCTAAAGCAGTGTGTGGAACTGGGGAGATGGCTCAGTTGGTAATGTGCCTACTCCACAAGCTTGAGGACCTGAGTTTTCACAGTCATGGTGGCCCTTCTCTCAAGCACACACTCATGAAGCACCAGGAAACACACATTGCATATTTCTCAGAAATTTTATTTACTATTTGTGTGAGCCTCTCTCTCTCTCTCTCTCTCTCTCTCTCTCTCTCTCTCTCTCTCTCTCTCTCTCTGTGTGCACGCACACACACACACAACAGGGAACAATTTTTGGAAAGTTGTTGCTCTGCCTCCATTCTGGGAAGCAGGGATGGAAGTGGAAGTCAGGTAGTCAGTCTTGCACAAGAAGTTTTTTATTTACTGAGACATCTAGCCTTCCCCGAACTTAACATTTTAAAGAGTACCCTGGGATGTTTTCAACATATAGATACATTGGGTAATGTTGGAACTAGGCCAAAGATATCTCCTCCAAAATTTATCATTTCTTTATTGTGGAAACACTAAAGTGATGTCTTGTAGCTTTTTGAAATGTGCAGTGCATCACTGTGATGATGTGAACTGTGTTCTGCTGTTACCTGCTGCTCCCTAGCACCCCCCCAGCGTCTGGTTCCTGCTGAACTGTAACTCACACCCACCGATGATGAACGTCCTTCACGATCCCCGCTTCCTAAGTGACCCTCTTCAGACCACACAGCTTGTCTTTCTGTGTCAGGCCTTTTGTTTTTATTGGGAGAAACCATTCCACTTTGACAGTAAGCAGCGTGGTATTTCTAGTAGACTATCTAACTATTCTCTGATCTCTCCCCTACAAATGTCTCAAACATAAATAATACTGACAACAAAGACTGGCTTGGCAAAGGTACAGTGCTCATTAAAACCCGTTTGTCTTGAGAACTAATTAACATGTTAGGAGCAGTATTTTTAAACTCAAAGGATTATAAACTCAAAGGATTATTATAACTTATTTTTAAAAGTTAATACATTTATATCCTGAAAATAATGTAAATCTGAGGTTCTTTTAAATGCTTTTTTTTACTGCAAATGTATAGGATATCTCACAATTACTGGGATCCTAGACATTTGCAGTAAAAAATATGTATATATGTGTGTGTGTGTGTGTGTAGTGATATAGAAAGTGTAAATATAAACTATATGCAAATATAAAGATGTATTTTGTTAATTTTGTAATCCTTTCCAGGACTCATCTCTGCTTCTGCAGTCAACTCAAAATGTGACGGTCAGTGCTCGCAACTCAGAAGGGGAGGTCACAGGCCGGGTGAAAGTGGGTGAGTCCACCACCCTCACAGCAGCTCACGCCCTATGGACGATGTTGAACAGACAGAGATTTCTTCTAAAGAACTGCAAGCTTATTTAGAAATAAAACATGAGCCTTCTAGCTTTCATGCTGTCCATAGAGAACAGTTAGCACCAGGAGGCAGAGGTGTGTGTGTGTGAGTGTGTGTGTGTGTGTGTGTGTGTGTGTGTGTGTGTGTGTGTGTGAGAGAGAGAGAGAGAGAGAGAGAGAGAGAGAGAGAGAGAGAGAGAGAGAGAGGAGGCAGGAGGCTGACTGCTGCTGTCTTCCTCAGTTGAGGACAAGGTCTCTCACTGAACCTGGAGCTCACCCGTTTGACTAGACTGGCTGGCCAGTGAATTCTGATCCCTGGTCTCCATACAGTTGGCACTGGGGTTACCTGCGTGAGTCGAGTTGCTGCACTTACCTTTTACATCGATGCTAGCTGGGGATTTGGGTCCTCATTGAGTGCATGGCAAACAGTTTACACACTGAGTACCTCCCCAGCCTGACATTTTGATCAGTTCCAGGCAATAGTGGCCTAGGAAGGTTAGCACTAGAAATAGAATATTATATTCAAAAGACTATATATCTGCCAGTGAGTGACCAAGTTAGCGAGGCCCGAGAGAACAGAGGCCTTGGCCCAGAGCGAAGGCATACCCACCACACTCTCTCTATCCCTTCTTTGCTACCCTTCTCATCTCCCCCCCATTCTCCCCCCTCCTCCTCCCTTTTCCTCATGCCCTCTCCTCTCCTACCCAATCCTGGTCCATGCCTCCCCTTCCCAGTGTATCTCCTCCCATCATTTGCACAGGGCTCAGTGACTGTAGCTCACGGACGGACAGACGGACAGACGGACAGCTCTTCCCCAGTTCTCATCCACTTGGCTGTAGTTTTCAAAAATTCTAAATCCCCAGGACAGCCTCTTAGCCTCATTCTTTAAGTTCCTTAATCAGCTGCTGGCTGCAGATGTTTGAGGGGCGTCATCCCTTTTTCTCACTCACTTGGTGAGCATTTACTGAATGTGTCTGTCCTGGATTTCATATGTGGTCAAATAACAGCACACAGGAAATATGTAATAACACACAAGGGGTAGGGGAGCCTTTCCAGACCCTTTGAAATTGCTTACGGATTTGCTTGTTCTTATTTTTTTGTTTGTTTGTTTGTTTTTGTTTTTTAAATGTGATTTATCAGGGAGTTTGGATATTGATAAGGTACCTGTGCTTTATAGATGGGAAAGCAGATGTTCTGAAGGGCAACGCTTTTCTTTTTTTATAGTCTGTGAGGAATATTTAATGGAAAACAATCTTATGTATTAATACAGAAATGAACACATATACAACAAAATTTCTTTTTATTTATTTATTTATTTATTTATTTATTTATTTATTTTTGATACTTTATTTACATTTCCAATGTTTCCCCTTTTCTGGGTCTCCTCTTTGGAAACCCCCCTATCTCCTCCCCCTCCCCACCTCTGTGAGGGAATTCCTTCTCCCACCTACCCGCCCACCCATCCCCATATTCCCACCTTGACATTCCCCTTTACTGGGGCCTCTAACACCCTCAGGCCCAAGGGCCTCTCCTTTCTCCCTGATGGCCATCGAGGTCATCCTCTGCCACATATGTAGTCTGAACCATGGGTCAATAGATGTGTATTCTTTGGTTGGTGGTCCGAACTCCAGGACGACCGGGGGGGTGGGGTGGTGGGGGGTGTTCAGGCCCGTTGACGCTCTTGCTCCATCCATGGGGCTGCAAATTCCCTCAGCTCCTTCAGACCTTCATCCAACCCCTCCATCTGGGACCTCACTCTCAGTCCAGCGGTTACTGTTAAGTGAAACTTGGACATTCTGAACTTTTGGGATAATATCCGCTTACCAGTGAGTACATACCGTGTTCGTTTTTTTGTGACTGAGTTACCTCGCTCAGGATGAGATTTTCAAGTTCCATCCATTTGCCTGCAAATTTCATGAAGTCATTGTTTTTAATAGCTGAGTAGTACTCCATTATGTAAATGTACCACATTTTGTGTATCCATTCCTCTGATGAGGGACATCTGGGTTGTTTCCAGCTTCTGGCTATTATAAATATGGCTGCTATGAACATAGTGGAGCATGTGT
>CM052708.1:57329032-57368201 GCA_028551405.1 Uromys caudimaculatus | reverse complement strand
CACCAACCAAAGAATACACATGGAGGGACCCATGTTTCGGACCACATATGTGGCAGAGGGGGGCCTTGTTGGCCATCAGGGGGAGGAGAGGCCCCAGTAACGGGGATGTCAAGGTGGGAATATGGGAGTGGGCGGGCGGGTGGGTGGGAGGTGGAATTCCATCATAGAGATGGGGGAGGGGGAAGGGATTGGTGGTCTACAAAGAGGAGACCTAGAAGGGGGAAACATTGGAAATGTAAATAAAGTATCAAAAAATAAAATAAAATAAAATTGCTAAAAATTAAAATATATATATATATATATATATATAAAGAGCTGGGCGTGGTGGTACACCCTTCAATCCCAATACCCAAGAGGCAGAGGAGGGCAGATCTCTGTGAGTTCAAGGCCAGCCTGGTCTACATAATGAGTTCTAGAACAGACAGAAATACATAGTGAGACCCTGTCTGGGGGAAAAAAAGGTATTTCATAGAAGTTGAGAGTGGATTGTTGGTTTTGAGTTTGGGAGGGATGAAGAGAGGTCGATCAACAAGTGCTAAGTTACATTTTGGGGAAATAGCATTTTGTGGTCTATCTCACAATAGGTTAAAATAATTTTCATTATCAGATTGACTGGATTTAGAATAACCTAGGAAACACGCCTTTGGGAGAGAATAATTCTAGAAAAGTCTAACTGGGAGAATATCCATTCCATATGTAGGTGGCAGTCTTCCATGAACTTGGATCTGGGGTTAAATAAAGGGTGAGACCAACTAAGTACCAACATTCATCTCTCATCTTCCCTGATTCGTGACTAGCAAGTACAGTGGTTGACCAGTTGTCTCTGCTCCTGGAACCATTCCTTCTCCACAATGATGATCTATATTGCATATTTCTTTAAACCATGAGCTAAAATAAACCTTTCCTTCCTTGAGTTGCCTTTGGTCTGATATTTTCTCATAGCAACAAGAAAATTATTGCCTGTAGCTTTAAAAATGCATCATATGTTTCGAAATAACCAGAAGGTAAAATTTGGAGTGTTATCACTACAGAGAGTGTATCATTACAAAAAAAAATGGAGATCTTAATTGCCGATTTCATGTATAGACATATTAAAGTATTATACCCTACCCTGTAACTATGTACAATGTATTAATCAAAAGAAAAGACTTTCCAGTGCCAATTTACTGGTTATTAATTTATTTTTAAGTGCATTTGTGTTTTGCCTGCACATATTTCTGTTTACCCCAGTCTCCCTCCAGTCCAGCTGACTTAGATGGTTTGAGGGAGACTGAGAGAGGTCTGGCATGCTTTATAGAGTCACCCACTACTGCCCTGACCTTGCACAGCTTGGGTCCCAGAACCCTGATTTGGGGTGATGAGGGAGTAAAGAAAGGACACAAAAGCTTGTACTGGGTGGTCTTGGCTCTCTGGTGGAGAAGCCCCAGAAGTCCAGTGTGTTTACTATACACATTTGAACAGGGAGTGGGGTGGTTGCATACAGCCGAACTGTGAGGTGGGGTGATGACATTCAGGCAAACAAGGAGTTGTTACACACAGCTGAAAAAGATTCAGGCGTAGCTAATCTCAACAGGAATGGTCAGGGATGTGGGGATGGGGGAGGAATCTATGGTGGCTGTTCTCTTCACTCAGTATCGACACCAGCACAGAGCAAAAAGCACAGTGCTTTGCAATCACTCTGGGCCCAGCCCTGGACAGACCTTGCCATTTCCCATAGGTCTAAGGTATCAGGGGCCTTGACGTGGCTGGGACCTTATCAGACAATACACATTCACTCAGGACTTTACTCACCCCATCTCCTACTCTCCATCTTCTACCTCTTCTGTTCTCCTGACCAGGATCTGTATAACTGTATCCATCTCTGACCCAGGGGCAAGGCCCTATAGTTCTCTGGTCCCACCTTTGTCATTTCTTCCCCTACAGATGTCTTTTAATTTTGTCACGTTGTGATGTAGAGAATTTTCTTGGAAAGACTGTACAAGGATATTCTGTACTTTGTAAGGAGTTTAGCTTAATGACCTGAAGGTCAGGTGTCCCTCTATGGCTATATATCATTTGTCTATTTGTCTGTCCATCTGTTTGTCTATCTATCCATCCATCCAAGCTTCAAACCTAGAACAAAAGGCTGAGGTGTCTATTTAAAATATCAAATTGGACCTACCTGCCAGATTCTCCCAGCATCCCTAAATCCGTACCCATTACAGGCCACGGCTGGCATACCCCACCCTCTACCCTGAAGTCTCCAGCCCAGGTCTGGGCTGCCCTCCCCCCAGAAACTCTTCCCTATATAATCCAGACACTTTGGTTACCTGCCCCTTTTGTACCTTTGGCCTCCTGGTTGATGCACCTGGTTTCCATCTCTCCCCTGCCCCCTCTTCCACATGACTCAGGGTCAGGACCACTCTGGACTCTCCCAGATGTGTCTGCGTCTGGCTATGCTCTCCCTTTTCTCTACAATGAACTTTCTCCTCCACCACACCTCGAAGCAGTCACATCCTTTCCTTTTTCTTTCTTTCTTTCTTTTTTCATTTACTACCAGCACCTACTTATCTGTAAACCCAGAACTTCACACGTGCTAGGCAAGCACTGTATCTCAGAACCATACCTCAAGCCACAGGAAGTGTCATTTTATAGGACAAGATGGAAAGGTATTATTTTAGGTATTTAGCTGTCATCTTTGTCAAGGTCACATGAGAACTTGGACTTGACAGTCTTCAGAATCATAGATGTAGCCAGTCTGAGAAACTATTTTCCTTTGGCTTTGAAAATAAATCTCAAACCATTCTCCAATCCACTAAATTAACCCCACTTGAACCACTCTTTTTGAAATTATCAAAGTGCACTTCCTTGTATCTAAATGTTTCCAAAGAAAGAGGCAAAGAGCAAATAGGCTTTTGTAGTTCCTGGGAACTCAGACTTGCCCCATCTTGGGGTGAATCTTTGGGCCAGACCAATTGGTCTTTCCCTGGCCTTTCTCCATCCCTTTAAAAGTAACTCATATCTTCCAGTCGCCTCACAGTAACTTAGTAACACAAAGAAACAACCCCCATCTGAGCAATCAAAAGCAACAGTTTCTCTTTCCAGTTACCCCACAGGATGGCTGTTGTTTGTGCTTACCACTTTCTTGTCTCCAAATCTTGGGAGGAAAACAGTCCCAGAACAGTTGGGGAGCTGGCTTGACAGTTGGCTCTTGTGTTGTTTATTCCCAATTACAAAATACCTCAACCTTTGTTCTTGTTTTTAATCTCTTAGTGTCTCCAAGAAATTACCCAAAGTCTGAAGCATCAGGCTGAGTCTATCAGGAAGGTTTGAGTAGAGTTGAACATGATTTTCAAGAGTGTACCTTCTCTGTTTAATTATCAGTCAAGATCTCATAATATAGTCGCATTTGTCATGACAAGTGTGTAAATGCCAGCAACAAGTTGTAAAAAATGCATAGCACAGAAGTCTCTGGAACAACTTGCACAGGTAAAATGAGAGGGAGACTGGATTTTGTTAATAATTAAGATATAATTTAGATCATCAACTTATTCAGCATTATTTTAGATTATTAACCATTATAACATCAGTGAAGAAAAAATAAAAAACCCTGTACCTATCTGATTTACAAATTACATACTAAGTCTATAAAATCCAAGTGGAAACTGATGACTTACCTCAGCCACTCAGATACCACACTGATGAAAGTGATCCCTGATGAGGGCCCAAGCTCTTCGATAGTGGAAAGATTTAAACTCCCATTTCGTGTAGGGCGAGACAGACAGTGAGTTCCTGGTCTCTCCCCAGAGAGAAAGGGCTCTTTGGCTCAGGTTTCTGCCCCTCCTGTAGCAACAGGCGAATCTAAATTTACCCAGTGACTTCAATTGCTCAGACTCTCTTAAAACTGGGAACCAATTCCAGCCCGCACCCTCGGGTGTGCCAAACACAAGCCAGAGCCAAACAGAATCCCAACCATTGGAGCAAAGCCAGCACCCCAACATGTAAACCCTGTGCCAAATCCTTAGAAGCTTTGGCCATTTTGGTGAGCCCTAATGTCAAGCCTCACCGCAATCACTTAGAACTCCCAGGCAGCACTCAGAACAGGGGCTTCACTGCTTTATGGGTTCCCTTTCTTTACCAAGAGACAGAAAACTAGCCAATAACAAAAGGTCTGTCTTTGGAAACATTTTCCTTAAGCCCCATTGTAAGTAAGAAACTTTATTATTTGAGAAGAAACTTGCATTGTGGTTACTAACAAGAAACAGAAGGTACATAAACATTACATATTAAAATGATGACAGCTTTTTTTCAAGGAAGATAATATATCAGTTTAACAAATTATGTGAATGTAACCACCTGATGCCAAGTCTTTGTTTAAAAAAATAATTAGATCACTTCATTTTATCATGCATCATATATCAACTTTTTGAATCATATTAATCTTTCATTTTGAGTTCTTTTCATGCTGTCTGTAACTAGAGGTTGATGTCTTAGCATTGAGCCTTGCGTAGAACAGACACTTGCACAAGGATGCACAGGGTTAATTTTAACTTTCTCCTTGGGAGACCTGCCCCTTTCTGTTTATTTGCATTGTGACTTAGTAACTGTTTGAAACTTGACCGTCTCTTACAGGAACAGCTGCAGGCCTTAAATTAAACCAGGACAGTTTCAACTAACCTTATATTTATAGGGCACTTAGAGCTCTTTCATGGATCCTCTACACACAATTTTGTCTGCTGTAACAATTCAAACTGAGAATCAGAGTATAACAATCAGCTCTTAATTAAAAATACTTAACCTCTTTGTCGGTGATGCCACTTTGACCTTCCAGACTAATGGAAAAACACAGTCTGAAAGTTCTAATTCAATATTCTGATTGCAATGTGATACTCTTAAAAGGTTCCGACACTGCTCTTTTCATTGGTGGGCAAACTGAATTTGTAAGCACGCTCTTGTTATTGGTATGTTTTTATGCCAGTCAAGCATTATGTGTTTCCCACTCACATAATTTCATACCATCATTGTCAATGCAGTACTCCATGTGAGACTGACTCTAGCAAGTCTCTGCTTTTATTGGTTAACTGAAGTGATTATGACAAGATTTCCATCAGGGAGAGGAGAGGCCCTTCGGCCTGAGGGTGTTAGAGGCCCCAGTAAAGGGGAAAGTCAAGGTGGGAAGACAGGAGTGGGTGGGTGGGTGGGTGGTGGGGGAATACCCTCACAGAGGCGGGGGAGGCGGGAGGGGATAGGGGGTTTCCAAAGTGGAGACCTGGAAAGGGGGAAACATAGGAAATGTAAATCATTATCAAAAAAATTAAAATAAAAAAAAATTTTAAATGAAAAAAAAAAAAAAGATTTTCAGTGTTTCGAATGTAGGCCTAGCTCAAGTCTGAGACTCACATGTGATATTGTTTTCAATGGAATCAAACATTTTAAAGATAGAAATGATCTTAAAATAACTCTATTCTAAGGCCAAGTAATGTGTTCAAGTTTCCATGGCTAATGGAGCATGAATAGAAAGGACTAGAAAGCCAGCTAGGTTTCCACACCTACTTGGTATTTGATACACCCATGTGTTCCATGCATGATGTTTTACTTCTGTGGTCTAACCTGGTGTCATCTCATTTTCTCCATTCTTGCACCACACTGCGGTGACTAGAGGTCTACAGTTTCTGTCTGGGTCCCTCTCTTTCAAGTTTTCTCAGTGTGGATGTGAACTCTAGTGAGAATCAGAGGTTTGGGCGGTGATGTCCCAGGGAGGACTTAGATTCCACACTCAATACATCGAGAAGAAGTCAAAGTGTAAACTGATCAATGAAAACGGGCTTATGTCATGAGTATGCTGTGTCAGGAAGAGGCAAAAATGTCTGTGTCCTTCCGCAATGTCAGAATTTATTGGATAACAATAAATTTATTGTTATCCAATAAATTCTGAAGGTAAGGCAGTTTCCTTGGCTTCAATTTGCCAAATAATCTCAAGTTCTTTGACAGCCAGCTGAGCCAGTATAGTGCAACAGCTTCTCTTGCCCAATCTTAGCTACTAATGTTATTCTCAGACCACACTTGATGTACCACACAGTAAAAAAGAAAAAACACTCCACACACCCCCTCATTACAGAATGGCTACAAAGTATTGGAAAGGCTACTGCAGAGTTCAAGGAGCTTCAAAGAAGACTGAGACGCAGAACCAGGGAGGTGAGAGGAGGGAGGCTCTCCAGCAGTCAGATAACTAGCCATTCTGGCGGTCTGCTGGAAACACTGATGCACTGGGGAAGAGTTAAGCCCAGACTCAAGAACAGTTCTAGATCTGGATGAACAGATGGACTGACAGACAAATGACAATTCAAGTAGGCTGTGTCAACACTGCAACAGTGGGCACTTGGCTACGCTGAAGTCCCTGGGGCAGTGGAAACTTCTCTGCCTATTGGTCTCTTGATGCTCACACCATGTGGTCATGTGACAGGTCACTGGGGCCATCACCATCACAGTGTTGTGGGTCCTCTGCTTATAGGGACCAGGGAAAGATGTTCTACCCTCAGTCTACTGTGCTCAACAAGTTCTTGGGTCTGTTTTCCTGATAGGGTTTTAATATGTCCAAGTTCACACACAGCCCCAAGTCATCTTACTAAGTGTATAGGGCACTACAGACCCAATTTGAACTACTAACTATATAAGGTACTATCTTTTGACTGTTAGGAAAGCAACATCTGTCTGTCTGTCTGTCTGTCATCTATCTTACAAATTGGACAAATGAGGTTGGAGGTGGTGTTGAGAGCCTATTGCATAAAATGATGGAGTTTTTTTCAGACTGTGACTTGTTCTTAGAGACTCCTGCCTCAAGAGCTGCTTTGTGTCTGTTTTGAGGATAGAGGACGACTCCACAACTGGACGGACACAGGCACAGCACCGTCCTCCTGACACGCCATGCAGCACAGACTGGTCAAACCCTGACACGCCCATGCAGCACAGACTGGCCAAAACCTGACACACCCATGCAGCACAGACTGGCCAAACCCTGACACACCCATGCAGCACAGACTGGTCAAACCCTGACTTCCGGAAGAAGAGAGAGTGCCATGTAGGAGCACTGCCATATTAACATCTTATCAGGAAAAGCAGGCCTGAGGACCTAGCACATCAGGCTGAGGAAAGGGGCCACTTCTCTCATCCTGGCTCCATAAAGAGTAAGACATCTTTGGTGGTTTGAATAAAACGGCCCCATAGATCCACTGGGAGTGGCACTATTAGCATGTGTGGGAGGAGGTATGTCGCTGGGGATGGGCTTTGAGGTCTCAGAAGCTCAATCCCTTTCTTTCTGCCTGTGGATCAAGATGTAGAACTCTCAGCTCCTTCTTCAGCTCCATGTCTGCCTGGACGATGCTATGCTTCTCACCATGATGATAATGGACTAAATCCCTGAAACTACAAGCCAGCCCCAATTAAATGTTTTCCTTTATAAGAGTTGCCAAGGTCATGGTGTCTCTTCACAGAAATAGAAACCCTAACTAAGAAAAAAGTGGAAAGAAATTAAAGAAAAGCTCAGGACCAGGCACGGTGGTGCACACCTTTGATCCTGGAACTCAGAAGGCAGGATGGATCTCTAAGTTCTAGGCCAGTTTGGTCTGCAGAGTGAGTTTCAGAACAGCTAAGCCTAGGCTGTGAAGGAAACTATTAGAAACCCAATGAAGATGTAATTGAACAGGGGGCATATTCCAGGCCCAGCAGGCAGCAGAACTTGGCAAGTTTGGCTACATGGCCCTGTCTTTAATGTCAAGGACAGAAGAAAGGGGTTATAGAATCTTCCTCACAACTAAGGAAAGCCTGAGGCCAGGTATATGTCAGGGGTGTCTCTGCATGGAGGCCACTGCATGAAGCTGTGAAGGTGAAGCCTGGATTGCCTTGGAGACCACAAAGTGTTGGAGATGCCAGAGCCCACAACATCTAGCATCATCACTGTGATGGCCACACTGACCTGTCATTGCACCACTAGGTGTGTGTGTTAATGACCAACTTGCAGAGCACACCCAATTGTTCAGGGTCCTCTTGGTTTAGTTCCCACGTCGATGGGGCCATCTTAAATTGTCCTCTGTCTGCCTGTTTGCCTGTCTAATCTGCTATTCACCCACCAAATATTGGTTCACCTGGACCCAGTCCTGCCTTTTCTCAACAACTGAACTCAGCTCTACAGGTCTACCCTGGCCCTGTAGCCTGACTTTGCAATAGACTGAAGAAGAGATGCTACTCCATTGTGGATACACCACCTATCATAGGTTGAAAATATCACAGCATGCAGTGTATGTTTGTGTGTTATTGTGTGTGTGTGACATGTACATATACCTGTGTGCCTGTGTGTATACATGTGTGCCAGTGGGTGTTCATGCACTTTATGCATAAGCATATGGAAGCCAGAGGTGGTTGACCTGAGGGATCTTTCTTAGTCTCTGTCTCTCTGTGTTTCTCTCTCTCTCTCTCTCTCTCTCTCTCTCTCTCTCTCTCTCTCTCTGCTTTTGTGGGAGCATGGTTCAGGAATGGAGCCATATGAGAATTCTGAGTGCTTGTGAGAAAACTCCAAGAAAACAAGAATCTTGTGACCTCAGTTTCTTCAAAACACAGAATTGTTCTTGGAATATGTTTCATGCTCACCTCAGATGAAGGGGATGGGTGAATTTACTTCAGACTACTCCTTATTTCTTACAGGTGTTATTCAATTCAATGTTTATGGCTCTATGGGAAAGCATGTTTTTGCCATGTGCCTTGTAAGTACATTATACTCATGTGATTCTTCTTAACCCTCAGAGTGTAAATTGTCTGATGCTCTGAATAAATTTGGCAATTGCATGACACTTCAGTCCACCTCACTTATCAGCTCCATTCTTCCAGGTCCCAAAATCAGGGACAGGGTTTCTCAGCAATTCATCTGAGCCAGCAATTCATCCCACACCATTTATCTGCTTAAAGCCCTCAAAGAATCTTGAAGATATGGTACCAAGTTTTTAAGACACATGCATTCCTCAGTGTTACCCGGATCTCGTGCTGATTTTTTTTTCTTAGCTCACTGGTCCATGTGATCCCTGTTAAATGAAATTATATGAAGCATAGAGTATAGTGAGGAAGACAAGTGGAGTCAGAACTTGAGGCAGTCTCCGGCGTGAGAATGGCCAATGACCAAAGGAATTATTCCTATTTTATCTCTGTTGCTTTAATAAGATATCCTGACAAAAAAATCAATTTAGGTGAGAAAGAGTTTATTTTAGCTCTCAGTTTCAATTTACTATCCATTATTGTGGGGCAGTCAAAGAAATAGGAACTTGAAGCAGTCAATCACAGTATAGCTACATTCAAGGACAGAGCGAAATAAATACATATATGCTCACTTACTTGGGCTCACCTAATTTTCTCTACTCTTATAAGGTTCAGGAACCCTGGCCTGGGGGATGATACCTCCCAGAGTGGACTGGGTCTTCCCATATTAATTCATTAAGACAAAACTCACAAACATGTTCACAGGCCAACACACCGTGGACAACTTTTCATTGAGATTCTTTTTCCGAGTGATTCTAGGTTATATCAATTTAACAATTGAAGCTAATGGACACAGAGACTGTTGTGAAAGAATACACCCTCAAGAGGTAAGAATAGACACTAGCCAGAGACCATTGTATCAGGAGGATTGCTACAAGTTTCAAGACGACCCCACCTGAGACATCTGGCCTCATGGACCAAACAACTATTGGATTCTTGGGCATTCTGTTAGCAGACTGTCATTGTTGGAGTAGATTGACCACAGCCTGCAAGCCACTATAATAAAGTGTGTGTGTGTGTGTGTGTGTGTGTGTGTGTGTGTGTGTGTGTGTGTGTGTGATATAACAAGCAAGACAGACAGCATCCCAGGAAGGCAATGTGAGCAGAGATGAAAACCCAAAGAAGCTCTTATCTCTTTCTCTTGCCTCTCTCTTACATCTCTTATCTCTTACTTCTCCCCATTCCATTCCCCCCTCTCTCCACATGGTCATGGCCGGCCTCCACCTCTCTACTTCTCTACTCTCTCCCTCTCTCTGCCTTTCTCTGCCTCTACTACCCTTTTAACTCCCCTCCCCATGCCCTAAATAAACTCTATTTCTATACTAAAAAAAAAAAAGAAAAGAAAAAAAGAAAACCCAAAGAAATAATGATAACAAAGGAAATACTAGAGGCAAAAGAACTGCAACAGATACAAAGAATGATGTGAGAGACCTATAGGACAGGAAGGGCGTGGCCAAGGAAGGGATCTTTGACTTTGAGTACATCTCAATAGAAATCTCCAAAACTGAGAGAGAGAGAGAGAGAGAGAGAGAGAGAGAGAGAGAGAGAATAGAAAGACCAGAAATAGACCTGCATACATCCAGTTAGTGGAACTTTTACAAAGGAGTGGAGACAACACAATAGAGCTAAGTTTGTCTTCCCAGCAAATGACATTGGGACAACTGAACATCTGCATGAAAAAAAAAAAAGGAATTTAATCACAGACTTTAGATTCTTCACAAAAGTAACTCAAAATAGATCATAAATATAATTGTAAGATGCAATGCTATAAAACTCCTAAAAGACAACACTGGATAAAATTTAAACAACCTTGGGTTTGATGGTGAATTTTGGTCATAATATCAAAGTTTCATCATGATGAAGAGTCTCTGCAATAAGGAGGACATCATTAAAACTATGATTTTTGCCTCCAGAAAAGGTGGTTGAAAGGAAGAAAAAACAAGTGAGTAAACTTGGAGGAAATATCTGTAGATGACTGGCAAGAGCGCACACGAAGCACATGCACTGCTCCAAATACTCAACAACAAGAAACAGGTGCCCATGAAAAACTGGACCAAAGACTGTGACAGGCATCTCTAAAAATAAGACAGAACGTGAATAAGTACGCTATGCTGGATTTCTCACTTTTCTTTTTGTTCAGGCTGGGACCACAGTCATGGGATATCAACTCTCATATTCACAGCAGGTCTTCTTCCCTAGTAACACTGTCTGGAAACATCCTTACAGACACACCCATCCTATAGACACACCCATCCTTACAGACACACCCATCCTATAGACACACCCATCCTATAGACACACCCAGCAAGGATCCTCACTGTTATGCCTTCATACATTTTAGATCCAGTCAAGGTGGCAGTGAGGAATATCCGTCATAGAAGTGATAAGCACGAGAGACATCAGCTCATTTTACCAAGTGAAAGAAGCTGATCAGAAGAGGCTTTGTGGTGTGAAATTCCACTCTGATTAACAAAACTTTATTGTTGGAGGAAGGGGCTGGAACAGAGCGCCCAGAAGACTGTGAGGGCTGTGAAACTTTTAAGTTACACACGTTACTTTGTGGTTTTCTGAATCCACAGCAAGTACAGCAGAAGGGAAAGGACTCCACTGAGCACTGTGGACTGTGGGTGATTTGTCAACACAGGTTCATGGATTGAGACACATGTGACACTGTTGGAGATGAGGTATAGACAGGATCACTCTGTGCCTCTGGTCAATTCTGCTATAAACTCCAAGGTGCTCTAAAATGCAGTTTTGAAGAAAGAGTTGGACAAGCAAGGTGTGATTTAGGCAGGAGGGGACAGTTCAGGGGCCAGAAGGCTCTCCCACTCATACAGATCGTAACATAGAGATGGGGCAGGCAGGGAGGGGCAGAGGGAACTGGGGGAAGAATGCATCAAAAGCACCTGCCTGCAATTCCACCGGTTGTTTCGAATTGATGAAGTCCCAGTCTTTAAAGTCTTCTGGTTGTTCTAAGGGTTACCCAGGGTCATCAGCCACTGCTGTAAAACATTGTTGCCCATGTGAAAGAGCAGGTTTATCCCAGAGAAGACCTGAAGTAACAAAGTAAAAGGTTCACCTCTGTCAGGGAACATTGTTCATCTTTCCTGCCACTCCCTTTCCTCCAGGTGGACTCCCTGCCATCAGTTATTTTTAGCTTTGTACCAAGGAGGAATATATTATGGTCTGGCTGGAATTTTCTTCGTGACCTGACTCTTGCATTTGCCGACTTTTACTCCTCTCTTGGCCGTTTCCCTTTCTCTTTGACAGGTGTTTCCCATTGCAGGCAGAATGCCCTAGAGACAGATGGATTCTCAGTGTGGCTCCTCACTTGCCACCACCTCAGCATGCGGCTGCCAGCACTTGACTCTCACTCTCAGTTCTGTGTCATAAATAGCCATTCAGACTCTACACTGAGCAGGACATGCCCTTTCCCTGTGAAGGACATCGGCTGCCATCTTTGAGACCTGCAGCAGGTCCTTGACTCCTTGGCCACATACCCACTCAAACTCTAGTATTTTGTCAGCTTTACTTCTTTGAATTTGTTTTCCCTGTTGCTCTTGAATGGTTTCCTGAAGTCAATGTGTAAATAATTCCACACTGTGGGTCCTTGCTGCAAGCATGCTGTCCCATGTTTCATCTCAGGGGTGAATGGGGCTGCTCGGTGTTTGTCTAAGCTACTTAACAGCCAGTCTCTGGGCTTTTCTGCATCCTTCCTCCTGTAGGAATAATGGCTTTCACACAGTTTTAGATGCCTGAGGCTGCATGATCTATAGGCCACCAAACTTTCTTTCTCACGGTCCTGGTAGCTAAGAACAAGATGTCAACGTGATCGGGTTCGGGATTAGAAAGGTAGGTTCCTGAGCAGCCCCCTTGCCCTCCCAGCACACTCGCTGTCAGTATTAAGGCACAGCAGCCTGTCGATGAGCTAGCCCTGCCTCAGAGTGCACATGCGGGGACCTGCCAGTGGCTCTGCTCTGCCACACACAGCGGAGCACCACCCTTGATGGTCAGAGCAGAGCCACCGAATGTTCTAGGCTGGCCTGGTTTCTGAAGGGCCTAAGATAGTGTCCAGCCTGGCCCACTTCCTTTTGATGTGGGAGGAGAACAGCATTTTGTATTTGGCCCACTTATGCAGCTTAGAACTATACCCAGATGATCCTGGCAAATGTTTCACAACCTGGAAAATGTTGAGAGCAACCATTCCTATTTTATTTTTTTATTAAACCTTGCATAAAAAGAAAAAAGAAAGAAAGAAAGGTAGGTTCTCATTGCTTCTTGAGACAGAGCAAAAGGTCAAAGGGGCTTCCTCTGATCCCTTTAATCCGAGCACTCTTATTCCAGAAGGGTCTATCCTTATGGCCTCTGTACCAGCTAAAGGTCCAACCATCTAGCTGTACCACACGGTGGAAGGAGTGGGGTTTCAACACATGCATTTGGGGAGCATAAGCATTGGCTTCAATGCACAGACACAATAATCTCACCTCCAGGAAGCCTAAGCATAGGACGGAGTTGAGAGTGAAATGGTGGTGACCATTAGGCACAGCCTTGTGCACCAGACCTTCAGGGTGCCGAGCCCTCTCTGTCTCCTGCCTTTGACACTGGGCAACGGATTGCTCTCTCGGGATACTGTTCTCTTCAGCTCTCCTTAATGCCCAGAAGTGTAGCTGAAGACTTTGTCAATTTCGACCTTGGTTTCAACCAATAGAACGTAGTGACACCTATGAGGCCTCTTTCAATGAAATAGTTATTTTAAAAACCACATCTGGGCTGTGCTGTGCAAGCACATTGTCACTGGCGGTTTCAAGTAAGACAGGTTCAATTTCTCTTTGGGGGAGGTAGAGTCAGGTTCCTGTGTATCTATCTCCTCTCCCCAGGACTTCGCACCTTTTCTTTCTTTGGCCTGAGATCAGCTGTGTTTCCCAGGAAAGAGTTCTTATTCTCTGGGCCAAAACCAAGCGTGATGTGTTTTGATATATTCTTGGCATTAAGGACATAAGTGGTACCATGAATAATATTTGTGTTCTGTGGAGTACCAGAGTATGAGTGTTGCTACTCAGCTATGTTAAGATCAAAACATCCCCAGAACATAACAGATTGTGACTGGTTTCTAAGAAGATATTTTAGACTTGCCAACAAACTTCCAGAACAAAGTTAGTTATTGGGATCCAAAATATACACCAGGAGGCATATCATTGCAAGTATTTTTCTGTTTGTATCATAATTAAAAGTAAAATCTGCCTGTTATTGAAAGGTACGCTTTTAAAAAGAAAAGTCTTTTTTGCATTAAAAATTCAACATTCATCAAAAGTCTTAGTTTGGTTCTGTTCTCCATCTTGGTATTTCTCTCAGGCGATATAGGCTCTTGTTATTTGCTCAATAACTAGCTTGCAGGCAATGCCGTGATATCCGTTTGTTTATACCCTTTCGCTTGTCAAAACTGGCTTAAAATGTTCTTGCTGAAATGTTTCCATATTATACTAAAATATGTTGATTCCTGTTTTTAAAACTTTACACATCAAAATGGCCTCAACGAGACTGACTAAGCTTCCCATTGTCGAGCTGATGTAGGCTGAACATCTGCAATCCAAATGACTGAAACCTGTAATGCTCCAAAATCGAAAATTTTTTAGTGTCAATGTATACCATAAGTCTGGTGCTCTGTGGACATTGTGCGTGTTATAGTTTGCATCTTGAGTGTCCCCTGAGACCCACAGGTTAAAAGTTTGGTCCTTCATTTGATGCTTGGGGAGATGGTAGTACGTTTAGGTGATGAAGCTTGTAAAAGGGAAGTTGGATCATTTGTGGACACACCCTTGAAAGGAATATTGGAACCCCAGTCACTCCCCCCCTTTTTGCTTCCCAGCTACCACAAACTGAGCAGCTTCTTGTCACATACTCCTTGCCAGAGCAAGAGCTGAAACTCTGATCCTCAATAAACCTTTCCTCCCTCTAAGTTACCCCAAGTATCTTGTTACAGTGATGCAAAGCTGAGCCACACAGTACACAGGCTTGCTTTCATGGACAAAGTAACTTAAAACATTATATGACGTTACCTGTAGACTCTGTGTAATGAATTTCACATCTAGACTTGGGTGTCATCCTCAAGATGTCTCTATGTATATACAAATATCCCAATCATACCCTCTAAAAAGACCCTGAAACTATTCCAGTCCCACTCTCTGGGAAGAGGGATATTCAGTCTGCAGCAGTCTTTCCCTTTTCTGTCTCCTGTAAGCTAGTCACTCATCTAGAGAATATGCAGCTCTTATCCTGAACAAAGTCATAAACGGATGCTTTGGGGCCTCAGTCTCCTCTCATACAGATCGTAACATGGGGACAGGGCAGGTGGAGATGGGGCAGAGGGAGCTGGAAGCTGAGTCGTGAAGACTCGCCTGCAAGGATGCACCAAACCCCTGCCTGCAATTCCAGCAGACATTCTGTTCTTTAGTATTTTGAACTCCCTGAGCCCTGCATTCTTTTTACCATAAATGACTGTCTTGCAGAAGAAGACATTAGACTCAATGGTTAGTGGATGCTACACACAAATCCTAACCCCATGTGGCACTTACATGAGGCTTACACATGCAGAGAAGGTTCTGAGTCACCTTTGTCACCAACGAGGTAGACTCTAACCCTCAGGGGCGTGGACACTAGAGGACACCTTGCAGGAGTAAGTTCCCTCCTTCCATTTGTGAATGTGTGTAGGGTTGGTCTGGGGCTACTTGTACTCAAATGCTAAATTCTGTACCCCAAGATCTGATTGCTCCAAGACAGGGAGACCCTCACGTATACCAGCTTTTGTTGTGTAAACCTTTCTCCCCAAGTTATCCTTGATTGGTTAATAAAGATGCCTACAGCCTGGAATGGGCAGAAGAGAGTGGGCAGAGCAAAGGTTCCTGGCCTTGGGATCTCAGGCCGAAGGAGAAGAGAGAAAGAAGAAGCAAGATGCTGCCTTGGGGTAGGTGAGTACATGGCCATGAGGGCTGGCCTGGTGGAGTATAGCCGCCCAAGCAGAACACAGCAGATGGTATCTTGGGGTTATAGACAGGGAAGTAGATGAAATAGCATAGAGGGTGACATCTGCCCAGCTCTAATGCTTTCAGGCTTATTATACATGTAAAGAATTTTGTGTCTTTTATTTGGGAACTACATGGTCTAGGTGAGGTAGAAACCCCCAAATAATATTTACCGCAACAAATGTGGATTGGGGATCAAACGCTAGTCACCAGATTGTCTCAAGCACTTCCTCCTCTTGTTTCTTCCTCCTTGTGTCCTGGGATGTGAAGCCCTCTTTTCTCCTGATTCAGCTGGATTACTAGCACTCATTCACACAGGAAGAATGTCATTTGTCTAGGATGCTGTAACATAACAGGAAGGATGGCTTGGTACCAGCTCTGAAACTTACCACTGGCTCTGGCACAGCTTCCTATGTATTATGCATGAGTCCAAAGCCCAGGGTGCAGGGGCAGGTGGATGAAATGTAACAGCCACATTACCTGGTTTCAGGGAGAAGCTGGGGCAATGTGATCTACACAGCATCTTCTACCCTGCACATACATGAGAGGTCATCTGGGAATTACTTGATTGGATATTTACATCGGATCATTTGGACCAAGGGAGGTTTGTAAAGAAACAGAGTCAAAGGGCTCTGTAGATAAAGTGCTCGCTATGTAAGTCTGACTACCTGCAGTTGATTCATGGAACCCAAGCAAAGGTGAAATACAGAACTGACTCCTGAAGGTTGTCCTCTCACTTCCACACATGCACCAGGGCATGCACGATCCCCTTTCCCGCATGTATATCACATACACACCATACTATACCATACTTATGATAATGGTGGTGGTGGTGGTGGTGGCAGTGGTGATGGTGGTGGTGGTGGTGGCGGTGGCGGCGGTGATGGTGGTGATGGTGGTGGTGGTGATAAATATTTTAAAATAAATTGGGTCAGGAGTTTTACAGGAATCCCTGAAGGAAGAACTGAAGTGTCCCCAGCCCTGGGCAGGAGAGCCTGGCAGGAGGGTGGGAATTGCTCAGCAGTCCTCTCAGCTGTTTTCAATTAGGCTAATGTTTAATTTGGTTTCAGTTCCCGGAGGGGATGCTCAGGACTGAGACACCCCGATTTAAACCTCAGCATGTAGACAGACATGGTTTCTGCATACTTCATATTTGCTATTTTCTCTTTTCTCAGGTCACTGATTACAGTAAGTGAATTATTAATCTTAGAAAGGAGGGTCAGCCAGGTGCAGTAGCTTTTTTTTTTCAGGGGCATATAGCAAATCTATGAGAGCCATGGATTTGAAAGGGGACCTATGGCCGTAAACAGTTAAGAAGCATTGAATTGATATTCTTGCTTTTCCTCTGTGTCCTACTTCAGCGGGATATTTCCCTCACATACAACAAAATGACATTACAAAGCACAAGTTGGAATGCAGTGATTTCATTTCCTAATTAAGTGTCACATCCAGGAAAGTGACATTTGAAAGTACCTCAAACCGGGACTACTGGAAGAGAAAACATACCATCGCCAACACATGTCCTGTTGGGTTCACACCCCATAAATTCAGCAACAGGAGGAGCTAAAGAAATGGACATTTTAAGATACAGCATTTGCACCCAACTTCAGATCACAGGCTATTTACATATTTATGCCAACGTTACCACGTCAAGTCAGGTAACATTCTATAACACAATTCCAGAAAAAAGCAACAGAATTATGCTTACCTTTTTTTGTTTCAGAGGAACTGTATCCACCACACTTCCACACAGTACAGGACTTCAACCCCTGTGGGACAGCCTGATGTGGTTGAGATCTAAATGATATCTGGTAAATTAAAGAATTCCCAAGATAACAGAATGCTCTTGATTCAAATGTAAAGTGTCTGTATGTGTAGTGTGCCTACATGTGTGAACTGAGCGGCTTTAAATATTCTTCTAACCATAATTATCTAAATTTTCCTTTTTAAAAAATAAATTTACCACCCCTTTATTTCCTGAGTGGTATTTTGATAGTTTTATTGAAAAGCAAAGTTTTTGGTAAACACAAGAGTTTGCTTTTTTTCCACTACAGTTGGCTGTGGATTTCTGATACTCCGCTCAGTGGGTCATCATGAATGTCTCCCCCCTCCTCTGGGGCTACAGTTTATCTCATAGATGACAGTGGTGGTTCAGAACCCTCTCTGCATGTTTAAGCCTCATGTAAGTGCCACACAGAGGACTTGGTGTGTGGCATCCACTAATGTCTAATGTCTTCTTCTGCAAGACAATCATTTAAGGCAAAATGGGGTTCAGAGAGTTCAAACTATGCAGTGTCAACTATGTGATTTTCAAAGTTGACAGGAGTTTCCCCATGTGTGTGTAGGGTTGGGGGAGCGTTGTGTGTCTCAGGCAGTTTCAACATTTAGAGAAAGGTACATTGTTGAAAATGGAAGCCCCCATGCCTGGCTGAGTGAGCATTTTGGTAAATTCTCCCACCTCTTGAGCATGTTTCTTTGGACTAACAGCGTACGGTATTGTTGACGGTTTCATTACAGCTTGTTCAGGAATAATCACCCACAACCTGCCAGAAAAACGGCTCTGCCGCTTTACAGGTCTGTTTCCTTTCAGAAACATCAAGACAGTACACTGGCTCCTCACTATGGAATCTACCTTACAATATCACTTGAGGAGTGGTTGATTCTCTGATAAACTGAGATCACACTAATGTTTATAACCATCGAGATGTCTATCCAAAAGGATTTTAGAAACAGCATACATTCCTAGTGCAGCATGCAAATACACAAGCACGAAACTTCCGGGGTAACTGGACACGGCTGGAAGACGTTATTGAGCCTGAGATATAACACTAGCCACCAGCATTTGGAGGATACTGGTGTGTTTTCAAGACCCCAAAGCAAACCTCCGGGACCTTTGCGCTTAGTCCTCACCCAAAGTTACCTGCGGGCTCCTCTGTAAATTCACACACAGAAGAGATTTCCTCTCATCCTTTCATGCTACACAGCACTCACACGGAGTTAAGTCTTGTACATCAGACAGCAGTCGGTTAGGCAAAGCAGAGCCACATCTAAACTTCACTGCAGCCCTCCCAGTTCTCCGTAGAGGAGCCAGTTGTGCAGCCCAGAGAGGAGGGGGCGTCGGGGCGGAGCCAGAGGTCTTGGGGAAGGCTAAAGCTGGACCGGCAGCCTTACCTTGGTGACCTTGATTAGTAGGTTAGGGAAGAAAGCAGTTTGTGCTGAGTGGTGGATGGTGGCCGTCCACTTTACTCTGTTGTGCTTTGGGGGTCTGTGGTGCAAACAGCCCCGGATTCCCCTACGTTCCAGACACAGATTCTTTCTTGCTCCGGAACAACCTGGACTTTGGCTGGCTCCTCCTTGCTCAACATCAGCGTTGACAAATCTGCTCCAGGTGGAGCGGTCCCTGACGTGGGCGCACACATCCCAGGGATTCTGGTCACAGCTCCCCCAGGGCGGGGGAGATGGGAATCACTGCACACCCCGAGGACCCCAGCCGTCATCACGAGTCGGTAGTAGGACCCATCACTCTTTTTCTGACCTCCACGCTCCTCTAAGTCCCAGCAGTGCACAGAGCCCCCCTGCGCCCCGCCCGCGACGACCCCTGCACGTGGATGCTGCGTGTGGCCCTTGCAGATGTTCTCAGAGCTATCACCCCGCTCCCCTCCAGCAACTCTGCATCCCTTGCTACCGGGGCCAGGAATCCCAGCACCGCCCTACACCCCCTCTACTCCCGCCACGCCCCTCGCGAGTTTCTGCGTCCGTGCATCGACTCTCCTCTCTAGGTTACGCAGCCTGGCTCCTATTTTGGGGGCATCAGGACTCCCACTGCCTGAGCCTTAGCTTAAGTCCCTGCTGTGGCGGTGACTCAACTTGGGGGCTTGCAGTGAGGAGGACCTGGAGCCATCGGGGGTCCCATCTCGGCTGGGTTCAATGTCCGGTTCCACAAACCCCCAGGTTATCTGGGTTTAAGGGGCTCAAGTGCAGAAGGGTTTTCTTTTGCGGTCTTTCCCAAGCTGGTCTCCCCAGGACATCCTGCATCAGCTTAGCTCGGTTTACGCTCCTTCCTCAGTGCTCCTTCTGACCAACCACCAGAAGGCGCCCATAGGCGTGAGAGATGACAAAGAGAGTGGCAAAGGCTTGATTGCTCATCCAGTAGTTGGAAGAAGCTCCTTTATTGTAATTTTCTCAAGGCAGGAAGGGATGCTGCGAGCTGTGATTAGCGCCTGACTGTGTTGTTTATTTATCCGTGACACACGTTCGGGGGCACCACAGGACAGCCATGTGCTGTTCGCAGTTTCCTGTGACTAGCTTGAATGTGGGAAGCTAATCCATGAATGTGCCTCTGCTACTGATCATCACACGCAGTCCTGGAAGCGACATGCTAGAGAGGTTTATGATTTCAAACGAGGAAAAAAAAATGCTCTCTAGAAATGCTCTTTCCAAAGCTACTGGTGGCATTTGAAATGTTTCTCTTGTAATAAAGTGAAAATGTCTACCGTTTGCAGCTCAGATGTTTACAACTTTTAGATCACAGTTTAAAACATTCAGTCAGTTTGCTGAAAAAGTTCAGTGGGCAGCTTCACTATTGCAGTTGCGCAAAACACATGGTCAACACATGGTGGCCATGAAGGTTCTGTTTGGTTTGGTTTGGTTTGGTTTGGTTTTTATTTACTTTACATCTTCCCCCTCTTTGCAGCTTCCCCTCCCTCCAGTCCTCCCAGTCCTTCCTCCCACCTTCCCTCCTCCCTCTCCCCCATCCTCCCTCCTCTCTCCCCGAAATATCTCCCATAGATATCAATCGGCATTGGCATATCAAGTTCCGGTAAATGTAGGTGCATCTTCTCTTATAGAGGTTAGATAAGACAGCCCGGTTACGGGAAAGGGATCCAAAGACAAAGAACACCCCCACCCCCAGGAGTTTTTGTGCAGGAATAGAAACCCTGACTAAGACAGCTTTCATGTCTCAAAAAAGCCCACACCATTTTCTGTCTTTCTCTTTGTTGGGGAGCAGGAGAAATAGTCTCCCAGGGAGGAGACACCGATTGCCTATCCAACCTCAAAGATCAACCCTGGAAACATGCATCCAAGTAACATAAAAAGGAAGAGAACATAAATTTTAAAAAGAGAAAGCAGAAATATATGGGAAGACTTAAAGGGAAGGAGAAATATAATTGTATTATAATCTGAAAAATAAAATAACAGAGTACAGGAAGATCCTGTTGTAGAAGCACTCGAGACTAAGTACCATTCACCTGTGGACACTTGCACAAACGTGTTCAAGGCCAACTGGATGGTGTTCATCACTTGAGTTTATCTGTCGCCCACAGGAAAGGATGTGTGACCCTTGTGTTGAGGAGGGGGAAAAAGTATGGCTTAATGAGCTGCACTGATTGGATTTTCTTATAGATTTAGAGTCCAATTATACGTTATTCCATGTATTAATTTTTATGTGCTTAGAACCTCTCTAAGCAGCAGCAGCAGCACCAACATCATCATCGTCATTGTGGTCTTAGTAAAGAATTGTTATTGTGTTAAAACATCACAACCAAAAGCAACCTGTGGAAGACAGTGTTTCTTTCCTCTTAGGACTCTCAGATCAGACTACATCATTGAGGGAAGTCAGGGCAGGAACTCAAGACAGGAACTTGGAGGCTAGAACTACACCAGAGCCCATGGGGGAGTGCTGCTTACTGGCTTGCTCTCCATGGCTTGTTCAGCTTGGTTTTTTTTTTTTTTTTTTTTGTACACTCAAAAACAAGTGCCTAGGAATAGCACCGCCCACAGTGGGCTGGGTCCTCCCACATCAATCATCAGATATCAAAGTCAAATTGGAGATTCAGTAGCCCTAGAGGAATAGAGGCTGCGTTGTTCAAGGATGTCTTTACTGGCATTCTGTGACGCCTTGAGCTACACTAAGCTGTACTGTGAGGTATGGGAGGTGGACATCTTGCCCACAGCACACCTTGGCTGGGAAAGGCCTGTAACAGTACTTTTTGGCTACTTCATTGGGTTCTTATATCTAATACCCTTCTCCATGCCCCAACACTAGTTAGGCAAGAAAGAGGGATAGAGGAGAAAGGGAGCATAGACCTTTTTGGATTACATCCTGCTGACTACAGGCTTTGTGTTCCTCGGGGCAAATTTGATCTTCACTGTCAGAATAACCAGTTTCTTCTCATCACTTTGCTCACAACTATCTGAGAAACTGCAATAACAAGAACCAGCTGCAGGGGGAGCAGCAGCAGGAGGAGCAGCAGCAGGGGGAGCAGCAGAGGGAGCAGCAGCAGCAGGGGGAGAAGCAACAGCAGGGGGAGCAGCAACTGCAGGGGGAGCAGCAACAGCAGGGGGAGCAGCAGCAGCAGGGAGAGCAGCAGCAGGGGGAGCACCAGCAGGAGGAGCAGCAACCTCAGGGGGAGCAGCAACAGTAGGGGGAGCAGCAACAGCAGGGGGAGCAGCAGCAGAGGGAGCAGCAGCAGGGAGAGCAGCAGCAGCAGGGAGAGCAACAGCAGGGGGAGCAGCAGCCCCCTCAAGTCCCCTCCAGGCTCTCACATTTACACCCTCTCAAGAATCCCCAGATTGCCAAACATAAACTATCTGCAGCTGGCAAAAACCACACCCCCTCCTAGAGCATGAGACAAATCATAGTCACCTGCTATGGACAATCTGAGGCAGCCCCATATCCCACACCTGGGATTAAAACAAACACATAGTCACATAACATCACTGGGTTTTTAAAGAAACCAAAATTCTCACTACAGAGACCTTCCTTCCAGAGGAGTAAACAAAGCCCTGTGAGAACAGGTTCAAGGGCAGGACAATCAACACAATTGTCACCCCATTCTGCAAAGAAATACAGTATCTTTGCAAGGCTTATAGCTAGTAAATGAGAGAGCTGGGGTTTGAACTCGGGAATCCATATGCTCAGTAAGTCTGTTACACTCATTTTGGAGAATTACTCAGGACCTTTGAGTAGTCCTCTTGAGGAATGTCATTTATAGACTTTTGCTACAGAGACTGCTAGATGATATCACATTACAGGGTTGTCCCTTCCTGGTCCCTATTTATACATGCCAGAGCCAAGACTGTGTTCAAGTGGACAAATATAAGAAAAGGCAGATGTGTCCAGATAGGGGACATTATCACCCTTGAGATGACAACTATGCTGTTATGTAAAATTCTTAATGTTTGTATGTTAACAGTATATTTGGAAGAAAAAACATGTAGATTTTGTTAAGGAAACAGAGGTGACAAAAGACTTAAGAACACCACTAATGACTCATAGGTTTGTAGTTAGAATTAACTGAAACTCTGCCATCCTGAAGTACCCGCATGGCACTCACTCAGTTTCTGTTTAATGCCAAGTTTCTAACCATGTGCCTTATTGCTATTTAGACTACCACTTCAATAAACCTCAGGCTTTTGTGGAAAAAGCCCTTGAGGTCTAAATTTATGAAACTGAATGTGCTGACTTCAGCATGTTCTGAGCACATGAGAAAGAGACAAGAAATAATAATAATAATGGATTCTGAGAAGCAATGCAAAGTCAGCAGCCAGAGAGACAAGTGCAGACAGTACGTTTACAAGGAAGAGAAAGCAGCAGTCACTTGTTGGTTCAGACCAGACGCAGTTTGAAATGGTTACTATCCCAACAGCGGCACACCTTCGGAAACAGCCATGAGTTTCTGTCACCGTACTGGGTGCCTTAGTCAGGGTTTCTATTCCTGCACAAAACATCATAACCAAGAAGCAAGTTGGGGAGGAAAGGGTTTATTCAGCTTACACTTCCACATTGCTGTTCATCACCAAAGGAAGTCAGGACAGGAACTTGCACAAATTAGGAACTTGGAGGCAGAAACGGATGCAGAGGCCATGGAGGGATGATGCTTACTGGATTGCTTCCCCTGGCTTGCTCAGCTTTATTCTTATAGAACCCAGGACCACCAGCCCAGGGATGGCTCCACCCACAATGGGCTGGGCCCTCCCTTCTTGATCACTAATTGATCTTGAAAAAGTTACTGAACCTCCACCCCAGGCTTCTGAACTTCTAAAAAGCTCTGCAGATTTTTCCTTTATGGAAATAAACATTACCAACTCTCTGTAACCACAACTTTTACTTTGCCATGTGGTGTTTTACATATTTTCAAACTGCTGTCTCAGGGATAAAAATATGAGTACTTAATTGGGTACTTAATTGTACCTAAAATGATAATAAAATTTCAGAAGACTATAATCAGCCACAGTTGCTGATGCTGGAGAAGGAAAAGAGAATTTGATTTTGATCTTGACACTAAAGAGTCATCAAAACATGCACAAATCTTGCAGAGGGAGGGAGGAATCACATTCAGTGCTCTAACCACGAGTCAGCAGATTTGAATGTCATAAAGCAAAACTAAAATGCACTTGCGCAGGTACCATAAAAAATATATTAATAAAGGCCCATTAAAAATGACTCTTGGAGGGGCTGGAGAGAGATGGTTCAGTGGTTAAGAGCACTGACCGCTCTTTCAAAGGTCCTGAGTTCAATTCCCAGCAACCACATGGTGGCTCACAACCATCTGTAATGGGATGCGATGCTCTCTCTGGTGTGTCTGAAGACAGCTACAGTGTACTCATATAAATAAAATAAATCTTTAAAAAAATAACTCCTGGAAACAGATCCCTACGGAATGTAAGGAATAAACTCAAACATTCCAAGGAGATTTCTTCCCTTGATAAAATGTCACAACGCTAAGATGTATGAAAACTTGCCTTTGAAAATTCTGGACTTAGGCTGGGTCCCTCACTCGCCGCAGACGGCCTGCCTCGGCTCGTGCTCTCTCGCCTCCGCCCCGCAGAAATGCTTCGACTACCTACAGTCCTTCGCCAGATGAGACCAGTGTCCCGGGCACTGGCTCCTCATCTCACTCGGGCCTATGCCAAAGATGTAAAATTTGGTGCGGATGCTCGAGCCTTAATGCTTCAAGGTGTAGACCTTTTAGCCGATGCTGTAGCTGTTACAATGGGGCCAAAGGGAAGAACAGTGATTATTGAACAGAGTTGGGGAAGTCCCAAAGTAACAAAAGATGGGGTCACTGTCGCAAAGTCAATTGATTTAAAGGATAAATACAAAAATATCGGAGCTAAACTTGTTCAGGATGTTGCCAATAACACAAATGAAGAGGCTGGGGATGGCACCACCACTGCCACTGTTCTGGCACGGTCTATTGCCAAGGAGGGCTTCGAGAAGATCAGCAAAGGGGCTAATCCAGTGGAGATCCGGAGAGGTGTGATGTTGGCTGTTGATGCTGTAATTGCTGAA
Source organism: Uromys caudimaculatus (assembly GCA_028551405.1). NCBI lineage: Eukaryota > Metazoa > Chordata > Mammalia > Rodentia > Muridae > Uromys > Uromys caudimaculatus. The sequence continues at coordinate 57,343,106 of CM052708.1, read as the reverse complement.
CTTAAGAAACAGTCTAAACCTGTGACAACCCCTGAAGAAATTGCTCAGGTTGCTACAATTTCTGCAAATGGAGACAAAGACATTGGGAACATCATTTCTGATGCAATGAAAAAGGTTGGAAGAAAGGGTGTCATCACAGTGAAGGATGGAAAAACCCTGAATGATGAGCTAGAAATTATTGAAGGCATGAAGTTTGATAGAGGATATATTTCTCCATATTTTATTAACACATCAAAAGGTCAAAAATGTGAATTCCAAGATGCCTATGTTTTGTTGAGTGAAAAGAAAATTTCTAGTGTTCAGTCCATTGTACCTGCTCTTGAAATTGCTAATGCTCATCGGAAGCCCTTGGTCATAATCGCCGAAGATGTTGACGGAGAAGCTCTAAGCACACTGGTTTTGAACAGGCTAAAAGTCGGTCTTCAGGTTGTAGCAGTCAAAGCTCCGGGGTTTGGGGACAATCGGAAGAACCAGCTTAAAGATATGGCGATTGCTACTGGTGGTGCGGTGTTTGGAGAAGAAGGGCTGAATCTGAATCTTGAAGATGTTCAAGCTCATGACTTAGGAAAAGTTGGAGAGGTCATTGTCACCAAAGATGATGCCATGCTTTTGAAAGGAAAAGGTGACAAAGCTCACATTGAAAAACGTATTCAAGAAATCACTGAGCAGCTAGATGTCACAACTAGTGAATATGAGAAGGAAAAGCTGAACGAGCGACTTGCTAAACTTTCAGATGGAGTAGCTGTGCTGAAGGTTGGAGGGACAAGTGATGTTGAAGTGAATGAGAAGAAAGACAGAGTGACAGATGCTCTCAATGCTACAAGAGCAGCTGTGGAAGAAGGCATTGTTCTAGGAGGGGGCTGCGCTCTGCTTCGGTGCATCCCAGCCTTGGAGTCATTAAAGCCTGCTAACGAAGATCAGAAAATAGGTATAGAAATTATTAAAAGAGCACTTAAAATTCCTGCAATGACGATTGCTAAGAATGCGGGTGTTGAAGGATCTTTGATAGTGGAGAAAATCCTGCAGAGCTCCTCAGAGGTTGGTTATGACGCCATGCTTGGAGATTTTGTGAACATGGTGGAAAAGGGGATCATTGATCCAACAAAGGTTGTAAGAACTGCTTTACTGGATGCTGCTGGGGTGGCCTCCTTGCTAACTACAGCCGAAGCTGTAGTGACAGAAATTCCTAAAGAAGAGAAGGACCCTGGAATGGGTGCAATGGGTGGAATGGGAGGGGGTATGGGAGGTGGCATGTTCTAAGTCCCAGAGTAGCGCTGTGCCCTTACCAATGAACTGTGACAGGAAGCTCAAGGCAGGTTCCTCATGGATAACTTCTGGAGAAGATGACTGAAGAGAAGGCTTGCTGATCACTGTAACCATCAGTTACTGGTTTCCTTTGACAATATATAATGGTTTACTGCTGTCATTGTCCACGCCTACAGATAATTTATTTTGTATTTTTGAATAAAGACATTTGTACATTCCTGATGCTGGGTGCAAGAGCCATAATACCAGTGTCCTGCTTTCAACTTAAATCACTGAGGCATCTCTACTGTTCTGTTAGCATCAGGACTGTAGCGCTGTGTCACCACATAAGAAGTTCAGAAGCAGCCTTTCTGTGGAGGGTGGGAATGATTGTGTACAAAGTAGAGAAGTATTCAATTATGTGACATCCTTTGTGTAATAAAATTTTGTTTAAAGTTAAAAAAAAAAAAAAAAAAAAAGAAAATTCTGGACTTAGAAGCTCTCATATCTTATCACATAGAATAAAGAAGCATTTGAAGTTTGTTGTATTTGAAATCCCACTTATATTTATAATAGACAGAACATCTAAATCTCAAAGAGACATTTTCATTTTCAAAGAGAACGATTCATGAATAATGGCCATCACAGAAGTCAGTACTGGTTTCTGTAGAACGTTACCAGAATAGACCAGGAGCATCCTTCCTGGTTCTCACTGGTTGCCTTGGAGATCCTCAACTTCTCTCTTCCCTCTGCATGTCCAATCATGCTATGAAACATTGAAATGTAGGACACATTAGGATTTACCCCAGTTTTATAGGAGTACATACAGAAATAGTGTCAATTGGCCACCTTGGGATGGGCAATGAGCCAGCTTCTTTCCAAATTAAATTCCTCAAGGTCACCAGTGTGCAGCTACATCCATGACAATTCAGCTCTGTGCCTCCCGGGAAGGGCTAGGCAAGTGGGACAGGAGCTGGCTTCTGAAACAATGTTCTGTCTGTGCCTGTATTGTTCCTCCATAGAAATCAGTTGTTATAAGTCCGTCAGTTAAGTTTAATGCAATATTATTTTTAAACATTACATTTTAAGCCATGCTCTTGTTCATACTTTTGGTGGCTCGATATTACCTGCCAGAAAAATCCTACTCTCACGGGACCTTTAAAAATCTGATGTGATCTATTTTTTTTTCAGTCTCACCCAAACTAATGTCTCATGTTGTCTAGATCAAGTTAACTTGGATCCACTTCTATTGTCCAGATCTAGCTATCTGAATATCTGTCTATCTGTCTTCCTTGCTTGGAAAGCTTGTTCTTTTCTTCTGTGCTTTCCAAGGGCTCCATGATCCAACTTCAAGGTCACTGCGCAGAATTCCTGTCTCTTCTAGGCAGAGCCTGTAGCATGTGCCCCATGTGGCTCTGAGCATGCTTCCTTTCTAGTACCACAGAGGCTACATGACGCAGAAAATGGAGTCATGGAGTCATGACTCAGAACATGGAGAGCAGAAACCAAGTTTCTCAGCTCTTGGTTTCCAGTATTGTATACAGAATTGCCATATCATAGAAGTTTGATAAATAGCTATCTCTTCACTTAACTACACCTTCAAATTGTAAGTTTTCAAGATCCAAGTTTTTCAAAGTCTCAAACTTTTTCTTTTCAAGACAGGGCTTCTCTGTGTAGCCCTGGCTGTCCTGGAACTCACTCTGTAGACCAGGCTGGCCTCAAACTCAGAAATCCACCTGCCTCTGCCTCCCAAATGCTGGGATTAAAGGCATGCACCGCCACTGCCCGGGTCAAAGTCTCAAACTTACTTGACAATATTATCTTATAACTATCTTCCAACATTAATACATTCTGCATCCTAGTCATTGCTCCAAGGTTTACATATGCCCTTGCTTTCTCTAATAAATGCTGTAAGCACTGTATTTATTTTGCAGATATCTTAGCATTTTTCTCCATTACCAATTAAGTCTAGATTTCCTTGTTCAGTTGTCCTTATTTATATGAATGTCTATATCATCTATATTTATGCCGGGTATATCTATATGTCCATACATGTATAATTGTTTGTATATGCTTATAATTACTACATATTTCATTATCAAATCAATTAAGTTTCTTCAAGGAAACTTTGTTAGCCTTGGATCATTTTGATCTGTTTATACATATAGTGGTCAGTCTTGTGTAAAAATACTTTGATGTAAGAGTATTCAATTATCAAATTGAGAATGGTCATGTGTATAATTTACTCATTTGCAAATCTTAGTTGAATAATGACCATGTTTCAGAGTCCAAGAAACAAAAATAGATAACCACGTATCTTACCCTCATGAACTTGTAATTTAGGCCAGGGGCTAGTCTTCAGGTTTGGAATAGATTTAACAGAAGATCTAAGCCAGCTCCTGAGCACCTGCCCCAGCAGGTGAGCTACACTTTCTCCTTCAACCACAGCCATGCTCAAACATGAAGCTGGAGGCCAGGGTGCTTCCTGATCTTCTGTATTGACTGCACATGCTCTTTATTTACTCAAGATCATTTCATGGACCTGTACCACACTCAGTTTCCAGAACACAAAAACAATGTTAGAACAATAGGAAATGCACTGAAAAGTGGTCACCAACCTACTCCTTGCTCCTACCAGGGATGGGTTGGAAATGCCGCCTCAAGACAGCTACAACATGGAGGACAGATGAGGCTGACTCCCGAAGTTTAATAGTTCAATATTGTATGATGTCTAAGTTTTGCTTAACTACAATTATTGGAAATGAAATTTACTCCCAATCAAATTCCATCAAAACTTTCAGTCTACATATTTTAATGTTCTTGACTATGAAACCTTTCCCAGTGTGGCCTCCTCTGTGTTCCCCTGTCTACAGACCACACTTCAGAATGCTCCTCACAAAGTCTTCATTCTCTGAGTACCCTGCAATATGTAAATGTATAAATTGTCCCCCATCACATGTATTTGGCTGAGGGGAAGGGCTTTCAGAAGCAAAGGTTAAAGTTCAGCAGAGGTGTTCAGAAAATGACTGTCCAGCAATGTGGAAGGCTGCCCAAGGGCAATCTGTGTGTGGCGATTTGAATAGATTGCCCCGCCCATAGACTCATATGTTTGAATGTTTGGCCCACAGAGAGTGGCACTACTAGTGGGTGTGGCTTTTTGGAGTAGATGTGGCTTTGTTGGAGGAAGTTTGTCACTGCCTAAACTCATGCTTGTCTGCAAGGTAGTGTCCAACCATCCTGGTTGACTGCATCTGCCTAGTAGTTTCTGGATCCTCAAACATGCTCACAAGTAGTTCTGACACTGCTGGAAGCCATTTGAGTTGTTTGACAATTGTGATTCTTTTCCCTCTCAAAGCATGAGGAATACCACAGAAAGGTTTTTGCATACAGCCAGAGCTAAGTCTACCATGTTGGCATCACTAAGAAGATCCAATTTTTCTCAAAATCATTCTTTTTCATTATATGTCTCCTCCACAGAGAGGCACTCTAGGAGTGGAAAAGCTGCAGGCCAATCCAGAAAGTGAGCAATGTGAGTGGTCAGCCTCAGATTGGGAATCCTGGTTGGACAGGGCAGGGAACTGTCTCGTCAACACACATCGACCAGCCTACAGCTCTTTCCAGGAAGATACCTGGGCCTGATATGACAAGGTAGCTGCCCCTGCTAGGTGCTGGCACCTCACCATGCCACAGATGCTACACAGATACTTTATGGGGTGTCTTTGTCAGCTGGAGACATTAGGAGAATTGCCCCCTGAAAAGGTTCCAAGAGCACACATGGTGCCCTGTATGCCTCGATCCATATTTATGACCTTTATACAAAGGCAGGTGAAAGAAAAGAAAATATCTCAATTAGGAACCAATTAGTGACAATTAGTGGCGCCTTTTATTTCAGTTCCATTGCTATCATTCTCTCAGATGAAGAAAAACCACAAGATCTTTCTAGCAAAAGATGGTGTCTTAATTATTTTTTTTTATTGCTGTGAAGAGGCACCATTACCAAGGCAGCTTATAGAAGAAAGCATTTAATTGGGGCTTGCTTACAGTTTCAGAGGGTTAGTCCATGATCATCATGGAGGGGAGTGTGACCACAGGCAGGCAGGCAGGCAAACAGGCATAGAACTGGAGCATTAGCAGAGAGCCTACATCCCGTTCCACAAGGCTGAGGCAGAAAAAGATTGAGAGTGAGCCTGGAATGAGCTCTTGAAACCTCAAAGCCCCCACTCCCACCCCAGAGACATATCTCCTCTAGCAAGGCCACACCTCCTAATCCTTCCTAATCAGTTCCACCAATTGGAGACTAATCATTCAAATATATGAACCTATGGGGGGCCATTCTTATTTAAACAACCACAGATGATTTGAACCCTAGAGATGTTTATGCTTCCTGTTCCCTCTTCATTCATGTGTGCCTGTGATTGTCAATGCTATGATGGTTCTAACAAGGGATGTCAGGGTCTGCAGCAGCAGATACTCTTCTTGTAAGAGACAGGCTTCAGTTACCCAGTGATCTCATGCCCTATATCTTGGGTTCATGTCCACACAGCGCTGCATCATAAAGAGAGATGGAAGATGCGTTTGGAGTGTAGACTTTGTGTTGTAAGAGCATGAAAGAGTCTTGGTGATTCCCCAAAACATTTAGAATGTGAGGAGGGAGACATGTAGCATGAAGTCTAGAACAAGCAGGTATACTCAAGCCAGGATAATGCAGCCCCTACTTGGGGTAGGAGCCATGTGCTAGAGTTTGCTGAGGAATCGCTGGTGCTGCGAATCCAGTAAACAATCCCCCTCTCCATGTAGTTAAAGCATTATGGCCTACAGGGGTGTTTAGAAGCTGACTTTTGATCTTACATAAACCAATAGCATTTCTATGACTGCAACAGTCTCTGTCTTTATCATAAACAGCCATGGAGTCTTGTGTTTGATTATAGCACTTACAGGCAAAAGGGATGAGCCCTACCCTACATCAGGAATGGTTTTAAAGACACCTTGAGGAACCAGAGAGTACAGCCCTCCATGTTATCCTGTGTGTGCTTCCTAGGTGATGGAGACAGACAACTGAACAAGCGCAAAACAAATTTCTTAGAGTCATAAACGCAAAAAAGAAAATCAAACCGGGTAAAGGGTCAAATGAACTTCCGCGTCAGCCCACAGCAATGCAGAGCTGGAGTCCATGGTGAGGCAGTGGGTGAGAATGGATTTGGTGGCCTCCAGAAAGGGACACCTGCCACTGTGGACAGCACAGCAGACAACCACTCATCCGCTTGTAGGCTTTGACTCACGTTTGTATGTGAGAGAAGATTCATCTGGCAGGGAAAACAATTAGTGACCATCGCGGCCTTCCTTTTGGGGGTTAGGGCAAACCACAATGGAAGCTTTGGGCAGAGAGCTCCCTCCACAACTGTTTAATACCCATACAGGAATATTCACGAGAACCACGTGCTCTGTCTAACCCCAGCTATCTGTAGACACCACCCACAGTGCTTGCAGTAGCCCCTGGGGCATCAGTAATCAGAGACTCAGAAGGGTGAAGGAGGTTTTCCAACTTCCCCTCATGGGTGGACTAACAGTCAGACTACAGCAGTCTGCCCAAACGTGGTGCTCTTACACAAGACAAAGGAACCGCTTTAGCACCCTTAATATTTATGTTTTCTTTTCTTACAAGCAAGAATGACTTGGTGAATGCCTCATTATTACCTCACTGAGATTGGAAATGGTGGCGGCTTCCTGTAGCCTACTTCCCAGACAGAGAGACTGCTTTGAATTCCAGCCAGTCTAAAATACAAACTGAGACCCTATCTTTAAAAAATAATAACTAGGCAATCTGCAGTTGCTGAGCACTTTCAACTAAGCCCTTTTATGATTACGAAAACTTACGGGTTTTATTTACTCTTGTTCTTATTCTTTCTGTTGAGATACTCAGTTTTACAGCTAACCAAATTAAACCACAAGAGAACATAAAAATGCAAGGTATTAGCTCAGTCCACATAGTAATCACTCAACTCAGTGAGGGTGAAAGTTGTGTGCACAGCTGAGCACGTACACTAGCGTTAAGGTTTAAGTGTAAAATTAAACATGCAACGTCTTAAACAGGCTCATGTATTTCAATTTGGTTCCCAGCTGGCAGTGCCTTTGGGTGTGGGTAGAACTCTTAGGTGATAGGGCCCAGCTGGAGGAAGCGTGTTGCTAGGACAGGCCTAATGGATTGTAGCCCAGGCCTGACCTCTCTGCCTCCCACTGAGAGGTAAGCAAGCCCTGATACAAGATCCTTCCACCACAGAGGCTCCACCCTCTGCCCTGCCTTCCCATCCCAAACTGTGAGCCCAAAGAAATGCTTCTCCTTAAAGCAGCTGCTGCTGGGATAATTAGTCATAATATTGAGAAAAGTAACAAACACACCTAGAAGGAATATGTACATATATCTGAAAAACAATTCTACAGAGTATAAGGTTTAAAAAAATTAGACCAGAAACAAATGATTCACCATAAAACAAGATTGTTTTTTCATGAGGCTAAAATCTTGACTGCCTAAGATTCATGAAGCAAAGACGTGGTGGGAAAGGTAACAACTGCTAGCCTGTCCACAGATCTGCACTCCGGCTGTGCTCAGAGAGAGGGCAATGGTCTGGACCTTCCTTATTCCACATCTCTCCTGTGTTGCCTCGTTCTCTCCGCTGAAGCTTCAGGATGAAGGGTAGTTTTGAAAACTGGAAATTGGAGGTATTTTCTCAACTCATCTTTTCTCATCCAAAGTCACTCAGCTACCTTCGGGGAAACGGGAATGACGAGCATCTGGGCTGGCTCCAGGTGAGAGAGCCTTCCATCTCCCCACTTTGCAATATGGAATGCCAGCACATGACTTTATCATAGATGGCGGGTAGGGGTGGGGTTGCTTAACAATTGTCTCCTGCGGCACCAGAAGTTTCCCCCTTGATGCAGGAATGAATTGGAGACTTGTCTCCTATCTCTCTTCCCTGGTTGAAAATACCCCAGTGTTGTGTTTCTTCCTATAGTCCCCTAGCCGGTACCTTACATGAAACTATCTTCCATTTTTATCCATTAAATTAACAAGATGGTATAACGCACTAACACATTTAATGACTGTTTTGCCTTCTGTCTCTATGTGATTCCAGTACTCCACCCTTCCAGTCACTCCAATCTAAAACAACAACAACAACAAACATCCCGAGTCCCAATCCCTGGAGCCCACCCAGATTTCACTCTCCTCACGTACCATCTCTTGTCTCCTCTCAGCCCGCACCTCTACAATCTACCCCTTCTCTCCTTCTCACTGTTAACTCGTGTCCCCCTTGGCTGGGATTGTCAAAAGTGCCTCCTCTCTGTTATTCTGACTTCCTCCTCTGATCTGTTGACGATGTGGCAGCATCTGTGACCCTTTAAAACCTTAATTTAGTCTGTCCAATGACTGAGCTCATATTGTTTGGGTAGCTCACTATCATCCAGAAAAGGAGCACTAATGTTTTCACCAGGACCTGCACTACACCACCTCACGCTCAGTGTGCGTCACCTCTGTTGTCCGCTGCAGCAGACCACTACAGGCTTCCTCAGGGCTTTTGCCCTACGGTGGCTTTCTGCAGTTACGGGACACTCGGGATCTCCACGCACTTAACTAAAGCCTTTCTCCAACCACGCCTCCCACAGAGACGGTCTTGTAAGTTGCCTGCAGCGTTCCAACTCCCACCCACACGCTCTTCCTGCTTCCTGCTCTTCATTTCTACTTATCGTTTCTTCCTTTGACCTATGCTCATTTCACGGTCCCAGGACCTTCTCATGTAGCTCTGTGAGGACGGGTGTTTTTCTGTTTGCTGTTCATTGTTGCTTCTGTGTTGGTTGCATGACATAGGAAAGATAACTTCTGCAAGAATAGCACTCACATCACCCCAAGTCAACAACTCCAGGAGAGAGTAAGCCTTCCCAGTTCCTCTGCTCATCCTTCAGTAGAGATATCAGGATCTTTGATGTTTTCTCGGGAAACCCCATTTTTGCTCTGTTTTTGTGCATGCTTCTCATTCACTGGCAGGTACAATGCCATATCAGCTAATATGGATGTGGCAAGAATGGAGTTATTTGGTATACAATCTTTCCACAGAGTCACAAAGGACTCTGCTTGGGCCTGTGGACCATAATTTAGACTGCAAGTGGACTTGGCTGGCAAGGTGAGATACACAGAGAAGGAAAAGCCCATATAATCCAAACAAAGGGGAATTGATCTGAATGTGTCTATGCTTGGTGCAAATCATAAACTCTTTCTGGAGACAGTCTTGCTGTCCAGCCCAGGCTGGCCTCAGAGTCACAATTCTCCTGCCCAGCTTCTTTAGTGCAAATGCTGCAGTCACGGGGCTGTGTAATGTGCATATGTCTACCTCAGGTAAAACCGTTCCTTGTGAAACATAGCTGTTCACCTCATGGAGACTCTATGGTACAAGGTGCCCTCTCCTCTGTCTCTAGACGTCAAGGCTCAGCTCCTATGGAGGACAGGACCATCCCGGCTTGACGCTACGCTAATGCCCTGATCAGATTGATGGCATCCACATGTCTGTCTTTGAGACAAGGTGAATGTACTCTCAACAATGAACGGCAGAGGCAAAGCCAGGCTCATAATGGTCTGACTGTGTAGACATATGGCGTTAGCTACTCAAGGATAATCCAGTGTCTCTGATGGTGACTTCTAGAGACTGAGTACTTTATCATCACAAACAGTCGGCATTTGAAGTCTGGAAGGTATAGCCTCCCTAGCAGGACTTCCTTGCTTTTATATTTCCTATATTCCTAATTTGTTTATACTTTTCTACTATAAAAAAGCCTTTATTTGGTATTATAGATTTAATAAGCAAACTTCATTTAAATATCAGAATCTGTTATCCCTCTGAGTTAAGGGGATCTCCCTGGATCCCAACATCTTGGTCTTCATGATTTGGGGAGTCTACCCGAAGGAATGCCTTTCATACTAAGAACAACAAGGCAATTTTTTTTCTATGTTTATGGTGATTAAAATATTAAGGAGGCCTCCTGGCTAGGTGCTAGTTTGTGGGTGGAGGTGAAGTGAAGTGAGGCTCGGTAGGATTTAAGGTGAGCTGCACAGGAGCAGATTTAGGAGAGGCCAGAAGGGAGCAAGTCAGGGTGAAGGAAGGGTGGGAAGGGGAGCCTGCCCTGGGAGACTTTCACACGGAGAAGACTAGAAACAGAAGAAACGAGACCAAAGGAACCTTTCTTCAGAACTGGGAGGTAACAGATGGGCGTGGCAGCGGCGAGGGACGATCCGCAAAAATGGATGCAGGAGAGACAGAGAGGAAATAACTGGGCTTTGACGGACCGAGGAGACGCCCTTCTCAGTATCAGGAAGGAAACAGAGCATGAAGGACACAGTAAGTGAGGACTAAGGACAGGGCGCTGCCTGACTGCATCTGTTTCAGTGAATGACAAGAAGCCCCTCGGGTGTGGGAGGACATGGTGGCCTCCATGTGCCTAACTTCTCAATCTGTAAAGTGCTGATTCCATGAACTTCCTGTTTGGTTGTTTTGTTTTGTTTTGTTTTGTTTGTTTTTCAAGACAGGGTTTCTCTATGTAGCCCTGGCTGTCCTGGAACTCACTCTGTAGACCAGGCTGGCCTCGAACTCAGAAATCCACCTGCCTCTGCCTCCCAAGTGCTGGGATTAAAGGCGTGTGCCACCACTGCCCATGAACTGTCACTGGCACCACTGAAATCTATGGGAAAACCCAGCTCATTTCCTGCTCGGAAACCTGTGATGAATGCTGCCCTTGACCTCCTGGCCTATACTTGATCCCTTCACCTTTATTGCCATCTGGTTTATAGTAGTGTGTGAATAAAACTGGCAAGTAACTGATGAGACTTAGCCTTAATTATAAATCAAAGCACGGTGAGAGATAAAAACTTGGTGTTTGTTGTGGGCTGGACTCGCCATGTACTGGGTTTCTGTTAAGTCTGCATGTTTGAAAACAAATCCCTGTGTAACGGAGAGTCCTCAGGAAAATGAGAGCAGCCGACATAACCTCTAAGCCCTGTGAGTCAAGCAGAGGTTCACCTTCTGCTTTTTGCCAAGCAGGACTTTGCTTCCAGTATTGTGAAGTGAAGAGACTGGAGCTGTGGTGACAGACTTTGTGTGCTGAAGTCTCCTCTGCCCAGGCTGTTCTTAGAAACAGTCAGAAGCAACTCTTCCCGCCTTGCTTTCAAGCACAGCTTGCGTCATTACTAAATTAAGCTACTTTTGATGTCTGGTGAGAATACATTCAGCCATTTAAAATGTTATGTTTTCACTTTCAAAGAGATAACAAAAATTCTAGCCACTAGTGAGGTGTCTCCAAAAGTCCTGAGATACTTCTGTGTCTATTGTTTAAAGGGAATACTTTGATATTCTTTGAGTTTTTTGGTGTTGTTTTGTCTTGGTTTTGGCATATACTTATCTGAGGCATGACTTTGAATGTAGAACACCATAGTTCACGCCATTGGAATGGAGCACGTACTTCCTTATGTTATGGTATCAAAAACCAGGATCTAACACTGAGGTGCTGCAAGGTAAACATTTTATTTACGAGCAGCCCGAACTTACAGTCTCCCTTGGTAGGAGAATGAAGGGCCCAGATCAGAAGCAGAAAGGCTGTTTTATGGGAAACGAGCAGGTGGTTACAAAAGTGGGATTTCGCGGTTATTTTTTATGCTCATGGGAAAGGTACATGTCATGGGTTTATGGTCAGACAGTTAACATATCATGAAATATTTTATGGTCAGTCAATTCTCAGAACAATGGAAACAATTTATAATGTGTAATTCACAAGATTATTGAGAAAGTACAAATTAGAAGCCAAGTTGACCTCTAGTTAAGGGCATAATTAGAGAGAAGAAGAAATAAATCAAAACCTAACATAGTTTAACTGAAAAGAAAATGGAATCAGCTGTCCCTTAACACTTAATTAATCAAAGTTAAGTAAAAAGATAATATCACAAAAACCATACACAACAGCTGTAATGGAATAGGACTACATAAAACAGGTACTAAAGCTGTTTATGAATGAACCCAAAAATACTAGGGCCCTTAACTGACAGTACTGTTAGTAACTCTTCTTTCCTCTTTTCTCCTCTGGGCAGGAAAACAAGCAGCCTCTTACCCCCTCCGGCAGCCCTCTCAGAACGCTTCATTTAAAATTCATATCATGCAAAACTACCAATACAAACCACTAAAATTAATAAACATTTCTCAAGCCCTGAGGGTTAACAGGAAAAATGAGGTCTCTGGGTGGAAATGACCTCAGCCTAGGGCCACCTCACAGCCGGCCACGCTCACATGCTGTGGGTGAGAATGGCTTCCACGGTGTGAGCCTTCTGGCTGCCCTCTCCCCTGTGTGCTTCATTAAATATTTGATATTATTTTTAATTACTATACTAATTCTAACCTCAGCTAACAATTTATTTCAACTATTTATTGGATGAGAAGGAGTAGGAATTATATCATTTCTACTTATCGGATGATGACACGGACGTGCAGATGCAAACACCACAGCCCTTCAAGCAATCCTGTATCACCGAATCGGGGATATCAGATTCATTCCAGCCATAACATGATTTTGCCTCAATGCAAACTCCTGAGAACTTCAACAAATTTTACTAACCAATCACAATAATTTTGTTCCACTTCTGGGACTCCTCATCACAGCTACAGGAAAATCAGCTCAGTTTGGACTTCGCCCATGACTCTCATCGGCCATAGAAGGTCCAACTCCAGTCTCCGCTCTACTCCACTCAAGCACTAGAGTCGCAGCAGGAGTTTTTCTAATAGTTCGATTTCACCCACGTACACCAAATAACAACACTGTTCTAACAGCAATATTACGCCTTGGAGCCCTGACCACACTGTTTACGGCGATCTGTGCACTAACCCAAAATGACATCAAAAAAATCATAGCATTCTCCACAGCCAGCCAACTAGGCCCAGTAATAGTAACACTAGGAATTAAATCAACCATGTTTAGCCTTCCTACATATCTGTACACATGCATTTTTAAAGCTATATTATTTATATGCTCCGGATCAATTATTCACAGCCTTAATGACGAACAAGACATTTGCAAAATAGGTAATATAATAAAAACACTTCCACTCACTTCATCTTGCCTAACCACTGGAAGTCTAGCCCTAACAGACAAACCATCCTTAACAGGCTTTTATTCAAAGGACCTAATTATTGAGGCCATTAACACGTGTGACACCAACGCCTGAGCCCTACTGATTACACTTATTGCCACATCCATAACAGCCATATATAGTATGTGAATTATCTACTTTGTTACAATAACTAAACCACGTTACCCTCCAAAAATTATTATTAAGGAAAATAACTCAAATATTATTAATCCAATTAAACGATTAGCATTTGGGAGCATCTTAGCCAGATTCTTTATTTCACCTAATATTCCCCCAACTAACATTCAAATTCTTACAATACCCTGATTCTTAAAAACTACAGTCCTGCTAATTTCTATTTTAGGCTTTCTAATTTCCCTAGAACTTAACAACTTGACTTTAAAATTTTCCCCAAACAAAACCAACTTATATTCATCATTCTCAACATCACTGGGACATTTTCCACCAGTTACCCACCATACAATCCCTTTAAAAACTCTAAATTAAAGCTTTAAAATATCATTAAATATACTAGACCTAATATCGATAAAATTGACTTTCACCCAAAAGTCATCAAAAAAGATAAGGAAGGACACTTCATACTTATCAAAGGAAAAATCTACCAAGAAGAACTCTCAATTCTAAACATCTATGCTCCAAATGCAAGAGCACCCA
>CM052708.1:57317691-57328532 GCA_028551405.1 Uromys caudimaculatus | reverse complement strand
GAAGGCTTTAAAGCCAACCCAAGACACCCAGTCAAAAATAATAAACTTAAAATAAAAATGTAATTAGTCATTACTTGCACACAGCATTTAAATGTGACCGATGACATGAAATTCAACTACAGAAACAGATAATGACAAACATCCGGAAAACACATCGTAAGCTTAAAACTATCCATCACGCTTTCGTTGACCTCCCAGCCCCACCTAACATCTCATCGTGATGAAACTCTGGCTCCTCCTGGGAATACGCCCCATAGCTCAGATCGTCACAGGCTGTTCCTAGGATACACTACACATCAGATGCAATATCAGCGTTCTCATCTGCCACACAGATTTGCCGAGACGTAAACTACGGATGACTAATCTGATATTTACACACAAACGGAGCCTCAATATTTTTCGTCTGCGTATTCCTTCACGTGGGACGAGGCATATATTACGGATCCTATACTTTCATATGAACATGGAACATTGGAGTTATTCTACTGTTTGCTGTTATAGCCACGGCATTTAAAGGCTATGTTCTCCCATGAGGACAAATATCATTTTGAGGAGCAGCCGTAATTACTAATCTACTCTCAGCTATTCCATATACTGGAACTACCCTAGTCAAATGAATTTGAGGTGGGTTCTCAGTAGATAAAGCCACTCTAACACGCTTCTTCACATTTCACTTTATTCTTCCATTTATTAGTACAGCTCTAGTAGTTGTCCACCTTCTATTTCTTCATGAAACAGGCTCTAATAATCCGACAGGCCTAGACTCAGATGCAGACAAAATTCCATTTCACCCATATTACACAATCAAAGACCTACTAGGAGTATTTATTATAATTTTATCACTTATAACCTTAGGCCTGTTTTTCCCAGATCTATTAGGAGACCCTGACAATTATATACCAACAAACCCACTTACTACACCACCCCATGTAAAGCCAGGATGATGTTTCTTATTTGCCTACGCTATCTTACGCTCAGTCCCTAACAGACTCGGAGGTGGGTTAGCCCTAATCTTACCAATCCTGGTCCTAGCTTTCCTACCTCTATTACACACCTCAAAACAATGAAGTCTTATTTTTCGTCCAATCACTCAAACTCTCTACTGAATCCCAGTAGCAAATCTTCGAGTTCTAACCTGAATCGGAGGACAACCTGTAGAACATCCATTCATCGTTACTGGACAATAAGCCTCAATTAGTTATTTCTCCATTATTTTAATTCTTATACCTATTTTAGGAATTATTGAAGACAAAATGCTAAAAAGAGATTTATGCCTTGATAGTATAACTATTACTTTGGTCTTGTAAACCAAAAATGAAGACTGATCCTCTCAAGGCATCAAGAAGGAATATCTCCCTACCATCAACGCCCAAAGAATATAAAAGTTCCTAAAAATGAAAAGGGAAAGGCTAATGTGAGGTTCAGGAAGGCAGATGTCATTGTTGGTAATTATGAATATAATCATAATCTAATGAGTTGAAATCAATAATTTTAGTTAAACTAATTACCAATTATTCTGTTCATTCTAGTCCTTTTTGTAATCATTCATAGGTTAGTCCTGGAGATAAGATAGTTACTAGAATAAAAGCTGAAAATGTTGTAGTAGTAATGTTGGTTGTTTGAATTGCTCATTGGAGGGGAAGTAATAAAGCGATTTCTAGGTCAAATAGTAGAAATGTGATGGCTACTAGGAAAACTTTTATTGAAAACGGTAAGCGTGCAGAGCTTGTGGGGTCAAATCCACATTCGTATGGATTTGCTTTTTCTGAATAGAAGTTTATTTGGGGTAGTCAGAATGCAATTGAGATAAGGGTAAAAGATAATAAGCTATTAATTAAAATAATAGTAAGTAAATTTATTACTCTCTTCTAAGATTTATCAGAATCTACTAATTGGAAGTCAGTTTTATTAATTATACTAAGGGGGTAAGATCCTCATCAGGAGATTGAGACATAAAGGAAAAGTCAGACCACAGCTACAAAGTGTCAGGACCATGCTGCTGCTTCAAACCCAAAATGGTGTTTAGATGTGAAGTGGAATTTTAGTTGTCATAGGAAGCATACAATGAGAACTGAAGATCCAATAATTACATGGAGACCGTGGAATCTGTTGCTATAAAGAATGTTGATCCATAAATCCCATCTGAGATGGAAAGTGATGTTTCGAAATATTCTGAGGCTTGAAGCACAGTAAAATAAAGTCCTAATATAATAGTAATTAGCAGGGCTTGAATTATATGGTTTTGTTTTCCTTCTATTAGGCTATGATGGGCTCATGTGGTTGATACTCCAGATGCTAACAGTACTGACGGATTTAAGAGAGGAACTTCTAGTGGATTAAGTGGTGTAATCCCATTGGTGGTCAGCAGTTCCCTAGGTCGTGTGTTGGTGCTAAACTGGAGTGATAAAATGCTCAAAAGAAGCCTGCGAAGAAAAATACTTCGGAGATGATAAATAGAACTACTCCATATCGGAGTCCTTTCTGTACAATAGGAGTGTGATGGCCTTGATATGTTCCTTCGCGAATAATGTCTCGTCATCACTGGTATATTGTTAAAATATTTGCTAGTAAGCTCGTGGATAGGAGTGAGGTAGAACTGTAGTGAAATCATATGACTAGGCCTGAAGTAAATAAAGGAGCTGAAATGGCTCCTGTTAGTGCTCATGGGCTTGGGTTGACTCTATGATATGCAGGGGTTTGGTGGGGCATTATGTGTTATCATGTATAGGCTAACTAAAAGAGTAAATACGTAGGCTTGAATTAGAGCCACAGCAAATTCTAGTATTGTAAGCAGAAGCAAAATGATGGCTGTGCTCGTAGCTGCTGGTGGGCTGATGTGTAGTGCTAGGGTGGCGTCTCCAATTAGATGTATTAGTAGGTGGCCTGCGGTGACGTTAGCTGTTAGGCGAACTGCTAATGCTATAGGTTGAATAAATAAACTAATTGTTTTGATGATAATTACTATAGGAATAAGTGAAATTGGAGTACCTTGTGGTAGAAAATGGGCTAGGGAATTTTTCAATTTATGTCGGAATCCTAGAATAACAGCTCCTGCTCGTAGTGGAGTTGCTATACTTAAATTTATAGATAGTTGAGTGGTGAGTGTGAATGTATGTGGGAGTAGTCCTAGCAGGTTTGTAGATCCAATAAATATAATCAAGGAGACGAGTATCGGTGCTCAGGTTCGTCCTTTTGGTGTATGAATTAGCATTATTTGTTTAATGATCAGTTTAATTAATCAGTGTTGAGATGAGTGAAGACAGTTACCGATTAATCGTTCTGATGATGGAAATGGAATTGACAGGAATGTAATGGTGGTCACTACAATTGGTAAAGCCTATTATTGTAGGGTAATGAAAGAGGCAAATAGATTTTCGTTCATTTTCATTCTCAAGGATTTTTAACTTTTAGTGTTGTTAGGAATTTGGGTGATGGAGATGCTGGGAATGTTTGTAAAGAAATTTTAAATTAGAATAAAATAAATAATGTAATTATTGATGAAATTCATTCAAGGTCTCTGACTTTAACTTAAAAGGTTAACGCTCTAAGCTTCGCTTCACAGTGAATTTAAATTATTGAAGCTGATCAATTTTCAAAGTATTTTAGTGGTACTATTTCCAGTACAATAGGTATAAAACTGTGATTAGATCCACAGATTTCAGAGCCTTGACCATAAAATAATCCTGGGCGATTTGATGTTACTGCGGCTTGGTTTAGGTGTCCTGGAACTGTGTCAGTTTTTAGTCCTAGTGATGGGACAGCTCCTGAGTGAAGTGCGTCTTCGGGTGAAATTCGTATGCGAATTGGAAGTTGGGTAGAACAACTCGGTTGTCAACGTCTAGGAGGTCAAGTTCTCCTGGTTTTAGGTTGTTGGCTGGAATTATATACGAATCAAAGCATAGGTCTTCATAATCAGTATATTCATAGCTTCAGTATCATCGATGACCTACAGTTTTTACTGTTAGTACAGGATTATTAATTTTGTCTATTATATATAAGATTCATAAGGATGGTAAAGCAACTAAAATAAGAATTACAGCTGGTAAAATGGTTCAAATAGTTTCTACTTCTTGGGCATCTATTGTGCTTGTATGAGTTAGTTTTGTTGTTAATATAAGTGAAATAATGTAAAGCACTAGAGAGCTGATGAGAAATACAATCATTAATGTGTGGTCATGAAAGTTTATTAGTTCTTCTATGATAGGTGATGTAGCATCTTGTAAACCTAATTGAAATGGGTAGGTCATATAAGATATATAGATTTAAGTCTATAATTTAACCTTGACAAAGTTATGTAACTATTTTACTAATATCTCATTGAGAAAGACATAGGGATTATGAGATTGGCTTGAAACCAATTTTAGGGGGCTCGAATCCTTCCTTTCTTATTTTACTTTAACATAGGAAGGTTCTTCAAATACATGAAAAGGTGGGGGACATCCATGAAGTCACTCTAGGTTTGTTGAGGAGTAAGAGACTAACAATACTTCTCGTTTGGAAACAAAGGCTTCTCAGATTATAAAAATTATTACTAATACAGCTGTTAATGAAATGAATGATCCTATAGAGGAGACAGTATTTCATGTGGTGTAGGCATCTGGATATCTGAGTAACGTTGAGGTATTCCTGAGAGGCCTAGGAAATGTTGAGGGGGAAAAAAACGTTATTAACTCCTACAAATATAATAGCGAAGTGGGCGTTTGCTCATGTGTCATCTAGAGTATAGCCTGAGAATAGTGGAAATCAGTGAATGAATCCAGCTATAATAGCAAATACTGCTCCTATAGATAAGACATAGTGGAGGTGGGCTACTACATAGTATGTGTCATGAAGCACAATATCAAGTGAGGAATTTGATAAGACAATTCCAGTTAATCCGCCAACTGTAAATAGGAAGATAAAGCCTAAAGCTCACAGTATTGCTGGTGGCCATTTAATATTTCTGCCGTGCAGTGTTGCCGTGCAGTAAAATGCTTTACCAGCAGGAACTGCAATAATTATAGTGGCTGCTGTAAAGTAAGCCCGTGTGTCTACGTCTAGCCTGCTGTAAATACGTGATGTGCTCATACAATAAATCCTAGGAAACCAATAGATCCAATAGATATCATGGACCATACCACCCCTATATATCCAAATGGTTCTTTTTTCCCTGAATAGTAGGTTACTATGTGCAAAATAATTCCAAATCCTGGGAGAATAAGGATGTAAATTTCTGGATGGCCAAAAATCAGAATAGATGCTGATGGAGGATAGGGTGTCCTCCTGCTGCAGGATCACAGAAGGCTGTATTAAGGTTTCAGTCTGTTAGTAACATTGTAATACCTGCACCTAGTACTGGAAGTGACAAAAGTAGAAGAACAGCTGTAATTAACATGGATCAGACAAATAATGGTGTTTGATACTGAGTTATAGCTGGTGGTTTTATATTGATAATGGTAGTAATAAAATTGATAGCTCCTAGAATAGATGATACACCAGCTAAATGTAAGGAGAAGATTGTCAGGTCTACTGATGCTCCGGCACGTGCTAAGTTGCCTGCTACAGGTGGATGTACAGTCCACCCTGTTCCTGCGCCTGCTTCTACTATTGATGACGCTAAGAGGAGTGGAAATGATGGTGGAAGAAGTCAGAAGCTTCTATTACTTATTAGTGGAAATGCTATATCAGGGGCTCCAATTATTAGTGGTGCGAGTCAGTTTCCAAAGCCTCCAATTATTATTGGTATTACTATAAAGAAAATTATAACAAATGTGTGGGCTGTAACGATAACATTATAAATTTGATCATCACCTAGGAGGGCACCTGGTTGTCCTAATTCAGCTCGAATTAGGATGCTAAGTGCTGTTCCAACTGTTCCTGCTCAAGCTCCAAACAGTGGGTATAGGGTTCCAATACCTTTATGGTTAGTTGAAAATAATCAATGATTTACGAACATAGGTAAAATGGCTGAGTAAGCATTAGACTGTAAATCTAAATACAGGGGTTTAAGTCCCCTTTTTACCAAAGCCTTAAGGTGATTATCATGTCGAATTGCAAATTCGAAGGTGTAGAGAAATAACTCTACTATGGCTTCTCCCACCCCTTTTCTGATAGGTGGGAGAAGTAGATTGAAGCCAGAAATAGAGTATTTAGCTGTTAACTAAAATTTTGTAGGTTTAACTCTTGCCAATCTAGATAAGGTCTTAGCTTAATTAAAGCAATTGATTTGCATTCAATAGATGTAGGATAGAGACTTACAATCCTTATCAGAAGTTAAACTGTATGTTTTCTTAGGGCTTTGAAGGCTCTTGGACTATGATATCCTAAACTTCTATATGATTAGTTGAGGTGGAAGTGGTAGTGTAAGTGTGCTTATAATTGTTAGAAGAGAAAATAAGAGATTATATTTTGGGTTTATGACATGTGAAAATATTTTGGAGCTATCATTAGTTGGGAATGTTGTTACTGAAGTTGAATAAATTAAGCAGATATAGAAGAATAAGTTTAATAATGCTATAATGGCTATAAATGTTGTTAGAATTAAGCAGTTATTTTTTTAGGAGTTCTATAATGATAACTCATTTTGGTAAAAATCCTGTTAGTGGGTTTTCTCCCACTCAATAGCCTTTGGCATCTATGCATTTAGTTGTGTAAGTATTGTGGCGCTTGTTCTCTGGCCTCTGATCTGCTTCTTCGGCTTTCAGATGGTACAGAGCGACTTTCCCCTCCATCTCTTACAAGATGGAGGCAGTGGCTCCGTCCTGCGCAATTCTTCAGTCCCCAGCCGTCACTGTCTCTCATTAATCCGCTGAAATCACTCCTGTTATCATAGTGCCTAGTTTTTTCCTGGTGTGGATGAAAACCACTCAACATGCCATTTTCGAGGTCAGAGAAGTTAGGGACTGAGGAGGACTGTGCTTCAAAAAGAGCCACCTCTCTCTTGGGTGGTGTGAGAGATGCCTTACCTTCAGAGAAGAGCTGTGAACATGGGAGGGTGGGGGCAGGGGGAGGAGGACATGTTTGTAACTCATCTGAAATGGGCTGCCTTGGTATTTTATTTTCTTTCCCTTTTTGGGGGTGGTGGTGGAGGGTGGTTTGCTGTATAGCCCAGGCTTGGTCTCAGAGTCTCAGTAATTAGCTTCTGATTTTTTTTTCCCCATCTCAAAGCAAGCGACAAGAAAATAAGATTTTTCTGCTTTGCAGATGAAGAAATCACCCTTATTCGCCATAAGCAAGGGAGCAAAAGCAATGAAGTTGGATCAGGTAACCTGCCTGTTTTACAAGGAAGACTGTACCCTGGTTCTAGAGATCCCCATGGTTTGGCGTTGGGGAAAGCCCTCAACTTCCCCATTTATGTGGACAGGACTTGAATACGCAAAGAATGGCTGGGTCATTCAAGCCAGACGCCAGGGACTGGAGCCAGACACCCAAGCAGGTAAATTTCTTCTGCCATCTCAACAAGGGAAGGGACCCCCAAGGCTTTGTTCTTCCCTCCCAGGTTCTCAGCTTATGAATCTGTAAGATGGAGATGATAATAGTAGATTACCTGTGCTAACCAATAGTCCATATAAACTTTGGAGAAAAGGCCTGGATATCTGGTTGTGGCCGTTTGAATAAAAATAGCCCCCATAAGTTCATAGATTTGAATGCTTACTCATCAGGGATTGGCACTATTAGGAGTTCTGTCTTTATTGGGTTCGGTGTAGTCTTGTTGGAGGAAATGCGTCACTGGGAGTGGGCTTTGAGGTTTCAAGGGCCCAAGCCAGGCAGACCCAGTGTCTCTCGTTGCTGCCTGTGGATCAGAAGGTAGAACTCTCAGCTCCTCCAGCACCAGGTCTGCCTGCATGGCACCATGCTCCCTGCCATGCTGACAGTGGACTAAACCTCTGAAACTATAAGCCAACCCCAGTTAAATGCTTTCCTTTATAGGAGTTGCTGTGGTCACCGTGTCTCTTCACAGCAATAGAACACCAACTAAGACTCCGGTAAATATCCATTTTTAGCGATCGTTCATTGTCAGCATTAAAACTATGGTTGGAGTAAAAGGGACATATGCTAGATAGTAGCATTATTACTGACTTGAAGCTTAATCATAGATTCTACCTTTCAATGTTAAAAGACAGTAAGGAAAAGGGATTGGAAATAACTGGGGGCAGATGGGGCCGTAGGAGGTAACGAATCAGCAGACAGCAGAGTTACGTCTCCTTTACCCGACATGACTGAAACCACACATGTTTTAAGACTGGGGTAGGGTGGGGATACTTGCATAGACAAATGAGAAATCTGGGGATGGCGCCTACATCTAAACAGAAATTGCATTTGTTTTGTCCACAGCTTCTACCCTCAGCCGGAGAGTGTGCATATGCGGTGTCCTCCCTGTGCTGAGGGTCAGACTGTGCTCGGTCACACAGGCCTGTGTGGGATTTCCCGTTTGTCACTGGTGTCAGTGTTAGCATGTTTCAGACTTTGGATTCGGGATTACAGATTCTCAACCTTTACAATAATAGACACAAGAAACTCAGCTTGCACCTGCCTCTGACTGTAGGAGGTTGGTTGCAAGTCGCTTTAATTATCGTTAGAGGCTTTGAGAATGCCAGTTGTCCTCGTAATTAAGAAAGCCCAATTAGTTTGGAAAAGAGAACTTGAACGCGACCCTCACAGGGCTTCTGGGTGCTCGCGGTCTCTACTGACCTCTACTGACCTGTTGACCTCGAGAGCAGCACACTAATAACTAGTTTTTAAAGGCTGATAAAGACATTTCTTCACCTTCTAGTTCTGAAGGAGTAGAAGTGATGGGTAGCTGTTTTAAAAATCACATTTCTTGGGCTGAAGAGCTAAGAGGTTAGGAGAGCTTGCTGCTTCACCAGAGAACCCGTATCTGCAGCACACAGCCACCTATAACCCACGCTCCAGAGCATCTGGCTCCCTCTTCTGGCTTTCAGGGGGACCTGCACACAGCTGGCATAAGCACAGATACACATCGTTTTGGAAAATCATTTGTCAGATTTTGTTGTTTGCTGTTGTGTTGGGTGTTGCTTTTTCTGTAACTATGAAAGTAACTTTAGAAAGTTCTGGCTGTGAGTTTTCTTCAGCCATCTTGTACTAATTGAAAATCTTTTTTTTTTTTTTTTTGGTTTTTTGAGACAGGGTTTCTCTGTGTAATCCTGACTGTCCTGGAACACACTCTATAGATCAGGCTAACCTCAAACTCAGAAATCCACCTGCCTCTCAAGTGCTGGGATTAAAGGCGTGCGCCACCACTGCCCGGCTCTAATTGAAAATCTTTTCGGGTCAGCACAGGGGCCATTCTCAGTTTCCTTGAAGCCCTTTGGTACATCTGTTTCTCTGGTTTGTACAGTTCATGTTCCAGCCAGAGGCTTCTTCGGTTTAGAGTCTCTGCTGCCCTCTGGTGTCTCTTTGTGGCTCTACAGATTCTTTTCTTACTAGAGGTATCCAAGGAATGACAAGATGACAGCTCCCCAAATAAGATGGCAAACACCAGTACTTTAAGAACCCCTGCAAGTCAGAATGTGTTCTGATTAGGAGTTTGCGTTATACTGAATGTCTTATCAGAAGAAACCTTAGAGGATAGAGAGAGAGAGAGAGAGAGAGAGAGAGAGAGAGAGAGAGAGAGAGAGATTAACGACTACCACCAGAATGTGGTCCTCTCCTTCTACACCCCAAGGAAGAGAAGACCAGACTCCTCCTCTCATTTGCCCCAAGCTGAGTTGGCCTCCTTGGTGCAGAGTCCCTCTGGGCCACCGCAGACTGCTCCACTCTCCTTTGCTGTCTGTGGCCTCCTGCAACAGAACGGTGCCAGGTACGAGCTGCCATTCACACGCTAGGGATAGGTGACCCCCGGTAACGTAAAATGATTCTTAAGTTTTCCATGCAGCTATATAGTGCCTGAGCTCACCTTGGGCACTGCAGCTGCATAACTGGTTTCTGAGTTTTCAAAAAACTCCATGCACCTTTGCCCATGTCTTGTTTTTAAGCCAGTGTCTCTGCAGAAAATGACGACCCTGGAGTTTCATCTGCACACTGTGAATGAGAAATTCAATGTAATTGCCATTCTTTTTGCCTCATGAGTAAACTTGTGGGTTTCCTTAAATCTAGCTCTCTTTGAATGTTTTCTTTCTTCCATGGAGTCTAACTGTGGTTTCACAAGGCAGGCTTCTGAGTACTTCTAGTTGGTGTTTTGCTGCTGCTGTTTGAATCTAAAATATTCTCCCACAGGCTAACAATTGAAACACCTTTTCTCTGGGTGGAGGTGTTATTGTAAGGACTCTAGAGCTTTCCAGACATGAAGCCTGGCTGATGGAACTAGGTTACTGGGGGTGGGGGGTAACCCTTCCAAAATTAGTCCACCTCTGTAAGCCAGCCCTAATTAAATGTTTTCCGTCATAAGAGTTGCCATAGTAGCCTGGAGGTGGTGGCGTGTGCCTTTAATCTCAGCATTTGGGAGGCAGAGGTAGGTGGATTTCTGTAAGTTTGAGGCCAGTCTGGTCTACAGATCAAGTTCCTGCACAAAGAAACCATGTCTGGTGGGGGGACCTGATTTGAAGAAAATAAATAGCATGAGCATCAGATGTAGGAAAGATCTCATTACCAGATCAGGTGTTTGTTACACTCCAGAACAACAAACCAACCCAGAATTTCTTGTAAATTCTTGTAAAGACTGGTAAGGACAAAGGTTGCTAGTGAGCAGCAGAAGTGTGATGGTTTGAATGGTAATGACTCCACTCAAATATGGGAATATTGGTCCCCAGTCAGTGAAACTGTTTAGGAAGGATTAGGAGGTGTGGCCTTGGGGTAGGCTTTGAGGTTTCAAAAGATTCATGTAATTCCCAGTTAACCGTCTG
>CM052708.1:57287280-57317591 GCA_028551405.1 Uromys caudimaculatus | reverse complement strand
AAATTATATCTAGGGAGGTTGTATTGAAACTTCCCAAAAGTAATGATTAGAAACATAAGAAGATAAATAGGTTGGGGTCTGTGACTGGAGAGAGAGCAGGAGAGGGAGAGGGAGAGGGAGGGGGAGGGGGAGGGGGAGAGGGAGAGGAGGAAGCAAGGACTAATGCTAATGCTGGATCTTGGGTGACAAGTCAGGCCAGTGGGTCAAGTCCTTGGGGCACAAGAATGAAGAGTGGAGCTTGGATCCAAGACTCACGGAAGAAGTCAGGTACATGACATGTAACCACAGCATGGGGGTGTGCCACAAGTTGATCTGGGGACACATCTGCCACAAAATGTAAGCAGAATGGTGCCCAGCAGGCAGTGCTGCTTTGAAGGGTGTGAGCCCTGGTATATTTAACGATGGTGGGCCTGCATAGCTGCAGGTCCTGACTACAGGCGTAGAACCACACCGCTTCAAGCTAAGCTCTGTGTTCCTGGCTCTGTGTTCAATAAACAGTAGCTGACACGCTCAGGGAAGAGCCTGAGCCACCCTTGTGCCATGTCCTCCATACAGTGATGGACGGTGTCTCCTCAAAGGGAAAGCTCAGACCTATAACCCTACCGCTATGGAAGCAGAGGTGTGCCTCAGGGTCTTCTACATCATTATGCTTTAGATGCTATTTGATCTTGGCATCTTCACATCACAAGCAAGGGTTCATCAGAAAACAATCGGCTGGGGCATGATTTCAGCCCAGGTCCAAATTATTCAGTACAGATCTTGCTTCCTTCCTACAGACTTCCTTCTCACCTTGCATTTTTGTCTCATTTCAAGGTGAATGCACATGGCCACGATACCATGGTCTACAAAGCCAAATGATGAGCTGGTCTTCACGAGCAGCGTGTAGGAGGCCTTCAAAACCAGCATGTGGTAGAGGAGGCCATCACTGCACTAAACACACAAAGCATAGATTCTTCTTCAAAGACATAAATATTTCATTTGTAATAAACGATGAGAACAAGTTGAACCGATTTCAAAGCAAGGAAACATGTCAGGCATAAAAATAAAAACCAAAGTATTGTATACTTTAAAATGTCAATATTTAAAGAGGAAATGAGAATTGGTTTTGCCCATCCACCCAAAACTATTTTAGTTGTAAATTTCCATGGCTTTTTATCAGAAATGAAAATCAGTAAGTCCACATTTCAATGTAAAAGGATCAGGAAATACCTGATATGACTGATCTCAGTTGTCTACTCACATTGAAGTCCTACAAGTTAGATCACATTCGTGATCACAAAATCCATCTTCATAAAGTTAAAAATGGAACTCACACTTTAAGCAGCTGAAGTATTGGAAACTAAACTGGAATCCGTACTAATAAGAAAAGCAGGTCTGAGGCATGATGTGTCCATGGGGCCCTCTAAGACCCACTCTACTACCATGATCTCTCCAGGTGAAACAATTTCTCACATCACAACCCAGACGTCCAGACTCATAAAACACAGGAATCACAAGCACAGGAAAAAGTGTGTTTCTAGCAGGTTGAGGCTTTGCTGAAGAGTCTGGCTAGTATGCACAGACTTGTATTGAGAGTTTTGGTTTCTTAAAAAGCCCAGTTATGTTATCTTATATGAATATGCTTTTGTTTTAGTCCCAGGTGTGGGATAAGAGACTGCTTCACAGCAGGTGATTATGATTTGCCTCATGCACTAGCAGGGGTGTGATTTTTGCCAGCTCTAGATAGTTCATGTGTAGAATTCTGGAGACTCTTGAGAAGGTACAAATGGGAGAACTCTGAGAGGGCCTGGGGTGGCTGCTGCTCCTCCTGCTGCTGCTGTTTCCTATTGTTGAGGTTGTCAAGTGGTCTTGAGCAAAATTGATGAGAAGAGGAAGTTGGAGATATCCTGACAATGAAGATTGAACTTGCTCCAAGGAATCCAATACCCCTAATCAGCAGGAAGTAGTCTAATGAGGTCTACAACTCCCTTTCCCCTCTAACCTTCTTTCTCTCCCACCTAGTGCTGGGGGTTGTAATGGATTAGGATAGAATAAAGGTTGGAAGGGTGGTAGATATAAGAACCCAATGAAATAGCTTTTTTTAAACATGCCAGCACAGGCCGAGTTGCTTTAACACATACACACACACACCCCATTGTTTACATTCAGTTCTCCTCAGTTGATCTTCTAAGACCTAGAATCTAGGTAAGCATCTGGATGGGACAAGAACATAGGAATTCTTCCCAAACTGCCTTGTCATCTACTTTTCCAGTTGTTTCCCTCTTGGTACCCTAACAATCCAGGCAAACCATGTTAAAGTAGCATGTGAACTGGGGATGATTTGTCTATCCTTCGCCTATCCCTCAAGGAAAAATGGACAGAAGGTATCTTCCTTCCACTCACTGTGACAAAACTCCCTGGCAAAAGCAACCTAGAGGAGAAAGGGTCATTTAGCTCCATGTTATAGTTCATCATCTCAGGAAGTGAAAGTGGGGAAAACCTGAAACAGTTAAGTCATATCACCTCCAATAGCAAAGAGCAGAGAGGATGAGCTCATAATGCTGTGCTCAGCTCACCCTCTCCACTCCCACACAGCTGAGAATTCCCCTGCCTAGGGAACTGTGTTGCCAACAGTATTAATTCATGTTATACTGAGTTAATGTAATATAATTAATTAACTCATGATAATCACTCATAGACCTGCTCACAGGTCAACTTGATCTAGACAATAATTCATTAAAACTCTCTTCCCTGGAAATTCTAAGTTCTGTGTCATTGACAATTAAAATTAACCAGCACAGATTGTTTGTTTTCCACTAAGCTTTTGATCAAAGCTGTGTCATGGCAGAGAAGAATTGTTAAGATTATCCACTGCTGGAGCTGAGTATTATACGGAACCATCAGCAATCCTTAGGTTTTGATTTCCTCACTAAGCTGATGATAGATGAATATGTGTTGAAAGGAAAAAGAAGAGGAAAAATATTGAGTAAGTTCCATGGACATTTCCTCACGCAAGCACCAAGCTTCATGGTCTGAGAGCGATCTCACATTAACCTTCCACTTAGGAGGGAACCTAGTTGTTGGCCATTATGAGTCAGACAGTGATGCATAATTCTGGTTACATAGTGTGTGAACAACAGAAGGAAGGCTTCGCCTAAAACCTACTCACAAGCCAAAAACTTAAGGCTTGTCAACAGAGAAGAATTAACTGTAGAGAAAATCATTTGGTTTACTATTCTGGGGAATCTCTGCTTCTATACAGTCATGAAGTCATAATACACACCAGAAAACTACCTGTGTAAACAATAAAAAGAATCCTGGAAGGACTTCAACACTTTCCTAGGAATGCTTATTATCTTATCAAACTAGGTTTATCACAAGTGAAATATTTTTCTTTTCTGTATCTTTTTACTAATTTTTTCTCATACAATATGTTTTGATCATATTATTTGCCCTCCTGCAACTCATTCTTGATCTCCCCTACCTGACTTCATGTGGTTTCTCTCAAAAGAAAAAAATCAAAACAAACAAGCAAAATATATAGTTTGCTTTATGTTAGCCAACTACTCCTGGCCTGTGGATGATATACCTAGGGTCACTCCATTGGAGAAAACTACACCAGTCTGTCCTGAAGGCCAGCTGCCATTGTAGTTCTCAGGGTTCATAGCTGGGTGATTTTGATGATTACCTTTCTCCTCCAGTAAGGTGCAGAGTACCTTGCAGCATCATGAACACTACTAGTCAGTAGGGGTAAAGCTTCTGCTTAGGCACCAGCTAGGTTTCTCCAAGTTCAATGATATAAGTAGTGTCTCCAGCAATAGGGCCTTACTGCCCGTTTTTGGAGAATAACCAACAGCATTAGCAGTAGCCTATAATGTTGGGGCCTGTGTGTGAGATCCCTTTGGCCACTGACTCAACAAGATGTAACTCATTTCTGCTACTGGGGCTTTTTTAATTGGCAGCATAAAGTGTCTAATTGGTGCGTTGTCTCCCTCATTATTTGGTAACTCCATTTGAATTCCTTTCATATAAGTATATGCTTTAGGAAGCTCTATGGTATAGGTTTCCATATGGCTTTTCGAAAAGTCTTTAGTGGTAGCTGTCTCCCCAGCCCCCTCCCGACTTAATACTCCCATTCTAATTTCCCCTTTATTTCTTTATAACATTGAATTCTCTTCCCCCTTCCTTAGAAAATCCTCCTCCCTTGTCCCTTACTGTCTTCCTAACCTCTGTAGTTATTTATATTGAAACACACATATCTAAAGCTTAAAAGATAACATCCACATAGAAAAAAACATATAATGTTTGTCTTTCTGGGTCTGGGTTACCTCACTCAGGATGAGTCTTTCTAGGTCTATCATTTTCCTGTAAACTTCATAATTTATTTTTTTAGCAGTTGAATAATATTTTGTTGTGTAAATGTGCTACATTTTCATCACCATTCATCAGTTGATGGACATCTGGTACCACGAAAGCTAGTCCTCCGAGAGGGAGTATTTGGGTCAGTTCATGGAATTTTTTAAAACAACATCTTTGGGCTGCATATCTAGAATACTCGGCTAGCCTTCAGACAGCTCCAGGTTCAGTCACCAAATGCCAAAAAAAAGAAAGAAAGAAAAAGAAAAGAAAAGAAAAGAAAAGAAAAGAAAAGAAAAGAAAAGAAAAGAAAAGAAAAGAAAAAAATAGCTTCCTTATTTTATATAACCGGAGGATCCATGGGACCAATAGACTAATAAGTGAATTGAGTCAGAAAACAGATAGTGAGAACAAAGTGGTGGTTTTTATTCCCTGGATCACCTTCCAAGTAGCATGCAGTTCATCTCTTAGTAGGGAGCCTGCAAGTCCATTTCTAGCCAGGTTCTAAAACAGACAAAGCTTTGTCAATGTGTGCAGCGATTACAGAGGGTTGAAGCAACATAGAGATATACTCACCTCCCACTGTTAGGAGCCCCCCCAAAAAACACCAAACTACCAGCCAAAACATAACACAGAGGAGCTGGTGCAGACCTATGCAGGCCCCATGCTTGTTGCTTCAGTCTCTGTAAGCCCATATGAACCCTGCTTAATTAATTCAGTAGGCCATGTTCTTCTGGTGTCCCCCATCCTCTCTGACTCCTACAATCTTTCCTCCCCCTCTTCTGAAGGATCCACCAGTCTCCTAGAGGAAGGACCCAATGGAGATTTTAAACTTAGACCCTCTCTCCGTATAATGTCTGGCTGTGGGTCTCTGCAGCCACTCCCATCTGAGGCCAGAGGAAGCCTCTCTGATGACAACTGTCCATGGCACTGGTCTATGAGTACAGCAAAATATCATTAGGAATAATTTCACTTATTTTATTTTATGTTTGCCATTTGAGTTTGGTTCTACCCTAAGTCTCTGTGTTAGCCAGTGTCCAGTTCCTGGCCATAGAGGCAGTGTAGGGCATGGGTTCCATCTCATGGTGTGTGCTTCAAGTTAGACCAAGCATTGATTGGCCATTCTCACAAATTCTGTGAGTGGCACACACTTTTAACCCAGCACTCAGGAGACAGAAGCAGGTAGACTATGTGAGTTCAAGATTAGCCTGGTCTACATAGTACGTTCCAAGCCAGCCAGGGCTACACAGTGAGACCTTATGTAGGTCTCTGGAGAGGATCTTCATCGAAATACCTCCCATTTAGTTTTTGTTTAATTTGATCTTGATGCTCCTTGAGGAACAAGACCCTAAGACACAGCTTCATATATACATGTGCACACACATATGTATATACACATATACAGCTACACATACAGTTAACACAGGCCAAAGGCCAATGGTTTTGGAAAACATCATTGCCTTGTATAAAGAAAAGCTAACATGGGCCTGGTGGTGGTGGTACACACCCTTAATCCCAGCACTCAGATCTGAGAGTTTGAGGCCAACCTAGTCTACAGAGTGAGTTCCAGAACAGCCAAGGTTGAAAAACAACAGCAACAAACAAACAAAGAAAAAGAAAGAAAGAAAGGGGGGGAGAACGCTAACACGGAACATGGTGGAGGGAGGAGGTCGTGTTGGGGTCTGGAAACTGTCACGCAAGCCACTCAGACATCAATCTCAGTCAAGCAGGGCTGATTGATTGAATGTGCTCCATAAGACTGGTTGATCAGGGATGCAGTCCAGACTTGGGAGCTGAACTGTAAAGTCCAGCTAGAATCCTATAGAGCTTTTTAGGCCTGAAATTCACAAAGATCTGTGCCAAGTTATTTCACCAATCAGGATTTAGGATACGGGATTTCCTTAGGAACATGTCTTTGTTGTTCTTTTATCCTGTTCTCATTGGTTGTGGTATTCAACTGCGGCTGGAGACTTGTCTAGCCTAACATTCATGTCTTAACTTGCCAACCAGGTTGTACATGTCTCTTTCTGCCAAGTTAGGATGTCAGTTCCCATGGAGGTCTTAGAAACTTAAACTTTATTTGACCCCTACTCAAAATGGAAGTTTTAATCCAAACGGCTTCTTATATTGATACAGGTGTCTTTCTTATGTTGGGGGTCCACACCAGAGGCAAATTATAAAGGCAAAAAACCATAAAATCTCATACATAGGTACAGGAAGTGCTGTTGGGCTGGTGGTTCGAGTCCAAGCTTATTGTGTTTAACTATACAAAACAGTTCTAACTGACTTCTGTTGTGATTTGTTTCCAAGGACACCAAAGCACAGGACATAACAGAATATACAATCAGCCGAGGCATGAGAAAGTTACCTACTGACAGCACATGAGGAAGTTTCCTTATGACATTAGTAACAGCACAAAATGGCTGCCAGACAGGCAACAGTTACCTAGGCCTTAACATGCAGCAGTAGTGTGTTCTACCTAACACCTTCCTGCTTTCTTCTTGCAAAGAGTAGCACTGTTTTATTCAAATACCAAGAGATAGGCACAATGCTCTTACAGAACATGAACATAGCCAGGATAAGAAAAGGCATTTCTTGCTCTGGCCAGGAAGATAACAGTGACAAAATGTGTGAACACACACAGGGACAGGAGAGACAGCCACCATTCTTTCTTCCTGCTTTTAAGTTCACTCGGGGGCAGATAACTCACTTGGTGTAAGGACACACCACCCATCTCATGATGAACAGAAACATGAAAAGATGAATTCCTTCATGAACCTGGGCTGGAGGCCAACCTGGAATGTATCACCACATTCCACTGAGCTGCTGCACACATGCAACAGAGTGTGCTGTGCTTCAGGCTTCCCGTGCCTGTTCTGAGGGCATGATAAAGAAGAAAGGACTAACAGAACACCTAACACAAGGGAGTCGATGATTAGCAGCTGATAGAGGCGAAACCATGACAACCATGATAGACAACATTCTCTCCACTGTCCCCTGTCACTGCTAAAAACTAATAACAATTCAATCATGGTGTCACAGAACTGGCCACTAAAAGGTCTAACCTATACCAAAAAGGTGGAAAAAAGCAGTAAGCAACATCTAAAAGCAAAGCAGAAGTGGTATAACAACACCCTAGGTGTCAAAGTTCTCAGCAACAGGTAGTGTTCATTTTCTCTGTCTCAGAATCGCAACCCTGCAATCTATCTGATGAAGTAATTCTTTAATTTAGCTTCTTTGGTTTTTGGGGAGAGGGGTGGGACATTTTGTTTTGTTGGTGTTGTAGACTTCAGCAATAAATCACGTTACTGGATAGAGTTTTCCTGAGGAAATGACCAAATGTCTCTCTGCCTCAGGCTATCAGCACAGGCCAAGTAACAATTCCATTTAAGTATGGCTTGGTGCACCAGAGTTTGTTTATCTCACATACAGATGCATGCATACGGAATCACCAACAGGAGGGTGAGTGGTCCCAAAAGAGCAGTGTCACCACAAGTCTCACCTCAGCGTGGATGGAGACTTCCCCACAGAGGCATTGATGGAGTCCACCTTCTAGTCAACCTGCTATACTTGGTATATGTCTTAGTTTGAATTTTATGGCTGTGAAGAGACACCATGACCAAGGCAACTTTTATAAAGGTAAACATCTGAGACTGGCTTACAGTTTCAGAGGTTCAGTTCACTATCATCACTGTGGAGAGCACCGCATCATGCAGGCTGCCTTGGTGCTAGAGGAGCCAAGAGTTCTGCATCCTTATCTGAAGACAGCCAGGAGGAGGCTCTCTCTTCCATACTGGGCAGAGCTTGAGCACTAGGAGCCCTCAAAGCCCTCCTCTACAGTGATGCACTTCCTCCAACAAGGTCACACCTAGTCCAACAAAGGCCACACCTCTTAATGGTGGCACTTCCCAAGGTTTTAAACCACCCCACCCCCCACGAACCCAGTAGGAAATAACCCTATAAGGGACAGCAGGCGTTTGGCCATGCTCCTGGAAAGCCAGGCTCCTGACGCGTAGCCTCAAGCTCCTCCACAGGTAGAGCCTCAAGCCATCCCCATGTTAATGAGGCACCTAGAGGCTTAGCCACTCCCCCTCCCTGAAAAGGTATTTCAACCTTGCCCCTCCCTGAGGTCTCAGGGTAGGGATTCACTCATGCTACTCTCCACCATGACAATAAATGCCCTGAAACTCTGGACTGTCTCTCTTCGGCCCCCACTTCATTCTCAGCTCTTCCGCAGCATCCAGCGGTGCCTGGGATGTCCAAGAGCGTGGGAACCCAATGGAACTGGCTTCCCTGCAATCCCCAGGACGCCAGGCCCAGCTATCCCACTCCTGGGTGGTATTCCTGCGGCTTCTCACAGCCCGACACCCGCCTGGCAGTGCCTTCGGGTACATGCTGTCAAACTTCCCCAATCCCGCCTCTCCAAGAGGCCTGAGAGCCTGGGGCGGACATGCAGGACTCCACTCCACCACCCTTCCGGTTAACCCAACACTAATGGGTCTCCCTACCCCCTAGTACTAAGGAATGTCAACAGACCCCATTCTGAGGGAGGCTTGTAGGTAATCACAGCTACTCAGATTAAGAATGTAATCATTACTGAGCTCAGAGGACAGTGATCCACACACTCCTCGACAGTATAATTATGAAGACACTACACTGTTTTTGCTGGAGACTGGAGTAAAATCACGTAATTTTCAATAATCTTAAATGAAAAAAGATCAGAACCCAAGAGTGTATATATTCTCTGATTACAACCATGGGGAACATAGCTATAATTAGCCTGGGTTGTAATTGGCAAACAGGTTATTACATATGCACTCAGCTGAACGCTGAGATGGAGGGTGCTGTGGATTCCCAAAACTGCTCAGGCAAGATGGCAAAGGAAGAAAAGACCGCGGCGAACCATGACAGCTGCAAAAGGCACGGCTCTTCTCCACCAAGATCGGCAGATGGATTTCAAGTAGCCCAGGCAGCCAAGAGCAGAGATGAATGTGCCCAGGGTTTAAAGGTGTAGCCCATCTTCCCTGCCCCACACAGTAAGCACCGGAGCAGTAACCCAAAGCAGAACAAGGCCAGCAACGTTAGAAGCAGTGGAGCCCAGGCCCCGAGGGAACACTGCGCAGCTTCCAGGTACTGCTGGCTTGATAAATATTTCTTCTAGAGTGTTCGCTACAGATGTGTGGCTTCTGTGAAGGCTGTGTTTTGTGGTCAGTGCTAGAAAGGAACAACAGAGCAGCCATGTCCCAGTGAGGCTAACCATCTAGGAAACCTGCAGGAGGGCACTCACAAATGTGAAAGGACCCATGGTGTGACATGTAAAGGACTTGGATTCAATCCCTGGAATCCACATGCCCCCTCTAAATAAATAGTTAAAAATGTTTAAACAGTATATGAAAATAAATACATAGGTATTGTTACATACTGTAAATGTAAGGAGATTTTCTTTGCACTTTCTGTCCACTGTGTCCTGTGGCAGACTTGGCCTTTCTATCTTCATTCATCAATATTCTTTATTTTTGAAATAAGATCTCTAGCCAGTAACCCAGCCCATGCTCACTATGGAGCCAAGGGTGACGTTGGGCTTCTGACTTCCCTGCCTCCACCTCCCAAATATTAGGTAATGACTTGTTACCCCGCAGTTATGATCCATGCTTCCTCATGAAAGTCGCACTATCTGACTTCTCTGTCACCACGCTCACACTGGCACCGTGTTCCCACCTGGCCCACAGGACACAGGCAGAAAGAAGCATGCTCTCCAAAGGAATAAATCCATGTCCTACCTTGAAGAAGCAGCCCACTCACTCAAGACAGGTCACCTCAGATGACTTGACTCAAGGTCACCCCCAACCCTTCTTGAACTTCAGACCCCTTACTCATGGCTGTTCTCCATCCGTTATGTTTTAGGGTCCCACAATGGGACCCTAAAATGAAGGAAGGCCCCTTCTTTTTTTTTAATGTAACAAATTTTACAATAACCATTTTGAAGAGCTAAGAATGGAATTGTAAATAACACTGTGCTGCCCAAACTCCTTCCTTGGGAGAGGCAAAAATAGCATGTATCCTCCTCCTCAGGTCCCAGTGATAAACCGCAGAGCAATTCCTCCTGGGAACCCAGGAGTGTATCAGGTCAACAGGAGTTGCTACAGACCGGGGTATAGATGACCTTAACCAGGCACTCTAGAAGGTCTGCAGCCTGGAAGGACAGTCACTTCCCCACCGCTGAGTAGATGGAGCCCCCCTTCATCCTTCCCAACCTACATCCTCTAGTTGATCCCCCAAGGCCGCATGCAATTAGGGAGGATTTGCATACAGCTGGTTGGGGATGTGTGTGTAGCTGGACCCTCCCTGCCCCCTCCTCCTATGAAGAAAGGTAAACAGCCAATAGGCCCAACTGCATGAGCTTTTGACCCCGGCTCAGCTAGCCGCTGTTCTACACAGGGCCACTCACCCAAACGATCTTGAAATAAAATCCATATAAGGACTAAATAAAAGACAAGTAACATGAGAAAGTGGTAGACACGCCTACATATAAAGTGCTCAGGCATGAGCACATGGAACCTATGTGCAGGCAATGGCACCTGACCATGGTGAGCAAGAGAGAGATGGAGCCCAGTGAAAGGGGGAGAGTCGGCTGCAGCACCGCCCTCACAGAGGCATGTTGCTCTTCCGGAGTTCTGCTTCTCCCGAGACTAGGAGCAGGTAGCTATAATGCAAGACCACCACAGCCCTTCCTCCCATAGTTACAGTATGTTACAGGCATTTAGATTTACCTTGACCTGTGTGTGTGTGTGTGTGTGTGTGTGTGTGTGTGTGTGTGTGTGTGTGTGTGTTTGTGTTTGTGTTTCTAGCAGAGTCTTTTATGAATACTTCATTATTTCCTCCTCCTTTTTTGATTGGCCTTGACAAGTCACTCCATTTTGATTCTGACAAACTTCACAGTTTTGCAAATCAAAGAACCTCCAGGCACCAGAAAACCACTGTTGCTCGTGCTGGGTGGCCTGTGTTTCAGAATTCCCAGGGAGACCCCAGGAGTCAAGGAAAGCAACAGAAAGCAGCTAAGGGTGGCACAACTCTGCACCTGTGAAGTCCCCTCAGCCATTGGCAGTGGGTGGGGCTCCACTAACAACTGGAGAGCTGAGATGTCTTGAGGCACACCCCCAATATAGGAGGATGTCTGCCCTAACCACTCAGAGAGGAAGCAAAAAAAACAGGACAGATTGCGACAGCCACTACACTTCCTCATGCCTTGCTCTTGGGACATGGTGACCAGCAGAAAGAAGCTTGATTGTGGAGAGCTGCCCTAGCGGAGGGATGCCTACCACAGTCCGGGCACGCCACAGAGGTACCTTTAACTCTTCTCTCTTTCCCATGGCACTGGTGAATGAGGCCTCAGTGGTATTCGAGGCACACTCCTAAGAGTGCTATGGTTCTCCTCCTGCCTCCCCCAACTTTCTCCCAAGTTGTAGACAGTTCTTAGGCCATAACGGTTAGAATTCTTTAAAACACACACACACACACACACACACACACACACACACACACACACGCACGGTGTTCTAGAGGCCTTTTAGATGGTGTGTAAAACTTTTTGGCTCTGACTCAAATTTGCGTGAGTCAACAGTGGTTGTCAATAGATATTGGAGAGACCAATGTGCAGGTCCTGGGAGGAGTTCCAAGAACTGAGCATGCACCAAACTGGCTTCTCTGCTCTCTGGAATACAATGTATTGTCACTTCTGAGTTTAGGCTCCAGGAAGAAAACAGGAGGGTCAGAGGCCACAGATTGTGCAGAGTTGAAAACGCCTTTCTGCAGCCTCTACTGAACAGAGTCAGCTGCAGCTTTGTTCCCCTCACTTTAACTACTTAGGAAGGGTGCCAGAGTTCTGCATCTCCAGGCGGTCCTTCACCAACACCAGAGGTCAGTCAGCTGCTGGTGACTCACACTTCCTCACTTCCTGGACCTTTCAACGGTCCAGCCTGCGTCTGAAACCCTTCCCTAAAGTGACTTGTTTTGTTCTAGGGTAAGAAGAGCTCAGTGTATGCATGGGTTTGCATTTCTTCAGAAAAGAGTAGCTGATGTGTGTCCCCAGCCTTTCTGCAGAAGGATCTATTAGGAGCCATCATGGGCTCTGTGAATTCCAGAGGTCACAAGGCAGAAGCCCAGGTGGTAATGATGGGCCTCGACTCTGCTGGCAAGACCACAATCCTGTACAGACTGAAAGGAAACCAGCTGGTGGCTACCCTACCCACTGTTGGTTTTAATGTAGAGCCTCTTGAGGTTCCTGGACATGTGTCAATGACTCTCTGGGACATTGGGGGACAGACCCAGCTCAGGGCTACCTGGAAGGACTACCTGGAAGACATTGACCTCCTTGTGTATGTGTTAGACAGCACAGATGAATCCCGCTTGCCTGAGGCGGTGACTGGGCTCAAGGAAATCCTAGAAGACCCCAATATGGCTGGCATCCCTTTCTTGGTTCTGGCCAACAAGCAGGAGGCTCCTGATGCTCTACCGTTGCTTGAAATCAGAAATAGGCTGGGTCTGGAAAGGTTCCAAGACCATTGCTGGGAGCTGCAGGCTTGCTCTGCTCTCACAGGCCAGGGGATGCAGGAAGCCCTGCAGAGCCTGCTGCATTTGCTGAAGTCCTGCTGAAATGCAGTAACATCTGACTCCAGGCTGGAGCAGGAAAGGGAGCAGGGTCAGCCGGACCCCTGAGCAGGCAGAACAGTTTATCCTTGCTTCTAAGAACAGGAGGGCCAGCTGATCCTTGAGAAACTGAAACTCAGCTTGCCACATGAGAAACCATGTTTCTCTTGGACAGTATATTTTCTTCTCAGGACTTATGTTCTTCTCAGTGGCAGTCATGCTGAAAATCAACAGTTCTTCAAGCAATAGTCAGAGGGAATATAAAAATCCTCAGAATACCCCGTGTAACAGTTCAGTACCAAGTGTCAATGTAACAAAGTTGGTGACATAATAATTGGCGACCAAGTTCACAAATGAAAAGGGGTTTCAAGACTGGGCAGTGGTGGCACACCCCTTTAATCCCAGCACTTGGGAGGCAGGCGGATTTCTGAGTTTGAGGCCAGCCTGGTCTACAGAGTGAGTTCCAGGACAGCCAGGGCTACACAGAGAAACTCTGTCTCGAAAAACAAAAAGAAAAAAAATGAAAGAAAGAAAGAAAGAAAGAAAGAAAGAAAGAAAGAAAGAAAGAAAGAAAGAAAGAAAGAAAGAAAGAAAGAAGTTTCAAAACTGCATCTGAGTGTCACCTGGCCTATCATCACTGTCATCAGGAGCAATTCTTCCTGCTGGCCTCTGGGCAGGAGCCACTGTCACTCTAGTACATTTAACTGGGCTCACAGCATCGAGGGGCAGGTCTGCTCCCACAATGCTGCAGGAGTCCATGGGGCCCTTGATCCTCCCAGAGTTCCCCCTGCTCTCCAACTCTGACTAACTCTTCTCTGCCCTACATCCTATGTTGTAGAAAAGTAACATAAAACTCCACTTGCACTCTCCTTTTCTTTTGTAACACACGTCTGTCCTTAAAGATTAGGAAATCAGGGGCTGGAAGATGGCTTAACAGGTAATGGCACTTGCTGCTGAATTTAATGACCTGGGTTTGACCCCCAAAGAGAACTGATTCCTACAAATTGTCCTCTGTGCTGTGGCACATGTGCATGCATGCATGAGTATGGGTGTGTGTGTGTGTGTGTGTGTGTGTATGTGTGCATGCATGCAATGGCAAGCATGTATCTTCCACACTCAAATGAATAAATATTTTTTTAAAAAATGTTTTCAATCAGATCAAGTTTGGAATGTAACTCAGTGACTTGAATGCATGCACAAAGTTTTGGGCTAACTCTCTAGTGTTGGATTGGGGGTACAGGAAGCATAAAGATCAGCAGTGTCTGCCTGTAATCCAGTGTTTGGGAGTCAGAGATATGAGGAGGGCCATGAATTGAAGCCCAGCAGGAGTTGCAAGATAAAACAATAATATTAAAATAGATCAGAGGAGTTGGATTTCATGGAAGATATGTAGAGAGTGAGAGCACTTGATTTGTGGTAAACCAAAGACAAACACCTGGTGTGGTGGCCGCACCACACGGGAGGAGGCAGTTGAAGCTCTGAGGTCAGGCCAGCCTGGTCTAGGGAGTGAGACCCCAAGAGAGACAGAGAGACAGAGATAGAAGAAGGAAGGAAGGAAGGAAGGAAGGAAGGAAGGAAGGAAGGAAGGAAGGAAGGAAGGAAGGAAGGGGGGCTGGAGAGATGACTCAATGATTAAGAGCACTGGCTGCTCTTCCAGAGGACCTGGGTTCAATTCCGAGCACCCACATGGCGGCTCTCAACTGTCTATAACTCCAGTTCCAGGGGATCTGACACCTCACACAGACATCCATGCAGGCAAAACAACAATGCACATAAAATAGATAGATAGATAGATAATTTCTGAGAGAAAGAAAGAGAAGAGAGAAAAGAGAAGAAAGAGAAGAGAAGAGAAGAGAAGAGAAGAGAAGAGAAGAGAAGAGAAGAGAAGAGAAGAGAAGAGAAGAGAAGAGAAGAGAAGAGAAGAGAGAAAGGGAAAAAGAAAGGATTGGGAAGAAAACAAAGAAACCCAACCATCAAACTACTGTTCCCTGAGGACCAGGACTTACGGATGAGTTGTCACCTGACGGTCCTGGTGACAGCAAAAGTTCCCTTTCACTACACACAGGGGCAGGAGGGACACACGGGGTGCTGCTGTGATGTGTGTCGTAAAGACACATTTGGGCTCCACGTTGTGAAAGGGGGAATCTGCCATGTGCATGTTATTAAGAGCTTGGCATCTACGGGTTAGAAATGGTTTCTTGTTCTGAGTTAACCCCTCCCAGCCCAGATGCTCCCGGAGGAGCACAAGTTAGATCCTGGCAGAAAATAACTAGACTCAGCACTAAGAAGTGAGGGCTCAGACATCTACAGAGTGAGGGAAGAGGTCAAGGCATGTGAGAGATGCAAAGGTCTCAGAAATGCTGACCACCAGACAGGAAAGGCAAGACAGACCTCTGGAGTGACTGGTGGCCTTTGTCTACACCCACCCCTGCCCCCACCACCACAGAGTCTGTTGGTAGAGAGGATATGAAAGTCGGTTTTTAGGGTGTTAAACAGCTTCCTTGTCTCTGAGTACTCGGCCTTTGTATTGAGGGATCCACAAAGCCCCTCACCGGCTTGCAGCATGGGTTTCAGGTCATTTTTGTACAGAAGAGGATCCAATGAGTTTGATCAAACTTTCAAAGACATGTGTGACTCCCTAAAGAATCCCAAAAGCTTCAGTCTGGCCATTCTTCCTGCTCCAGAGCACTGTCTGGCATCTTGAGCTTTTCCGTGACAAAGCTTACCTGCAGGACTCAGGCGAAGTGACAATATCACCTCCCACCCCACCCCACCCCAACAGCCTACAGCTCCTGGGGTGGCACTGCTGAAACTGGACCCAGAGCAAGCAACGTCAAAAGCATAAACAAACACATTT
Source organism: Uromys caudimaculatus (assembly GCA_028551405.1). Lineage (NCBI taxonomy): Eukaryota > Metazoa > Chordata > Mammalia > Rodentia > Muridae > Uromys > Uromys caudimaculatus. The sequence goes on along the minus strand of CM052708.1, from coordinate 57,301,753 downwards.
GTGGTTTTCTACGGTCTCAGAATTTACCGAGTACATTCATAACTGCATCTGTTTCATCGGCTGTAATTTGCCAAGTAGTCTTGATTGCCCTTAACAACTGGCTACTGGCAAGCACAGATTCTTCTATACAGCTGTAATGATCGACACTAATTCTCCAGCTATACATTATTTATGTTCTGTGTATGCATGCACACGTGCACACACACACACACACACACACACACACACACACACACACATATAGCACCACTACAAAAGGGTTAAAGATGCCTCCAAGTTCAAAGAGGCCTTTCAGAAAGGTGAGGCAAAGAGCTAAGAAGAGTCACTGTAGGCTGTGAGGTAAGCCACTAAGGCACCCAGGGGTGAAGGCCGAAGGAAGGCAGGACCTTAAGGTAGACTTGTGGAGCAGACAACAGCTGGACTGATGAACTAAGGCCCTGAGGAACCATGCTGACTTGAAGCCCCAGAGTAGCTGACTGTTCTCTGTCTGTCAGTCCTCTGCTTCGTACGTAGCATTCAGGTGGGTACCTTTCCCCCTCCTTGGTCTGGTGTGAGCAGTAATTTCTTGGGCCTGTTTTTTAAATAGAGTTTTAATCTCTCCATGTGCTCATATGGTCTCAGTTTCCATTTAGTCTGTTTGAGACAGTCTCACTATGTAGCCCTGACTAGCATGAGATCACTATGTAGATCAGGCTAGCCTTGAACTCACAGGGATCTGCCTGCCTCTGCCTCATGAGTGCTGAGATTAAAGGCCACCACAACCAACCCAATGATCTCAATTCACTTTGAGTTTATAACTGGTATTTGTCTCAGCATCTGCACTCAAAATACAACCTACAGTTGCTTGTAAATGGAGTCACCCAAGGCAAGGCATGGCTGGAAGCCACTGTTTCACACAGTGTGGAGTCAGAGCAAGGTACAAGGTCCAGTGTTCAATCCCTAAAACTGTCTTTAAAAAAGGTGGGGAGAGGGCTGGAGAGATGGCTCATCAGTTAAGAACACTGATTGCTTCTTCCAGAGGTCCTGAGTTCAATTCCCAGCAACTACATGGTGGCTCATAACCATCTGTAATGGGATCCAATGCCCTCTTCTGGTGTGTCTGAAGACAGCTACAGTGTACTCACATACATAAAATAAATAAGTAAATCTTTTTTTTTTAAAGTGTGGGAGGATGGTGGGGAGAGGGATGATATTCCTGATTCTGGTTTTCCATGTGACATTTATTGGAGGTGGCTTGTCACTCTAAGTTCTTCCTTTGGTCTCTTTCATATTTATATGAATTTTTTTTTTTTTTTTTGGTTTTTCGAGACAGGGTTTCTCTGTATAGCCCTGGCTGTCCTGGAACTCACTCTGTAGACCAGGCTGGCCTCGAACTCAGAAATCTGCCTGCCTCTGCCTCCCAAGTGCCAAGTGCTGGGATGAAAGGCGTGTGCCACCACTGCCCGGCTATATGAATCTTTTTTTTTTTTTTTAAAGATTTATTTATTTATTATATATGTAAGTACACTGTAGCTGTCTTCAGACACCCCAGAAGAGGGCATCAGATCCCATTACGGATGGTTGTGAGCCACCATGTGGTTGCTGGGATTTGAACTCAGGACCTTCGGAAGAGCAGTCAGTGCTCTTAACCACTGAGCCATCTCTCCAGCCCTATATGAATCTTTTTTAAAAGCTACCTAGATATGCCTCTGTGTAGCTTTGGGCTCTAGGGATGAAATCAAGGGAGAAGCAGAACTCACAGTTTCCATGGAGGAGGGGGAGCCCGACTTAGGTTTCAGCTGCAAACCATCCCTGTCCTGAAAGTAGAAGTTTGTTTTCCTTTGACTAAAGGCAGTCCACTCAGTGGCGGTGACTTCATTTTCCAGGTGAGTCCAGGGTAAACCCGAGTGACAAAATCAGTCTCTTTTGCTTGGGAACTGACATCATTGGCCTGAGGACACTGTGTCTTCCTGCCCACCATTGCTAACTCTAGGGGAGCTGCCTGCAGTGTGCCCAGGCCTAACTGAAAGCTTCCTCCAACTAGCAAACTGCCTTGCTCAGGGGAGTCTTAGTGGCATCCCCTCCAGGCAGGGATGCCTGGATCTGGGAGCTTTTCCTTTCAAGGGAAAGAAGAGCACAAGGCCACAGTGTGTCCTAGGGAACAAAGGAAGGTTTTGAAGGACTCTGTATTAGGAAGATTGGGTGTGTTCTGTGTTCAGTGTGATCAGCAAGACTGCAACAAACGAACGCTGAACTCCATGACTGCCCTGAGCTCAGCCATGGAAGGCGTACACAGGCGGTGTGGGCTGACCCAACTCATAAATATGGAAGCTCAGGCAGTGAAGAGTACTCCTTGAGGACCTAGGTTTGCTATTCTGTGCTCACACTGGCAGGCTCCCAACCACCTGTAACTCCAGCTCCAAGCGGCCAACGCTCTCTTCTGGCCTCTGCGGGCACCAGGCACATACATGATCCATATACTTACATGCAAACACTCATATACATAAACAAAAATAAACACATCTTTAAAAAAAAAAGAAAGAAAGAAAGAAACACATTTAAATTCTGCCCCATATCTCAAGCTAACAAACCCTCCCAGCTCCCAGCCTAGGCACATAGACATTTCTGTGGCCTATTCTAGGCATGAAACTGTAAACCCAACAAACCAGGTCTCATAGAAGCACTTTGATTGTTCAAATAAAGGGATGCTTTGTGGTTATAAATGGCTTCTTGTTTATTAAGTGAACAACACCATACACCACTGGGCTTTGCAGTTTTTACCGGTCCTTTCTTGGGATTCCACAGACTTTAGTGTCAGGTGCTGTGTTGCTGACTTAACTGAGGGCAGGTGTGAGTGAAACAAAGAAATTAGCAATGTTTGTGGTCTATGAAAATTCTTCTATGAGAGCATCGCCACCCAAAGGAAGCCACAACCCACTCTTTACTTGCATCCATGCTGTCTAAATGCAGGTAAGTGTGCTGCTCTGGGCTTGAAGTCCATTAGAACTGACCACTCCCACCAACTAGGTAACCCACTTCACAGGATCCTACGTTATAGCCCAGGCTATCCTTCAAGTTGTATTCTGTGAGCCTTAGTCTCCTGATTATACATACTATACCTCTATGCCTCCCGTTGCTCTCCCCTCTTCCCCCTCCCTCTTCCGCCTTCCCCCTCCCCTTCCCACCCCATCTCTACACAATGAAATCCCTCTTTGGTCTTAGAAACTCACTGGCCAAGCTTTACTTTGCCTCATCCTGAAATCCCCACCTGGGATTACAGGCCCAGGAAACCATGTTTGGAAAGTCATGTCTACTTTAATGCCAGTGAATCTTCAAGATGTTGTGGGGAGGAACTCTGGGTAGTCGAAGCTCTAAGTTCACAAGAGACAAAGTGTAGATGCAAGGTACCAGAGGGGGGCTTATAGGAACCATCCCCAGGCTTAGAGATGGGCCAAGAACAAACTGAAGAAGCCCCACAGACTAACTGGCTGGCTCTGAGCACCTCTTCAGGCTGGGATTTCCTGGGGATCTACCAGCCTGGCCTTTCTCCACCTCACAGCTCTGCGGAGTCTCTCCATTAGTGACCGGTCTCCTGGGACTCAAAGCTGGGAAGACAGCTTTTGAGAAAGGTCAGGCTGGGCTAGGGTAAGGCTTAGGGAAGATGCAGCAGAGATGTGAAGTTCAATGGGAGAATGCTGGTGCCCAGGCAGCCAGAAGGAAGCAGTGGCCTTCGGTGGGGAAGTCACATTGCCCTGACTGTGCCCTAGATTTGGAGAATAGCTCCTCTCAGGGGAAACACCTTTGCCAGCAACAGATTACAGACATTTTAGCCTTATGTAAGCAGAGGGTGTTTTGCTTTGTTTTTAAGAGTCTCACATAGCTCAGGATGGCCTCAAACTTGATATGTAGCCAGCATTTGTTATTTTAGCATCGCTGTTTGGGGTCTCTTTAGTGAATGACACATTGTCTTCAAAAGCAATTTCTGCTTTATCAGTTAAGTAGAAGTTTCTAGACTTTCAGTCAACCTGAAAGAAAGTCTGCCTTTGACCAGGCAGTGGTGGCGCATCTGGGAGGCAGAGGCAGGCGGCTTTCTGAGTTCGAGGCCAGCCTGGTCTACAGAGTGAGTTCCAGGACAGCCAGGGCTACAAAGAGAAACCCTGTCTCGAAAAACCAAAAAGAAAGAAAGAAAGAAAGAAAGAAAGGAAGGAAGGAAGGAAGGAAGGAAGGAAGGAAGGAAGGAAGGAAGGAAGGAAGAAAGGAAGAAAGAAAGGAAGTCTGCCTTCTCAGACCCTCTTAATTTCCCTATTCTTTCTGTATTCCACCCATGTCCCAGGCAGAAGAATGAGCACACCACAGACCCTTCCTATTAGGCAAGATAGGGTCAAATTCTCCAGGGCAGTCAGATGATGATGGCTGGAGGGAGTCTGGCGGTTGTTTGTTCAGCCACAGCTGGGTCACAAGGCTCTTACACAAGTGTGTGGCCTCAACTTAGGCCCGGTTTCCTTTAAGCCAGGATGATTCAGCAGCTCTGAGAGGACCTCAGAGACACTCTCCTGCAGGTCCACCTCTGGCCCCTTGCAATAAGCATCTAGATAACACCAGAAACAAGGCCAGACCTGATTCCGAGGCTGTCATGCCTCTGGGAAGACAAGCACATTGTTATTAATGCCTAACCCCTAATTTGGGGTGGGGGTAGGGTGTCGTCTACAGGCAAGTCAAGGAAAGAAAATTATTGAGTTATTAGCCTAAGTAGTAACATGCATACACACACATTTGATTGTATTCTATCCCCAAACCTCATCAGACAGGCAATAAGGGAATTCAAAGAAGGAAAACAAAATAAGAAAGGAAAAGAAACAAAATTTCATAAAAGCCAAAAAACAAAAAAGCAGAAGAGAAAATCTCAGTTTTGAGATAACAATGAAATCATAGCATGTGAAAACATTTCACAGGACAAAAAGGCCAAGGCTCAGATGTCCTAGGTATGGGCATTGTGTCTGTCTGTGCAGCTCAGCGGACTTCGCTCTTTGCCACACACAGGTGTAAAGGGAGGCAGCATTAACCTATCTAATGTGCTCAAATGCAAAAAGTTTCCACCCGGATTTTGGAGAAAACGCACAAAGTCATTCGCCAACTTGAGTGATTCACACACAGTGTTTGAGCTTTAGAGGCACATCTCGAGAGACCACACTCTCAAATGACACAGAAGTTAGGCTCCAAAATTTGGAGCTCTCAGGACATGCCACAGGAGGGAAGAAGGTGTGGTCAAAACAGAACCGGTAGAAAGTCTAGAGGGAGCATGACCCTCAGGCCATGCTTCCACTTCATCCTGGCAGCAATTGCCCCTCTGTCGCTGAGCAGAATGCTATTGGTTTCTTTCCTGGTGGCCATGCCCAGAGGATGCGTAGAGGAATCCTCACATGAGAAACTGGAGAAGTGAGAGGAAGACCTTGAATTGATCGGAGGCTGTTGGGACCTTTCCCACTTAGCTCTCATGTCTGACAGAGATCACATGTTCCCCACACCAGGACCAAGATACTGACCAGCTGAATGACAACACTGGCATTTAAAGGTCCCCAGATGACAAGCCCATGTCCACAGTATCTTCCCATTCCCTCCTTCATTTTTAATACAGAAAAATTAGAAAAATATGCAAGTATCAAAATGACAATAACACAGAACTCCAAAGGACAATACAAGAAGACCTTTAAAAGTCTATGGACAATGTAAACAGTAAGCCTGTATTATAATCCACAAGATAAGATACAGATAGATTCCAAGTCTATGCTGGTATGTCAATAACCAAATGGCTAAGTTTGAAGAGAAAGGGATGGCTCTACCTTATGAGAGAATACCAATCCATAAAGTGTAAAAGGAATGAGGGGAACAGAAAATCATCCTAGAATATTCTAGTAATAACTGTTGCAGGTAAGATTCATCAATGGATGCTTAAAATTATATGGTGAAAGTTTTTGATAAACTGATTATTTGTACAATCTCAAAGTCTGTTCAGCAACACCTACTGTTGGCAGAAATAATTTAGGCTAGGTATAGCAGTATATACCTATAGTCTCACCATTTGGGAAAGGAGATAAGATGAGGGGTTCAAGATCTCCCTTGGCTACATAGCCAAGTTTGAGGCTGGCTTGGGCTATATGAGGCCTTGTCTCAAAAATAAACAAACAAATAAAACCAAAAGAAAAAATGTGGTTATGGAAAATCCACCAGACATGGCCATGCAGACACAGTCTATAGTCAACTGAAAGTCTTCGTTCCAGTCAGCTGGACTACACTTAGGTATTCAGAACCTAAGTGTAGTCCTGGGTGTTTAGGGTAAAGGGTTTATAAAGGCAAAAACCACATCCCAGTATCTTACTCTACAGCTGCAGGGGGAAATTTTACTCAGGCAAGCAGTTTAACAGAAGCTAATATAAGCAGTTAGCTGGAGGATGAGAGGTCAGCTCTGGAACTTTGAGATATTCCACCAGGGTCCCCTCCCCCCTCCGAGCACATGGAAGAAACAGGTTAGAAAGCACATAGGCTGGAAGGGAGGGGCTGATTAAGCCCCTGCTACCTCATTCCCTAAAGACCAATCAGTTTAAAAGTCACACTGTTCTGCCAATCACATTGTGCCTAATGGCGGCTGCTCTAAAATCCTATATAAGGTCCCTGAACGGGCTCCACGAGGTTGCCCTCCCATCTTGGTATGTAGAGTGACCTCAGCATGCTGATGAATCAATAAATTTCTCTTGCATTTTGCATCAATCCCCAACTCCATGTGTCCATTCGGTGGGTCTTTGGTAAGTTAAGACTCCCCAGAGTCTTACAAGGAGGAGGATTGCACAAGCAAAAGCTAAGGTATATTAGCTGGAGCATCTTGACCTTGGGTTCCTAGAATAGTTGGGTAATTTCCCACAGGATTCTCTATCAAGGAAATAACATTCTAGTTAAAACCTAAAGTTCCCTCAGCAAGAATACAAGATGAAAAAAGTCCTCACTATCTTTCCCTGTCACAATGTTATAGTGGGAAAATGCAGAAGCCACTTTGGCCATGTGATTAAGTGTGGTTTCTAGTTCGTCTCACAGCTGGGGTGTGTAAACTCCACAGGCTGAAAGCTGGGCTACATTCCACCCTACACTGCCATCAGGTGTTGGGCTTTCAGAAAGCTCCTATACACTGCTCAGGGGGTGGAAGGATGCAGCCTAAGATGGGGACCCCAGCCTAGGTGAGAAATGACAGGCTGAGGCCAAAGCTGAGTTCCCTAACTCTCAGGCATCCAGTCACCACTGGAAACAGCATAGACTCAGAAACAGAGCTCCCCCCACCCCAGTCTGTGAGGATGAGCCTGGGGGCTGGGAGAGGAAACTCCTGCTTAGCTTAGTGGCAGTTTTATACAATGAAGGCTTCTTCATGGCCCCCATGGTGGTTCTCAATGAGAGAGACAGTCCTTGCTTGGCAATACTGTTTATTCACGGTTCATCATGGAAAATGGGTGCATACAACTTCCTCAGGGTGGACTAGAGATTAAATACCTTTTGCAGGAAGGAATGTCTGGGAAGGGAAGCTTATTGGGTAAACCCTCAGGGCTTCTAGATACCTCATTAGCTTAGAGAACTCTGTTCTGTGCTACATGACCACTGGTCATTCTTTATGTGGGGAGTTCTGGTCACACGTTCCAGGCCAGGATTCTGGTTGGGAGCAGGTGAAACACTTACCTTCCTCAGGTGGGTACCAGGGTTTCTGACCCTCCTAGACCTTACCAAGTTTCCTGGCATGGTCTACTGCCTCACAATTAAGGTCAGAATCACTAGGATCAATAAAAGAAATAGCTTTTATCTCACGAGAATGAAAGACATGGTTTATTATGGAGCCAAATATGAGTGACCATGGTCCAAAACCACAAATGCTGGTCTCCCAAAATACCACACTGCAATAAGGTAGCAATTTCATGAACTTTTTATGATAATAGAAAAAAAAGCCATAAATCAAGACAGTTTCTGGTACATTTATGGATACATCAAGTAGGTGGGTTATAGCAAGCTAGGGAAACTGTTATAGGCCTGGATACTGTGTGACAACACTCTTAGTCCTTCAGTTTGTAGGAAACTAAGATTTGCTAATACATTCTAGAAGTTTTTTTATCTGTTTGTCAGGATATTAGGTCTAGCTTTATCTCTTAGTCATGATTTCGTAAATCTAATATGGAACAGGATAAGGAATGGCTATTTACTCAGTTAGAGATGGCCCAAGAGAAACTGGTTTGTGTTCTAGACCTGTAACATTGCAACCTTCCCATATCCTGAAGTTCTTCTCAGTCAACTGGACTTTGTAGACACAGACACGATCTAGGGATTTTCATTCACTCCAGTAACAAGTCTTCTAAGCTTCATACCTCCCTGGTTTGATGCACAGACAAAGCCTTGGCAGAGGGCTTTCCTTAAATCTGACTCACTGTGAGCATAAGGAAAACCTCAGACAAATCCAAATTCAACAACATTCTGCAGAATGCCAACGCCATGAAAACCAAAGAAAGACTGAGGACCCGGCCCAGATTAGAACACCCAACAGCTACATGCAACGTGGAATCCTGGAAAAACAGGATGACATTTTTTGGAGACACTGGTGAATCCTAGTTTGCAGTGCAGGAAAGCACAGTACAGGAAAGTTAATTTCCTGCTTTGGACAACTGTACTGCAGCTGTGTAAGATGCCAACAGGGAGGGGAGGTGGATAAAGTTGTAGGGTAGAGCTCTACATGGTTTGACTCCTCCTCTGTGAGTCTAAAATCATTTCAATAAGAACACACCCAAGAACACATACACACAGCCTAAGGAGAATTATTTCCAGACAACAATTTTATATCCAATCAAACTATGCATCTTAGGCCTAAAAGCTATCTTATAGTAAAGACAAACTAGATTTATTCCAGTTTATGATTCAAAACTCTGTTTCTTAGGATCGGGCAATGCCCAACCTTAATACAAATGGTTCTGTACTGCCTGTTCCAGAAAGTGACAGCCATATCTTTGTTTCAAAAAAGTGTAGCCATCTTGCATTCCTGCCTTTGTTTCAAACAGTTGTCATGACTACCCTATGCCCACCTCACAATGGTGTCTTTGTCTCAGGAGGTTGTTTTGACTGACTTGTCACGCTTATGTTCTGCTCCTGAAACCCTGCCTATTTCAAAATACCCCATTTGGAAACCCCCTACCCCTGAGGTATAAAACTTTGTCTTCCTCATGTCCTCTTGAACTCTGCCTTACAGGAGAGGCAGTCCAAATTAAAAAAAAACAAACAACAACAACAACAACAACAAACCAAAACGAAACAAAAAAAAACTTGCTTTAATTAATTGCTTGCTTTAATTAATTTGGTCACTGATCTTTCTCCTCCATCTTTGGGATTAACAGTCACATGCTTTCATACTACCCTCAAAAGAATAAGCCAAGGTGGATTTAGCGATCAAGGGAACACGGAAGTCAACACTAGAGAAGTCAATGTATTTCCAGAACACTCCTACTTGGAAGCCCCAGAGTACAATGTGGATGCAACCCAGAGAACTAATGTTTCCTCAAAGGCTTCTAGCCATCAAACACCTACTTATTTAATTATACCAGTAAAATTTTCAGTTTGGTTTTTTAAAAAATGTATCTTAAAATGTGTATTTGCTTGACTGTATGGGTGTCTACCACATGGCTTATACACACAGAGGCTACGAGAGGGCACCAGGCTCCCTGGGACTGGAGTTGTGAGCTGCCATGTGGGTGCTGGGAACCGAACCTGGATACTGAGCAAGATGAGTAGCCAGTGCTCTTAACCACAGCGCCATCTCCCCAGCCCTATTCACTCGATAGCACATGCCCACATGCCACCTCAGTATCTAAAGAGCTGGGTTGTAAGTAAGGGAACCACTAACTCAGGTGACTCCCCCCCCCCAGGTGCCTCCTCCCTCAGCCCAAGGTTTCAGTTTTAATAGAGTTTGGAGTTGCATTATTGATAAGTAGGTAGAAAACTAAGCAGGAAAAAAGAAAGAGAAAATTATAACCTGGGGGGAGGGGATTGCACTAAAAAGAAATGCAACCCCACTCCCCTAAATAGCTCAGTTGTAAACAACATTTGCATGGTCCTAAGAAGGTAAACACTAAGTACTCATCTAACCAGATGCCTATTTTGGGGGAAGGGAAAAAAGGAAGTGTCTGTTACAGGAATGAGAGTTAACTCTTGTTCTTCCGAGTAACAAGTAAGGATCCACTGTGTGGGGCTAGGGGGGTCTTCAGCTGGACGGTGAGCAGGGCCTCAGGGTGTCCCTCTGTGAGTGACAGCGACGATGGCTGTAAACATGAACATCTAAGGGACTCTGAACCCCTGCATTCATAGCAAACCAGTGGGGACAGAACAGCAGCCAATGTGGCATGGGCACAGGCTGAGCAGGTGGGTCAGACTGGGCTGGCTCAGGAAGAGACGGGCTCAAGTTCTATGTCAGCAGGAGTCAGGCCAACTCCATGCCATCTGGGGTAGAGTGCAGCCACAAATCAAAGCAGGTGACATCATCAACGGTGGCAGTGTCCTGGTTCTGTGAAACCTGTAAAGCAGTCCTGATGGATGTGGGAGACTGGGAAGCAGGTTCCAGGCTCCAGCAAGATTTTTTTACACTGCAGGACACATCAGAGCCCTTGATAGAGAGGCACCATGGGGGAAATGATGCAGTGTTGAGCATGCCCATGAGGCTCCACAGAGAACAGAACACTGCACCAGAGAACCGACAACACTCTCTAGCTGAGGGGTGAGGCATGGGGACTGGCATTAGCAGGAAAGGACTCAGAATTCTGTTTTGTTTTGTTCTGGTGCTGAGCAAGAGCTCTGCTAGCCTCCGTGTGGAGCTGCATCCCCAAATCTGTGTTCTGATGCCTTCACCACCAATCACCAACACTTTTTCCAACTGCGGGGTCTAATTCGGGCTTCAATGCCAACAGACAGATGCTGTGAGGGTTAAGACAAGATGAGGAAAATCATATAGGGATACAAACAGAGGCATCTAGCTGTGAAATCCGCCATCCTGCAGGGAGGTGGGACCCAGTGACTTCACAGAACTGTGGTGCTCACAGGTCCACACAAAACCCAGATTAAACCCACAGAGCCTTTCACCAGCTTGGAAATGATGGGAGCAGCTGTAAAAGAGACGGTGTGAAGTACAGGTGACTGCCTCTCTCCCACTCCTTCTCTTCAGGGCTTTCCCTTCAGTTTCCAGGCTCTATGGGCCTCTAGTGGGGTTTCCTGGGACGGACACTTCTCCATCCAGCTGGGGAAGTCCCACTTACCTGACTCCTCAAAGGACAGACTCCTCAAAGAAGCTAACAAAGGAGGCTGGCAAGATGGCTCAGTGGGTAAAGTGCCTGTCCCAGAAGCATGAGAATCTGTGCATGGATCCCCAGCACACACACACACACACACACACACACACACACACACACACACACACACACAGAAGAGCAGTGTGCTCAACTGAAGCTGCATGTGCTCCTAATGGCAGAGCATCTCTCCAGTCCTGACACACAGATTTTCATATTTACATTTTCTGCTCTCTAACGTGGCCCTCTCTGGAGTGCTGGCTTTCCACCAATGGTTCTAGCAACTTCTGTCCTAGCCATGTGAACGCAGCATGCTTTCATTCCATGTTACTAAAAAGCATCCTACTGATTATCCCACAATAAAAACTACACCTTCATCCCTTACATTTTCCCTCAACCTGAGCTCCTACCCTGGCATGAGAACCCAAGATCCTTGTCCATTGGCTTTTTGCAGTGTATCCATTGGATAGAAATGTAGAAGCCACCCAGGTATTTTGTGGAGAACACAAAGTGGGCAAGGTAGTGAGACCCTTCAGGGCCTTCAACATATGACCACAGGCTAGCTCTTTCTCCCTATGGTCTGACCAGGAAGAGGCAAACTCTTCCAGGAAGAGGCCCGGTGTTTCATAAGCACTACCCATGTGTGTGGCGTTTTGGCAACAGGTTGCTATCAGCCGGGATAAGCTGGTTGTCATCTGGAATTTCTTTGAGAGTTGCTCTTGTCTTTAGCCATGGGTTCATCCAATTCTGGGAGCGAGCAAGGGTGGGAGGGTGGCAAGAAAGGGTGGGAGGGTGTCAAATAAGTGTCTGTAACCTGAAGGGCTTTCTGGAGTCCCTCTCGATTACCACTGAGTCCTGGGTTTCAGTTCTCAACTAGACAAATATGTCCGGCCCATCTGTGTTGGACTCTGGGTTCTGCGCATCTAGCTTTGAGTGGCTGAGAGGACACCAGAAGTTCCACGGTCTTACTGGTGTCTGTCTGTACTTCAGGGCTACACAGCAGGAATAGGAGCTGCCTGCCTGGGCCCAGCTTCTGCCTCTTGGTGCCATGGAAGCGATGATGAAGGTGACTCCCCTGGGCCAGAGCACCATAAAGTTTCTGGGAGATGGGTCCCCCTCTTGGTCCCATCACCACAAGTTTCCACGAATGATGTCACCCGTGGTTGTTCTTCAGGTATGGATATGTTGGGGAACCCAGGGCCAGGCAAGGGGGTCACACAGTTAAGGATTCTCTCCTCCGGATTTAGGACTGTCCCTTGGTCCTCTCCTGGCTGGAACAGAGAGCTGCTGACCCCTCACCCCTCCCTTTATGGTTGTTCTGAGATTTCCCCCTCTTGAAGACAGTGATGATGACGCACACCCAGGGCCTGGGACTGACTGGAGGTAAATGACTGCATGGGCTGAAGCAGGAAAGCCAGGGCAGTGAGGGCATGCTCATCCTCACAGCAGCACATGCTAAGCACTGAATCAACCACTCCGGAGGAGGTTAAGAGGCAGGGAAGCACACCTCTTGCAGGGTCTCCTTGGCAGAGCGGCTCCAACCCAGTCCTGCTGAGCACACAGCTTGGCTCTAGCTCTGTGGCAGTGAAGCCGCTGATCTTCCCTCCTGTACCCAGGGCACCAGGCAGGCCTCTTGGCCCTCCTTGCCAAGTTCTTTGGTAGAATAAGATAATTGTCCTTGGGGTTCATGGGATTAATGAGGGCTGAACAATACTCTGAACAGAAGTGCTTTGAAGAGGGTCAGATCTGTGTGGGGCACTAACAACAGTCAGGCTCTCCTTGGACGCCTGCCAACTTGGCATCCCAAATCCACCCTTTCCCTCCTCCATTGACTAACTGCCTAAAAAATAGAAAAGGCGAGTGAACGGCTGAGTGCGTGACTTTTACAATGGACACCCTACACCCAAACCAAGAGTGTTAGGGGAAAGGCCCATTGTCTGGGGATTTTTGAACTCAGACCTTGAAAGAACCGATGTCCTCAGATCTCACTGTCCTACCCTCCCCCAGCCTTGCCCTAAAAACTCCAGATGCTAAAAATACCCTGGCCACCTGCTGCCCAGGGAGACAGTAAATCATGGGCCTTCTAGCACTAGAATCCCAGCCAGGCCTCGTTCAAGGTGGCCTAGGCACAACCCTATGAGGGTAAGTTCACTTTTCCCCACCCAGGCGGCTACCAGCAGCTTTCCCTACTGCCCAGGAGGCTAGAGGCAGAGGGCAATGCCCAGAGCCAGCGGGACCAGCTTGACCTTTCTAGAACCATTGTGCTGAGCTGGTGTGGGGCAATCTGGGAGAGGGCTGCTGGGGAAGAAGGCTCCAGCTGATGAGGCCACAAGAAGCAACTACTTTACTGTGTTAGAATAAGGTCTGCACAACCACAAATTGCCACTCTGTGCTGTCTTATTATCCCGAAACCACCAGATGTCGCTGTTTAACAAGGACCATATGTATCTGTGGCGCTAGTCCCTGGACAGGAAGAGAATTATTGGAGACAGCTCTTGCTTGACCTGGGCACTCAGTGGCACATGGGAGAACTTTGCTAACTGCTTCCAGTTCTAATTAAATCTCAATCTCTCTCTCTCTCTCTCTCTCTCTCTCTCTCTCTCTCTCTTACACACACACACACCCTCTAAAGCAAACACAAAAAATGTCAAAGGTCAATTTACTTTCTTTCTTAACACAGGACCACAGGCAAGAAATAAGAGGCAAATTAGATGTTAATGGACTTTTTCAGCAAAAGGCTTCATCAACAAAGACATTTGTGGGGACAAGTGCAGATTATATTTGAAAATATGAGGATCCCTAAGAGTTTTCTAGAAAACCATGTTATTACAGGTAACTGCTATCATACCAGTTGTGGCACACGCTGTTAATCCCAGCACTCCGAAGGCAGAAACAGGCAGATCCCTGAGTTCAAGGCTAGTCTGATCTATAGAGTGGGTTCCAGGACAGCCAGAGCTACACAGAGAAACTCTGTCTGGAAAAACAAACCAAATCAACCTACCAGCCAAAACAACAATAAAAAGACAAGAAACTGCTGTCACTTAACTGCATGATCCAATCAGTAAAATATAAAAACAGGACAGCACATGAACACCAAGCCAAGTGATGAAATTAAGGACTAAGTCGGGCAGTAGTGGCCCGTGCCT
>CM052708.1:57250803-57280743 GCA_028551405.1 Uromys caudimaculatus | reverse complement strand
GGTGGGAAGGAGGGGGAAGAGGGAAGGAGGGAGGGAGGGAGAGAGGGGGAGGGAAGGAAGGAGGGAAGGATAGAGGGAGGGAGGGAGGGAAAAAGGGAAAAGAGAGGGAAAAAGGGAGGGTAGAAAGGAGGGAGGGAGAGGTGGGAGGGAGGGTAGAAAGGAGGGAGGGAGGGAGAGAGGGGGGATGGAGGAAAAGAGGGAGGGAGGGAGAGAGGGGAGGGAGGGAGGGAGGGAGGGAGGGAGGGAAGGAGGGAGAAAAGGAGGGAGAGAAGCCATGGCCATACTGCTTTCAGTCCAAATCATCTGGAAGCTTTCTGTTGCTGTGATAAGCACACAAGGTAGCAACTTAGGAGGAAAGGTTGATTTTGGCTCATGGCTTATGTGGTTTCAGATTACAGTGGCTTGGCCCTGTTGCTATGGACAGACCTGTGGTGGCACAGGATGTCATGGTAGGCACAGTGACAGAGCAGAGCTGTTCACTCAGCCAGGCATGTGATCCCAGCACTTTTGAGGATTATTGCTTCAAACTTGAGCCCAGCCTGGGCTATAGTTTGTTCCAGGCCAGCCTGTGCCACTGAGTAAGATTATCTTGAAAAAAAAAAAAAAAAATTTTTTTTTTAAGAGCTATTTACTTCATGGCAGCTGGAAAGTCAAAGAACAGAGGCGCAGGGCTTGATGTCCCTTCAAGAACATCCCAGTGAGTCAACTTCCTCACAGGCCCCACCTAAGGCTGCCTCCACCCCCTCAGCAACACTGGCTGATGAGCAACACAGTCAAGACCCAAACTTAGGACTGCAGCTTGGGCATACACCTGCAATCTCAGCACTTGGAAGGCAGAGGCAGGAGGATTGTGGGTAGCAATTATGGAGTGCCTGCCTAGGGTGCAGGAGACACTGGCTTTCATACGTTTAACAAAATGACTAAGAAAAATGAGGGATAAAAAGGAGGAGAGAGCCAAACTGGACCAGCAGCCAGACTGGCAAGAGGGCGGGGCACAGAGTGAGCCGCCCGGCTCCAGTGTTCACCACCACGAAGCAGGAGTGGATCCAGGTGTGGGTTGCTCTCCTGAGCAGAAGAATGGGTTAAGTAGCATTGTGAGTACCCTCTCCCACCTGTACGAGAACCACGCAGTCATTTCCTGGAACCAGCATTTGAAACACAGCATGGTCCTGCCCCATCTTGGTACAGGGCACAGACAACAACCTTGTGTTCCACTCCTCAGTCACCCAGACTGTTAGGGCATACACTGCACTGCATGAAATCTTTTGAAATTTATTTCATAGTTGTACTGTTAAGATTTACCACATTTTTGCTTTTTGTGCGTTGCCATAGTTCACCCTCTGCCTCTGACACTTTGATTCTTCCATCCTTCCTTCCTTCCTTTCTCTCTTTCTAATGGAGATTTGCTATGTCGCCCAGACTGGCCTCAAACCCATGACCCACCCCAGCCTCCCAAGTACACGTGGACGCCACTACTCTCCAGATACCACTACTGTTTTCTGCTGGGCACACAGATTTGAAACAATATGAGTGTAAAACAGAACCAATTAATTCCTTTTACTTCTAGGTTTACATCACGAGCCCCAAGAAACCACTGAGAAGAATAAAAGCTGAAGCAAAAAGTGGGTTTTGGTTTTTTTTTTTTTTTTTTTTTTTGGAGTAAAAATGTATACTGCTCCTCACAGTATCCTGTGATACTCACTTATTAATATGGCATAATGGTTATGCCAGCCGTAACTAAGCATCTAACCTAATATGATCTTATCACCCCAGTAGTGTTAAGGGTACAGCTCAGAGCCTTGTGAATGCTAGGCAAGCACACTACTGAACCACACCCCAAGTTCTCTATATTATCATTTAATCAAAGAACCAACACAAACAGCTAAGTTTGCCACCTTCCAACCCGTCTGTAATGGTTGCTTCAAAACACTGTGAAAAGGAAGCACAGATCAGAATGTCTGGTCCATTCTCACTCGGAAAGTAGAACATCAGAACGGATTGCTCTGAGAATCTACTTATGCTTCTTCTCCAGATTGGCCTCTTGGCAATCTCTCTTCTTCAGTTCTACCCATGACTGCCACAGCAGCAGGCCTGGGATCAGAACCCACAGGCCATTAAAAAATACCAAATAGACCCAAAAGTAGAGCCAGCTGTCAGTGTTGAGGTTGGGGCTTCCGACAAGCCACTCGGGGAAGAAGGTCATCCAGCAGCCATAGAGCTCACACACGCACAAGGTGATCTGTATGAAATGCCTGTGGGGAGAAGACACAAAGTGAAACAGGCACAGCCTGGCACTCTGAAGTACGGCATCTTTCCTTCAGAGCAGCACCAACAGTCTCTACAACAGAAGCTTGTGGGCTCCGGTGTAGTGATTCTTTGATGGGCCACGTCAGCCTAGGTAGTGAAGACACTATCTTTCCTTGGCAAAGCACCACTGTCTTATCCCAGCACTGTTCTCAGGAGGACCTAGTGAGGTCACCTCAGACTCTCAAAGAGACCTGGGTATGAATCTTGTCACCAGTCGGTTTCATTTGTTGTAAAAGGTGACAATCCTTCCTCAAAAGCTACCGTGGAGAGTAAGTGAAATATGCCGATAAAGGGTCTTCTTTTCCTGTGCCCAACTCACAGTCAACCAATGTTTGAGACAACACACATGTAAATTTGTAATGTCTCTGCAATTGTAGTCATGGAGCCAAAATAATGTTAAAGGAACCAAGAAAAGTTAATTGTTACTGCTAATCATCTTAAAAGTGGTGGCGAAAAGGTCTTAAAACCTGGGAGCACCCTTTCCTGTCAGATTTCACAGTGAGCTTTACATTGTGTCTTGAAGTCTTACTTACGTAAAGCTTTGTCTTAGGGACAAATGTGCTTGCAACTGCATCCAACTGTCACTTGGGCAGCTAATGTCCCCCTTCTTTTTTTTTGAGACAGGGTTTCTCTGTGTAGCCCCGGCTGTCCTGGAACTCACTCTGTAGACCAGGCTGGCCTAGAACTCAGAAATCACCTGCCTCTGCCTCCCAAGTGCTGGGATTAAAGGTGTGTGCCACCACTGCCCAGCCCCCCTTCTTGGTGGACTTACCTGTGAAAATTCTCCTTGACTATGCGTAAATGGACGGGGATGGATTTACCTGTAATACTTCTCCTTGACTATGGCGTAAATGAGAACCAATGCCAGGAACCCATCCAGGACAACAGTCAGCATTTCCAAAGACACAATGGTCGGATCAAAATACAGCCATCTTGCATCAGCCTTGCCATATTCTTTCCCTGAAGACAGAATACCCACGCTTTGTCTCTCAACTGGCAAATGTTTCCTGTTAAGTTTTTAGGCAGTGTGCAGAATAATGGGCTGCATTATACAGTTTCAGACAGCATGCTCATGGCACCATCACCCTCTGCCCCCCTCTCTGCTGCTCTCTCTCCTCCTCTAAGCAGCACCTTTCTGCTTTCCTGCAATCTCTAGCTTTTCACTTAGATTACAGACACGTGGTGCTTGCCTATTTATTGACTGGATGATTTGGTTCTGATGTTTACTTTTTGAGTTCTTTATAGATTCTAGTTATTAATCTGTGCTGGAGGTAAGGTTGGTAAAGATTATCTTTCCTTCTGTTCTCTCCTCATTCTTTGACAGTACAATATTTAAACTTCACACAATCCCATGTTGCCAGTTCATGCTATTATTTCCGGTGTTATTGGATGTCTGTTCAGAAAACCCTCACCTGTGTCTTTGTCTTGAAGTGTTTTCCCTAGGATTCTCTCCAGCAGTTTAGCATTTCAGGACTTAGGTAAGGTTCATGATCCGTTTGTAGTTGGCTTTTTTACAAGGCAGGAGAGGGTTAGGGTCACCCTTCCTCATGTGGTTACCCAATGTCCCACGCACTGCCGTTGTCTTTCTCCCTATGTATGTCTCCATTACCTTATCCAACATCGGGGTCCTCCATTCCAGCCCGCTGGTCTCTATGACTAGCAAGTCTTTGTATGCAGGTATTGGAAATAACCACTCTCTACAATCCCCACAATGCCTGTGGAGAGCAAGAGAAGCCTGGGACTACTGTGCACCTCACCCACTGACATACAACAGAACAGCCGTTCTACTTATAAAATACGGTTCCCAAGCACATCCTTGTATGTGCTCTATACCCTTGTCACTCTTTGATATAAGCTCAAGGATTTAAGATTAGTTTAACATAGTCAAGTTTTGCAAACACAATATCTAATACTGATTGTTCTAGAGCCTGGGGAGGTAACTCAGTTGGCACAACTCTGGCCTTGCTGGCATGAGAACCTGAATTCAAGCCTCCGCACTCATGCAAAAACAGCAGGCAAAGGACACACACTTGCAATCTCAACACTGACAAGATGGAAACAGGAGGACACAGAAGCTCGCTGGCCTAATGGGTGAGCTGCAGGCCAGTGAGAGACCTTGAGTGACAGGAGGTGATGCCATTCTGATACCTGAAGTTGTCCTCTACACACACACACACAAACACACACACACACAAGCACACACACACACATTCTCTCTCACACACACATACTCTCTCTCTCATATACACACACTCACATACACATACACACACACATGCACACTCACACACACACATGCACACTCGAACACACTCACATATACACAGATTTAATCTTAAAAATTAATGATCTTGCTGAATGCATTATTCTTCCTTCAAATAAAAAGTCTCTAAGTGTAATTTAGATATGGGAAACTATTAAGGACATATTTCTTAAAAACACATTTTTGTGGGACTGGAAAGATTGCTCAGTGGCTAAGGGCACTTGCTCCTATTGCAGAGGACCCAGGTTCGGTTCCCAGCACTGACATGGCAGCTCACAACCACCTGTAAGTTCGACTCTAGGTATTCGGATGCCCTCTTCGGCTTCTGTGGGAAGCAGGCATGCATATGGTGCACATACATACATTCAGGAAAAACATTCATGCACATAAAAAAAAAAATTCTTTTAAAACAAAACATTTTGTGGCAGGGCGTAGTGGCACACACTTTTAATCCCAGCAATCAGGAGACAGAGGCAGGCAGACCTCTGTGAGACCCTGACTCAAAAACAAAGACAAAACAAACTCACCACATTTTGTGATTTTGAATGTTTACTTTGTTTTATCAAAGGAAAGGCTTTGCCATATCACCCAGGCTACCCTTGAACTTGAGATAGTCCTGCCTTTGCCTGCTGGAAGTACCCAACATATTTGCTAAGAGAGGACAGCTGAAGGCCTAGGGTGATGCAGCCTGCACTTTAGAGAGAAGCCAAATTGGGCAGAGTGTTTGGCAGCAACAGCCGCCCCAGCCCTCCAAGTAATAATCTTGGAACTAAGTTATAGGTGATAGTGAACTGCCCAGTAAGATTGCCAGGAAGTGAACTCAGGTCCTCTGTAAGAGGAGCACATGCCCTTAACCATGAGCTCTCCCTCCCACTCCTAATTATTTTGTTAATTTTTATGGAATGCTTCATGAATTTGCGTGTGATCCTTGAACAGTGGCCAGGCTAATCTCTGTATGGTTCCTATTTTAGTGTATGTGCTGCCAAAGTGAGCACCTGATTAATTTTTAACTGGTAAAAGTCATACAAGCTGATCTCAAATGCTGGGAGTAAAAGTGGCTATCTCTACCTCTCTCCCTTCAGTTCAAGCCTGCCCATGTGTTACACTGAGAAGGTGTAACTGGTTAGAAATGAGCTCTGATGTCTAACTGGTCAGAGCAGTAGGAAGCTCTCATCAAATCGTGGCCAGAGATAGGATGCCTCAGGACTAGTGACTGAGGTATCTCAAGAAAGGCTGTCTAGAGGGAAAGGCCTCACAGGTGAAGAGTCTCCGTGTAAGGACACACACACCAATAGATTTTGGCAAGACATCTGTCATATTCAAAAATAACTGTAGTAACTGGGAAGCAAGGCAGTACTGAAAAGAAAAAAAAAAAATCCCTAAATATACATGTATAAACAAGAGGTAAAATAAACCAATCAAAGGTATCCAAAGTCTAGGAAAATCATTTACATAAACTGTCAGTGCTTTAGGAGGGAAGAGATTAGTGAATGCTTAAACATTAAAAGCAGAAACCCCAAACCACTATCTCTGTTTTTTTGATGATGATTTATTTTATGTATATGGGTGCTTTGCCTGCATGTATGTGTGTGCACATGTATGTGTGTGCATCCTGTGCATGCCTGGTGCCCGGCGATGGCCAGAAGATGGTGAGGATCCCATGGGACTGGAGTTACAGATGGTTGTGAGCCACCATGTAGGTGCTAAGAATTGACCAAGATCCTCTGGAAGAGCAGTCAGTCACTGAGGCATCTTTCCTTATCTAACAAGTATTTTTTGAACATATGGGGGCTGTCTCTGCTGGGCCTTGAGAATGTAGCCACTAGGCCATAAGGTCTGGCTGAAAGTGGCTCACACTAGGAAGGACAAAAGTGATGCTTAGTTAAAAGAAATGAGACCCAGGAAGATGCCCTAATGATTCTTCACCCTCTTCACCTGCTGTGGCAGGACGGTGCCTGACTCTGGACCTGCCACTGTGCCATCCACCCCAGCTCAGGGAGGCCACGAGGGCTGTAGCTGGGAACACAGTAAACCCCATAGCCGTACTGTTGGGCTTGGTAGGAACGGGATGGCTGATCCCCTAAGAGAATGTGATAGCCTTATCTGACAACTCTATGACCCACTCCACAGAACAAGCACAGTGTCTGGTCTCCATAATCAAGAGGGCTGATGACGAGTAACTCTTCTCTATGGAAATATTGGGATGCCCTCCAGGTTTACTGCATGTCAAGGCATATAATTTTTAGATTTACTTATTGTTTTTACTGCCACGGTTGTGGTTTGATCTGGGGACCGAACCTATTGCTTTCTGCATGCTAGGCAAGCATTCACCAGGTGAACTATTCGTCAGCCCCTTGTGGTTTTTGAGATAGTGTTATTATGTAGCCCAGACTGACCTCCAACTAGCAATCCTCCAGCCTTACCCTCCCAAGTGCTGTGATTAGAGGTATGTACCACCAGGCTTGCTGGCAAACAAAATACTGAATCCTGTGTTCAGCTTTACATCACAGGGGGGGTGACTGGGTAAAGAATGGGCGCTCCAGGGCAGAACAGATGCCAGGAGACAGAACATCTGGAACTAGAGGTACATGGGAAAAGCTAGAGCGTGTAGGGATGGCTAAAGAAGGCAGATGGATGGCCTGAGGCCCTGCTGTCCAGACCTGGTATGTGAACCTCGGGTATGACCCTTGCTACTGAACTCTACCTACTGCCCAGCTTGCTACACCTGAACAACCAAGGGTTAAAAAGCATGATAACATGATCAGTTCCATTTATTTTGTGACTCACAACTGCAGGAGGCAGAGGTTCAGAGGCAAAGGAGGCAAGGCCATGGTAGGAGGAGACTTCCTTAGCCCCGCTTTGCTGCCTGCGAGGTCTGCCATCCAGGAGGGAGGAGGGTGTCTCACAGCCTGAAGCCAAGGTCAGGATGTGGCCAGCCTCTGGAGAAGCAGGGCTCTTGAGCATTTGCTTTCATAATAAAGGGCGGCTCACCTAAGGGCAGCGACATAGGAAGGACTTGGGCCACACCTGGGCTGTTTCCTTTTGCTAATGGCCAAAGCAGGGTAGCCAGGGTGGGAACTGCAGCGTGGCATCTGACAAAGGGACCACAGAGCACACGTGAGGGGGGGAGCGGCCCAGGCTGGGTCCTCGAGCCTCAAGACTTTTCAACCAACCTGAAGTGAGGTTTAAGACAGACATTCCCCCACAAGCTTTGGAGCTACAGTAGCAAGACTCTGGCCAAAGGGACTCAGATCCCTGCCTGCCCACAGCACAGGGCTGGAGGGATCAAAGATGAAACATTTTGTTTTCAGAAGTAATGACTGAACTGAGACAGTTCAATTCTTTAGACATTTTCTAATGCGGATAGTGAATGAGAGTGTCCACACAGACCTCGGTGTGAGCATCTGATTTCAGGACATGATGAAAGTACAACAGAGCTGGGTGACATGGCAAAGGAACGAGGTACATGCTTAACAACACAAGCAAAGTCCTAGCTCCATCCTCAGTACTAAATGATAAGATAATAAAACAAAATCATAAATTAGGACTAGTGAGATGGCTCAGCTGGTAAGGGCACCTGTCATCAAAACTGGAAACCCGAGTCTGATTCCAGGGCACCACATACATGGTGGAACGGGAGAACCAACTCCAGAAACCTGTCCTCTGTCCTTCACGGGCACGAGCACACACACACACACACACACACACACACACACACACACACACGCACACACACACACACGCACGCAGGCACGCACGCACGCACGCACACACAGAGAGAATAAATAAAAATTAAAGTCATAAAATAAGAACATAAAACACACACCCACATATAGTTGCATATACCACACACATAGACACTCAATAAATAAATGAAGATAAAATAAAAGCAGAGTAAAATAATAAAATAAGGAAAAAGAGGACACACAGCACACAACTCGGAATTGCAGACGCCAAACCTGAAGGAAGTAACAGAGCCGCTGGCGTTTGGCTCCCTCACTTAACCATAACAGTATAGAGCACACTGGGAAGTCAATATTAATTGAGTAAATGTTGGTCGGTTTACACTGAGTGTTAAGAAAATGGGGAAACTACTTGATAGTTCTACAGGACAGAAGGAATTTGGAGAATTATGTAGAAGAAGACAGGTATAAGCACACAATCTAAAGTAAACTGTGGAGAAATGGCTCAGCAGTTAAGAGCATACGTGCTTGTTTTCAGACCCAAGTTCAGCTACCAGCATCTACATTAGGCAGCCCACAACTACCCATAACTCCAACTCCAGCAGAGCTGACCCCCTCATCTGGCCTCTGAGGATACTGACCACATGCAGATACCCACACTGAATAAGAAAACATTTTTTGGCTGGGCAGTGGTGGCGCACACCTTTAATCCCAGCACTCGGAGACAGAAGCAGGTGGATTTCTGAGTTCGAGGCCAGCCTGGTCTACAGAGTGAGTTCCAGGACAGCCAGAGCTACACAGAGAAACCTGTCTCGAAAAAGAAAAAAAAATACATTTTTTAAAAGGATTGCAGGCCTTTCGATGTTTTCTTTGTTTCGCAGAGTCGCACAGGGGCTCACACATGTCAGGCATGTACTTTGCCACTGAGCCACACCCAGCTGTATACACATTGCTTAATATATAGCTTTGCTGAGATGTAATTCACATGGCATACAATCCCAATTTTAGTACATTCACCGACTTGAATAGACACAATCTAAGCGGGAACATTTCAAAAGAGAAAGCCACACCCACCAGCAGTCAGTCATCCACTGTCCCACTCACCCCACTCCCATCCCCAGCCCTGAGCACCCACTAATTTGTTATCCATCTCTAAAGATTCACCTCTTCTGGACAGGACCTGTAAATGGAATCACACACTATGTGAAGTAGACATTCAGTTAATTGACAGCCATTCTAGCCTTTAATCTCCTTAGATATTTCAAATGCAAATGATTTTAATTACTTACATAAAGATGCAATCAAGCCTTGGGAATCTGCAACATTTCCTACTATAGACAAGTAGACAAAAGCGCCTTCCTAGAGAGAAGAAAAGGGAGTCAGGCTCTGTGTAGCCTCGCCACCACAGGGTGGCACAGCAGACACATGGCAGCAGCCCTCCTCCCCTCTGTAAGCTGTCCACATTTTGGCCAGTGGCCTGGAGGACCACATCATCTCTGGAGACTACCCAGATTGGGAAATGAATGTGCCAAACCTTATAATCAATATACTTTTTAATGACTGGCATTATAAAATCAGAGGTATGTTCTTATGTAGGAAAAATGAGTCAAAATTTTACACAAGGAGAGTGCTTGACTGTTGAACAGAAAAAAAAATCAGTTCTAGGTTAAAAATCTTAAATCTTGGAGAAGAATCTCACAGCAGTTTATTCTTTTAACCTTAAAAAATAAAACACATGTGGCCAGCAAGTGTCTATGGCAGGGTTGAGGCCCTTCCTGTGCTGCCTAAGGGCAAATTTAAGGAGGCTTTAAACACATACAGGCTTTCTTTTGACGTAAGACCAACATGTCTGCAGGTATCTTAGTACCCCCTCATCACGGAAGCGTTTCTTTGCCCAAGTTTCCAGAAATCAAACAGCTAGAATGCACTGGTATATCTGATGTGAGTTGGTTCCCTTGACTAATTTTTACTGTAGGTCGGTAGCTTTTCCTCACCTCACCCCTAACAGCTTCCTAAGACCCTGCATCCCTCTACCCTCTTCGGTGCCGTGCCTCCTAACTTCCAGAGGAATCTACTTCTTCACACTCTTCACTCCACCGTCACTCACGTACACCCCATCTCTGCTCTCCCAGCAGGAAATCCGGACTTTCTCTATTTCATACAACAATGAATCTCTTCTTGTGTAGAAACCTCACTTATTTTTTTTTCCTATATAAGAACACGTCTGATTTTATAATGCCAGTTGTTGAAAAAAGATCATTTATTAGACATAGGTATAGCATTCTTCCACTAATTAATCCAGTGTGTGACTTCAGTAATGAACTGGAAGCGTCTGCCCACCCATTCATCTGTGTAGTGTAGGCTCCTTCTAAGAGCACAAGAGCCTCCCACCCCCGCACCCCCCACTCCCATAGTACAGTCCAGCTTCCAATGGCCAGCTTCTGTCCATTTTGCTGGCTGACATGGGCAACAATGCAGACAGATTACATTCTCATCCTGGTTCTGTAAGCATGTTTGCCTTCTCTGTTTTCTGTCAGTGGATTCTAAAACTGGAAGAGCCATTCCTGCTGTGTTGGTAGTGGTAGTGTTTACTGCAGTGGACCACACATGATTTTTCTTTACTAATCCAGTGTCTTACCTGTGTCAGTGAGTAGTAAAGTTATAGGTGGAAGGTCCTTCCCTACTTGAGTGGCGTGAGATCATCTTGCATTAGTTTGCTTTGTATGTGGGCCAGGACTTGCTAGTGAGAGGCTTCTGTTCGTCCCAGTGATTGTCTTTCTCTGACTTTCATGCTATCTCTTCTGTGTCACTCTGCTCTTTTCCCACTCTAATGTTTGTTAACACGGGCTTGGAAGGAAGCTGGTTTACGGGTTTTTTGTTTTTTGTTTTTCTTGACATTCTTCCTGGGTCACCTAATTAGTAAGTGTGCTTTGTCCAAGTCGGTCCAAAATGCATTTTCTTCACAGGAAATTTAGCCCAGGCATGCTGGCAAATACTTATACACAAGTTCAATGTCAGTGTGGGCTATACTGTGAATTACAGGCCAGACATTCCTCACCACACACACACACACACACACACACACACACACACACACACACACACACACACACACACGTATATAAAACTGAGAGGCCTATGATTAGTGGGCTAGCTGGGTGAGGTAGTGAATGTATTAGGGCCGTGGTTCTCAAACTGTGGGGCATGACTTGAATAAATGAAGATTAGCAGACTACATCAACATCTACACCCAAGTTGTGATAACACACTGTCATCTCTCAAAGTTGCCACTGAGGCCAAAGGAAATACCAGAGGTGGCTGCTTCTACCAGCAATTTCTCTACTTGCTAGGTAACATCTGTTGTTTTTATTGCTGCTGCTGGTTTAGAATAGGCATTTTGTGGGTGTGGAGTGGTATCTTGTGGAGTTTGACTCGTAACTCCATAACAACTGGTAACGCGGAGCCTCTCTGCACAGGCTGTCCGACCATCTTTGAAGTGGGTATCTTCACTGAGGTGTCTATCCCTTGCCCATCTTTGAATCATTTCAACTTTGTTAAGAATGTAAAAGTTTTAAAATCCACATATCACTGCTTGGTACTTAGTTTTCTGTTCCTATGACAGAATAAGCTGGGTACTGTAGCGAGGAGGTCTATTTAGCTCACAATCAGTTCCAAGAGCACCACCTGGCTCTGGTCCAGCCTTCTGGCTACAGCTCAGCCCAGTGGCTGGCTTTCTGGTGGGGGCATGCATGAAGTGGGGAGATCACATGGTGAGGTAGGAAGCCAGAGTGAGGCAGGAGCCAGGGCGGTTCTTTTAAAGCAACTCCTCTGGGCAGGACGGCTTTACATCCCCGAGGGCATTAGATCCTTCCTAAGCGCAGACGTGTCACTGGATGTCTTGAAACAGAATAGACCTTGCTTCTCGAGTTCCTATCCTCTCAATACTGCCACAACGAGACCACGATACCAACAGGAAGGCTTGGCGGACACACTTAGAACACATTCAAACCCCAGCAATCCTTGGATATAATGGGCAAGAAGAACAAGTGGCTCTGACAAATTCAAAGCTTTTGGTAAAGTATGGAAGGGCCTACTACCATAAGAGCCTGAGAACAAAATGCCAGTCCATACTGGAAAAGAGGGGTCCCAGTGCATCCACCCTGCTCAGTACTTCCTCTACACCTAGACACCCCAGTGCACCATCCTCCCCTCAAGACCTAGACACCCAGTGCACTGCCCCCTCAGTACCCACTCTAGACCTGTGCAGTGTCTGTCACTCACACAGCCATATGGCAGTTGATTCATGTTCCCCACTAGCGAAGCTCCTTTAGGACAGACCCCTGCATGGTTATATGCAGTACCCAATACATGCGAGGTGAACGCCACAGAGAACTCCAGGTTAAATTTCCTGATGGCACACGATCCTCCTCCTTTATCTTTGTTTTTGTGGGTTTACTGTTTTTCCACAGCAGACTTGGAATTTGTTCAGAGGCACAATAAGGGCTGACCACTGGCTAAATGAAGAATATGCTTGTGTGAAAAGAGCTTCGGTCAGTGTAGACAGTCATTTGTCTAAACAGCAACTCCTGTTCTGGTGGTAAGATGGTTCTTCACAGGGACACAGGCCTCTGTTAACTTTTCACTATTGTGACAAGATCCCAGACAATAACATGAAAGACTGACTTGGGCTCACGGTTCCAAAGTCTCCGGTTCACCCTGGCAAGGAGAGAGGCATGGTGGTATAGAACGGCTCACATCAAGGTGCCCAGACATTCAGGAAGAGTATCTAAGCTCTCCTTTTTCGGTTCCCTCTTTATTCATGTGGCCTCCACCTACTGGATGGAGCTACCCAGCTGCAGGGCAGCTCTTCACCCTCAGGCAATCCCTTCAGCAATTGCCTTGGAGACCTCACCTAGAGGCATGGTCTGCCGAGCCCCAGACCTTTCTCAATCTAAGTAAATTGACAATCAGGATTATGCAGCCAGAGCCTTTGCATTTGGCCTACAAGAGGCAAGAAAGCAGATCCAAAACCACGTGGCTTTTCTCTTCACAAAGCATTCAACTATTACCAACTGTGTGATCCTCCCTCAAAGCAATAGTGATGGCCATAAGCCAGCTCCCTCACCTCAAAGCAAGGCTAAGAGCTGGCAACCCTTCCCTGCAACCACACATCTGGTTCCCAACCCATTAGCCAACTTTTCATTATCATAGCAGCACATCTGAGAAGGACTAATTTCAGAAAAACAAAGTTACTCAGTGGTTGAGAGTCTAGATGGCTTGGCCTCTGGTGGACGGAGAAAGAATCGCATGTCAAACCAGGCCTGGTCTTTTTACAGCAATGCTCTTGTGTGAGCTGTCAAGGGGTCCCATGAGGGATTCCTTATCCCACGATGACCCAAGAACTTCCCATTAGATGCTACCTCTTCCAGACGGTTTCTGTGGAAGGTTCTGTGACTTGAGCCTGGCCTGCTCTGACCATGAAAGAACTTGGGAGAAACACAAAGACTAGACCCAGGCCCCTGCAGCAGCTATACCAATGCATGCACACCCTCCGCAACCACAGACGCAGCAAGACACGGGAGGGAGGCAGAATCCGGTCACAGGATGAGACCAGTGACCCTGGCTCTAAAGATTCCTGGGGGATCCTGAACCATGAGTGCCTAACTACGCAGAACTACAGCAAAAGTATCTAGTGGTCGGCTAAAGGAAACCTACAGGGTTCCTGACATGAATTCACTTTGGGTTAATGAACTGTTCATTTTTTTTTTTTTTTTTTTTTAGTGCTGAGTTACTTTAGGCTCTGAAGCATGAAGTTTACATGGACATTTTCTTTCTTTCTTTCTTTTTTTTTTTTTTTGTTTAAATACTTATTTAGTTAGTTAGTTGTTATATGTAAGTACACTGTAGCTGTCTTCAGACACACCAGAAGAGGGCATCAGATCTCATTATGGATGGTTGTGAGCCACCATGTGGTTGCTGGGATTTGAACTCATGACCTTTGGAAGAGCAGTCGGCGCTCTTAACCGCTGAGCCATCTCTCCAGCCCCTACATGGACATTTTCATAATCAACAAAGACAGTTAGTTACTAGCTTCAGAAGTCTTTCACCATAACATATAGTCCATATCCCAAAGGGGGGGAAAATAGAAGCCAAACCAAAACCTGTTACCCAAGCCCACCTTGTCCTGCACTGCTTAGTTCTGTAAACCTGACTGAGGCAGTGAGGGAAAGAAGAAAGGACAGACACACAGACACACACATCTGGGAGTATAATGCTTCCTGTATATGCTGTCGACATTCACACACGGACCACAGGGAGGCTGGGCTAGCTCCCTGAGCCTGACCCAGGGAAGGTTTTGCCATTCCCATGGGTCTGAGGCATGGTCACAGCCATGTCAATAGTACACATTCACTCAAGGCTTCCTTGACTCCCCACACGCCTGTACAGTGAATGGCCATGGAAAGTCTACCCTGCTGTCTCTGACTAGATGGCATCAGCTGGGCAGGCTTTTCCTTGCTATCTAATGAGGTCTGCAGAAGGTTACCAAGACATGTATTCCAAGTTTGCCTATTTAAAAAAATAATAAAAGGTTCTGGATATCAAGATATTTGGCCTGAAAAATGGGGTATTTCCTACTGCAAGGTTAAAACAGGAGTGAACTAATTCCATCTAACTGAGCAGCTAGTGGAGTCTCTTTAAAAACGACCAGGTGCCATGGCAGAGGAAGTTAATAAAGTCCCATCTTGCTTTTCTCTTCAGGTATTCCAGACTTGTAGGCTTTAACAGTGTATTTTATAGATTTCTAGAAAATTTTGCCTGGCAAAGCGACTGTGTTCTGGGATTAAATAACAAACAGGAAATGATCCGTGGACTCATTTCAATCCTCAAAGAGATATTTAGCAGGGAAAGAAAAATGGCTTTACTGAAATAAAAAAACACACAAAATGAGGCTAATTTGTATGTAAATGTATTTTGGAGTTTTGGCCTTAACAGTATTTGAATGAAGACTCAGAAAATAATGTAGCACTGAGAACTGAGTGGAGATTGAGGTGGGGTGAGAGTGGCCCCTCATGTGACATACATGGTATGACCAAACATGACATGCATTAAGTTCCTCTCGATCCGACCAACGGGTCTCAGCCAAATCACATTGGGATTTTCCCTGTCATGGTATAGCCTGCACCACGATTTACAGGAGGACCAGCTGCTGCAGCCCCTCCCCCAGGCTTGACTGACTTAATGTAAGTCCACTACAAGCTGCCACTCTACTGACATGACCACTCTGCTTTGATGTAGCCTTTCCCAGCCCCAGCAGACAGATGTCACCTGACATTAACCAGTGGATAGTGATGGCTCCTATGGAGCCTCAGAGTCAGTCACACAAGTTCCGCTGTACCGGTGACACTCAGCTTAGTGTTGGATTTAGGACGTGAGAACATCTGTCCGGTTGAGAAAATCCTCATTTCTGCTGAGACAGCTGTTCTTCGGGTAAGGACTCGAGGGGAAGCCTGCGAGCTCACGGTGACAGGACACGGAGCTTATGGCTATCTGATGCAGGAACAGAATGTAGAGGGGGAGTTGGGGAGATGCAGACAGAGGGGACTGAAATCTTTGAGGTTGGGAAGGGCAGGCACCCTAAGTCCTTGCAGCCAAGAGCCCTGGAGCCGGGAATCATCTGGGAGCCTGTGCAAGTGCAGAATCTCAGCCAATCCCAGGGTGACTTATGTGCGTGGTCAAGTTTGAGAAACACTACTTGAGTTCACTGGTATTTAATCCTCATAACCGTTTGTGGTTGTTTAGAGGCAGGGTTTCGATTTGTGGCTGGAGCTGGACTCCATCTCTAAATCCTCCTGCCTCAGTCACACATTAAGATTTTAAGTGTGAGCCCCATCGCTCCTGGGTTTACAGCAGCCCTCTGAGGAGAACAGCTAGTTCCAGGTTTTATGGATGTGCTAGTTGGCTTCAGCTGTCTCCATGACAAAGCCAGTAGTGAAGGAGTTGCACTTGCAGAGCTGCCCAGATCAGACTGGCCTGTAGCCATGACTCTAAGGGATGGCTTGGATTGATGATCTGGGAGGACCCAGCTTACCGCAGGAGGCGCCATCCTGCCAGGCGGATGGAGCGATGTGTAAGAAAGCCCAACGACGTGCCAGCGTGTGTGCTGGCCAAGCAGCCCTCCACAAGGTCGCCACCTGGAGTTCCTGCCTGACTACCTCCATGGAGGACTGTGGCCTGAAGGTAGAAGGTGAAATAAGCCCTTTCCTCTCCCTCTGCTGCAACAGAAAGCAAGCTAGGGCAATGGATAAGGATGCTGAGGACAGGGGTGTGCATCCTTCCTTATCTTCCTCATCACAGGAAGGATTTACTGTGGAAGGGTCCTGCCTGTGGCTTCCTTGTGGCTAGAGGGTAGCATGGGGATTCAAGTGTACAACTGTTGTACCCACACTTCATATTCTTCCTTTCACCCCCAGAGTCTGCCTACTCAAATGGTAAAAGAATGGTTAGTAACTAACCCTGGGTTTCATTCATTCATTCATTCATTCATTCATTCATTCATTCATTCATTCATTCATTCAAGACAGGATCTGACTGTGTAGCTCTGGCTGTCCTGTAACTCACTCTGTAGACTAGGTTGGCCTTGAACTCTGAGATTCACCTGCCTCTGCCTTCCAAGTGCTGGGACTACCGGTGTGTGCCACCACACCCTGCCGACCCCTTGTTTAAAGAGAACCTGCAGCAGGTAGGAGGGGGCGTGGCAAGAATGGCAGCTAGCAATGTGAGTTTGAAACTAACCTGGCCTACACAGCTGGTCTACTGAGCCAGACACCATGTCTAAACGTAAAACCACGGGGATTCCACTGTGCTTGCTTGGGGCTTTATTGGTTGGTTGATTGATCGGTTCATTGATTTTTGGTGTGAGGCTGTGTTTCCTAGGAATGTCAGAAGCTACACCTAAAAGTCTCACCAACATGACTGCCTAAACATGAGCTGAATAACTAAACAAGAGCATGCTGAAGTGGATGAGGGAAAGCCCACACCACCTCAACCCTACACAAAACACAGCAACTACGGAGGCTGAGAGGGAGAGGAATCATCTTCCTGGGGAAGAGCACACCAATTGATTACCTAATACCAAATGGTCAGCCCTAAACCCATACACACAAGTAAATGTACTTAGTGTTGTGTGTGTGTGTGTGTGTGTGTGTGTGTGTGTGCGCGTGCGCGCAGATATGCATGTACCAACTGTTAATTCAAAAAGAGATCATGAATTTGAAAGGGAGTGAGGAGGGGTATAAGGGACGGCTTCCTGGGAGGAAAGAGAAGGTGGAGATGATGTAATCACAACCTCAAAAACAAAGGAAATGATAAAACCCTGGTTATTATTATTTTATCTTTTAGGTGCATGGTGTTTTGCCTGCATCTGTGTCTGTATACCATGTGCCCGGTGTACGGACAAAAGAGGGCATTGGTCCTTTGAAGCTGGAGTTAAAAATGGTTGTGAACTGCCATGTGGGAGCTTGGAATCAAACCTGGGTCTTTTGCAAGAGCAACAGGTGCTCTTAACTGATGCGCCGTCTTTTTAGCCTGGTTGTTTTTGCAGAGACAGGGTTCCATGTAGCCTACAGTGGCCTCAAACTTGCTACGGAGCTGAGGGTGGCCTTGAATCCCTGAATCTCCTGCTTCTGCCTCCCAGGTTCTGAGACCACAGACACCACCACACTCAGCAGAATAAGCAGCGTTTCTGAAGAATTCAAATTCCTTTTTTATAAAACAACAACAAAAGCCCGCTGGATAAGGGGTATAATCATTTAGGTCCAGCACCTGGTGGCAGAGGCAGACAGACTCCTGTGAGTTCAAGGCCAGCCTGCTCTACATAGCAAGTTCTAGGTCAGCCAGGACTACATAGAGCGACCCTATCTCAAATTTTAAAAAAAGAAAAGATTTTATGTCAATGGCAGCAAAAACATTTAAATGAATTTAAAATTTTTAGTCAAATGGGGAAGAAAATCCAGCTCAGGGGTCCGAGAGAGCCATCCGTGCAAACACCCTCTGCAATGTGGGTCTAAGTTTCATGGCAGCCAGGGGGAAAACAGAAACATTCATGTTTTTGCCGTCAGGAGAACATGTAAGCTATTTTGGAGGGAGAAAGGCGTCTAAAGTGCCTTTCAAATATTTGTACACATAAGAGGACAGCGTTCTGACACTCAGCCGCAGACAGCCACTGCTCTCGATAGGTGACACGGTTCATGATGTTAGAGGCAACTGAATTCTAGCCAGCCAAAGGGATGCCAATCTAGACAATCAAAATGGACAGAATCACTGAGTGAGCGCACCTCAAGGCTGGCAACTTAGCAGCTGGGCTTTACGGCGAAAGCCTCGCACCCTGGAGTCATTTACTAGACCTTGCTATCAAAGGAGACAAAGGTGGCAGTGTCAGGAAACTGCAGGGAAGACCGAGGCCAGAGGGAAAAAGGCAGCCTAGGAAGTCAGTGATTTGTCAGTGGGTAAACAAAGACATTTTAGGCCCGAGAGTCAGAGATTAACACTCTAGCAGCATAAGGTGAGAGACAGCTGGTGTTGGTGACTAGAAAAAGATTAACACCTAGCAGCAGACAAACCTTAAGGAGCATGCAAGCTGCAAATGAAATCCAGGCTCCCTGAGACAACTGTCCCCCATCCTGAAGAACAAGCCTAAACAGAGCACTGCAGAACATGTGTGCTAGTAACAAACCCCACACAGGCTGATCAAAGGACAGGAGGAGTCAGCCCCCAGGGCAGCAAGGTACACACAAAAGGACCGCATTCTGACACTCAACAGCAGACAGCTATTGTTGCTAGGTGACACTTTTCCTCATTCCTCCCTTCCCCTCCTGCTCACACTTCCTACCGTCCCCAGACTCAGCCCTTCCCTGTCTGAACCTGCTTCTGGCTCTCCCACACCCCTCCCTCCCTCCTGCCACACTCTGATGCTCTTTTCTCCACCAGCCTGCTTCTCCTTGTGCTGCTTCTCACACGCACCCCTTGTGATGCTTTGTATGTGCTCGGCCCAGGGAGTGGCACTATTAGAAGGTGTGGCCCTGGTGGAGTGGGTCACTGTAGTGTGGGCTATAAGACTCCCACCCTAGCTGCCTGGAAGTCAGTGTTCTCCTAGCAGCCTTCAGATGAAGATGTAGAACTCTCAGCTCCTCCTGCACCATGTCTGACTGGACGCTGCCATGCTCCTGCCTTGATGATAGTGGACTGAACCTCTGAATCTGTAAGCCAGCCCCAATTAAATGTTGTCCTTATAAGAGTTGCCTTGGGCCGGGCAGTGGTGGTGCATGCCTTTAATTCTAGCACTTGGGAGGCAGAGGCAGGTGGATTTCTGAGTTCGAGGCCAGCCTGGTCTACAGAGTGAGTTCCAGGACAGCTAGGGCTACACAGAGAAACCCTGTCTCGAAAAACCAAAAAAAAAAAAAAAAAAAAAAAAGAGTTGCCTTGGGCACGGTGTCTGTTCACTGAAATAGAAATCCTAACTAAGACACCCCTCAACCCCACCTCCCCCCTCAACTCTTATATAGCCAGGTCATGCCCACAATTAAGACCTGTCCACCACCACACATCAATCTTTCCAAATCAACTGACACAAACAGGGCAATTCCATACATCCATGCCCAGAGGCTCATCTCTCTCCATATTCTAGGCTTTGTGACGGTGAACATTCATACTAACAGAGTCCCTACCTAGCTTTGGCTGGCCTAGAACTCACTATGTAGACCACTCCAGCCTTGAACTTGTGGCAATCATCCTTCGTCTAACTCCCCTGTGCTGGGGTTCCAGGCATATACTTACTACCACATCTGGTTTTTATGGGGTGCTGGGGGTGAACTCAGGACTCTGAGCATGATAGTTACTCACTCTACCAAGTCTCTAGTTCACCGAGACTTCCCAGCATGGGTGCAAACAAAGCACAGAAAATCAATGGCCACAGTGGGGAACACCCAGCAAGACCTCTCTCCAGATTCTTCCCGGCCTCTCTTCCTGAGATGGAGGCCAGATCAGTGTAATGGTCAGCTCCAAGAAAGAGAGGAAGGGCAAAGATATGTGTTCACTCTGCTTTTATGACCCAACTTGGAGAAGAGAATGTCTAGTCTCTACTGCCTGCCTTGAAGAGTAAATGGGGCCTGCGGAAGGAGCAGAAGTTCAGAGAGAGAGAGACTTTGCTTCTGGGACCTCAGGACACCACCATTATAACTTCTCTTTACCATCTGTGGTGGTTTGAATATGCTTGGCCAAGGGAGTGGCACTATTAGGAGGTGTGGCCTTGTTGGAGGAAGTGTGTCACTGTGGGGGTGGGCTTTGAGATCTTCCTCCAAGCCAGTCTGCTCCTGGCTTCCTTTGGATGAAGATGTAGACCTCCTAGCTCCTGCCTGGACACTGCCGAGCTTCCTGCCTTGATGATGATGGACTGAACCTCCGAACCTGTAAGCCGGCCCCAGCTAAATAGTGACCTTTATAAGAGTTCTTGGTCATAGTATCTCTTCACAGCAGTAAAACCCTAGCTAAGACACCATCTTTACCTTTATTGCTCTGAAGCTGTTCCCAGGCTGCTTTGGGAACAAGGCAAAAGCCCCAATGCTTTAACCTGATTGCTCCAGCCATCAGGAAACAGAGAGAGTCACAAGCTTGAAGGGCCGGCTAAAACCCCAAGCAGGGAATGCTCTAACGGCAGCCACACTGTGCTCTCGGTAACGGCAGCCACACTGTGCTCCATCCACACCTTCCCACTGCATAACAGCCATGCTACTACCTGTCAGCCCCGCTCTCTTCTCAGCCAGACACCAGCAGCTTCCTGTCTGACCTCTGTTGGATTGTCCCCACACCTAGGCATGAACCTCCTGCCTCAGCTTCTGGCCATATCTAGAAGGCTGTGCTCAGACTGCAGGAAACCCTGCGCCCACCCTGCTCTCAGACAGGAGAAAGCAATGTACTAACGCACTTAATTTCCTCACACACGCAGCTGTGCACTGTGAGACACCTGCTGCCTTCCACTCTAGCCACATTGGCCTGACTCAATGTTGGAGGCCAAGGTGACCAACTTCTATTAGACTTTTCACAACTGTGACACTTATCTTAGGTGACTTAAGGAAAATTTCTTTGGAGTTCCCATGGGTGTGGCTGAGCAGAGCAAATCACAGCAAGGTTGCCAAGAAGCAGAGACTGTGCCTGTGAACGCCTCCTCCACTCCAGCATCCACCTGTGTCCCCATACTCCAATTCCTAGCCTTCTGGATGGTACCACCTTACCCAAGGCAGGCTGTCCAAGTTAACCCTTCTAGAGATGCCTTCACAGATACACAGAGGTGAGCTCTATATATCTCCAGGAAATTCTGAATCCAGTCAGGTTGATGTTAATGATTCTCCGCACACTCAGGTTGGACGCTTGAGGTGAACTGCCCCTGGTTTAAGCTTCTGTCTCAGAGGCAAGCTCTTAGTGTGGTGGCAGAGCAAACTTGGGAGGTTTAGAGAGGTAATGAAGGCAGCTCAAGTGCAGAGCATGAGAGCACCCAGCGCTCCTCAAGGCTCTTCTTCACAGTATCAATACATCCCATATTTTTGGATACCCTTGCAGTAACTGCTAGCCAAAACTAATCCAGACAAGTAGATTCCTTACAGACCTCATTGCTAATTCAAGGGTCCGCCCCACTGACCTCTGAGGTTGGTGTCCAAAGACTCTGGCCAAAGCATTGTTAGTAACTGCAAAAAAATGTCCATTAATGTGAGCTGATTAGATTTTGAACGATATGTCTCAATTTCAGAGAGATTAAGGTATCAATCTAGTAGCTTGCGGTGCTTGTGAGTGGTCATGTCCATCTGTGGAGAAAGGTACACCTTAGGTGGGAAGAGCTATGGCCAGGCCATCACAGAAGAGCTCTCACAGCAGGCAACCACAGGCTCTATAGGAGGCTTCCTCCAAATCTGGAAGGGGCTGGGGGAGACTAATTCCTCACATCAGACCAGGCCTCATGGTACCATGAATGGAAGCCTGTGTCATGTTACCTGTGTCTGTGCTGGGTGGTGGACAAATACATTTTTTGAGAATCTTTATACTTTTATATTTCTGGAATGTTTTAGCTATGTATTTTCTGTTAAGTGGGACCTGGGTTTTGTTTGTTTTTTTATTTTTTTATTTTTTTTTGTTTTTTTGGTTTTTCGAGACAGGGTTTCTCTGTGTAGCCCTGGCTGTCCTGGAACTCACTCTGTAGACCAGGCTGGCCTCGAACTCAGAAATCCACCTGCCTTTGCCTCCCAAGTGCTGGGATTAAAGGCATGCACCACCACTGCCGGGCTTGCTTGTTTATTTCTGACACAGGGTCTCATGTAAGCCATGTTGGCTTTGAATTTACTATGTAACCAAAGAGATCTTTGGAATTCTCATCTTTCTGCCTCTGCCTCCCAAGTGCAAGAATAACAGATACACACACTGTACCTGTTTTATTGCCTTTGCTCTTTGGGGGATTTGTGTACTCAAGTGGATTGCTTAAAAATCAATTCTTTAAACAAAGGCTTTGAGGGAAACAACTTACACATTAACTATTAGGAAATAAGGAACCTCATCTTTGTGCAATCACTGGCATTGCACTTGTTTAACTGGCAATACTCAGGACTAAATGATCGCCACACACTGAGTTTTCTTTGTAAGATTATGGAGATGAGCTGCAGGTCTGTTCAGATGTAGAGAAGGTCAGATTCTGTCCAAAAAAAAAAGTATTTAAGATTATATTTTTAAAAACTGTGGGAGGGAGTAACACATCAGAACTACCTATGTGCAGTTGCACTGGCTATTTCTAAAGTGGGTTGAGGGACCATCGAGATGGCTCAGTGGATAAAGGCTCTTCTGCCAAATCCAATGACCTGAGTTTGACCCTCCAAACCCAACAGTGGGAAGGACAGAACTGACTCTGACTCTATCAACTGCTCCCCATATACAATGCTATGGCAGGTGCATGCCTCCCTAACCCCCACCAACAAGTAAATAAAAAAAGAAAAGTATTCACTTTCTTTTAGGTGAATTTGATGGCCAGGTTATGTTTAATCTTGACCATCAACTGTCAATTTGATGGGATCTATGATCACCATGGAAACACATCTCTATCAGGGATTATCAATACTAGATTAGCTGAGGTGAAACGACCTTCTCTACAAGTGAGTGGTACCATTCCTGGGGCACTTCTCTACAAGTGAGTGGTACCATTCCTGGGGCACCGGCTAAATACAGGAGAAAGTATCTACTGCTCTCTACTTCCTGACTTCGGACCTTCTACGTGCAGCTG
This sequence comes from Uromys caudimaculatus, assembly GCA_028551405.1. NCBI lineage: Eukaryota > Metazoa > Chordata > Mammalia > Rodentia > Muridae > Uromys > Uromys caudimaculatus. The sequence goes on along the minus strand of CM052708.1, from coordinate 57,257,177 downwards.
CCTCCTGCTCCTGCTACACCTTCCCTGCCACGCCTTCCCCGCCACGAAGGAGAACAACCCCTAGCAGCCAGTCAAAACAAACCCTTCCTTCCTTAAATGTCTTTTGTCAGTATTTTGTTGCAGCAATAATACAAGTAACTAAACAGAAACTTGGTAAAGCTGATCATGAGGCCTTGGGCCTTTGGATCTGAGTTGTAGGAATGTGAACAGTTTGAACTCTGGGCTAGAAAATCTCTACAAGGTTCTAAGAAGGGCAGTCTGGGAAAGGTTTGGAAGATGAGGTTGCTGAGAGAAATGAAGGCAGTAGAAACCTGAGTCACGAGATTCCAGATGGGAGGAAGACCTCTACTGCAGACTGGGCTAGAGGCCATCGGGTGGTAGCCTGGCACAGAATCGGGTTGCTTTCTGCCTGTATCTCAAGTACATGGAATCAGAAATGCAGAGACTAAAGAAGACTGAACAACAGATTATTGAATAAGGAATAGGCAGTTGAATAAATCAAAGGAAGTTTAAAAAAAGATCTCAGAATTAAATGAAAATTCCTAAGAGGGAAAGTTACAGCTCTCAGTGCCTATAAAAAATTTTTTTTAAAAAGCCAGAAAGCTTGAATAAATAACTTAATGATGCACCTCGGGAGTTTGAAAAGGCAGGAATAATCCAAAATTCAAAGCAGTAGATTGGAAAACATAATTAAAACCAAGGCAGGGATTATTAAAATAAGAACAATAACAAAAATCAATAAAAAGTTATCCTTACAAAAGATTAATAAGACTGACAAATCCTTTGCCAAACTAACCAAAAGACAGAAGACCCAAATTAATAAAAATAGGGATGAAAAGGAAGATAATATCAAAGAAATTCAGAAAATTGTACGGACACACTTTAAAAACCTATATTCTACAAAATTAGGAAACCTACAAGACATGGATTTCTAGGTATGTCTGACCTACAAAAGTTAAACCAAGTTTAGAGGGAGGAGGAGAAATTCCTCTAGCAAGTCTCAGTTTGATTCTCAATTCATTTGATAGACTAGATAGCACCTGGGGAGTAGGGCGCTCGGTTTGAACTAGGGGATCCATCAAGGCTAAAGGCTGCACCTTCCAGCTGCCAGAGACATCAGGGCTGCAGGGCTCCCATCCCTCCTTACTTGGGCGGAGCCCGAGTCAGGCGGCGTCACTTACCAACACAAAGTGCACCAGTGAGTCGTAGCAGAGCCAGGCGAGCACCCAACGCTCCACCGCGCTCTGCCCACGACCCAGACGCAGGCCTAGCGCGCACCCCGCGGCCAGCAGCGCCGAGCACAACAGCAACGAGGAGCCTGCCGCCGGGCCCAGCACCCACTGCTCGCCCATGGTTCCACAGCACACGCGGGCGAACGGTAGGCTGTCGAACTATCCTCTCATAGGCGGAGCTTCTCATGGGCGGGCCTCCGAGGGGCCTGGTCTTCCGGCCCATTGCCCCGCCTATGCAGCCCATTTCTGTCCGGATAGTTCCTGGACCCAGGTGCACGCTTTACATTATTTAGCTGCCTCCAAAAGATACAGGAAGTCTGACGTCTAACGAGGTTCAAAAGGTTAAGCCACAAAGTCAAGTCCAAACGATGGGAATTTTTGTCCGGAGATAGTAAATATTGAGACAAAAGGTTCTAAAGAGGCTTACCAAGGAGGCCCAAAGTCTTTATCGGCCTTTCAACCATTGTCTCCTGTTTGAGCAGTCTAGCTATATAGCTCAGGCTAAAATGTTAACCAGTATGCATCCCAGGCTGGTCAAATTCTAGGTTATTATCTTCCTGCCTCCATCTCCTAAAGGTAGCAACCCCAGGCAGGCATTACCAAGCCCCCCACTCCTCCAGGCTTTTAAATCTCATGCAGATGATTGACCCTATTTCTGATACTTAACTCTCAAAAGATCAAATGCTGTATGCCTCCTCTTGAGAAGGCCTCTGCGGCACAGCACTTGCTAGATTCCTAGGTTTCAGGATGGGGTAGATTCTGGGAAAGGGGAAGGCAGTTGTTTAATGGAGTGAATTCCAACATTGCAATAGAGGACGTTTCTGCCGGTTGGCTCTATGGCAGTGTGAGCAAACTAAGCAGTTCTGAGCTATGTACCTTTAAAAATGGCTGGCTAGGAGGGTGAACTGTTATGTGTACCTTAGCAAAACTGAAAAAATTGCTGGCCTAAGTTCAAAAACCTCCTCCCTGCCATTTCTTGTACTATTTTATTTGTGGCAGATAACATCTGCAGAAATTATCTTTACTCTTTATTACTACTCCCTTACACCAGAATATAAACTCCACAAGAGCAGAGGCTGTGACTGGCGTGTCTGGTGTGGAACCCTTGGCACCTATTACAGGATCTGGCAAACACCAGCTGTCCAATCCAAGAAATGCTAAGAGAACAGAGCCAGTCCTGCCAGGCCAGTACCAGAAAACCAATTACTCTTTGATATGGTCAGTGTATTTCTCAACTACATTTTCTCTATCAAACTTTCTCACAATTCTTTTGGTGATGGTTAGCTGTGAATTAGAATTTAAAATGAACTGGGAGACTAGCCTCTGATCATGCCTGTGAAGGGTTCCCTAGAGGTTAGTTAAGGTGGGAAGGCATGCCTTACCTGTGGACCTGTTCCTTAGGGTGGGTCCTGGGCTGAGTAGAAAGAGAAGCAAGGTAAACACCAGCATGGCTCACTCTGCCTTCTGACTGTGAATGCATGTCACTAGCTGCCTCCAACTCCTGCCACCATGATTTCCGCTGCCATGATGGACTGACTACCCACAAACTTCGAGCCAAAGCAAACCTCTCTTAGACTGCTTCTGTCAGTGTATTTGCATCACAGCAGCAAGAGAAGCAATACACTCGTGGTAACTAACCTGCCCTCCACTAATAGGACCAGGGAGAGGCTGATAGCTAGAGGCAGCTCTCACTACCTGCTAGTCATCCATAGGATTTCAGCACTCTGTGAGCAATGGGAAATTGGCACTCAGAAGGATAATACAAGATTGGTATTTGGGGCTGAAGCATCAAATAGATGGTTCAGCAGTTAAGAGCATTACTGCTCTTGCAGAAGACCCGATTTGGTTGCCAGCATTCAAATGGCAGTTGATAGCTGTCTGTAACTCCATGTTTAATGGATCCAGTGCCCTCTTCTGGCCTCTGTGAGTGGCAGATATCTAACCCATTTATATACCCTATTAATTCTTCTTTCCACTGGTCTTTGACATCCTTCTGTGCTTCCCACAATGCCTGTGTACAGACCTTTCCCACCTCCATTATTTTTCAGCCAACCTGCCAATTAACCTCTGTTTTTGCAGCATAATCAGCTTCATAGTTTGCAAAAATACAACCTAATAGGAGCTTCTTTATCAGGTCAAGTAGACCACACTTTATCAAATGTAGCTGACCCTAGGAAACACTGGCTAGCAGCATCGCCTTCCTCACCAGACCATCCCTGAGAAGAGCTTATCCTATGCCATGGCATAGTACCTGGGAAGGGATAGGATGCTCAAAAAATATTTTAGTGTTTCTAAAGGCTTAGTCTTAACTATTGATAAAAAACCAAAAACACAGAGAGTTACAAGAAAATTATGAGGAAATTGGATTGAGATAGTGTAAAATTTAAATTTTAGACAGGGCAGATGCCTATATGATAGGGCAAAGAAAGTTTAGGCTGTAATTCCAAGTCTAAGACAAGGCTGGAAATTAACTGTAATTCTCTTCCCATGCTAGAATTGTGTCGAGAGGACGCAGCAGCCATTTCCCTATAACCCGATCAGTCTCTTCTGCTCTCTGGAAAAGTTAAACTAGTTCCAATCACAAAACTTGTAATAATGGACATTTAAGAGAAGTGAATGCTTTTCAGGGATAGGAGGGCACAGCAGCCAACAAAGCAGAGTAAGTTCCCTTAGAGTGACTCATCACTTTTCAATCCTGTCCCATAAAACGGCTGCCTCAAAAAAAAACGATCCTTTTTTTTTTGGTTTTTCGAGACAGGATTTCTCTGTGTAGCCCTGGCTGTCCTGGAACTCACTCTGTAGACCAGGCTGGCCTCGAACTCAGAAATCCACCTGCCTCTGCCTCCCAAGTGCTGGGATTAATTATCTTTAAGCTACCACATGTACGCTCCATAACACACTGAGGTTTTACACTTACATAAAACTGGTAAAATCGCTATCCCATAAAGACACTCCGTATTTACCTTATAGCTTTACGCACATGGACAGCCTCGTGCCTTTGGACACCATCATCGGAGAGTAGGAGATGGTAATTTTTGTGGTAAGGCAGGAGCACTGCAGAACAAACTCCCTGCAGGGACTTCGTGATACCATTTCTTAGGAATGGTGCTGTTTTATCTATTTAATGCTTCTGGGATTTGTACTCGGGACCCGGAGCATGCTACTCAAGCTCTCCTGCCTTGCTTAAAAAACATGTAAGTTTTCTGAGGGAAACAATGTCTTGTGTGCCTTAGGAAGTAATGAACATGAAAAGAGTTTTCAAACTACACTGACTTTTGGAACCAACACTAACTCACTTGCTGAAAAGGACTGAGAAAGCCTACTGTTCACAAGCAGACAGCGCGCCCTGCCTCTGCTAACCCTTTACTACAGAGTGGATTTGGGTCAATGGGGTGCAAGGATGGAAGTTTAGGCCATCAGAAGACATTTAGCTGTCTGACCTGGAAGAGCACGAGCTGCTATTTGAATCTGCCGACTAGAACTCATAGATGGAGCTAACCATCTCACTATCCACAGGAAAACACCTGCAGAACAATCAGTTACCCAACACCAAGAAATGAGCCAGAATAAGTTATCTATGGAGCAAACCAATTATGGAGACAGATTGTATCCCACATCCGTTTTCCCAACAGCCATCGTCATGACTGGTCTCTGCGTACATTTCTGAGTCATTCTATCCCATGCTTTTGATTACATGAAGTTTACTTCTAAGTTTGAAGGTAGAGTCCACGAACACTTTCTGGGTCAGTTGACTTAGACTCAGTTTAACAAACAGAAATTATATCCCCCCACCAATAGTTAAAGTTTTCCAGGGGCTTAAAAAACTAATCATAGTCAAAAAGTGTTATATATATCATGCAAAGACCAATGCCATCCAAATGCCAGATGCTCTTGGTTTACCCACAGTGATGAATGCCCTAAAACGGCTGCACATCTGAAGGAAATGATGGCAAGACTGCATAATCGCACTGATTTACTTACACACTGACTTCTTTTTTGTTGTTCTTTGTCTTTTCAAGACTGGCTTTCTCTGCGTAGATCAGGCTGGCCTTGAAACCGTAGAGATTTACCTGCTTCTGCCTCCCAAGTGCTGGGATTAAAGGTATGCACCACTGCACTGACTTCTTTTAAAAGTAATTTGAAGTGGCAATATACAGAAGACTATTTCTATACTCAAAAGTCTGGCTGTTCTTCTAATTAATCCAAGATTTCATTCAGAGCTTTACTTCTACCTTGAAAGTAAAGGCTTTCGGGTTTACTTCAGTTACTACTTTCTGTTATAGTTACAGGCTTTAAGGTCTGAATGGCTGGTTCATTTAAAAATCACACCAATCTTTTCAAATAACTGGGGTTTTCTTCTAAATTACAGCGTTTCAGTACACACAGATTGGCAGAGAATGGTGTGATGAACTCTGAGCTGAAGATTGCCGGTCTCCACCAGAAGCCAAGAAGGAATCCTTTCCAGGCTGAGTGAGGAAGAGAGCCTGGTGCAGCCAGCACCTCAACTTGACTTCTCGCTGCCAGAACTGTACCACAGTTTTTGTGGTTTGAAGCCCCTGGTTCACTGGTTCTGTGTTATGGCAGCTTAGGAAATTACACACATATTGGTATTTCTGATTTGTCAAAACATACTCTCTACTGCAGCTACTGGTCGGTCACTGCATGGTAGAAAGGAAACATCAAAAAACAATGACAGTCACTCATGCTGCCCCACCATTGTGGCTGCTGCCATTTGAAGATAAACCAAAACTTAAATTCAACCACACAGAAAACAAAGCTAAACAACTATTTCCAAAAATAAATCTTTCAATGTTTTATCATATTTGATAGCAGCTTTTTTATTGGTTACAAAACCTAAGCCCATATACAAAATTAGGAACACGTTTAGATGCCTCTTTTGAAAGAACATTTTAGTCTTTTTTTTTAAACTGAGTTTAAAAAAAAATAAAAACAATGCAATTTTAAAACACTGTTTTGAAAACTTAAAAGTGCAGCAATACACTCAGTTTCCTTATCTACGAAATGGTGTGATTCCAATTCAAAACTGGTAAGGTCACAGCAAACCGAATCAAGCAGATGCACAGAGTCTGCACTACTTGATGCTAATGTTACTTAAAGGTTAGTTTGCACTTAAGACACGAG
>CM052708.1:57218865-57250303 GCA_028551405.1 Uromys caudimaculatus | reverse complement strand
CACACTGCACCTCTGTAGTCTTCCAACATGAATACACACCATACCAAAGTGTCTTGGTCCACAGCGCACCTTTTCCCAAGGCGCACCAGTGGGCAGCTGATATGCCACCGCTATGGAACATTCTAACTGGAGACTGCAGCTGTCAGCATGTGGCACCAGGGAACATAGAAAATGTAGGGAGCTGGGATGGTCAAGGAGAATCTAAAACAGGTTAGGGATCATGCATATGCATTTACAGTCCATGTGAGAGTGACTTTTGGCAACTGCAAAGTGACTGAGACATGGCTTGCTTTAGAAGCATCAAAATGAAGAGGCAAGAGTGCTGGGAGCCTTCTGTTGCTTGCTGTCTTATCGCTTGGTGGCCATCTGGTGGTGTTTCATATTGAATGAAAGATGCTGCACTTAATTGACCTTAGAAATTAAATTCTTTTGTTTGAAGGTTGGCTGTTGGGTCAAAATTGTAAGTACCTCCTTGTGTTGCTTCAGGAATGAGGCTAGGATCTTCATCAATCTATGAAAATAAAGGAGAAACTCTGAATGAATAGTTTAACTACCTAAAATTACCCAGGAAAATCAGTAACAGTTTTATTGGGACATTAAAAATATATAATTGAATGTGCATTTTTTAAAAAAGTATCTGTCATAAGTTCCTGAATCTGCAGAATTACTTAAGCTATCATTTCTAGAAGTATTTCTTCCCAGTCAATAGATTAAAAACGTAACAAGAATGGTTTTATAACCTGATAATGAAGTTTTGGATAAAGTATTTAAGAAAAGTCAATGACGGAGTATCTAACAGAAAACAGTACAAACTTAATGAACATTAATAAGAAAATTAAATGGCCACTATATATGAGTCTCAATCTACATGCAGACATCTCTATTTTAATATTTACTTACATCATCACCAGAGAAATATTGATCTATGATTTCAAATGCTAATTTATATATGTCTTCATTTTCATGTTGCTGCAAAACTTCAATTTTCTCCAAACCTGACAAAGAATATAAAAATTAAGGTGATACTAATCTGCACTAGAAAGCTATATGAACCTCAGAATATGCTCTTTATTTCCACTTAAAGATGACAGTTTAAAAAGCAGATAAAAATGTAACCAGCAGCTCATAAAGTCCTTTCTCTTTAAAAATGTTTTTATAATAACAACAAAACTAAAAAACAAAACCACCCACCAAAACCTTCCATCTGACAGGGATTTGATGGAGTTTGTTTCTGGTTGCATGGCAAGTTAGTACCAGTCCAAGATCTGAAGGCCTGCCAGAATGTTACACTTTAATCATGATCTCTCATTTAATATCCTTTGTCTTCTGTTTTCTGTATGTTATTTCATGACTGTGAAATTTAAGTTTTTAGAACTTAATAATGAAGGAAGCTTTACATGATTAAACACTGCATTTAAAAAAGTGAATAGGTTATGCTCTACAGGTATAAAGAGCAAAAATAGAAAGTTTTCAGAACACTAACACTGATCTCTGTTCTGGTTTTATGAGACAAGGCCTGGACAGTCAAGTCTGGACTTGAACTTACAATCCACTTGTCTATTAAGTGCTGCATATAGGTGTGCACACCCAGGCTCAATTCAGAGTCCTTTGTATTTCCAAAGCAGCATGTACTTCATGTACGCGATGCACAAGTTTGTAAGTGTAAAACCTTAGTATTCATCCTAGAGATATCTTTCTTTAAAATATATTGGGATAGCTCATTTTTAAAACATAATATACAAATCAGAAAAGTGGGGAAATAGGTATCAACAATAATAAATGCAAAATGCTTAATAATATTATATTATTATATTTTTACTCCATAGAAACAAATATAGTTTTAAAACACTAAAGAGAAAGAATTCTCTAAGTTATTCAAACTTTCTAAGTAATGAACTTGACTATGAAGCTAATTTTCAATATCTTAAAAATAAGATATCGTAAGACAAGTATGAACATGAATTAATAGTAAGATGGCCTCCATGTTAGTTTGCATCTACTGACACTATTTATATGAATTTGGACAAAACTCCCACATACCGTTTTGTTTTTACTGATCTGTGATGGCTACTGCATTTATTTTCTCTAAAGCATAAGTGGTGTAAACTATCCATATAATCAACAAAAATACAAACGAACAAATCATCCAATTGTAGTAAAGGGACGCCTAATGTCCGCACACTTTAGTACATACTCAGTAAGTACCTTTTTAAATCAAAAATTTTAAATGCGTATTTCATTATGTCCTTAACAGAAATGACAGTATTTAATGACTTCTGTCATATTATCTTCAACATGCTTTTGTAGCAATCCTAAAAGCCTCTCCAACTTACAGAATTCAAATGAGATGCACACAACTGGACAACCTCCCAAAGTAGAGTCCACCCAGTCCCATTGTAATATGTGCAACAAGAATAAATGTGTTTACTTTGTCCAGAGTTTGAGAAATGCTGGATCCAGCAAAGCTTTTACTATTCTAGTGGTCCACATCAGGCTGTCCACGCGCTCCTGCACACTGTGACATCAAGGGGAACTGTGGTTTGGCTGTGGTTGGGAGGGATTTAAGACCATTAAAGAGTGGGGCCCGGAAGGCCCAGCATTGGGGACCTAGCTTTTAGAGGACTTAGCAAAGCCTTTGTAGCACCCTCCTTAGTTTCATCGTACAGTAGAAAGTTACTGCAAACACTGTATTTGTCCCTGACTCACTCTGTGGTTTATTCTCTTATGTGTGCTTGCACACACACACACATACACACACACACACACATACGCATGCACGCATGCACACACACAAATTGAAACAACCATTCTGTCCTTGACATTTTGTCACTTTCCAAAACTCTGAGCTAAAAAAACCCTATTTTTCCCCATAAGCACTCAGCCTCAGAGTCTCTTAATTTGGCAATGGAAAACAAATCACTTTGAGTATTTCCTAAAATCCATCAATTTCCAGGAAAGTTGATTCCACAACCTGTGTATTTCCAAAGTATGAACTACTGGTTTTTAAAAAATCCTTTAGTAATGCTAATATGGATAGTAAGACCAACAAAATACTCTGACCACTTACTAACAGTGAGCCTTCAGTCGCTCTCTAGACAAGTGAACTCAGAGGACTAGTGTTTTAGGACTCTAGAGGGCAACTCCTTACCTCCACACTCTTCTATGATCTCAGCTATTGTGCTTGCTTCATCACCAGCCATTATCAGGATGTTTTTTAGACCATCTAGAACCACCTGCACCACTTGAGAATCTTTGACTGACAGTAAGTTACAGAATGGTGGTATTACGTTCTGTTGTACAAGGTATTCAACCTAGACAATTCAAGAGAAGGAATATCTTTAATATATGTAATTCTCTTTTCCCTCTAAAAACTGCAGTACCAAGACAAAAACATTCAGTAAATTATAAAAATAAGAAAGAAGTGCCCTTGCTGAAATTAATAAGGTGACAAGGTAAATTTTCTCAAACTCACTTGATCTTTTCTGCCACTTATCGTTAAGTTGCTAATTGCCCAAGCAGCTTCCTTTTGTGTTCCGAAGTCTCCCTAAAATGTAAAAACAATTTCACAAAATAAGTTCTGTATCCGCAAAGCCTGGGCGGTACTAACCTAAGATAACGAGTGAGTTCGTCTACGACCGACCTTGGCGAGCTGGTGAATGATCATGGGGATCAGCCCGGCGTCGATCACGGCTTGGACCTGCTGCTGGTTGCCTGCGGTTATATTGGAAAGGAACCACACCGCCTCCTGTAGTGAACAGAACACGGACCACTTTTATTGAAAAAGCTACCTTTAATGTTTTTATTTTTCTCTTTAGTATTTTAAATAGTTGATAACAAAATCTCCCGAGTAGTGTTAAGGTGACTAAAAAGTGGTTGTGCAAGGCTGCCCTTTTAACTTTACTTCCTATCGTTGTATGCGAGTCTGGCGTGTGTATGTAAGGGAAGGGACGCGCACATCCATGCCACGGTGCGTGTGTGCAGGTCAGGTAACTTCTAACTTTTGAGACTGGTTCTCTCCTTCCATCATGTGGTTCCAGAGATCCAACTCAGGTTGTCAGCTTTACAAGGCAAGCATTCTACCTACTATTTAGCCAATTCAGACTTCCCATTTAAGTAAAGAAGGAAGCTTCCATTCATGATACTTGTGTGTCCACTAAACCCAGTGTTTAATAATCTGTAAGCCTACTTTAAGCTATACATTATTCTAAGTAGTGGTGATACAACAGCAAATAAAACAGACCCAAACTTTTATCCAGAGTTGTCTTGGCTCATTTTGAAAGGCATACCTGAAGACTGGAATTTCCAAATACTTGAAAAAACTACTTTTACTACAAGATATTTATTTTATTTTAAAGCATTAGGTCAGGGGAGAAGGCTCAGTGGGTCAGGGGCCTTCCACGAGAGCATGAGGACCTACATCCTCAGGACCTCAGCATCTATCTATGTGAGACACATGGTGGCCAGCATCTATAGCCAGTCAGCTGGAGAGAAAATGAAACCCTAATTATACTGTAAAGTACAGCCATAAGAGAAAAATAGTTTAAAGGGTCCTCAAAAAACTACCACACAATTACTGTGATTCAGCAACTTCTAGCTACATCAGAAAGGTTAAGTAAACCAAGAACTTTAAACAGTTACCGATATATCAGTGTTTTCTGCAATTTTGAATAGCCATGAGGTGAAAACAATCCCACTGTCATTTAACAGGTAAATGAGAAAAATGTGGTATACACATCCAACAGAATGACTTATTCAGCCATACAAGCAAATCAAGTCAAGGTTCGGGAGGTAGCTGAGTTGGTCAAGTGTCTGCCATACAAGCATGAGCAGCTGACTAGATCTCTAGCATCCATCTTAAACCTCAGCTCAGTGACACACATCTGTAACCCAAGCACTGGAGAGGCAGAGACAAAAGGATCTGCAGTGCTCAGGTCCAGTGAGAGCCATTACTTCAAAACACAAGGTGAGAGCTAGAGAGATGGCTCCATGGTAAAGAGCATGACCTGTTCTCCCAAACCAGAGTCCAGCTCCTAGGAACCACTTGCTGCTTCTGACCTCCGCCGGCATCTGCGTTTATATAATGTACAGAGCAACTGAGTAAGGTAACTGACGCTGACCTTGGTCCTTTGCCCTCACGCACACACAGAAATCTATTAAATAAATAAACATTCTATTAAATGAATGAACTTTTAAAACATGCTATGTGAAACAAGCCATAAAACTACTTAAGTTCTTAACTATCTACTGTCCAATTCAAAATAAATGTGTGTATATATTCAAAACTTCAAAAGAAAATTTTTATGATCTTTGAAAGAAGGTATGACACCCTAAGGTCTATTCTTATGTTGTAGAAGATTAAATTATCAATTTTTAAAAAAATACCAGTTATTTTTGTGAGAGATTTTATATATGTATTTTTTGTATACTGGTTAATAATTTAATAATTACTGATACTGCTCAACCTATTTAAACATAAATAGTGCAAATATTCAATATCCTTTATTCTGTGATGAGAGTAGGACTAAAGGAAGCACACGTTAAAACAGTGGTAAAAGATTTCTCAGCTGGAGAGTTATGACTCTGAATCAGAATAAACACTAGAATAGCAAAGGACACCATTACAGACAGGAGGACAAACAGTACCTGCCTTTACCTTATTTATTTTCTCTTTCGGGTGTGACAAGAGGTTTGGGAAGTGGGACAGGACATCGCAGTTGAGAACCACCTGGGTCTGCTCATCAGTGCCAGTCACTATGTTCCCAACTGCTCTGAGTGCTGCAGTCTGAAGGAGGAATAAAACGTTTTAAGGATGTTTATAATGAAATTGTTGTTTCTGTCTTTTTCATTAACTCTTGAGAGACTGTGAGGAGCAAAAAATTAACATTTATTCCATCCCTAAAACAAAGCCATAAGCAAGCCAAGCAATGACTTTTAAACAATAATTTCTTGTGGAAAATTATGGAACTCCACAAAAAAACTTGCTAGAAAAGTTTTTTAAATAGCGAAAACTAAAAATCATGAAGTCCCACCTTTACAACAGTTCTTATTCATCACTAAACAGGTACCATAGACTTTAATATTGTCCTGAATCAGCATGCATTTGTGTCTACCATGTCATATATAACCTTGCATTTAATATATTTAATGTCATTCTGGGTCAGCATTTATTTTTACTTAGTAGAGCATTTGGCAGAGAAGTATGATGAGCAGAGTCAACAGGTATGCCAGTTAGGATACTACTATCCCAAAGACAGAGAGTTAAGGAGAGGCAGACTGAAGACTTCAGTGAGAAGAAAAGGGACCTGTAACAGAGCAGGATGAAGGAAGAGGCTAAGCATTCAACAGAAGGCATAGAGAAGGAACCCAGGAATACAGCAGAAGGGATGAAGGAGAACACAGGCATCAGATATGTAGTATGCTGTCTCCTAACAGGATACTAGAAAAGCAATCTGTGGAGATCAGCAGTTTTATTTCTGTCTGGTTGGGTTCAGAAGATAGGTTAGGGCACCCTGAGGTGCATGCTGTTGAATTTAACTAAGTACTGGTTGTAGAAGGTTGGTCATATGAATAATTTAATATGAAAAAAATTACAATACTTACTTGAACTTTGACTTCCTGGTGGCTCAGAAGGGGCACGAGGAAGGGCACAACCCCTGAATCAATAACCATCTGTATCTGCTCATTCCCTCCGTCTGTCAAGTAGGACAGCGCCCAAACAGTGTCTACAAGAATCTACAGAAAGCAAAAACAGGAAAAAGATATTCGAGGAATTGTAACAGAAAAAGGTTTGTTTTAACTTGGTGGTGAGGCATCCTTGTACTGATAGATAGAAACCCTATCTTTCAGTGTTTATCTGAGATCACCCTTCATAAACATGAGAGAAGTCTAGGATGCTTCTTTTCCAGTTTCTGACTTTATGTACTATGACTATATATACCAGATAGATAAAAATAAAAATAAAGGGCTGGCAAGACAGCTTCACAAGCAAAGAGTTTGCAAGCTAGCCTGGTGAGCTGAGTTCGATCCTTGAAAGTCAGATAAAGGTGGAAGGAGAGAATCAACTAGACAAAGTCATCCTTTGACCACCACATAGGTGCAGAGCTCAGACATAGACATAACACACAGAAATAATAACAACAATAAGAATATATTGTTACACAATAATAAATAATAAATTGTTAAACAAGAAGTAAATTCTCCCTGGGCCCAAAAATTAGGTACTAAAATAACTGTGATCTACTTCATGTACAGTATGAGGCCAAAACATTGTGCTGTTTCAAGTCTAGTAGAAGACCCCAATAATAATCGCGCATCTACTTTACTGGTTTTTAAGTATGTTCAGTGACAGGACCTGCACACAGTTCCTTCCCAGACCCTGGATTACCACACTCAAACACCTATTTTCACATAGAGATCTTTTATTAAGAGGGGAAGAAAAGTAAAGTGACTGATTTCTAACTGAGGTAGCAAACAACCTTCCAGGTGTGACTCTTACGAGAAAGGGGTGGTGGGTGCCTCTGTTAGAATTGGGGTGGGATATGGTTTGGTTTGATTGAGCATGCTAATTAGGGTGGCTTTTGATTGCTGGACTTCAATACTGTGACAGTTAGACATTGGCAATTAGCCATAAGAATGAGTCTGGCCCAAGAAAGTATCCAAATAAAAGAACAGACCTTGGTGGCTACCTTAGGGGTATGAGCCATGGTTTACAAGGGAAGAAGAAGAAGGGGACATCCTGCTAGCACTGCTTGCCATGCTTGGGCCTGATAAAGCCCTTCATTCAGTAGGACAATTTTCCTGACTAATAAAAGTGAATATGTTAAGGAATGGCTTGGCACTTGACCTTGACACAGGCCCTCAAATGAAAAGCAAGAAGCACAATCACGTTGTGCCGACTGTGATAGCACGCATCTGTGACTGCCAATGCTGAGGAGACAGGAGTAAAAGTCATCTTCCGCTACCTAGTGAGAGTGAGCAACCTAGGCTGCATGCCATGAGACTCCAAAACCCAAATTAAGCCTCACCCTCATCCAACTGAAGTTTTCAACCATGAGAACAAAACCATACAGGGTAAATGCTTATAGGATCTAAAAAACTGATTCCTAACACAGAACTGGCATGTGATCTCCCTTGGCATCTTCTGAGGCAGAAGCACCACTCAACCCATTTGAAATCCAGAGACCTTCCTATTAAGGGTCCAAATTAACGGTATCTGTGGCCCAAAAGTAAAAGCAGCAACTGAATTTATATTATCTGTTAGGAAAGCATGTGAGTCAGAGACGCATGACACACATAATCTTTATCTTTAGCATTACTAAGAACCATGCGAACAATTTCAAATTACCTGTAAGAAGAAAACACATAAATACTAGTTTGGATCTGGATTATGCCGAGTGTGACATGAGGTGAGGAGTGAAGAATGAGAAAGGGGGGGAAGAGAAACAATTATGAACATGTTTGAAACAGAAACTGTCAGGGGGGCATTTCAGAGGTGAAAATCAAAATGAGCTCAATAGCTGCATCAAATGAAAGATTAGAAATATAATCTAAGTGTAGTGGTTAGAATAAGGACGGCCCTCATGGGGTCATATATTTAAATGCTTAGTCATCAGGGAGTGGCACTACTCTCAAAGGATTAGAAGGGATGGCTTTGTTGGAGTAGGTATGGCCTTGTTAAACGGACTGTATCATAGGATGGGCTTTGAGTTCCAAAAGCCCAAGCCAGACCCCTTCTCTCTCCTTGCTATCTGAGCATCTGGATGTAGAACTCTTCTCTAACACCATGTCTGTTTGCTCCCTGCCATGATGACAATGGAGTAAACCTCTGAAACTGTAACCAAGCCCCTCTCTCATCCTACATATCAACCTAAGCATATCTCATCTCCCCCCACACTTCCTTATTTCCTAATCCTTAACTCAGCACTAGCTAATTTTATTGTGTCTACCAAAAATGTACCACTAACCTGCATTCTCAACTGTATAATCCCCCTAAAATCTGTACTTTCCTTACAGAGTGTGAGTTATGAATATAGAATACAATTTTAACTACTTATTCCTAACTCTGCTATCAACAAGAGGCTATGTGACACTTAATATTTTATCCAAGGCCCTGCCTATATGATCTACAATGTCCATCTTATCCAATTTAAATTTTATGTGTCAAGAGGAGCTGTCATAAGAATATCCTTCAGAATGAAGTTTTACTAATTAGGAAAGAGACAGCAAGAAAGCCTCAACAACCACAAATGGGGCTGGGAGATGGGGTTGGCCTTGAAGTAAAAGTGACAGAGCATAGGCAGGCAACAAAGAGAGCCTCCCCTTCAATTCCCAAAGGAGTCTCAGCAGGAGAGTTAAAGGACACATAAACTATGACAGATGTCCCAAAGCAAAGTGCCCTAAAAAAAAATCCTCAGAACAAAGAGATTTTCTGATTCTTATAGGTTGCCAGAGGGGTGGGCAGACTTTTCATCATGTGAGACAGTGTGGCAGGATCTATGCACATGGGCAGGAAGTAGGTAGAACCATGAACTTACCTTGCAGTTGCTAGAGAAGGGGTGGTAACACAGCAACAGAGTGCTTTCTTACCAACTTTCTACTGGGTGGTGGGTAAGGGCTCCTTTCCCTGCCTAGGCTGGAGACATAGCAGGTACCCGTCAGTCCTTTGTTATAAGGGAGGACAACAGGGGATGTGGCCTGATTTCAGGGAGAGAAGGAGGCAGCTAGCAGGTCTGTGTGTGTTATACCTCTATAAACTGCTTTGCTGTTTCTGCATCCCTTGCTTCCAAAGCATCAATAAGAAATTCCTTAGGGTTGAGTGTTAGCATTTTTTCTGAAATACAGCTTTGCCTGTGAAATCTTATACAATGTCCATGTTTTCAACAGTCCCTCATAGTCTGTAATTCCTCCATCTATGCTGGAAAATACTGTCACAGAACAAGTTCTAAATTCTAGTCACGTCTCTTCCCTTAGCCATTCCTACCACTACTGCCCATACTTCAAGCCTGTTATGAAAAGAAAACAGCTCTGCTTACATAAGACTCCCGCACTACAAGTCATACGTTTTTCTCAGCGGTCTGTTACAAATATCAACTCTCATGTGTTACACATATAAATGTATCGCTTACCTATCCAAAAACCTTTTAGAGGCCTCACTCATTACCAGGCAAAAACCCAAAGTTTTTAAACACAGGAGCCAAGATTGCAGATAAACTCCACATCAAGCTTTTGAGTTATTACCTTCTTGTAGTCTATAAAACCTCCATGTACTCAAGATCTCAATACACTTCCTAGTGTTCCTCAAATGATGTTCAACCAGCAAGAAAACTACTCAAAACAACTCTGACTTCAGATAGAAATACTGCCTCGTAGACTTTTATAACTAAGTGTTGACATAAGTGCATAAAACAGTGTCCCACGTATTGTAAAGCAAAGATGGACATCATCCTGACCGTTTCTGTCACGCTTTCCTTCTACTTTCAATGCAACAGTTGTTAGGCTTTTTGTACATTTTGTTTTGAAACAAGCTCTCAAATAACTCAAGCTGGCCTTGAACTCCTGTTCCTTCTCCTCTGACTCCCAAGTGCTACGATTACAGGTGCACACATCACTCGGGGCTCTTATAATGTTCACTGCAAATGTTACTTCTTTGGTGACAGTTTGCATGCTTGGTTAGACTGGTTTGGTGTGGCTTTTGAGACAGGGTTTCGCTGTGTAGACCTAACTGGGTGATTTTTTTAAATTTGCCAAATAAAATTATATGTACTTTCACAGTCAGCACTTTGGTTATTTCTCTATTATACTTTCACACCATATTGTGTGTTTGTGAGATCATGGCATAGGCCATGAATTTGGCTTCAATTCTGTCATGGCAATTATTCATTGTATGACCACAGTGGCTTATAAAAATTCATCTGTCCTGGAACTCACTCTGTAGAGCAGGCTGGCCTCGAACTCAGAAATCCACCTGCCTCTGCCCCCCGAGTGCTGGGATTAAAGGTGTGCGCCACCACTGCCGGCAAATATTAATACTTTTAAAAACACTGTAACAGTTCCCTCAAACTTGTGGGGACAAGTTCTAAGACCCCACAAGGATGCCTAAGACAGCAATGTATGTATGTATGTATGTATGTTTGTATTGGGTTTTTTAGGGGGGGTTGTTCAAGACAGGGTTTCTCAGTGTAGCCCTGGCTCTCTTAGATCTCCCCTCTGTAGACTAAATTGGCCTCAAACTCAAGAGATCCACCTACCTCTGCCTCTTGAGTGCTAAGATTAAAGGCATATGCCACTCCAGCCTGGATACAATATTTTCTTATACACAGATATCTGTGATAGTCCAATTTATAAATGAGGCAGATTAAAGCATTAATAATAATTGATAAAATAGAGCAATTATAGCCATATTCTATAACGTATTGATATTTTTTATCTAACATTTTAGGACTGCAGTTGACTACAGGTGACTGAAGTCTGTTGGGGCTGGTCTTGTGCCCTGTGTATTCATATACTGAGTTCTGTGCCCCAAGACCAGGCTGTAGTATGGACGTGGGCATTGTTTGACCAAAGAGCTGTAAAGAATGCTCCCCAATAACGTCTCATTTGTTAATAATATGCTTGAGCCTGTGACTGGACAGGAAAGAGAGGAAGGTGAGACTTGAGACTGAGTAGGGGACTCAGGTAGGGACCACAAGGAGAAGGAACAAAAGGAGAGGGAGGTGGCCATTAGTTGGGATGAACCTTGAGCACAAGGCCAAGAGAAGTCTGCTCTGAGGGCAAACAACTATAGCAGAAGCTGCCCAGAAGACACTAATTTGGTAAGTAACGGAGCATTCAGGTGGGTTTTAACAGTGTGAAAGGATTGGTATAGCTCAGAACCTGCCCAGCATAGTGCCAACAGCTTCATTAATAAATTATACTGTTTCTATATCATTTTCTTGGGAGTAGAATGGGCAAAAGTGGGGCAGAGAAACCCCTCAAAAAATTACTTCAATAGAAATTTTGGAAAGTGAAATCACAGAGAAACTGCTGTTCTTAATCATTCCGAGGATCAAGAAATCAGCACCTCTACTGACAAAAAGATTAAAAACAGGAATTACATCAATCTGATTTAAACTTACTCTCATTCTCCAACCCCTCCTCGATCCCCCCTACACACTCTCAGACAAAGAGAAAATATACTCTAGCACTCCTTTAAAAACCCTCGTGGCCCCATCAAAAGTCAGCTCCCACACTGACGCCGCTTTACTCACGTTTATGTCCGTGTGGTAGATGAGGACACATAAAGCTGGCAAAATCTGAGGGAAGAAGATAAAGAGTGACACTAGAGTTGATAGGCATGTCTTTGTAAAAACAAACAAATTATGACAGAAAAAGCAGTAATTACTTAAAGCACAATGTGAACATTTTTGAATATTTTTAAAAAGAATAAAAATTATAAACTCACTCTGAAAAACCAAAAAGCTATTTATTTCACATGTCTAATTAAAAGAGCTAAATAAATCTGACAGGAACTAATACTCCTTAAGAGAAATTAAATTACTTCCTTTATGACATAAAATGAGCAGAATGGAGATGTCAGCACACAGGCACACATTATGGATAGTTCAGAGAAATTACTGTTCTCAGTTATCATTGTCTAAATTTCTGTTCAATAAGCTGTTTCAGTAAAATACTTTAGTCAAGAAAATTACAACCAGTTCAAGGTAAAAGGTTTGTTGACCCTAGGTCCTAACAGACCTTTCACAAATTTACAGCAAATGAAAAATGCCTCCTACGGACTCATACTATCGGTGTGGTAACAAAAGGTGCAAACACTGGATAAAGACACAGATTTACTCACTCTACAGCCAAGTAAATAAAGGTTTTATAGGATTTTTAAAAATTTAATGTATGCCACATTTCCAAGAACATCAACTGTCATAAACCAATGGGCTGAGTGCAGTCACTCAAATCATTTGCATACTTTGTAGCGTAAGGAATCCACAAGGCAGCATCACAGTGAGAAAGGGCTTCTTCCTCCTTCTCGTATATGAATCCTTTTCTCTTCAGGAAATGTCATTAGGAAATAAGCATTAGAATGGACAGACATTCCTTTTGCTACTGGACGACACTCAGCTTCGAAATATGGTGTGTTATACTTAAAATCAGAAGAACCTTCAGACTTTCAACAAAATCAGAATATGTTCATTATATTCCCTGTGCAAGAATACCTAAAGCATAAACAGGGAAACAAACCATCTCGCCTTACAATTCTGCATTTACCTCCTGAACTGTCTCCATAGGCGGTGGGGGGTCTTTATTCCTGCAGAGATTGACAATGACCCATGTGACGTTCCGAAGGAAGGTGATGGGAATGGAGGGGTTGATGAAGGACAGAAGAGGTTTGACAACTCCCAGTGATATGACATAATCTCTACATTGAGGACCATCACCTACAGAAATGAAAATTGTATTTAAAAAAAAAATCACAGTCAGGATGAGAAAGTCTGAAATGTGTGCAATGGCTCATGTTGGGACACTGATGCCCTATGTTTCCTCACCAGTCAGACATCAAGCATTGCTTCCCGAGATTTTGATTTTGGGGAACACAAATTTAACCACTACTGACACAAATGATATAGCCTTTTGTGCCTTTTACACGTAAGTGCTACCTTAGAAGTTTAGGAATACAGTCAACTCACAAGAAAGTCAGAGGAAACATAGTGTGTAATGGCTATGCCAATGTGGGAAAAAAGTTAATTTAATATTCTCAACTAAAGCCTTTCAAACCTAAAGTCAACTTACCTATAATGTTTCCCAACGCCCACACGGCTTGTTCACAAACATTCTGGTGTGGGGAGTGGAGGAGTCTCAGAAAGAGTGGTACTGCATCTGTATGTAAGAAAAACTGGGTTATCTAATGGGTCCACAGATTTCAGCCCAAGTAATTCAATAAAATATTCAAGAGTCAGATATACACTACAATTGACCAATTACAGTTCACTGCACAAATTTGGCATGAATACATAGAAATAAGTAGTATCAGTACTTTTAATTTGGTAATACTTGAGCAATATACAGCATCAAACAGAACCTAAAGCATGCTACTATGCCATCAACTTAAAAATAAAAAAAAATAAAGAGCACAAAATCTTCCCTGTAATTCATGTTTAAAAAGTTCCTATCCCAAACATGTATCCTTAAAGCATAATACTTACTTTCAAGGTAATTCCAATGCCTCAGACAGGATTAACCAGAAGCAATCAGATTTACCAAATAATTTAAAGTAATCTTATTTATTCTTCTTCCTATCTTTCTGTTGTTATATGTATGGGTGTTTTGCCTACATGTATATGTCTGTGCACCACTAGTGCCTGTGGAGGCCAGAAGAGGGTGTCTAGTCCCCTAAACCTACAGTCAGAGCCGGCCGTGATAGCATGTGTACACTGGGAATGGAGCCTGCGTCTCCCGGAAGAGCAGCCGATGCTCTCAACTGTGGAGCCATCTCTTTGGCTAACTTTCTCATTCTGCTATACCTTATACCCACCTTCAGCATAAGTTCCCATTTTCTTAAACGTCTACTCTGTGTTAGCTCTAGATTAGCCAGCTTCACTGTACCCTAGATACTTAACTTGCCCTTTTTATCGTAAATAATTCTGACTTTAACAGAATGCGTCACTGTAAGTACACATCGTAGCTCTTCTGAAGAACTAGTCACTACCACCATCCACTTCACGTGCTCATCACCCCTCAAAGAGCTCTCCATCCCTAGCCATCAACGTCCATTTCCTCTTCTGTTGTTATTCAGTTCCCCAAAGCTAGGCAACCATTAAAGCTTGTCTTTTCTACGTACGACTTGCCTAGTCCAGACATTTCAGAGAAATGAAATCACACCGCATGTGATTTTTTTTTAAACGTCTGGCTTTCGTAACTTTCAAGTTCATCTATTTCACGGGTATTGTTGCTTTATTCTTCTAGACTGTTAAATACTATTTGGTTCCATATATTTTATTGTCCCATTAACAATGAACTTCTGAGAAACTGACTGGCTGCTCTGTGAGCATCCTACACACGCTTTCTCTCCCACTTCATCTAGGAGTAGAACTGTGGGACACATGGTCAACTCGAGCAGAACTTTTCAAAAAGCTAATATTCAAGGCATTTTAAATTTCCATCACTGATGAACTCAGTTTAAGATGGAGATGATGAAAATAAAGTACTATATAATTAACTTTACTTCCTAATTCTATTAAAAACATGTTCACTACTACAACACCAAGTTGAAAAAGTTTTTAAGAGCTGTAGTAACTTTAGCCACAAAATCATAGTAACTTACTTGAAATAAGCAAGGTGTGGAGCACACACCTTTAATCTCAGTGCTCAGAAGGCAGAGGCAGGCTGATCTGTGAGGCCAGCCTGGTTTATATAACAAGTTTCAGATAAGCCAAGTAAGGACCTGTCTCACGATTAAAAAAAAAAAAAAAAAAAACTTAACCACTGTGTGAGCCAGGTGTAGAAACACCTGTAATGGCAATACTCAGGATGCTGAAGCAGGAATATCCCGTATTTAAGGGCAGGCTAGAACTACAGAGAAAGCTCAAAGATCAGCTCTGGTCACACACAGGACCCTCTCTATGAAGCACCACTCCAAACAACCACCCGCCATAAGACGAAAGGCCTGACCTACTCAGCATACTTAGAAGGTACTGAAACAAGATACTTCAAGTCCTGTTACTACGATATGGTCTCTACCCAGAAACATAAAAAGTCTATTCTCTTTTTTGTTCCAAAATTACAATTATTTTGTAACAGTTTAATAATATCGAAAAGATAAAAAGATCATTAAAGTAACACAAAAATTTATACCTACTTCAAAATATTCTAAGGTAAAATTCAGTTTTTAGTATAAAAACTATTATAATTATTTTTAAGAAAAAGATTTGACTTACTCGACTGTACAACAGCTTGAGTTTGTGCAGAAGTTCCTGATGCTATATTAGTTAATGCCCAAGCAGCTTCAAACTGTAATGAAGGACTGTTAAAAAACAAAAATCTTTTTAGCCATGTAACCACCCCGTAACTTGTGAGCCCTAACCGCCTTACTTGTCCTTGAATTTTACTTTGCTATATCCACCACCAGCTGCACCTATCCATCTGACCACCTGACTGCTTCCCAAAGCCAGTCACTACAAATTGCCTTCTTTATGCCCACTGAGAGGTGCAGCAATAAGACAAACACATCTCTTGGCTCGTCCTTGCCCATAGACATCTAATGAATGAATCAGGACTTCATGTCCTGAATAGTCCTTGCATTTACAGAGTGACCCACTATCACTGTATAGCCAAAGCCCTTACAACCTCACTTTAATCCCAGCTGTAGACTCCAGACTAGTCTGGACTGGAACCCACCGGAGCCCACTACACCATCTGGGCTGTATTACAAAATGTTACATTACAGGCCTGAATAATTCCTTAGGTAAAGCATTATAATTTGAGCCAGTCATGGAAGATCTAACAAAAAAAAAAAAAGTGAATTTGCTTTCCTAAATTGGATTTTAAACGGTAGGCGCTGACAACCTACATTAAAAAGGGTATCATAGGTGCAATGATGTACGGATGGTAAGAACCATTAATAAAGTTAAGGATGTACAAAAACGAAGCTGAACATAAATGTTGGCAGGCGGGAGCAGTCTCTCAAATTCTAAGCTTCAGAACTTAAGAGTTGGTTCTGTTGAGAAGGGGAATAAAGGCAGCTATGATAACGCACACCTTTAGTCCCAGTATTTGGCAGGTGGATCTTTAGGAGTTGGAGGCTAGCCTAATCTACATAGTGAATTCTAGGCCAGCCAGGGATACACAGTAAGAACCCTCTCTCCAGAAAAAGAGGGGGGCAGGAGGGAGGGTAGAACAAAAGAAAAAGACAGACAGACAGACAGAAAAAAGGAAAAATAATGGAAAAAATAAAAGGGTAAAATTTTTGATATGAAGGAAGCAAAGGATGGCCTGAGCTGCAGAGCAAATTCAAAGTGGCCGACCCAGGTCAGTGAGTAAGACCACATCTCAAAAGCAAAAGCAATGGCACGAGATATAGTCCAAGGTCAGGATACCTGCTTGTCCTGCATGAGGACCCAGTAATGAGGTGGGGAGGTAGGGAACGGGGTCAGAGTCAATGGCATATAAAATGAATAAAGAGTTAAAGACTGGCATAGGAGAGAGCCATTAAAAAGAAGTTAAAACAGACAGACAGACGAGCACTGACAGGAAGAACACTGGAATAGAAAGGCAGACAGCCAGCAAAAAGACTAAAATGAGCCGAAAACTAGGAAATAAGAAAAACCTGCCTATATAAACACTGAACAAGTAGAGAAACAAACAATCAGATACAGCAGCGGTGTAGATGGGAAGCGCACATTCCATGTCAGAAAGAGCGAGCAGAAAATGGAACAGACAAGAGCTGACACAACCAAGAAGGCAGGGAACACGAAGTAAGAGAGGGAGACCAGGGCTAGGAACGTTAAAAGGATGGGGAGAGAGGAGGTGACAGGCGATCTGCACTACCACAAACTGCAAGTGGGAAGTGTCAATAAGCAGTTAAGGAGTGTTGACAAAATACTGGAAATGGGAGCCATGAACTGGAAAATGAGACGATAAAAAAGTAAACTTGTAGGGCCAAGGTAAATCTTCCCAAAGTCATGTGAAAAAAGAACAAGATATAAAAACAGCTGAAGGAAGGAAATAAACAATACAGAATATTTTGTATAAATGATGTACATTTCCTCACAACCACCTAATTTTTACAGAAGAAATGTCTGAGGCTCAAAAATCAACACCAAGTCTCGATTTAGACCAGGGTATATATGGCTATAAGTCTAACATGATCTTCTACACTGGTAACATAGCTCTCCAAGAAAAATCATGAAGCCATTATCTAAAGCACTGGCAATGTTCTATTATTTATACCACACCTTGGGCAATAGTTCTAAAATCATTGTTAAGTTGTTTATATTTTGTCCTATGTTTTGCTTCACAGACATATCCACACAAATAAATCTATGTCAAAGACTGGAACAAACAGACAGGAGTGGGAAGAACAGAACTGGAAATCAAAAACAAAACGGAGCCTTAGTGGTGGCTGTAAGATGGAATTTAATCTAAATAGCTGGAATAAAATTTATCTCTACTCAAATAAACCCTGATATGGAAACTATATAGCAGGTTTTAAGATATTAAGTACATTTTAATGAAAATGTCTCTTGATCCCAAAGAGACTAAGATTTTCCAGACCTCACAGCAAAGTTAATAAGATCACTTAAGACTATGTACTTAGCCTATCTTACTATGCACACAACCTGTTTGAATTTAACTTACCTTTAAGAAAATACGGTAACTAACCTTACCATGTCTAAAGCATAGCTTTAATTGTAGGTTATACACTCTTCCACACTCTTTCCTTCTCATTCTTTCCCTCTATCCCTCCCCCTCTCTCCTTCTCTCTCTCTGTGTGGTGGGGGACAGATTGAAAACAACCAATATCCACCATAAATGTTGGTAACACCTTGTAGATATGGCTTGGTCATGTGTTTGCAGTGCTGTTTGCTGGGTCAGTTGGGAGCAGTGAAGTGACTTCTTCCTTTGCAGACCTGTTAAAGATTTCTGTAGACAATTCACCATCCCTTTCCCAATGCCTGTATTCTGTGCTATTCAATCAATACAGAGCAAAGCTCTTTGTTAGGGACAGACACAAGGACATGGACAGATCCTGAGATTTAGACACATATAGACCAGACAGCCAGCAGGGACAATCAGACACTCATAACAGGCAGACTACAGATAAGCCAGTCACTGCAGTGTACAGATCGAAGACAGAGAGAGAATAACAGAAAGCGCACAATTTGGCTCACTCTTGATCCAATTAACTTAAAGGAAGCATCTCTGTTTTCATCCCATCAAGTACGTTTCCTTGAATGCATTAACAGACACAGCTAAGGCCCAGAGGCAGAGGGAGGATTGCAGCTACTGGGGAAGCATAAGTGTTCTCAAATACACGGCCCTCAGTGGCAACCCCGTGGACCACTATTTTTACTATACTAAAAATTTCTTGGACATTTAGCAAAATATCTCATTTCAGTCTGTATGTTCTAGATGTAAAAATAGTATTCGTTTTAAAGAGTTCCAAATTCCAAACCAAGTTAATTCAAACTGAGGAAGTTTAATGGGCAGCCCTGAGAGATGTCTATACATAAACGGAAACGGGACAGCAGTTCTCCAAGATGCCACGGACTACACTCCCCTTCTCTTCTGGATAAGCACAGGGTGCCCTCACCCGATATGGGATAACTAACCAGGGCTGGAGTGCTATTAAAGACTAGCCAAAGGGTCAGTGATCAGCTGGACTATTCCCAGGGTAAGGACAAGTCACATGGTTCTGGAAACCATTCATGCTGACTAGTCATGAGGCTAATCTATATATAGACTCATAGGCAAATGGTGACTCAAATACTATTTGTGATGTTTAAATACCATCACAGGGGAAGAAAACTGCATGGAAATAAATGACAATTTAAAAAAACAGAGGGCTAAGGATATATAGCTCAGTGGCAGAGAACCTGCTTTGAATGCTCAAGTTTGGTCTATAGCACCTCAAAAATAAAACAAATCTAAGTTTAGTAAATGCAAAACACCATTGAACACTTTGGTAAAATATCAATTTTAAATTTTAAGTTAACTGAAGAAAGTGAGTAGGCAAATTCAAACTTACTTATCATCCCTTTCTAGACATTTGACTAGAATTGGTAAAATCCCAGATTTTATTAGGTCATCAATTGGTGGATTTCTGTCACTGGATAATAGTTTCCTATAAAAAAAAAGAAAGAAAGAAAGAAAGAAATTGCTATGGCTCAAACTATGAACATGAACATACCCCATTACCCCATTTCTCCACGGTAAGCTGTACCTCCCTTGGAGGTACAAATCATCTCTTACCTTGCTGCCTGCACAGCATTCAACTGGACTACGGGATTATCACTTGTGGCATTCTGCAACAACAAGTGTATATTTCAGACATTTTAAAAAGAAGAAACTATTTCAAAACATTTCAGAATGACAGTATTAAATTAATAACATACCTGTAATATAGCTTCTAGTGTTACATTTTGCTTAAAAAGAAAGAAAGACAGTTCAGCAGAGAATATTAACAAAACTATTTATTAGTCTATCTGGTAATGATTTAACATGCCTTGTTATTACCATTATCAATTTTTTCTTAAATTTAAAATAATTTTCCCCTGGCTGTAACGAAAATATTTACAGGCACATTATAAAAATGCAGGTAACTTACTGCTTTAAAATCAGCATCAACATCTGAATCTTCTAAGCTTTCTTCTTGGGGAACATTTCTCTTTTTCAGTAAGTGTTCGTCTCTTTTGTTCTGAAAGACAATCAATAAAAGCTTAAGAACTCGCTGGGCAGTGGTGGCGCACGCCTTTAATCCCAGCATTTGGGAGGCAGAGGCAGGTGGATTTCTGAGTTTGAGGCCAGCCTGGTCCACAGAGTGAGTTCCAGGATAGCCAGGGCTACACAGAGAAACCCTGTCTCGAAAAAACCAAAAAAAAAAAAAAAAAAAAAGCTTAAGAACTCATGAAGGATGTTGTTGAAATGAAACTGTCTTTGGTGCCAGAATTAACAATGACCTGGTTCAACTCCACTGCTTGTGTGTCATCCCACCCCCAGTTCACTAAGCATCACCTGTTCTGACCAACACTGTGCGAGTTTACCTGGGGTACAGTACTATGCATCAAGCCGTTTTTACCTACCTATTGCTAACAGCCGCCTGAAGCTGTTATTAAGGGAACAAGAACAGCTAAAGGATACATAGGAATGCCTCACTGCAAGTTGGGGGTCTAAGGAATAAGCATATATTTAAATATCATGTAAATTAGCACCATTTCAGACTAAACTTTTATTTATCTTCTTCTACTACCACTACTATCCTCAGCATCATTAATATTAGGAGCATGAGCCGCAGTGCATACATGAAAGAGGTCAGAGAAAAACTCTGGGGAGTTGGCTCTCTCTTCTCCATTTATGAGACCCAGGTAGTCAGGCTTTGTGCCTCCAGTAGCTGCAAGTACGCTTTCTACCTGACCATCTTGCCGGCCCAGATTAAACTTTTGCTACATGAATTTCACAAACAAGAATTCTTTCCATCTTCCATTTTATGGCACCCAAATTGTTCAGAATGGTAACTATGCTATTTCAAGTATTATTTAACAACAAGTAACTTTTCAACTTAAAATTTGAATATACTGCTGTGGCCCAATACTTGTGAATGTATTTGATTACAGCAGTTATTAAAGAGGCCTCAATATTCACGGCAAGATTAGGATCAAACAGAAAATGAAAACTGCACACATGTGCATATCATCAACTTCTGTTCTGTGTCTAAGTCAGCACATTTAAACACAATGGTATCTACACAGTCATCAGCACATCCCACTTTTATACCACCACTCTTTCTTAGTAACTACACAACCAACCAACACTAGCCATTTTTTAAACTCTATACCCCAAGTGGCCTCACACAGAATACATATTAACATACAGTGAAAAGAAAATGGTAGATGGCGCTCTTTGATTTTTGTTTTGTTTTGTTATGAGATGGTTACCAGGGACTGAGGGCTTTGCAAATACTGGACTCTATCACTAAGCCATACATGTAGCCTTAGATGGTATTCTTGGCCAACTGACAAAATATACTACCAATATAGTAAAGGACAAATTAACTCTGTGTGCTCCCTAGTCTACTGTAGGGAAAAAACAATATCCCTTTGGCACTGCTTGTGGGAAAAAAAAAAAAAAAAATCAAACAAACCCTAATCTACCCATTGGGGGGGGGGGGGCTGTCTGCTTCAAAGATACAGTCACTAATGACAAGAAAGACTGGGGAAGAGTTCCATTAAAAAAAAAAAAAAATGCAGAACCTATCTTGTATAGGCTCATTGACTTACACTTTGCAAATTCCAGGTTGACTCTATTGATTAGACATAATCCTACATTAATCTGATAAGTGTACTGCTACATAAAAGTCTCTTTTTGATGAAATATGAGTTGATATACTAAAGGCAATAGGAAATCCTACTATTGCCTACAGTTGGTATAAAAAAAAATGTATGTGTGTAACATATAAATTAAAAAGGAAATAAAGCAAATATGGAAAATGCTAACAATCCAAAGAAACTAGGTGCCACAGGGTATACAGTGGTTTTGTATTATTCTTTCAACTTTAACTTTCAAACTACAAATTTCAAATTGTTTCCAAAAAGCTAACAACTTACTCCATTTACAAGTTTAAACAAGTCAACTTTCAGTATAACTACAACCCCAGCTAGTTTTTTGTCAACTTAATACAAACTACAGGAACTCTCGGGTAAGAAAATACCTCCATGCCGGGCAGTGGTGGCGCACGCCTTTAATCCCAGCACTTGGGAGGCAGGGGCAGGTGGATCTCTGAGACCAGGCCAGCCTAAAGGGAAGGAAGGAAGGAAAGAAAGAAGGGAGGGAGGGAGGGAGGCAGGGAGGGAGGGAGGGAGGGAGGGAGGGACAGTAGTTTTTAGCTACTGACTAGTTTGTTTTTAGAACTCAGAAGGGGTAATCCACAGCTACACTGCCCATCTCACTGATACTGGGTGGTTAAACAAGGCCTCCCTTCCTGTGCCCACACTTGTGGAAGTAACAATCTGTGCTGAACAGAGGTGGAGTTAGCTGTGTGGCTTGCCTGGCCATAGCATCATTAAACTAGAAAGCTTGGGAATACTTAGATGTGTAGACTGTCCTCTCCTAATGTTCTTTCTGAAACCAGTAAGCACTGAACAATGGAGGACTGGGCTATGTGGAGGACAAGCAAGGTCTCAGCCAACATCCAGACACTTATACAGACAACCCTAGATCATTAATTACTAACCCCAGATAGAGTGAACCCATTTGCAAGCAACTACTGATAATGAGTAAAATGTCTACTGTTTTGAAGTACGTAGTTTCACCTGATACACTCATTTTCTTAAGTCTGTGCTGTATTTAAACTAACAGAATTTAGAATTTGAGAATTAAAATTTAGGATTCCTAATGTTTGTTAATTCAACTTGCCTTAACTGTTTAAGATATAGCACCACTAACAACACTCTATAGGTTCTGATTGAGAGGAGATCTTGTTGATGCTCAAATTATTTAGGAGTTTTAAAAAACTTTCACAATTATCAAGCTTTATTTCCTTATTCACTGTTTTTTTTTCTTTTTGTATTTTTGTTGTTCATGATGTTTTTCAGACAATCTCGCTATGTAGCCCTAGCTAGCCTAGAATTCAGAGTTGGACAGACTGGGCTCAAATTTGTAGGGATCTTCCTGTAGGATTATAGGACTATACCATCAGTCTAGCTTATTCATTAATTTCTACGTTAATTGCATTGACATTAAAGAAAATGGTCTTACATAACACTCACATTAATTTTGTAGGCTTCTCTCTGTACACCCACCTCCCCAACCCCTGAATGAGCATATCTCCAAGGAATCATGTAATCTTTTTATGGTATCAGTAGCCAAGAGGTAGTACCTGGGCACTCCTGGAGGCTGAGGCAGGCAGATCTCTAAGTTCCAGGATGCCCAGGGATACACAGAGACTGTCACAAAGCACAGAAAATGAAAGGAAAGGGGAAGGGAAGGAATTAGGCATCTAAAAATAATAATATAAAATTTAAAAAAAAATCAGAATACAACACTGGAAAAGAGACCTCCTTTAAATTAGGGAAATTCTCTGCATGATTTTGTTGAAACTCTGGATTTCTTCTCCCTCTATTCCTATCACTTGTAGATCTGGTCTGTTTATAATGCCTCATACTTCCTACATGGTTTTAGATTTCCCATTTTCTTCAACTGAAGTATCCAATTCTTTCTATCTTCAAAGCCTGAGATTTTCTCTTCCACTTCTTATACTCTGTTGGTAGGACTTACCTCTGAGGTTTTTTTGTTTGACTTCCTAAACTTTAATTTGCAGTTTTGATTTTCTTTATTGTTTCTATTTTTACTTTCATGTTTTCAATTCTTTTCATTAATTTATTCCATTCTTTGTGTTTTCAGACCTCATTGAAGAATTTACTATTATCACCTTTAAAGTCCCTGAACATGTCTGTAAATGCTATTCTGAAGCCCTTGTTTTATGCTTCAGATATAACTGCATTTCTCAGGGCCCACTGTAAGAGGGTTACTGGGTTCTGATGGAGGCATATTGTCTTGACTATTAATGTTTGAGTTTTCTACACTGGTGTCTAGGCATCTGAGTTCTGGATGCTTGTGATTCTAGGAATTTATATCTGGTCTTGTCTTTAATGGGTGGATGTTCCATTACTAGTTCTCTCTCTAGATCTCGGGAGCATGTGGTGGCTATGGGTTGTCTGGTAAGGAATATAGAAGTCCCTGCCAGGTGTGGTCACTGGGGTTGAGAGTAGAATGTACTGTTAGGTATCAGGGATTGAACTGAAGAAATGACGGTGAGACAGAAGGGGGAAGAGGGGTTGAGAGGGTCCACAGGGAAGAAGAAAGCTGGATCGGCCATGAGGTTTGGTGAAGATCCCCAGGAGTGGAGTTAGAAAGAGATGACTAGCCCCTGAAGGCCATCTACTACCGGGTTGGTGATGAGACTAAAAATCACCTGATTGGTCTTCAGATGAGCGTAGCAGAGAGTGTCTCCAGATCTTGGTGACTGACACTGGACAGTGAGGCAGGAAGGTTGCTGCTAAGTTCTACAGAGTCCCCAAGGAATGGAGGCGAGGGGAAGTACAGGACTTATAAGTGGTCGGCTAAAGGGCTGGGGATGAGACTGGGGAGCTGGAAAGGGAGGACAGGAGGGAGAATGAAGACTGCCTACCTGATTCCTAAGCCAGTATGGTCAGCTGATTCCCAGACAGAGAATGACTCTGGTATTGGGGGTTGACACAAGGGATGGGGTAAGGAAGGGCTGGGTTTGAATATATGGAGAGTACCCAGGACTGGAAACAGAATGCTTAGTTCAGTTTCTTTTTCTTTTTTTTTTTTTTTTTCTTCTGGTTTTTCAAGACAGGGTTTCTCTGTATAGCCCTGGCTGTCCTGGAACTCACTCTGTAGACCAGGCTGGCCTCAAACTCAGAAATCCACCTGCCTCTGCCTCCCAAGTGCTGGGATTAAAGGTGTGCGCCACCACTGCCCGGCCAGTTCAGTATTTTTGAGTCTTTGTTGAACCCCTGAGCCATCTCTCCAATGTCTTAGAGATGTATGGATGGATGCTCAATTGTTTGATACCTCTTGATAAAATAGAGTATGCTTCTTCCAATGAAATGAAATTGTACTGTTACCAAAAATCACCTGGGGATAGAAGCCATAGCTTGGAGGTAGAGGCCTAACATGTGCTATCTAGGTTCAAATCACAGAACCACTGAATACATAGATAAGCAAGCAAGCAATCTGTTGGGGAACTGCTTCTAGATTTGGGTCTACTTCTGAGTTTTATCTCTGTTCCATGGATCTATGTGCCTGTCCGATAACAGTGAAGTACTGGTTACTATTCACTATGTACTCTAAGTTTCTACACTGAGCAAAACAATTCCTTGGTTATTTTTTTGTTTTTGGTTGGTCTTTTGGTTTTTTGTTTGTTTGTTTGTTTTTTTGCCAAGATTATGTTAGCTATCCTAGAGTACATTTTATAATAAGCTTTTCTGTGTCTATAAAAATTCTTGATAAGATTTAATAGATAACATATTAAACCAATAGATCAATATGGGCCAGCACCTTTACTCTAATGGGATTATCCATCTATGAATACAGTATATTTGCTTATATAAATCTTCCTTCTATTTAGCATTTCATAGCTTACAGTATACAGATCTTATACATGTTATTAATGTGTATTTATGTGTATGTGTGCCAGTACATGTGTCACAGGAAATTGGTTCTTTCCACTGTGTGCATCCTGAAAAACCAAACTGGAGTCATCAGGCTCGCCAACAAGTGCCTTTACCCACTAAGGCATCTTGCCATCTCCCACATTTTAAGTATCTTCTTTTTTTTAGAGTAACTACAAATGGTATTGTTCTTAATTGTGCTCCTACATATTATTGGTATGTTATGATTTTTATTTTTATGAGCTGAACTTTATGCTTATAAAATTCATTTATAAACTAGATGCCTAGATCTTCTAACTTTATTTTTTTAGAAAGATAGGGTCAAATATATATCCGGGCTGGCTCTTAATTAAACCCACTATATAACTAAGGATGGCTTTGAATTCCTGCTCCTCCTGTCTACAAGTGCTAGGATTATTAGTATGCAGCACCATGACTGGTTATGTGGTGCTGGGATAGGGTACAGGGCTCCTTCTTACATGTTAGTAAGCACTCTACCTACCAACTGGCCTACGTTCTCAGTCCTAAACACTTTAAAATGAATATTTTAGGATTTTTCCATACAGACAATTTTGTCACATACAAAGCTATCTTTTCCTTCCTGTTCTTCTGGCACTGACTATAACTTCCAACAATATAATAATTCACAACAGTGAGAATGAATCGTCCAAATCTTAGGGAAAGCTGTCAGTCTTTCACATTAAATACAGAGTATGTGGTTGCTCGTTAAAATGTGGTAGTGCCTCTTATTCCTAATGTGTTCACTATTTAATCAGGAATGAGCACCAGACTTTTGTAAAATGCTTTGCCCAAACTAACTGATGTGCTCTTGTGATTTTTCTTGTGTACTTAACAAGGAGAAAGTTCAGGGAAGGGTTGTGGTGGTGGTTCAAGTAAGAATGTCCTCCACAGGCTCATATATTTGAACACTTCTGGAGCGGCAACTGTTTGAAAGGATTAGGAGGAATGGCCTTGGTGGAGGAGAGGTGTCACTGTGGGGGCTTTGAAGTTTCAAATCCCCAAGCCAGGCCCACTGGTTCTCTCTTCTTCCTGCTGCCTCCAGATCTGGATGTGAACTCTTTGCTTCCCCAGCACCATGTCTGCCGGTATATGCATGCTCCCAGAACCATGCTCTCCACCGTGATGCACCTCTGAACTGTAAGGCAGCCCTAATTAAATGCTCTCCTTTGTAAGAGTTGTCATGGTCATGGTGTCTCTTCACAGAAATAGAGCACTGACTAAAACAGTTATTTTATTCTGTTTGAAGGGTTTTTTGAGACAGGTGTCCCACAAACTCAGGCTAGCCTTGAACTTATGGCAATTCTGGCTCAACCTTCCAGGTACTAAGATGACAGGTTTGAGCTCGCCATACCCAGTTCAACCTGTAATATTTAGTGTAGAGGGTGTGTACATGCCATAGTGCACAGGTAGAGATCAAAGGAGCCAGGGGATTTAGTTTTCTCCTTATAAATATGAGGATCAAACTCAGGTTGCTGAGCTACCTCACTGCCCCAAAACATGGAATATTTTTAAAAGAAATATTTTAAGAAGTCAAAAAACTAATTGAAATAATAAATCTGATCAGCTAAATGAAGCCTGCCAGCGGTTTCTGAAAGTAAGGCCTTGCTTGTCCCACTTTCAGCTTACCTGACCGATCAGCCACTACCAAAAGATTTTAAGTTTAATATAATGTGTCAAAGTGGAGAAAATTACTTATTACCAGTAATAAGTTTTAAGCTGATTCTCATCCAGACATATCACAGCATAATGGTTAATAGCTTTGTCATGTTTCAGCTAGTGACTTTAGGATGACCCTGATCTCAATCTTCCTGCATCTACCTCCCAAGAGCTGAGATCACAGGAGTTAGGTGCCACATCCCCAGTCAGAACAGTGTCGCAATTGTTGTTTTTTAAATACAAAGTCCCCTTACCTTCCGGAGTTCAACTGTCACTTCATTTCTGTGTCTTCGCATTGTCTACAAAGAAAAATAAAATTACTTTAGTACCAAAATTTTAATACTGCTAATATATAAATTGGTGACTTCTTTTTAGAACCAAAATAATTTTTTTTGAACAATTTTTTGAGGTTTTATTTTTTTATTTTATATGTTATGTTTGGCTGAATGTATGACTGTGTACAACTGCAGGCAGTGCCCATGTGGGTCAGAAGAGGGCACTGAATCACCCAGAACTAGTTACAGAAGAGTATGTGCTGCCGTGTGGGTGCTGGGAATTGAACCTGGATCCTCTGGAAGAACAGCCGGCGCTCTTACTACTGAGCCATCTCTCCAGCCCCCCAATTTAGTCTTAAAATAAAAACTTGATTCATTTATTTATTTAATCTGTTTGTTTTTGAGACAAGCTCTTACTGCATAGCTCAGGCTGGTCTTGAATCAAACTCTTCCTATGTCAGCCTCCTCCCAAGTGCTAAGATCACAAGCATATACCACTGCATCTACCTGACCAATTCTTTTTAAACAATAATTAGCTAAGAAGCTGACAGTGTTTTATCAAATGTCTATTGGTTGATTCATGTAAACTGTGATGTAGATTGGCTACTAGTAATCCATTTTTCTGTCCAAATTGCACCCAGATTTTTGTTTTTGTGGTGGTGGTGGGTGGGTGGGGATCTGTGTAGAGTTATAGCCTCTCTTTAGTGTATGTAAGAAATCTTGTCTCCTGGCAAATGCCATACAAAGCAGAACAATTACCTGAAATAACCTCAAGTCCTAAGCAACAAGGTGCCATTGAATTCTCAAAGAATTTGGACACAGAATCAACAATGTCCATATCCTTAACCATAAGCTACCTCATTCTTCCCATAAATTATAGTTTTGCTAAAGTCAGTCAGATGAGGCTTATAACCAATGAGTTGGATCTCTATTCATATTTTAAGGTAACATGCAGTTTGCCTTCTGACTACATCCATGTCACATGCCAGCAGCTGCCTCGTGTTTCTGCTATCATGCCTTCCCTACCATGGTGGACTCTATCCCCTCAATCATGAATCAAAATAAATTCTACTTAAGTTACTTCTTTGAGGTACTTGATCACAGTTACTCTAACAACCCATGTGATGTAGACAGACTGTTGGAACTGGTCTGCAGGAGGAATTTAACAGAATTTAGAAATAGGTGCTACAGGGCAATCAGCCTAGGAGATTAGAAATTAGGATGCCAGCAGAAATACAGACAATAAACAGTGTGTTCATAAGGTTCCTTAGGGGAACAAAGATTCTATAGGAACTCGGCCAAAAAGACTACATTCTGCCTATGTTCTGGAAACTTTAGAGATGCTGAATTGAACTGAAAAGTAAAGAACTAATTTGTTTGGAGAAGGAAATTTCAAGACATCCTAACTTCCAGACTATTGTATGAATGGTGTTCATTGCCTTTAACCTGACTTACAGCAAGAATTCTGAGCAGAAATAATGGAAGAAATGTGCGATTTGGTGAGGAAAGGAATGTTAAACTTAAAAGTAACAGACAGATATGACAAAGATGCTATAAGTGTTAAGGAGATTAGGTCAATAAAGAAGAAATTGCATATTATACTAAAACAATAAAAATGGTTTTTTGTTGGGCTTAAGAGTTGGCTCATGGTTCAAGAGTGTTTGCTAATCTTCAAGAGGATATTTGGTTCCTAGCACACATACTGGACAGCTCACAACCACCTATATGTAACTCTAGTTCCAAGAAATACAACATTCTCTTCAGGTTTCTGAAGACACCTTTACATCCATGGTGCCTTAACAGCAAGATCAAAGGCTCCACGCTGTAAAACTGAAAATCTGTTTGAAAAACTTTCATTTGAAAGAAGAGTGCCTAAACAAGAATGCCTGTTAAGAGTTCTCTGCTCAAAACTGGCTGCCTAAAGAAATATACTGCCTGAGCTAAGCTATGAAGACATATGTCCACTACAGTCTTCGTCTAAGGCTACTCCTCAGACAAGCAGTACTTGGTAGCAAAATCCATATAGTGCCAATTTTGTAGGCATGTAAAATACAAGAGTTCAAGGGTCATGAAGACTTATGCCAGCATTTCAGAAGAGGTCAGGCAACATGTAACAGAGTCAGACTCACTCCAAGAAGAACCTGTGAGGCCACTATATTAAGCTAAGGTAAATCCTAAATTGCAATGAGGACTCCAGCATGCTGGAAATGTCAGGGATACAGGATGTCTATAAAAGGAAGCTGTAAAGACTGAATGAAGTTGGTCCAAGAGAGAGGCCATGTGTGCTGCAGGGAGCAAAGTTGTAGAGTGGGGCCACCCAAAACCGTCAGGCCCACATAAAGTCTCAGATGCCAGACATGGAACCGCTGAGAGTGGTATTCACCCTTGGGATTCAGTCTTTTGGTCTTTCCATGCTATGTCTCTAGTCTTCCCTTTTTGAATAGGAATATTTATTCTGTGCCACTGTAGATTGAAAGTTAATTTCTTTTTAATTTTACAGGGACTCACAGTTAAGAGACTACCTTGAGTCTCAGAAAATTCAACTGGACTTTTGAACAAAGCTAGAACTCTAAGACTATGGATGGAGCTTTCCAAAATGGGTTAAACGCATCTGACCACACATCTATAAGGAGCCAAGTAGCAGGCTGTTATGATTTGAGTATGAAATGTCCCCTACAATCTCATATAACTATAATTCTGTTTGTCACTATTTATTTTCCAAACAAGTCAAAAATTGGAAAAATGAACTTTTTTTTTGGGGGGGGGGGGGTGTCAAAACAGGGTTTCTCTGAATAGCCATGGCTGTCCTGTCCTGGAACTCACTCTGTAGACCAGGCTGGCCTCGAACAAGAATGAACTTTAAAATGATTTAGTTATATACTGCTAAGGACTCCTTCAGGTTTAAAAACCAAAATGAGTGTTAAAATACTTGATTTTTTTTTTTTTTTTAAACTAGAGCTGTTGGACTCTGGCCGGGAAGGGGTAAGTAAAACAAGAAGGAAGTAACAAAGAAGAGAAACTGTTAAGGGCAGGAGAAATGGCCCAGTGGTTAAGGGCACTTGTTGCTCTTGCAAAAGACCCAGATGTGATTCCTAGCATCCATACTGGGGATCACAACTGTCTGTAACTCCAGTCCCAGGGGATCCAATGCCTTCTTCTGGCATCTGTTGGTGCTGTATGCCACAGACAGACACACAGACAAAATACTCATACATAAATTGATAAAACTGAAAAAGAAAAGGCAGGACAATGAAACAAAGCTCTCTCTGAAAGCAAAATCAGCATAACTGACAAAATACTGAAAGAAAAAACTAACCACCAAAAGTGCAGGCAGAGGAGGGCACAAACCACTTAGACTGTAAATCAAAGGAGAGGGGGGCTACAGTCTGTACATCACAAGCGTAAGGAGGAGACTACAGTCTGTACATCACAAGCATAAGGAGGAGACTACAGTCTGTACATCACAAGCATAAGGAGGAGACTACAGTCTGTACATCACAAGCATAAGGGGTGACTGGAGACACACGTCCATTTGTCAATTTAGATGAACTGGGTGAACTTCTGAAAAACAAACTATGATGTCTTACC
>CM052708.1:57164315-57210293 GCA_028551405.1 Uromys caudimaculatus | reverse complement strand
AAAAAAAATCTACATCCCAAAACCATGGGCACTCTGGATGTTTTCTAATGAATTCTGAATTGTGCAGTTTATATACACTTTCCAGGTAGTTTATAAACACATTTATTAGGAAACATCTACCTAATTTTCTAATAAATGGAAATATTTTTCTACAAAGTTTAATGTCAAAATATGAAAACACTTTCATTCCTTTGAAATAGAATTCACATACCATATAATTCACCCACTTAAGTACCTAAATTTAGTGCTTGTTAGTACCTTACTGAGTTGAATTACCACCTCAGTCATTATGTTAGAATATCCCCATCACACATAAAGTAACCCTGTGTCCATTAAGAGTCAGTCCCCATTGTCACAGAACAACCAATCTACTCTGGGGACCTACAGATTTGTAAATATGGATAGACAGTTTCAGATCTTCTGAAATCCAGACCTGAATCATCCCCTCAAGTGCAGCTTCCTTTAAATATACAGCTATATTTATATGAACAGATTTGGGAGTATTCCACAAGTCTACCAACCTTAAAAATTTTAGGCTCATAATTCTCACCTGAGCTAATTAAAGTACCTCCCAGATCACCCCCCAGAAATGGCCACAAATCCCATGATATTCCAAACTGAACTCATCATTTTCCTCTCATCTATTTTGTCCTATTTGTAAGTAATAAAGTAGGATATGCAACTATCCAAAAAGTGTTTCGGAGAAGTATTAAACATTAGTAAGAGCACCTGTCACTTTTACAAAGTAGCTTGTCGTCAATGTTTATTACCCATGCTTTGTTCTCCACAGTGTGCAACTTGGATTTCCAACTTTAGAC
Organism: Uromys caudimaculatus; assembly: GCA_028551405.1. Classification (NCBI taxonomy): domain Eukaryota; kingdom Metazoa; phylum Chordata; class Mammalia; order Rodentia; family Muridae; genus Uromys; species Uromys caudimaculatus. The sequence goes on along the minus strand of CM052708.1, from coordinate 57,209,475 downwards.
CCCATTTCTTCTGCTCAATAAGCTTTTAATCTTACTGGTTTTATTTTTAAGTTTTAGCAAACCTGCCTGGTCTATTTTAGTTTCAGTGTCTGCATGTTGCTTAGGCTTATTTTCTTGTGTTTCATAATTTTCAATATGAGCTTGGGATAGTCTGTGTTCTCTGCTTGTGCTAATGAGACTACACAAAATTTGAAACATTTAGCTTCTTGTAGTAATCAGAGCAAAAGGCAAATGATGTAGAACCTAAATACCAAAATGCACAATATTCTGAATATATAATCATGCAACATACAACAATGCACCACATATCTGGTGCTCACTCCATTAACATAATGGAAACAAAAAATTCCTATTATCTACTGCCAAGGTAGCTACTGTGATGTTGATGTCACAATGTGTGCTGGCTAGTTTTTATGTCAACCTGATACAAGTTAGTAATATAAATTCACATACCAGTAATGTACTTGTCACCAGTGAGTATTAATGTACTTACATAATTGTATATACTGTGCTTTATCCAGCTGGCAGGGTGCTAGGTTTATTTACACTAGCTAGCATCACCACAACTAAGTGAGTATGCATTACATTGTGTTTTAGTTAGGGTTACTGCTGCAGTGATAAAACACATCTGAGAGGAGAAAATCTCAAGTGAGAAAATGTCTTAAGATCAGGCTATAGGCAAGCCTGTGTGGTATATCGTAATTAGTGATTGATGTGAAGGGCCTAAGCCATTGTGGCTGGTGCCACGCCTGGGCTAGTGGTCCTGGGTTGTATAAGAAAGCAGACTAAGCAAGCCATGAGGAGCAAGCCAGTACGCAGCACCCATCCATGGCCTCTGCACCAGGTTCCTGCCCTGACTAAGTTCCTATCCTGCTTTCAACAATGAAAAAATGTGAATGAAATAAACCCTTTCCTCCCCAAACTGCTCTGGGCTGCTATGTTTTATCACTGCAACAGTAGCCCTAACTAAGACACAATGTAATATGTACTCACTTTGTTGTGGTGATGCTAGCTAGTGTAAATAAACCTAACACCCTACCAGTTGGATAAAACACAGTATATTCAATTATGTAAAGTATATTAATATTCATTGGTGACCAACAAGTACATTACTGGACTATGAATTTATTTACTATACTTTTTTTAGTCTACTCCTTTTACTTATACTGTTCACCTGAAGAAGTGTCCCGATTGCCTTGACTGCTGTGACAAGTCCCCATCTTGACACCCTGATCGTGGACAGGGCCTTCTAGTAACAGCAGATAAAAAGTATCTGTCAGAGGAAGATCATTCGCCTTCCCCTTGCCTGATCTTCCCTCTTGCACTGAGCTGACCTTCCCTGTTGCTGCTGCAGGGCTATCCCCCCCTTCCCTGCCTTCACATCTGTATTTCTAAGCTTTCATCATGGACTAGGGATTAGTGGCTCTTCAAGAACCTTCCTTCAGAAGCCAGACTGGAACCACAGAGGCACCCAGCCTTGTGGACTGAGTCCCCATCCTTCCCCTCTCAGTGAGAGACAGCTACTTTAGGACTACTCCAACTGCTGAGGCCCCAGGCTCAAGGACCGAGAAACTACCTGGTTCTCAGCCTCTCAGATGTGATTCTCTGTTGTCACTATTTTAAACCTGACAAAGTAAAATGTCTTGGCTCTGTTCCTGTAGAAACCCCTGACTAAAACAACTGTAGTAGGCGTGCCATATATACCAGCAACAGCCTCACATGCTTCATGTTTACTACCTCTTGCCACTGTCAAGAAGCCATACTGTGTGACTGGTCACACTACCTAGTTCACAGAATGACAATATTACCTAGCAATGCATTTCTCAGAACATGGCCCTGCAGTTAAGCAACCCAACTGACTAATCAGTAATCATTATACTACATTTAATTATGTTACATTTTCTTCATTACTAAAATTTTATTGTAAAGAACTTGCAAATGAACAAACACACAGCGAGACCAGCCACACCCACAGTCTATACATCTCAGGGAACTTCCATATAGTTAGAACAGCCAGTCTGAAATCATGGGGCTTCACAGTGGGTTTCACTATCAAATATATATTGTACTTGTTAGCTTTGTGTCAATCTGACACAAAGAGTCATTGGGGAAGAGGGAACCTCAACTGAGAAAATGCCTCCCTAAGATCAGGCTATTGGCAACCCTGAAAAACATTTTTTTGGGAGAGAAGGCCCAGCCCATCGTGGGTAGAGCCACCCATGAGATGTTTAAGAAAGCAAGTTGAACAAACCAGTAAGCAGCACCCTCTATGGTCTCTCTGCATTAGCTCCTACCTCCATCTTCCAACCTTCCAACCCTGATTTCCTTCAATGAAGTGCTATGCTACAGAAGTATAAGCCTTTACTCCCCAGTGCAGACACACACACAGACACACACACAGACACACACAGACACACACACACACACACACACACAAGACACACACACACACAGACACACACACACACACACACAGAGGGGGAGGAGCTAAAATGAAAAAAACAAATAGCTGGCCATCTTCTTGCATGTCTTATGAGTCCTTCATCTATATTTAGTGCTTCCTGAACACCAAAAAATATCCCTTTTTTAAAAAACTGGTGTTATGGTGTCATCTCTGGAAGATAAGCATTTTTCCTTTAACTAAAAAAGTATTATCTAGAGGGGCTGGAGAGATGGCTCAGTGGTTAAGAGCACTTGCTGCTCTTCCAGAGGACCTGGCTTCAATTCTCAGCATCCACGTGGGACAGCTCACAACTGTCCAGGGGATCTGATGTCTTTGGCCTACTTGGGCAGAATACACCCCAAAACAAACAGACAGACAGACACAGACAGATTGCTGTACAAACAATTAAAAATAAAAAATAACGAAAATAAAAATTAATCTAAAAAGTACTATCAGTATGAGAAATTGGGCAAACAGGAACACTTGAACCTCCTTTTCCATCTGTTAGTGACAGATAAAAACAGTAGCACGGTTAACAGCAATCTAATCAGAAACCTAAAACTATGTCAACTTGCAGTCTGCTATAGCTCACTGCATCTCACTTAGACACTAACTATAGCTTAAAACCAAGAGAGACAGAGCACAGAATTCCTTTAATAAGTAAGAATCGGATGGCTTAGCAGTTAAGAACATGGCATTTCACAACAATCAACAACTTCAGTCCCAGGGGATCCAACACCCTCTTCCTAACTCCTTGGGTACCAGCACTCTGTGGCTCATACAGGACTCCATGGCTAGAGGATTTAAAATCTTAGAACAGTATTGTGGAATGATTTAATTTAAGAAGGATGCTAATCAAATTTTAAAAAGAACAAATACAAAGTATGATTGATTATTAGAGGTGCAAAGGCAAAATCACCCACTACAGAGGACTTGAGTTTAAGTCTCAGCCCCAAATCAGGTAGCTCACTTAGGGTTGGAATATAACTCCCTTCCCCCCTCAACACACACACAAATAAAAATTAAAGTATTATAAGTATTTCTGTCATCTTGATTTGGTGACCATTCATGATATACACGTATGAAAGACATGTCCTTTCATGCAGTTTATCATTATGTTAATTATCCTTCAGTAAAGCTATTTGAAAATAAAGCGTAATAAATAAAACCTGATACAAACTGGAAAAAAAAAAACCCACGTATACTCTGCAAGCTAATTTTATGTCAACTTGAAAGAAGGAAAGAAACCTCTATTTTAAAACATGCCTCTCTCCATATGATCCTGCTATAGGGTATTTTCTTAGTTAGTGATTAATGTGGGAAGGCCCAGCTCATTATGGGTGGAGCCATTCCTGGGCTGGTGGTCCTGGGTTCTATAAGAAAGCAAGCTGAGCAAGCCATGGAGAACAAGCCAGTAAGCAGCATGGCCTCTGCATCAGCTCCTGCCTCCTAGTCGCTATACTGCGTGAGTTACTGCCCTGACTTCCTTCATGGTGGACTACAATGTGGAAGTACAAACCAAATAAACCCTTTCCTCCCTAACTTTGCTTTTGGTCACAGTATTTCATCATAGCAGTAGAAAGCCTTACTAGGATCTATACCTGTGTGTCTTCTTAGGCATTAAAGTCCTGACAATGGACAGATGCCAGAGTTGAGCAGCAGGAAGATGGTGACATTGGTGTGACTGGTATGAGGAGAATGAACGGTGGGTATTCTCACTGAAATAGACCACAGAGGCCTTCCACAACCCACAGTATATTTCTGGAGACTTTCTGACTTACTCGATCTTGTGACTCATCACTCTTCAGCTGCATGCTCAAATAATGAATGAATGTATTAACAAGACTCTACCTTTAAAACACAAAAGCTCTCAGGAAATCATGAGATTTCATGGTGCTTTCTTTGAACCTACAAACTTTTACAGGCCCCTGGTGGTTGTCAGGTTGGGCTTTTTGTAAAAAATCTGAGACAGTATGGTAGTTTTTGAGGCAGGGTCTCACTATATATCCTGAGTTGGCCTCAAATGCAGTGACCCTTACTTACTGCCTCAGCCTCTCAAACTTGGATGACAGGTGTTCAATACCAGGCTCAGCAAAGATAATGTCTTTTGCTCCAGTTTGTCTGATAACTTTTGCTGGCTCAGTATCTGCTGTTTCCAGTGCTATAATTTGGTGGTGTAGACTAGATCTATATTTATGATGCAGACAATTTTTTGGGTGAATTGCAAATAATCAGATCTAGTTCAACTTCCACTGTTCACCATATATGGCTCTAAGTACTACTATCAAGGGTGATCCAACGCTACATGAGGAGACATGAGTAGGTCCACCATTCTTCAGCTATGTGACCTTGGACCACAGAGAACTCAGCAAAGAAACAATTACACTACAATCACTATCTTTGAGCCAGTATTGTAAAAGTATTTTTCCTAATAGGCCTTCATATTAGCATTAATTGTGTATGTATGTTTACCATGTGGGTGAAGAAGCCTACAGAGCCCAGGAAAGGGCATTAGATTCCCTGAAACAAGAGTTGTAGGCAGTTGTGAGCCACCATGTGGGTCAGCCAAACTCTGGTCCTCTCTAAGAGTAGTAAGTACTCTTAACTCTTTTGCCATCTCTCCAGCCCAATAGTTCTTTAATAAATATCTTTTTTAAAATGTTATTTGCTATACAGTTAAATATATCTATTCAGACCATTCAACTGGTGCCTTATCCTTCAACTCAATTACAATGTAACTATCAACATCAAATATGTTACATACAAAACTCTGAAGGTCCACAATGTACATACCACAATTAATTTGTTTCAACTTTCATCTTTCTTTTATTGAAAATGTTTGAGGACCTAGTGTGGTGGCACATACCTTTAATTCCAGCATTTATGAGTTATAGTCTCTAGAAGTGCAAGACTAGCTTAGCCTACGTAGTGACTTCCAGGTCAGCCAGGGCTACACAGTGAGACTGTGCCCCAAGAGTCAAAGAAAGAGAAAGAAAGCAAAGAAAAATGCTGATTTTGGTTGTAGACAGAACTCAGTTGCTAGTGGTTAGCCTTGCATCCATGAAGCCCTGGGTTCAAGCCCCAGCACTGACTAATAAGTACTGATTTTACTTGTTTTTTAAGTCTAACGACCTTAGTTATATGAAAAATAATTACAGTCCAAACAGACATTCTGCTGTGCTTTTTTATGTTCTACTGTGTCAGTGTTTGTCTTCTTGTAGGGTACTCAAATATCTAAAGTAGTGACTAAATTCCTATACTGGCTTTTCATGTTAGGTTACCTCATTAGAAACTGCCTTCTTCAACTTAACGTTTTCGGAATACCCTACCACTCAAAGCCCTGCATGCATTATGTGTACACATGTGCTTACACAGCACCACTGCATACACAACACTCCTGATTGACAGGATCTGACAGATATTATACATATTTGGACTTACTCTCTTCTCAGCATCCTCTTTTCCAGGATTTCCACTGTTCTATCTCTAGAACTCTAGTTTTATAGTTCACACCAGTAATACTGTGTACTCTGCCCTAAACAACAGGATTATAAGGAACCCACAGACAAAACCCCACCAACTTATAATTTCACCAAATAGCCATTTGTTTTTTAAGCATAGGAACCGCTCAAAGTTAAATATGCTTTTTAATCCTCCAGTGCTTTAAAAATTTTAAATAAATATATTTTATCAAGGTCTTATTATATGAGGGATGGTTAACTTTAGGGAATTACATAATCACTTGGGAGTCGAAACTCTATATACTACATTGACTTCATAAACTGAAATGCCTTTATTATCTGTTGTCTTTAATTAGGATTACTATTGCTGCAACACCATTACCAAAAGTCAAGTTGGGGAGGAAAGAGTTTGTCTTACATTTCTGCAGTGTAGTCCATCACTGAAAAAGGTCAGGGCAGAAACTCAGTCAGAACGCAGAGGCAGGCGCTGATGCAGAGGCGACGGAGGGGAGCTGCTTGCTGGCTTGCTCCCCATGGCTTGCTCAGCCTGCTTTCCTACAGAACCCAGGGCCACAGCCCAGAGATGGTCCCACCAATTAGCTAGGCCTTCCTCCATCAATCACCAATTAAGAAAATGCCATACAGGCTTGCCTGCTTTTTTTCTTGGTTTTTCAAGACAGGGTTTCTCTGTGTAGCCCTGGTTGTCCTGGAACTCACTCTGTAGACCAGGCTGGCCTCGAACTCAGAAATCCGCCTGTCTCTGCCTCCCAAGTGCTGGGATTAAAGGTGTGCGCCACCACTGCCCGGCAGCTTGCCTGACCTTATAGAGGCATTTTCTCCTTTGATGCTCTCTCCTAATGACTATAACTTGTGTCAAGTTGACATAAAACTAGCCAGTACATCTGTGTTGCCCAGTCTGGTCTTGAACCCCCAACTTCTTGCTTCTATCTGAGTGTACATATGCCAAGCATGCACAACTAGGCCTAACTATCTTTTTCCTTTTAATAATGATGGCTTTTATTCATATGTAACTTATAACGTGAAATTCAACCTTTTAAAGTACAATAAAATACAATAAACAGTACTTTTTAGCACTTGTTAGCACTTGTTACTTATTGTGTGTGCATGTGTGTATAAGGGAACAGACATGCTACAACATGTATGTAAAGGTCAGAGGACAACTCTGTGGAATAGGTTCTCTCCATCATCTGAACATGGATTTCAGGATGCCACACTGGCGTGGAAAGTATCTGAGCCCACTGAGTCAATTCACTGACCTCTGCACTTGGTTTAGGAGACAAGTCAGGCCGTGGTGGCGCACGCCTTTAATCCCAGCACTTGGGAGGCAGAGACAGGTGGATTTCTGAGTTCGAGGCCAGCCTGGTCTACAGAGTGAGTTCCAGGACAGCCAGGGCTACACAGAGAAACCCTGTCTCGAAAAAAAAACAACAAAAAACAAAAAACAAAAAAAAAACAAAAAAGGAGACAAGGTCTCTCACTGAAACCGTCTTTTACAACTTGACTAGGCTGACTGGCCAGTGAGCTTTGGGATCTGCCTGTCTCCACTATTTTATAACCCTGGCTTTTTATTTGAGTTCGGGGACCCAAACGCGGATGTTCACGCTTGCACAGCCACATCTCAGCTCTAGTCTGCTGTCTGTGGAACTCATCTACGCACTACACACCCGCTGTTCCACTGCACAGGTTCACTTCACTCCAGTTACTCACTCTTCAGGGTGAGAACAGCTTTGAAATTGTGATATTGCTACTGTTTGTGTGCATCTATGTATGCTTTTCCATCTTTTAGACACATACAGGAATAAAGTCTTGAATCAACATTCTAACACCTTGAAGAAGAAATAAATACCTCTCCAAAGTGGGTAACAAACCTACAACAAGTGAATGAAGGTTCCAATCTGTGCACCTTTCTATGGCTTTACTATTCAGCTGGAGGCATCCTAGCACACAACAGTACACCTCGCTGCTGTTTTGATTTGCTAACTGGTAATAATGTTCAATAAGCTTTATTGTACTATTGGCTACTTACATACCTTCTTTGGGAAGTCCTATTCAAATCTGTCACTTTTTAACTGATTGTTAATGTGTTGTTGCACTGTAGTTTTTAATGTAGTCTAGACAAAAGGATCCTCAGCAGATAAAAGCACTTGTCCACAAGTCGACGACCTTAGTTCAATCCCTAGATCCTACGAGGTAGCCAGAGAACAGACTTTCAAAAGTTGACCTATGCTACAATCTCCAAAATATCTTTTTTTTAAAAAAAGATTTATTTATTTATTTTATATGAATACACTGCCACTGTTTTCTGACACACCAGAAGAAAGCATCAAATCCCATTACAGATGGTTGTTAGCAACCATGTGGTTGCTGGGAATTGAACTCAGGTCCTCTGGAAGAGCAGTCAGTGCTCTAAACCACTGAGCCATCTCTCCAGTCCAATCTTTAAACATCACCCCTTTAGAACGTTCTCTACATGTAGCCCAGCTTCTTAAACTGTGGGTTTGGAACCCTCTATGAATTCTTGTAGCTGAACTTCTCTCGGGAACAAATACAGCAATGATAAAAGACTTTCAAATGTCCAACTATTAAAAAATAAACTAAAAACATTTTAATAAGCCCAAGGTGTTTCTAGGCTTGCCCAGCCATGCCAAATCATGAGTTTACTTATAGTCTTAGCCTTAGTTCTGAACACATGCACACTTTGCACTGCACTCCATGAAATATTAATTAACCTTAAAATTAATTTGGCTCGGATTCTAGAGATATAGTTTATGTTATAAACTATAGAGTTTTATACAAGTCTTTAAAGAAATATGATGGGAGCTGAAGAAAGATGGCTCAGTGGTTAAGAGCATGTGTTACTCTTACAGAGGGCACATCACCCACATGGCAACTCACAACCATCTGCTTCTCCAGTCCCAGGGATCCAATGGCGTCTCCTCACCTCCACAGGCACCAGGCATATATACGGTACACAAACATACATACAGGCAAACACTCATACACATAAAAAAGTTTTGAATTAAATATTAAATCCAATCTGGGTAGTGGTGGCACACACCTTTAGACCTAGCATTCGGGAGGTAGAGGCAGGCAGATTTCTGAGTTCAAGGCCAGTTTGGTCTACAAGATAGCCAGGACTACAAAGAGAAACCCCGTCATGAAAAAAATAAAATCCAAAAGAAAAAAATAAAATTGTTGTTTGAAGTCAATGAAATAGCTCTCCAGGTAAAGGAATTTACTACTAAGCTTGACCAGAGTCCGATCCCAGGACCCACATGACGAAAGGACAGGGCTGACTTCTGTAAGCTGTTCTCTGATCTACATAGACACACACAAAATAAATAAATCTAATTTTTTTTATTAAAAATTGCTGAAAGAACTGCTGGTCTGAGTTTCCTAAAAAGCCTTCAAATGATTTTGGGCTTGGGATTAGTATAGAATTTACAACAGTTTCTGAATGGCTTTAAACATACTTCTGCCGTTTTATGCTACTAACTGATGAGAAGCATCATTCTCAGCATTGATGATCTATCTCATTACTATGCAAAATTGCTTTGTCTTTAACATATGCTGTTTATTCCATGTATACCTAAAATAAATTTCTTTATGACTATCAGCATATATTTTATTTCTATACCTGTTTTATATACAGCTAGGATGGAAAAAGTTTACAAACCCTGCTCCAGAAATAACTTTGTCAAAGAAGGAAAATAGAAGCCATCAGATTCAGTAGCATGTTAGCTCCCCTGCTGTGGGGCATGTTCATTTGTCCTTTGCACATGAAGCCCCTTTGGGATCTGACCCCTTAAGGCCCCACCACAATCCCTCCTGGCTCTTCTGCTCCTTTTCTAGCCAGGTCCTTGCTTCTTTCTGTCTGTTTCTTCAGTTTTGCCTGCAGTAAATCCTACCACTGTAAACAATGAGAAGAAAAAACACTACTTCTCTCTCTACTGCGGCTGCTCCTTTCCACTACTACCAAGTATTTAAATCAAAGTCAAACTAAGCTAGATCAGCTCCCTGGCATCACACAGCATCCAGCCACTACCACTCTCCCAGTTTTCCATCTCTCACTGGCCCGGAAGTGCCAGACCAATGGCTTACACTGCAATGCTCATCAGACATCTCCCCCTTCCAGGGAGCTCTTTGCCCCCAGTGTTCTGTAGCTCCGGACTGCAGCTAAGCTTCCACAGGCCGATTCTTCAGCTTCATTTCCCGATGTCTTTAAAATAGTCTATCCTAGGGCTCATTCTTCTCCCGGCCCCTTCTCCTTCATTATTACTCATCAACATTACCATCAACACCATCATCTTTTTAAAAAAAATTACATTCATTTATATATCATAGAGGTCCTGGTAATTAAACTCAGGACGTCAGGCTGCTAAGTCTGCTAAGCCAGTGGTTCTCAACCTTCCTAATGTTGCAACCCTTTAATACAGTTCCTTGTGTTGTCGTGATCCTTAGCCATAAAAATATTGCATCGCTACTTCATAACTGTAAGTTTGCTACTGTTGTAAATCATGATGTTTAAGTATACGATATGCAGGATATCAGATATGCCACTCCCAAAGGGGGCGCAACCCACAGGTTGAGAATCTCTGTGCCATGGCCTCTCCCTGGGCCTACGTTATCATCTTCTTCATTCTCTCATTGCTCTAACTCAAGTCTCACTACTTATCCCAGAGCCTGTAAGCCAAATCCGATTTCACAAGCACAGCTTTATCAGAACACAGCAACACACCCATTTACTTACCAACTTCCAACTGTTCCTTTTGTGCTCAAGGCAAGCTGAGTAGCCACAGCAGATGAAATATAACTCTCTAAAATGTAAATTATTTGGGCTTCAAAGATTATGGCTTTTTACAGAAAAAGTCTGTCAACATGTTCTACAATGTAAAATACACCAAATAAATAGTCCTAATGACTTTCCTGCTTTGAAGTCCCCATGCTGATGCTATTTCAGGCCCTTGATGGTATTTCTAACTATATTACTCCCAACCTGTTGCTCTGCTCTCAGCAACATGTCTTCTGTTGCAACTAGAGAACAGTTCTATATGCACAAACTACTCTACTTACCACCCAAGAAAAGAGGGTTTCTACAGTCTAGCCCCTACATATCCCACTCAACTTTCTAAACACTCCACATTTAAGAAATACAGCACTGTTTTAGTTCCCTAAATGCACTAGCCTCTTCCAGGCCCATCCAACACTTACCATCAACTGACACACCTATACGTGTTATGAAGTCTTCATTGACTCACCCAGGCCAGCTTTCCCCAAGGGCCCACTGTACTGAGAATACATTTCCATTAAAGTATCCTTTGCTCCCCATGGTCCCTATACTAATCTCATTCTTCAAGCAAGAACCTCCGGCACAGCAGGAGGATTGCTAAAGGGCTGGGCTGGAGCGCTGAACTAAATGCTGGGCTTGCACCCTTCCTAGTTTCATGTTTTTAAGCAAATTTACCTAACTCATTTTCCTCATCCAAGTAACAGAACACTTGTGACAATTAAGAGTATTCCTACACACTGAGTGTTTAGATCATTGTTAACTGTTCCACAATTACTGGTAATCATTATCTTTAATGTTTTATTCCTCAAACTCAGTTCAGAATTCAAATTAGATTCCAGAACTCATTGTCTTTATACTTCAGTCGAAATGACTTGCTAACTTGTTAAAGTTTGCCTAAAACCTCCTCAACACTCAGTCCTAGGCCCTAGGAAGCCCTTCAATTCCAAGACAGTTTATCACCTAAGAATTATGTTACAAACATCACCAACAGACTTGAGTTAACTTAAAAAGAAAAAAGGAAGGAATGGAAGCAAAAGAATCTACTGGGAAAACACAGAGCAATTCACAAAGCTAAGATATTCTGAAGACTCAAGTCTATTCAAACATGGGGATCAAAGCAGTTCCCACAGAGGAAGAAAGCAGGAAGGAATGGACGGTTCCTTAACAAGGCCTCCAAGGGAGGTTCCACTCAACATGCGTAGGGCCAGCCAGGAGGCTAAGTGGGTAAAAAGCTCTTGCCACCAAGCCTGGTAACCTAAGAGCAATCCCAGGAACCTATGGTGAAAAGAGAAAGCAGACTCCTGCAAATTGTCTTCCCTATGCCTCATTGTTGCCCAGTGGTTTGCACTAGATCAGGAGTACACAATGTATTTGTACTGCAGTATTTTCAACATATGATGTACAAACAAATGCACAAAAATGCACACTACCCCCATATAAATGAAGTTTTTCAATTTTTAAAAAAAGATATAAACACCAGGAACAGAACTTGATTGGTCTAATTTGTGTTGGCCAGGAAAAAAAAAGGTTAGGCACTTTAAATAAAGTAGAGACAAAAGCATTCAGATTGAAAAATCCCACCAAGAAAGCTGGCTACGGTGGTAAACACCTGCAATCCCAGCATATGGGAGGCGCCTGCAAGAGCATCACAAACTCAGGCTCAGCCAAAGCTACCTAAAACCCCCTTCTCAAAACACAAAACAAAACAAAAAACCTACCAGGAGATAGTCAATGACAGGAAAGTAGCTTCCAAAGGCCAAATCAAAGCATCGTTACCAAACAGATATAATAAATGTAACGCCACTGTTTCAACCCTTTGCAAATGCTAGGTCTTGGAGTCTGTCCTTCCAGAGCTGTCTGACCTTCCTATCACCTACTCCATCTCCTTAGATGTGGTCAAGCACTGCTTTGTCTACACTCCAGCAGCAAACCACGTACAGGTATTAGAGATCTTAGCACACAACACTGAATTACTAAGCCTAGGGAAGAACCATTTCCCCAAAACTCCCTACATCTATCCCTCCCCCCTTCTGTGTGTGTGTGTGTGTGTGTTGTGTGTGTTTAATTCATTTTAATCTTATATGCAATAGTGTTATGCTTGTGTGTGTATCTGAGCACCGCATGCATTGCAGCACCTGCAGAGAACAGAAGAGGGCACAGATTCCCTAGTACTGGAGTTACAAATATAAGACTGTAAGCCACCACATGGGTGCAGGGAATCACACCCATGTCCTCTGGAGCCAGTGTTCCTTACCATTGACCATCTCTCCAGTCTCTCATATTTATAAATTTTATGTCAAAACTCTGCCTGGAACACAGGAAAATATTAAATGTTATTAAGTCTGTCTTCTAATCACTAGGGTCTGTGAATCAAATAAAAAAGGAAGAGAAGGCTACTACAGAAAAAGATGCTGACAGATCAGAAAGAATAGCAGATTCAGCCCCACAAAAGGGATGAACAAAAACTCCACAAGTACAAGGATAAAAAAACAAATTTTAACTTATCCAAGAAACTGAAGGCATTACCTAGAAAAAGGACATGCATAATGGATATTAAGAACCAATAAAACAAAATTGTATCATAAGAGGGCAGAGAACAGTGTAAGACATTTTAGAACATGGCACTCTAAAGAAAAGAAAATTGGGAGATAAGGAATTCTATACCCAGAAAGCCTGACAGTTCAGTCACTCCCTTTCTTCCCTTTCTCTACTCTGACACAGTTTTGCAGAGGTCAGTCACTGTTACAGCCTGTGACAGTACACTAAAACCTGTTCAGCATCAGTTTCTCTGACCAAAATTCCCTAGGTCAGGGGAAAAAATATTTTCATTTTCTTAAATCATTCTTTCAGAATAATTACTTCCATATCATAACTGACATGATAAGGGTATGGCAAATCCATAGAAAGGACAGTTACACCTGTCTGACTACTGCTGTTCCTTCCCTTCACCATAGGAGAGCAGACCTGGAAGGAATGCTACAGTCAAACTTTGTACTAGCAAAATAAAGTCAATGTAGGAATGCTACAAGTTACACAAGACAATACCACTGACTCTGAAGCCAGGCTTCCTAGAAATATACTTTGTAACTCCTTTACTTGATAGCAAAAGTTTATGTTACTCTTTTCTCCTTCAAGTGTTGTCCAGTATGTCATAACTCACTAAAATAACTAAACTTCATTTCAGCAAATATAGTAACTTGCATATCTGTGACCCTGTGATCAAATAATATCATTATCAGCATATATTCTTTTTTTTTTTTTTTTTTTGGATATTTACTTTATTTACATTTCAAATGTTATCCTCTTTCCAAGTCTCCCCTCCGGAAACCCCCATCTCCTCCCCCTCCCCCTGCCTTTATGAGGGTGCTAATACATAGCATCAATTAAAATTTTTGATTAAAAATAATGCTGAACTGTGAATGCTGGTAAACACCTGTAATTCTATACTCAGGAAATATGGGCAGGAGGCTAGAAGTTCAAGACCAGGCTTAGCTACATAGGGAATTTGAAGGCCAGTGTGATTTATGTAAGTCTTGTCATAAGCAAACTGAATCTGACCAACTCCCTCTAAGTTTAACTTCCAGTTTACAGAAAAGCCTAAGGATGGTGCAGAATATAAGGAACAATTAAACTACACCATGAGGAAAGACAAGCCTGTGCCAGGACCTTCTATTTGGCTCAGCCATATAAAACTGCTGATTCTTAGTTGTTCTAAACCACAAAAATGATAATATCCCATGGTGCAATGTAATGTAAAAACACTGACCTGATTTTTTTTTCCCCAACAAATTAATGGTATTTTAAATGGTGGGAAATACAAGGGTGCACACACCTGTAATACTAGCACTACCAGGAGGCAGGAGCATCACTGAAAGTCTAGGCCAGCCTGGGCTATACATATGCAGTAAAGCTTTGTCTCAAAAACAAAATAAACAAACAAACAAACAACAAAACCCAGTAAGGCTGAAGATGTAGTTCTGTTGATAGAGTGCCTGCCCAGCACGCTGAAAGCCCTGAGTTTGATCCCTAGCACTGGACAGTGGTACATGCAGGAGTACCGAGAGTTCAAGGTCATCCTTGGCTATACAAGTTCAAAGCCAACCTAGGTAGATACATGAGGACCCTATCTAAAACCAAAAAAAAGAAGGCCTAAATAAAATGGTGGGCAGACAACAGCCAAATTGTAGGAAATAACCCAAGTATTCACTGACAGAAGGGATAGACACAATGATGCAACCCTTTTAATACAGTCAGTTCTTCGTGCTGTGGTGATCCCAACCATAAAACTATTCGTTGCTACTTCACAACTGTACATTTCCCACTGTTATGAATCATAATGTAAATATCTGATTTTTTTCTGATGGTCTTGGGTCACCCTTGTGAAGGTGTCATTGAACACCCATGCCAAAGGAATCGTAACCCACAGCTTAAGATCCACTGGACTAGACAAAATGCAATATATACATACAATGTATATATACGTATTAATGTAATATATATACTAAAGGAAGGAAAATTTGATACATGCTACAATAAGGATGAACCTTGAAAACATTGTGCAAACTAAATATAAGTCAGTGTCCAAAGGCTTGTGTGTGATGAATCTTAATCTACTAAGCACCTGCCTTAATCTCCTAACACCTAACCTGTCATAATGTGTAGATTCCATTTTCAAAGTAAAAGGGAAAAACAGTATAGGAGTAATAGTCTCAGTTCAAAAATGTACTGTGCCTTTTCCTTTGTTGGCCATCTAAAGGCAAAATGATCACTAGCAGCTTTAGAGTCACCTGTGGGAATTCCACTCTTGCTGACCACCAGGGCCTGATCAGGGAATACAGGCTGAACATGTGCCAGCAGTAAGAGATCATGCTAGTCTTTGTATATAAACATATATGTGTATATACACACACATACGTACCTTAAGACCACACACATACACTCACATTCTCATTCTCTCTCTCTCTCTCTCTCTCTCTCTCTCTCTCTCTCTCTCTCTCTCTCACACACACACACACACACACACACACACACACACACACACTCTTGCACTTTGCAGGGTCATTGAGACTGCTCAGTTGTTAAGAGCAAGTTAAGAGCATGTGCTGCTCTTGCAGAACAAGTTTTTATTCCAAGCACCCACAAGGCAGGATACAACAGTCTGTATCTCCAGTTTCAGGAGATAGAACACCCTCTTCTGGCCACCTTGGGCACCAGGCATGCACTTGGTACACAGGTATACGTGCAAGAAAAACACTCACGTGCACAAAATTAATTAAATATGTGTGAGTGTGTGTGTGTGTACAACACACTTTGGGAAAATGACAGTGCCAGTATGGGTGTATTCAAAGATTGTTTTAGTGCTTGCATTGTTTCAATCATATTGGGCAGTAGACACTGAAGATTAGAGTTGGTGCCTCAAAAACCTTACAGTACAGCTGGGAGAACAGACAAACAAAATTCAATGCATTACTACTACTACTACTACTACTACAATAACAAAGATTCCCTCAGGAGCAAAGAAAAGTACCTTGATGTACAGTATTTAAGAAGCAAGAATTAGCCAGTCAACAGGAGGCAGAAAAGAATATTTCAGTCAGCAAGATAGCCCTGAGAATAGAAACAGCCCTGGGAAAGAGGGGAGGGCAGGACTCCAGATTATGTATAAGCATATAAGACGGTCAGTGTTGTAGAGCTTAACTGGGTGAAAGAAGGGAGGGGCGGTGAGGAGAAAAAAGCATCAGGCTTACCGAAAGATCCCAGCGAACTAAAGGAAGGGCACCACTGAGGGAAATTTATATACTGCCAGATGACAGGCAATAAAGCCTCACGTACAGGGGGGCAAAGTTAGAATAAAATAGGCAAGGCTAAAATCCAGACACCGCAGAGATTGAAGCTATACTGACTGGCATCTGACTGAAGGTGAAGGTGAGGAAGGAATCCAAGAAGACTCTCAGGTTTCAAATTTAGTCACAGCTAGGGCAATGAGAACACAAAGGCAGAACATGGCTTTAACGCTCAGTGAGCATGAGAAGCTGCTGAGATGTCTGTGTGAACCCTCCAGCAGATGACTAAAATAGAACTCATTCCTGCTCTTGCCATCCCCCTCCCCACCTCAGAAGTCATGGTTAAAGCTAAAAGAACTGCTGGTGTGAACAAGAAAAGTTGTTCATAGAGGAAGACTCACAGGCAGAATCCTAACACATGCCTACACTCAGTGAACAGGCAGTGGAGCTGTCAAAGGCAAAACAAAGCCAAGAGTAAATGGGCCAGGAAAAGGGACACACACTCCCAACCTCTTCCCTGTCGGCAAATTCAAGAAAATTAGTACCTGACATGTGACATAGAGACTCCTGAAAAATGGCACATTCTACAAATTTAGTAATGGAAACGTATCAAGAAGGTTGGAGCAATAAGCACCTTCGAGACATTGAGTGTAGCTAAATGGAGCCAAAAAGGAGAATGGTGATTCCCAAAAACACTTTGTGTTCTATTGCTATTATTTAGAAAGGCTAAATATCAACATGCTAATAAAAATAAACATGAGCTAGTATGAATTCTATACTAATCTTTCTTCTAGTTCACATTCAAGTATGAGTTTGTTCACCTTACAAAAGTATATTACATCAAAACAGATTGGGTTTGGCCCAAAAGAAATTATTATTCTCTTATGAGAGCCTGGAAAGCTGGTTCCCTGGTTAAGAGCACTGCTTTTGCAAAGGATGAGAGTCCAGTTTCCAGCACCCAAGTGAGATAGTTCACAACCTACCTGTAACTCTTAACTCCAGGGTATCTAATGCCCTCTTATGGATTCTGAGGGCAACTGCACTTATGTGCACATAGACACACATATCTGCACGCATACAAACACAAACACACACACACACACACACACACACAATCTTTTCAAAAATTTTAAATGTTTTTTAAAAGCTTGTATTTTAAAAAGATCTTACAATATTTTATCTTTCATCTCTAAATACATAGTTTTAAATAGTATTTTTATTATCTAGTCCCTTTTCTCAAATAGTATGTATGAAATTTTACCAACCAATTAATTACTAAATGACCAGTGACATTGCAAGGTCTCTACCCCTACTAGGCATCTTGATAGAGCCCCTATTTTAAAACCATATACATATAGATTGTTAAACAGCATCCCAAACAAGTGAAAACAAATTCACTTAGGAAAGCACCAGAGCACAGCAAGTGACAGTACAGAACACAGGCAGTCATCAAAGACCTTATGGGGTCTTCTGAAGGTCTGCTTCATTACAACGCCAGTGTGGGAGAATCATAACCTCATTGATTACAGAAGTGCATGAAGGAGTCTGAGGGAAGAGTTTACAAGAGTGAGCCCCACTCAAAGGACAGCCAGGGTATACAAGAGAATTGTATCTAAGAAATCATGGAGAACCACTTACCAATACAATAGAAAGCCCAGAAAGAAAGAAACAATCTTGGAAATGCTAACTGACTGCAAATGAAAATGTGTTTTAACCCTTGGTACTAAATCTGAAGGATAAATGTTCCAGGGTTTGTTAAACCAAGAATTCAGGTGTTTTTGCTTTGTTTTGTTTTATAAAATAAACTCTCTGCTAATAAGAATAAAACCTTTCAAGAGCAAAAAAAGGTAAATAAATTCAGTGATAAATTGTATAAAATATAATATTAATGTTTTAAAGCACCAAAATAGGGATTTTATGATATGGCCAACATTTCTTCACTACTTTCCTGGCTTATTAACCTTCAAGCATGCTTCACTCATGCCAAGCCACACCTTCCCTCAATGGAAGAGAGCAGAATGAACAAGAGAGAGCTCTGGTTTAGAGTCACAGTGTTCTGACATAAGCCCAGGCTCAGTTCCTTACCATGTGTGACTCAGGGGTACTGAAGAGTTGTAGGCCTCAGGTTTCTTCCACAGCAAATGGAAACTGTAATAGTGCCGACTTTCACAGGATGGCTGTGGCCAAATAATCCATATAAAGCACTTAACATCATAAACATTCACTATGTATTAAGGTTTCTTAGTTGCTGTTCTATTGCTGAGAGGACTAATCATGACAAAAGCAATTTATAGAAGGAAGCTTTTAATTGGGGACTTGCTTACAGTTTCAGGGCTAGACCATGATCATCATGGCCCAGAGTGCAGAGGCAGAGAGGCAGGTGGGCAGACTGGCCAGCCACTGTAATAGTAGCTGAGAGCTCACATCTAATGCACAAAGTGCAGGCAGAAAAAAGAAAATACAACTAGGCCTGGTGCAGGCTTCTAAACCTCAATGACACATCCCCTCCAGCAAGGCCACACCTCCAAACCCTTTAACAGGTCCACCAACTGGGGAGCAACCACTCAAATATACAAGCCTGTGGGGGTCATTCTCACTCAAACTACCAGTTTCTTACTTTGTTATTATTAATTATTGACAAAAATGCCATATCCAAACCATCCAAATAGCTCAGTGGGTAAAGGCACTTGCCACCAAGCCTGGCAACCTAAGTTTGACCCCTACCCAAGAAAGTAAACAACCAACTCCTGCAAGCTGTCCTCTGACTTCCACAAGTATACTGTGCCACATGCACAAAAAATAGATGAATAAACAAAAAGTAAGCTAGGTAGTGGTAGCAAACACCTTTCATCTGTGAGGCCAGCCTGGTCTACATACAGAGTGACTTCCAGGACAGCCAAGGCCACACAGAAAAAACTTGTCCCCAAAAAAACCAAAAACAAACAAAAAGTCATATTCTTGAGGTTTATGCACACCCACGTGCATAAGCAAGACAAGGTTACCTTGGGTTCCAGCTATCTGCATGTCTGTTTTAGAATCATTCACTAGGCAGAATATTTCTGTTTTACACAAACAGAAAAGAAAAGATATGAGAGCTCACATCTAATTTCTATATCTGAAAAGAAAAACACAACTTTCTTTATTTAAAAAGCTTCAGGATCAATGCCTTACATGAAAAATGTCCAGTTTCTTCTTCACTTGTCTTTCCTAGGTTGGCTATAAAAATCTGATTCCCTTACCCAAGCTTCAATCACTATCAATGATAATTTAGCTCCTCCACTTCTACTTGTGCATGCAGGCTCACTTTTTCTTCCGTGAACTTTATACAAAAAAAGATGAGGAAGGGAAGGAAGATTAAGAGGAAGAGCAAAAGAGATGAGGAGGGTCATCAAGTCCTGATTTCAAGCTATAACCGTTTTTGGAAAATTCCTTCTCACAGACACCACTCCTCGCAACGCTACTCCACCAGAGCAGCTCACGTAACCATGCTTCTTTTGCACCTGTGACTGTAGTCACTAATTTCTCACTGCCCATCTCACATTGGATACATACTTCCTATATGACCCACTGCTACCTTCTGTACTCCAAAGCCCACTTATGAAGCCACTTTCAGTATGTCTCTAAGATGGTCTCTCTCTGCAACCCTCTTTCTACTCACTCACAGCCCTCAGAGAATACTGCCTTATTTTCCTTGTACCATATGACTGCATAATTTTAAAATGTTTTATCTTTTGTCTACATTATTTGTAAAGAAAGAAACAATATCAAACACCCTAATAATCACAACTACTTAATTATAGTGCTAAGTTGTAGTATGACTCAAATGCAGCACTGCTTTTAATGGGAAAAACTAAATTTAATATGGCTGGCATCTCCTCTTAGTTCTGTTTAAACCCACAGTGAAGACCCTAGATTAGATCAGATCCCAGATTACCCTTCTGCCATACTTCTAGCACCCACCCCTCCCAGAGCCTCTTAGTAAGAGCAGTCCTGTTGCAGTTCTAGGAACTTTTAATTAGTGTTCCTCAAATCCCAGAAGCCTACCCCCTTCTTCCACCCTGGCCTTCCCCTTCCCCAGTTAACTCCTTTTCACTTCGTTCATTTGCTTATTTTTTGAGGTAGGGTGCCCTATATAGCTCAGGATGACCTTGAACTCCTAACATGCTGATTCCTCATCAAGTGCTGAAATTACTGAGTGTGCAACGAAGCTTTTCTTTGACTCTTCAGGATCAATTCATTCCCATTTATCTATTAGAAATCAATCAGACTTCATCACCGTTTGTACTATACTCACTTAGCAAATGAATGCTCATATGAGACCAGCACATTACAGAAATATGGCGATTCTGTATCAAAGAATTTTTTCTCTAGTAAATGACAGTATCCTATCTAACTCCTAAAGATTAAATGAGGTATCAAGCTCTTGGTATAGCATACCAATATATAGTTCTTTGTGTCTGCCACAAAAACTACCATTTGAATGCCCATTTCATGTCCTAGTTATACTGACATAGACTTGGAAATGAAATGTTGCAAACAAAATCAGACAGAATGGCTTGGCAACTCTATTGTCTTTTTCATGTATCCACAAGCTACTTGTTACCTTCTACTAAGCAGCAAATATCTGCTGTGGATCTATTACATGCAGAAGTCCTTACTAGGTATCATTAAACAAACAGGACACAATGCTCAAGTGAATCATGACAAAAACTTATACCAACATCCAGACGGGGAAAGAATGTACAAGCAAGACGTGTACCCACATAAACTATTCAAGTTTTGCTTACAGTAATAAAAGACAGGCTCAAGAAAAATCACTGGTGGGACAGGGTGTGGTAGCCCATGCCTGTAATCCCATCACTTGGGAGACTGAGGCAGGATAATTCTCTGTGCTTAACCAGTCTGCCTGCAATAAGGCCCTGTATCAAAAAGAAAACAAACAAACAAAAAGCAAGAGAGACTACACACACACACACACACACACACACACACACACACACACAGAGAGAAAAATTACTGGTGGAAAAAGATCAAAACTAAGTCTTATCAGATGGCTGTTCCATTTGCTAGGTTTCACTTCTGTTTGGAAGTAATTCTCAAAAAGAAACTTAAACGTGATCAGGACAAAGATAGAAGGCCTATGGTCTCACTCAAATGGGAATTCCACAGATATTCCCCCAGGTTTTTTCCAATTCATACTTAATTTTGTAGCTCTGAAAAGTAGCCCAGCTTCATTTGCTTCTTACCAAAAACTATTGGACTATACAAATCATATTACCTACTATTAGAATAGAGAACAGGGAATGGGCTTAAAACTATTTCCCCATCAAATCCAGAGGTTGGGTCCCAGTGAAGTCTGGGCTATTACACTTCATTGGTTTTAGTAGGAGCAGAGAGACCTCTAGCGCTACCTCAATCAGCAGAGTTTGCAAATAGTAGCTGCTAATGTCACCTTAATGAGACAATAGCAACATGCTGAGTAGCAGCAAACTGAGTGACCACAATGAATGTTTACAGTTTTGCAACCACTTGGAAAATCTACTAGCTTGGTGGCATGTGGTATATACAAGGACGTAGGAATCTATGTATCCAATTTATTTCTACAAAACAGGTCAAAGAAATTATTTTCCTATTATTCACACTTCCACTCCAAGACAGGCTTTAAAAAAAAAAAAAAAAAAAATCCCAAGATCAGAGGTCTGCACAACCTCCTTCCCAAAGCTTCAACACAATAGATGGCAAACTATTGTCCACATTTAGCTCGCTCCAAATGCCAGCAGTTACAGGGGTATGAGCTTCAACAGCTCGGGAAGACTGGTCCAAAGGACAGCACTGGAATATAAGAAAATGGTCTTGGCGCATCCTACCCTCCCCCATCCACCACCCTCAAACAAGTCAGTTACCCGGCTGGTCCCCACCCCCCTCTGAGGGTTGCCACCGCCCGCCTGGGCCCGGCTCGCACAAGGTAAGCACGGGGACCGAGGCTCCAAGTGCGGCAGCGCGGGAGGCTGCACCGGCTGCGGACACGAGCGGCGGCCCGGCCCCGGCGGTGTGGTCGGCACGCGGGGCGGCAGCATCCCGGTCCGTCCTCCCGCGCGGCCCGCGGACCCCGCCTCGGCTCCACATCCCTTCCCCTCCGACGCCAGGCCGCGCCCGCGCAACGGGGCCGAGAGCTCAGCGGTCCCAGGTGCCGCGCTAGCCGCTCAGAGGGCGGCTGCTGCCCGGGCCGCGGCGCCCCGAGGCGGCGGCCAACTCCGACTGACCGCCAGCCGGCGAGAGCCAGCGGCCGCGGGCCCCCGCCCCTCCCTTCCAGCCGCCCAGCCCGGCCAGCCGCGGAGCACACTCGCCTCCACATCGCGGCCCTTGTTCTTGAAGCTCTTGATGCGGTGGTTCTCCAAGCCGGGGTTCTCGGCCATGGCTGCGCGCGGCTCCGGAGGCGGCTGATCCTGCGGCGGCGGCGGCGAGTCGGGCGGGAGGGGACGGAGGGGGAGGAGCGCGCGCTCCGTGACGCCTGGAGCGCGAGGTGGCCGCGGCGCGGGGGCGGCGCTGAGAAGAAGCGCGCGCCGGAGAAGGCCGGGGCGCTGGCCTGCCGGCTGTCGCGGTGACCCTGCCCTCACCCCTTCGTAGGGCCTCCCCACAGCCGCTAGTCATGTGCTAGAAATGGAGCCCGACCTAGCAGCTTTTGCCGCCACCCCTGAAGCGGGGCGGAGGGCGGAAACTACAGTTCCCAGCATGCGGGGTGACCGGGGTGAGAGTCTGAGCCACGCCGTGAGGGGAAGAGAAGCATGCCGGGAGGGCTGTGCGCGCGCTTTCGGCTCGGCGCTCTCTGAGCGCGGGCTCGAAGCCCCACCTCTGGGCGGGGTGGTGGGCGGGACAACTCTGGAGATGGCACCTTGCGGCCTATCAGGAGAGAGAGGCGGATCTCCTGGGGCGCACCTTGCTCCCTACAGCTTCGAAAATTAGAAAAAGAACGGCCACGCGTGCTTTGCGCTTTTGGCTTCTTTAGGGTCTCCTCAAATAGCAGCCACCCTCAAACCCTGTTCACTTGCTCTGCTTCGGTTTTATAAATAGCACGCTTGTTTCCACTCCACAAATACATGTGAGTGTGATGTGTGTGTTTATGCTTGCTTCCTGCACCGCTATTAAACTCAATGAGAACAGAGACATTGTTGGTCTCAAAAATCTGTTAGATCAAAACAGTACCTTGTAAATTCTCATTTTAAAAAAAGTGCTCTCGTATCCCCTGTTTTCTCCAAGCACCCTTGTGCGACCTATACATGCCTTAGTCCACCTTAACACACAATGTAGCCTTCGGGCCCTCGGGCTGCAGGCTCCAGACTGCCAACTCCCTTTAGCTTTCAGTTGGAACAATATCAGTTTTTTGTAGGTTTTGAAATCACCACAAGAATCTTCTGCAAATATAAGCTTATGTGCAGTGTTATGCTACATACAACCAAAATGAGCCAGGTCAGAGTTTGATAGAAATATACCATAAAGAATTCAGTTAAGACAATCTTCAGAAGAGAGGGGACCTGAAAGTCAAGAGTTAGGAATTGAAAGGCCTGTGATGGCCAAGCTATCACCCGAATTTGTTTTGTGAGTGGCTGGTTGTGGCCAATGGATAAATACGATAAAGGACTTAAACCATCTTTGCCCTACTGGAGAATGGTCTGCTGACGCCAGAAGTGTTTTCTCGGGGAAAACATAAATCTGCATTTTTTCTCTATATTTTATTTGTTGTTGTTGTTTTGTTGTAACTATTTTAATTGTGCTCCTTACCCACTTCTACTCCCCCCATCCCTTTTTCATTTATTTTTCTTTCTATTCTTAAATTCAGTCACATTGTTCACTGGACTTCAAGCCCTCAGTGATCCTGGTCTGACCACTCAGCTGAGAGAGACAAAACAAAAAAATACAACAAAAACCTCACCTGTCACTTGGCATAAGGATAATGGCTCGATCTTCAGTGGTAGAACTTTTTGTTTGCCAATCTTAATTGTCTTGATTGACTAAAAGAAAAACATGCCCTGTTGCTGCTTCAGTTATAGTTTGGCAGGTATTCCTTTGTGAGATCGCCCGATCCTCTCTGCCACTACTCTTACATTAGCTTTGCACAAATAGGACCATTCAGTGAGTGCTTCCTAAGTGCGAGACATCGCACTAATGCGAGAATTCTCAGGTAAACAGGACATCGTGGATGCTGCCTCCATCCCACTTCTTCTTTCCCAGAAAAGACAAATGATAAAGATGAGCAGTGAGACCAAGAGTGTGGCAGGCGTGGAGAAAGAAGCTCAAGGCTTATGCAAGATGGCCTTTCTAACACGCCAATTGCTCAGGCTCCTAATGTTTGTGAGTCTCCAAACAAGATAGCAAATGAAAGTCATGTTGAAGTACTTAAGAGCTGTGGAACAAGCTAAGAAACTTGAATAAAAATGTACCTCCAGAAACCGACAAATGTACCTCTTTGTAATGGGTTTAAATTTAAGTTTCCTGACTTCTTAAAATTCTGTTTCAGAATGCCACTGTGGTAGACCTGGATGCTGGACCAGTGAGCAGCCCAAGAAGAATGTCTCCTGTGGGCATTTTATCTTCACTGTCAACTAGCCTGGACTTAGAACACGTAGGAAACGGGTAAGGTACACCTCTGTGTGTGTCGGTGGGGGTTTGTCCAGAGAGGAGAAGACACATCTTGACTTGAAGTTGGCATCTCACTGTCTGGGAGTCACAGGAGGGAAAGGGGCAGAAAGAACGACGGCAGCCCGGCACCTACATTTCCCATTTTCTCTGCTTACTGTGTGCTGTGCTTCTGTTTTATTTCGTTAAGAATGCATTTGTATAGCTATTTGTGCTTTCTTCCAATTTCTTTAACTTCAATTGGTGTTTAAGTTGAGATACTAAAAGAATGTTCCCAAGGGACATTGCCCACTGTAAATGTACAAATGCATTTGTGAATGTACGAGGAATAGTCATATCATGGTAGGCATATTCATGACCTTGTTATTGTTTCATGTGGACATGAGATATTATTTGTGTCAGGTTGACAAGGGGTGGATTGTAATGGCTATTCCTGGTTGTCAACTTGACTATATCTGGAATGAACTACAATCCAGAATTGGAAGGCTCACCTGTGATCCAGATCTTGAGGCTGAGAGATACAAGTTTCTGACCTGGATCTTGGCATGGAGATCTTGAGGCATAGTGGCTATGAATCTCAGGAGACTAATGCAAGGAGATCTCTGAGTTCAACGTCATCTGGGACAAAGCAAGTCCCAGATATAGTATGGTGGCACACACCTTTAATCTGGGCCACACAGGGACCTACATAGGGACATTGGAAGAAGATTCACTCTTCTTCACCTGCTTGCCTTGTGGGACTGAGCAACTACTGGATCCTTGGACTTCCACTCACAGCTGACCATTGTTCGGGAGTTGGACTACAGACTGTAAGTCAACATAACAAATTCCCTTACTATACAGAGACTACTCATAAGTTCTGTGAACCTAGAGAACCCTGACTAATACAATTAACTAAAATTAGATTTCTCCTCAAAAATGTTAGTTTCATTTCAAGTGCTGGCTAGCCTCCGCATTGTGCCCACCACATAAGGTACCAGAGCTGTTGAACACTCTCACAGAAACTCTATGGTTGCTGTAGAAAAAACCACAGGTATGGGGAGAGAAAGAACTTTTATCTTTTCAGTCCCCTTCATATTTTCTTAGATTTTCAACAATGGACATTCTTTCAAAGTTTCAATCAAAATATAAAATAGAAATACATATAGTGTGAAGTGCTTGACATAATGCCAAACACGTGTTTACTTAATAAATTACTAATAAATAAGGGCTAGAAATTCAAACTTTCCAGAGGCCTCCAAAACAACATAGGCTATTGCCATTGTTCATGGTTGCCCCAGAAATAAATGATTATATCCTATTGCTGAAGGCACAGCACATTGCTTATAGGAAAAGAATCAAGCTGGGGCTGACCTGAACACCTCCTCTCCATTGGCTAGTTCGAATAGTGCCAGAAGGTGCTACATGGGTAAACGGGAGAGAGAAATGTCAGTAGTCTTACCTAATGGTGAACACTACATGCTATAATGTCAACCTGCTAGGCAAGATGTGCTCTTCGGAGCAATAGTGGCCTGACTATTATAGTAGGGGTGGGGGTGGTTAACGAACCACGTTTGAATTAGATTTGAGGTCTGCTCCACAGGAAAGAATTCATGCCTGGTACTGTAAGTCTGCTCAAAAGCCCTAGAGGGGAACATATTACTGTTGTCTTGCTAAATGAACGTGCTGTCAAACTGATTTCTAAATACTTACATTTATACACATAGTCTAGTGGCTTTCCTCAGCCTTGGGCAAGAAACTTCTCCCTTCAGTGATCAGCAAGTAATACAAAGACTCATAGCTCGTCCAAGTGCTAAGAATACGTGACTGTTGTGTGTTCATACCTAAATGGGACTTTGAAGGTAAAGGAGCAGAAATATGTAACAAGTAGAAGTGGAGAAGTGCTGTCTTCTGGACATGACATGACCGTTACACCCATGACCCACTGCAGCTATAGCTACCTCACTGTAGGAATGGCTGCCTGTACAAGATCAAGCCAACAAGATCAGCTAAGAGGAGGAGGAGGAGGAGAAAGAGGAGGAGGAGGAGGAGGAGGAGGAGGAGGAGGAGGAGGAGGAGGAGGAGGAGGAGGAAGAGAGAGAGGTGAAGCAGGGTGAGGTGTCAGAGTGCAGAGAGTAAGAGGGGAGAGGTGGAGGTTGCTACATTAAAGATACATTGTATGTGAACTTGTTAAAGAAGATAGAAATAAAGGTATTCTTTTTAAAACTTTTGAGATTCAAATTAGACCTGAACTTTATCTTCAGACCCTCAGTACTCAGCAAACCCTGCTGGATACACACACACACACACACACACACACACACACACACACACACACACACTAAATTAAATTTAAAATGTCACAAATTGGGCATGGTGGTACATGTCTGCAATTCTAGCATTCTGGTTGTTGGAGGCAGGAGGATAATGAGTTTGGAGCCAGGCTAAGCTGTAGTGCAAGACTGCTTTTAAAAATAATAATAATATTGAGCTAATTAAAATTGAATGATAATTTAATATCTACATATTTTTATTTCTTCCTTCTATCAGAGAAAAATGAATCGTCTCAGAGAAACTAGATTCCAAGCTCACGCCCATTAATTGACCCTGAAGATTCTTGATTTCCAAATCATTCCTGACATTTAATTCTGGAACATGTTTGACAAATGTCTGTACTCACACAAGAGGAAATCTGTCAGCTGTCTAGATTTGATTTTCAGAGCACCGAGGCAAAACTCATGCCACCATCCCCCAGTTTAGTTCAGAAATAAAACCCATGTAAGTTCTACTTCAACTTATGCATTCCTTCAGATCAGCATCAAAAGCTGAGGGTAAGGGTGAGAGCATTGTGGATCAAGAACTCAGTGAGCAGCCCCCCCGGAGGAAGAGCACACTCTAGTTAGGAATGCCAGCAGCCAGCACCACAAGAAGGGCAGATCCTTTAATCAACCTTATGACAGTCTCCACCCTCAAACAAACAGGGGAAGTGCTGAGTGACCTAAAGCTCATGCTTATGAAGCACACAGAACCACTAAAGTCACTCTTCAGTGGTCTGCCATTCCCCAAGGGATGACTCTATTTCTCTCTGTATGTGTTTTCATACTCAAGACAACTACAGGATTTTCTCCCAAAACCCAGGACACAAAACTGTTGTGGTAGAAAGGAAAGATCAAGAGAGCAGCAAGTGGACATATACCATCCAGGTTAGCTTCTATTGCCAGCTTACTGTAACCTTGAGTCACCTGAGATGAAGATACCCTGATTGAAGAAATGTCTCCCTAGTGCTGAGATTAAAATTGTGCCACCATGCCGAGCTTCAGGGATTTTCTTATACCAACAAAGACAATGTCTTAGTTAGGGTTACTATTGCTGTGATGAAACACCATGACCAGAGCAAGCTGGGGAGGAAAAGGACTGTGCTTCCACATTGCAATCCATCATTGAAGGAAGCTGAGACAGGAACTCAAACAGGATAGGAACCCAGAGGCAGGCACTGATGCAGAGGCCATGGAGGGGTGCTGCTTACTTGCTTGCTCCTCATGGCTTGCTCAGCCTGCTTTCCTACAGAACCCAGGGCCACCAGCCCAGGGATGATCCTACCCACAGTGTGCTGGGCCCTCCCCCATCAATCACTAATTAAGAAAATGCCTTACAGCTGGATCTTATGGAAGGAGACATTTTCTCAATTGAGGTCCCCTCCTTTCAGATAATTCTAGCTTGTGTCAAGTTGACAAAAAACTAACCAGTACACTATCTCTAGCCTTTAGAGTTGTCCCTCACGCTCACAAGAAGATTCTGATAGGTGTAAGACTTATGTCCACATATGCCTGCATCTAAACATAGGAAGAGGAACATGTCTCCTTATACCCTTCCCCAACGTCAGAAAGAAAAACCTTTCCAGAAACATTGCAAAAGTTCGACATACAAATTCATCAACTGGGGTTGGGTTACATACTCATACAACAACAACAACAACAACAGTGGCATTTTTCGGTTCTAGATGGAGACCTGGGTTCAGCCACAAGGATGAAAGTTGAGGAGAGACTAGCTGCTGGAAAGGGAATAATATTAGATGCTTCTGCACGCTGTGACCAAAGTGTGTGCTAGTAGACTTATTGGGATCACAGTTTCAGAGGGTTTGAGTTGATCTTGGCAGGGAAGGCATGGTGGGGAGCCCAGTTGATAGCAGAAAGAGCCCGTGGCAGAAACTTTTTACATATCTGTACTTCAGGAAGCAGTGAGCAAGACAATATCCAAAGGCTAAGTATAACTTTCAAAGGCCTTTCCCCTGCAGCAAATATCTGCCAGCTAGGGCCCACCTTCTAGAGTTCTCATAACTTCCCAAAAATAGGGCCTCTAGTTTGATGCCCACAATCAAAACATAAATATGAACTGCTAGTCTCTACCATACTTCGATGCTCTGCAAGGGTAAAATGTTCATATGTCATTCAGACATGCTCTCTGAGGTAGGTCAATAGCAACCAACAGTATTATTCAGGAAGGCTTCACAGAACCCGTCCCTCCCTGCAACTCATGTGGGATCAAGGCAGAGGATACCAGTACTCCTTCTTCATAAGAGTCCCAGAAATGCCTTTACTGCCATTTCTACACACACACAGTCTGTGTACTGGTGACTCAACACAACCTAGAAGCACCTGGGAAGAGAGTCTTAATGAGGAACAGTCTAGATCAGGTTGGCCTGTGGGCATGCATATGGGGAGATTGTCTTGACTGATAATTAATGTTGAAAGTCCCAACTCATTGTGGGCAGTACCATTCTCTAGACAGAGATCCTAAACAATATAAAAATGTAAAAGACAACTGAGAGCAAGCAAGCAAAGATGTATTTATTCAAGCATTGCTATGGACTTGGATATGATGTGACTGGGGGTTTAAGCTTCTGCCTGAATGCTTCCAAGATGAGGTACTGTAACCTGGAGTTAGATCTATATAAGCCCTTTGGGGTGGTTTCAGTGAGGTTGGCCCTCATAGTCTCATATATTTGCATACTTTGTCTCCAGTTGGTAAGCCGTCTGGGAAGGATTAGGAGGCATGTGACTTTGTTAGAGATGTGCTACTGGGGACGCACTTGTTCAAAGGCCTGGCCCGTGCGCTCTCTCTCTCTCTCTCTCTCTGGACCAGCCTGCCTATGAGCCACCATGTTCTCCCACCATGATCTTGTGCTCTACTCCATGATGATCATGGACCCAGTCTCTTACACTGTAAGCAACTCCCCATTAAATGTTTTCTTTTATAAGGGTTTCTATGGTCCTGATGTCTCTTCACAGCCATAGAACAGTGACTAATTCAGCCTTCCTCTTGTCAAGATTTTTTTTAATTTATTTTATTTATATGATGAATACACTGTCGCTGTCTTCAGACACACCAGAAGAGGGCATCAGATCCCATTACAGATGGTTGTAAACCACCATGTGGTTGCTAGGAATTGAACTCAGGACCTCTGGAAGAGCAGTCAGTGCTCTTAACCGCTGAGCCATCTCTCCAGCCCCTCTTGTCAAGATTTACATAGCAACAGATGAACTAGAACAATCCATCCGGCTGAGAATTATCTTAGTGCTGAATCAGGACCCATGTGGCAGAGGTACTTGAAGTGACTTTCCCGGTGTTAGTACTGAGGAGGCCTGACTATGGTGGTGCATGTCTTTAATTCCAACACTCAGGAAGCAAAGACAAGTGAATCTCTATGCATTAAGGCCAGCCTGATCTACGTAGAAAGTTTCCAGGCCAGCAAAGGCTACATAGTTCCTGTCTTAAAAGCAAAAACAAAAACAAAACAAAAAACTCTGAGCAGCTGGAAAATGTGTGGGGCACTGTGGGAAAACTGCTAATTAAGGTCGAAGTCTACCATTGACGGATAGCCTTCTGGGGCTTGGCACAATATGGAGGACTCCCTTCATTGGCAAGACTTCTTTCTAACTTTGTCTGAGAAATTCAAAACCCCCATATACCTCTCTACCTGAAGAATGCCACATAGCCTTAGTTAGATTACAGGTTCAACTTTCTCCCCCATAAAACCCATTCAGCTAGCACTTGAGATTCCCGAAATGCTTCCCCATGAATGAGGCATTTTGGTACCCTAAGCCCTCAGCCAATGACCTTTGCCCATCGTGAATGTTTCTAACCCATCTGCTGAACTTACACAAGCCTTGAATCACCATAAGTGGAGTTGATCTAACTCCCTGCAGCTAGGCCCGGTGGTGTGTCTTCTTCACTGTATGTACTCACTGGCTTCCGGAACCCCCATCTGTCATCTGCTCTCCTTGCCCACAAGGACCTATATCAGACAATCCACAAGGGCAGGGAGAGCCACAGGGCACAAGCATGAGGACCTGAATTTGATCCTCAAAACCCAGATTAAGAAAAAAACAATGCCTGCCACAGTGATGTACCTGGAATCCCAGAGCCGAGGAGAGAGGTAAAGACAAGAGGATTTCTGGTGCTCGATGGCCAGCTAGTCTAGAGGAATTGACAAGCTCCAAATTCAGTAAGAGAATCTGTCTCAAAATGAAAGTAATTTAGGAAGACACTATATGTCAACCTCTGGCCTCCACAGGTGCATGCACACTCATCTTCACACACACACACACACACACACACACACACACACACACACGCAGAGCACTTGTACACGGGCTGCCTTAGCTTCAATGACCCTGCAATCAAAGCACACCGTACAACCCTGCCAATGGCCAAAAGAAAGAGAATGGGCTGAAACTACACCAGAAAGAGGGTACTTTCCTGACCTTGTGGTAACTAAAACTCATCCTCCGGACTAAGGAGGAATACAATTTCTGTCCTTGGCTGTCTTGGAAGGCTAAAATAGATCAGTGCTTCAGCGCTCAGCTGTGGACACATGCCCATGTCTGTCTGAATGAATAAGCATAAAATGCCCAGTGCTGGGTATGCAGCCATGAAGTAGGACCCAGACAGTGTCACTGTGCAGCAGCTACCTGGGAATCTAGCCCTGCCCCAGCAAGGAGGTTCCAGGTCAAGGGGCTTGATAAACAAATAGTTTTGCCTCAGTGTGTTAAGTGCTATTATGGGCATGTGACCAAAGGCTGTGGGCATGCTAGTGGGCAGAGGATCAAGAGGGTAGACATCAGGAAAGCCCCGAATTATGTCATCCTAGGTTCGTGGACAGTACAGTCACTCAGGTTCAAAGTAAGTCATGAGGAAAGAGCTAGGAGGAATTCAGAAGCTCTGTCAAATAAGGCAGGGTAAAGGGTAAGGGGAGGGGCTTGGAAGACTCTCTCAAGATGGTTTGCAGGGGGGGAAATTGCAGTTTTAAATGTCAGTTTTAGAATTGTTTTGAGCCTGTTTTATGAAGCAGTGGTTGCATGTGGCTTTATGTATGTTATCTCAGATAATATAGTAACTTACATACATTATCTAGTTTAAAGCTTACATTAACTATGTTCTGTTCCTTCTTCTGATCTCCAGGGGCACCAGGCATGTATATGGCGTACATACATACATGTAGATAAAACATTCACACACATAAAATAAAATAAAAATTTTTAAAAATTCAGAACATCTAGGGTTTGAGCTGTAATAATGTCTTAGTGAAGGAAACTGTATACCACAGTGAAGCAGGCATACACCACTCTGCCCTGCGTGCTGGACTGTACTCTCTGTAACTCGGATTGGGACGTAGAAATAGTCAACAGAGTCCACACTCTGGCCACTTTGAGCTGCCAGATAGAAACAGCAGTTCTTAGAGCCCTGCTCACAGTTACACAGTAGAAACCTTCTGGGTGCAGGGCCCCCTGAGAAATGGTTCTTGTTGCTCAGTGCAATCCTTTCCCTGGCATCTTCCTACCCTGCACAGAGAAAGTTCCAGGGGAACCCTAAAAATCAAACACAGCAGAAGCACATGCTGTGGACAGTAAAAGAGTAATTTTGGACTGAAGCAATTGTCTTTAAAAAACAAAAAACAAAAAAAAAAACAAAAAAAAAACAAAACAAAACAAAAAAAAAACCAGGCTTTAATTTAATCTACTAACTTCATTTATTTTTTTAATTACTTCTTTTACTTTTTGAAATTACAATATAATTACATCATTCGCCCTTTCTTTTCATCCCTCCAAACCTTCCCATATACTTCTTTGCTCTCTTTCCAATTCATGGCCTTTTTTCATTAATTGTTGTTACATGTGCGCACGTGCGTGCGCGCACACACACCAACAACAACAGAAGCACACACACACCAACAACAACAGAAGCACACACACAACAACAACAACAGAAGCACACATACGTGTGTGGATAAGCACATTCCTGTGCTCTTCTCTGGAGACGATTATTTCTCGAACTGCCAGTATTCCTAGGTTGCCTGTAGTTGTTTCTGTAGGGCTGAAGCCTCATGTGCTTTTACCACCCATGTTAGCATGTCTGTCGTTGTCCTTGTTCAGATCATGCTTAGGCAGTCACATTAACAAGAGTGTATGAGTGTAGCTTCTGACATTACTAGGGGACACAAACCTCCAGCAATCTCTCATTTTCTGGCTCTTTCAATCTTTCTGTCCCCTCTTCTAAAATGTTCCCTGGTCCTTCGGTGCGTGAGTGTTTTGTAGATGTATCCACTGAGACTGGGGTCCCCTACTCTGCCTTTTGGTTGGTTGTGTTTTTCTATAGTAGTCTCTGCTGCAAAGGGAAGTTCCTTAATGAGGAATGAAGACTACACTTATCTGTGGGCATAAAGACAAATGTTTACATATTGTTGTTAGAGATTGTACTGGTTTAGTAAAGTGGTGGATGTGGGTTCTCCTCCAAGATCCATAACTTCACTAGCCTCAGATAATTGGTTAGGTTTCTAGTACTAGGCACAGTTTCCTTCTTGTTGAGCAGGCCTTAAGTCCAATTTGAGAACTGTTGGTTACCCCCAAGGTATTCATGCCACTACCTCAGCCTTAGGGTTCCTGTGCCATGCGGGCCATTGATGTGGTCCATAGGCACCGTAGCTGGGTAGGGCTGTTGTGTTGATTCTCTCATTTGGAAGCTTTCACGGTATCTTATGGTACCACAAAAGCTAATCCTTGGGGAAGAGGCTTCACGTCAGTTCCAGCTCAAGGGCCTCGGGATCCTGTGTCTAAAGTACACTGTGACTTCATCAACAGGGTCTTACCTCCCACCTCTGGTTTAACCAGGGAAATACCAATAGCTTGTAATTTGGAGGAGTTTCTTGAATAGCCTTGACCAACAACTCAAAAGAAGGCTTCTCATACCCGATGTTGGGATTTTGTTAGATGCTCTGTGGCTCTTAGATGGATCATTATCAGATGAGAAACGTTCACTTAAACTATGTATCTCTATACACAGACTTATATTTTAGGCTTTTAAAGATAGCTAATAGTATGATTCTTACGACTTTTTCAGATATCCTTAATGTTATACTCTCTTCCCTTCTTTCGTATCTACTCCCCCCCAACTAGATAGCCCGTTTGTCCCATATCCCTGGTCAAGTGACTTGTACCCTACTGCTGTCCTGTCTATTGCTCACGAACCCCACTGCCCCATCAATGGCTCCTTGTTACTTTCCGAGCTCCCGCAGTCCCTCCAGGGTGAGGAAGAGCACACAATGTTGCCTTTCAGGGTTTGGGCTACCTCACTCCATGTTATTTTTTCTTTTTCTATCAAATTACTTGCAAAAGTTCATATTTAATTTTTCTTTATAGCTCAATATAATCTACTAATTTCTTTTGCATGAAGTTTAGCGAAGCTTGTGGTCGGACAAGAAAGCAGTTGCTAGTAGGCAGCAGTGTCATATCCCTCCCAGGCTCAGGGGTCAGGTGTAAGGACCAGGACCCCAGGAGTGACTGCTGTTTGGCCATTTCACCACCTTTTCAGGGACCCTCCTGAAAGCAGTGAGGCGCAACTGAATGATCTCACTTTATATTAACACAACATTGCTGGCCCAATGAGATCCTTCAAAAATCTCACAACTGAACAGCTTCCCTTTCTAGGGCAGGGAGGCAGTGGTGTGGTGTGGCAAATGGGCAGGGGCACTGACGAACCATGGGCAGAAAGCCTTTTCCTGCAGAGGAAAATCAACTTGTCTAAAGGAGGAGAGGGAGGACTTTCGCTACCAAGCATCAGCCTTCATGAATGTGAAGGAAAGGAAAATAAGGACAAACCCAGAAAGAGATAGGGTAGAGAAGACCTCAAAGACAAACAGAGGCAGCCTTCCAACTAACCAGGAGGAGGAAGCCCTTCTCCCAGGCTGCCTCTGACTTCTACATGTGCCATGTTGTGTGAAAGCAACAGGAATCTGAGCTAGGTGGCAGTCAGGGCCGGGAAGCGATGCTGTGCTGACTCCAGGCCCAGCCAGTGTTTCTACGTTAGTGGCTTACAGCAGAGCAGTGTGCTCACACCATCAGCTAATGAGGCCTGCACCCATGGCAGTTTCCTCACTGCAGAGAGTTAAAGAGCGATGAGGTGCAAGTGTGAGGTCAACAGAGTTCATCTGTTGGGGAGTTACTCCAAGATGAGCACCAGAAACAGGCCATAGAAGGAGCACATGACAATCAGCACTTCGCCCATTACACCATTTGTTCAAGGTAAGGTAAAGTTTTGAGTAAGCAACATCTCTGAACTAGTTGTAAATTTCTAAAATTTCCCAGAGGCATATAATGCTTTAATATCAACTAAAGCTGAGTTGAGAATTCCTGCCCCAATTCCTTCAGTGTGGAATCCATGGAAAGAAATGATTTAACTGAATCTACAGGTCACGAGGAGAAGCAAGCTAGGAGAAGATCTGCCTTAGAGCCCCTAAAAGTGTCAAAGATGGAGACACGGGAATGGTGAGATTTTCTTAAAATGGTAGTTCCCAACTCTATACGTTTGCTTGAGTGACTCTAAGACGGTTTTATACCAGCTTCCCTGAACTATCCAAATGTATGATCAATCTTAATATTCTGGACGTCTCTGTGAAGGTGTCTGGATGGGACCAACATGTAAATCGATGGACTAGAACAAGCATTTGTATCTGGTCTTTCCTAATTAGGGTGCCTTGCTCAGTCAGCCCAAGGCTTGGGGAGAACTCAGACCAACTTTCCCTGGGGTGGAGGGAGTTTTCTTGTCTGGCCTCTGAATTTGGACAGCAGCATTGACTCTTCCTGGGTCTCCAGCCTGCTGGCCCACACTGAAAACTGTAGACATGCCAGTCTCCCAACCCACGGGAGACAGTTCCTCCAACATGCCTTTCTCTGTACACGTCCTACCAGCTCTGCTTCTCTGGAAAGCCCTGACTGCTGCAAAGTTCATTGTGGGCTTTTAGAAAGAAGGCTTCCTGGATTCTTTAAATGTGCCAACCTGAAGAGTCACTACCTAGAAAATGGCACACAAAGGAAAAAATATATTTTGTGTGTGATTCCCATGGACTCACCAAAATTTGGAGCACATTCGAGGATTTCCTCCCTCAGATGAAAAGCCCCTGGACCTCTAATTAGTGAAAAGGATAAGCCCACTTCCTCCCTGTCCAGATGACATCATTCTGAGAATGGCTCCATATGGTGGGAGAGGAAGCAGTCTAACTTCACTGAGTTGCAGAGGTTCCAGAAAGGCCTCCAATACATGACAAAATACCCAAAAGGAACAACTCAATGCAAGAAGGGCTTGTGAATTCAGAGGTTGTAGTCCATGTTCGCTTGGCCTCTGACCCCTATCCAGCTGGGAAGAATGCATAGCAGGGGCATGGAGTGAGGTGGGCTGTTCACTTTATGGTGAGCAGAAAGCAGGATGGGGCAAGATAGAAGATACCCCAGCATTCTCATGGACTGACCCGCTTCCTCTGTCTGCATCTCATCCCCTAAAGCATCCCAAATCTCCCCAAGTAGCACCATCTGTCCTCACAAGATGAGCCTTTGTGGGAGACACTTCACAGCAAAACCTCTTCTAGTCTTGTTTCTCTTAGAGGCTGGGGGTTCCTGCTGGTGGTGCTGAGGTTCCTAAGCAGAGGGCTTTGTTGCATCCCACAGAAGAAGCACTGTCCACATGTGGAGACAGCTGAGGGCAGCTGACAGCTGGTCAGCATCATGGCATCTGCTCCTTTCCTTGCCCTCATGATGGACTGTGGCAGCAGGTGGTGTCTGTCACCTCTGAACAGAGGTCACTTGGGTGATGACACTTCTCTGTCCTTTCTTCCATTGCCCCCAGCAATAGACTTCAAATGATAATAGAGGTGCTAGACAGAAGGAACCCAGAGGCACAAGGGACAAAATGCCTGTTCTTCCCAAGCCCTGTACTAGACCAGGAATAAATCTTTCATTTTGTTAAATTACTGAATCCTCCAAGTGGTTTGTCAGCATCCTCAAATATAGAAATACTGCTATTGAGAAATGACAGCATTGGAGATACTGGACAAGTTTGAAGACTAATGTTTGAAAACCATGATTTCCCACTAACTTTCACAGGGACAAAAGTCAGGGTCTTGCCTTGATGAGGACAGAGTGGTCCAAATGCAGAGATGCCACAAAAAGATTGGGCTCCCACTGGGTGCTGCCATGCTGCACATCCAGGAGGTGCCACCCTGCAGTGTTCTAGAGTTAATGGTGCACAGCTTACCTGTCTGTGCCAGCAGCTTCTTCTGGGAGGAAGGAATATCCAGGCAGGACACCAGGAGAGTGACTTAGTTAGGGTTTCTATTTGCTGCAATGAAATACCATGACCAAAAAGCAAGTTGGGGAAGTAAGGGTTTATTCAGTTCATCATTGAAGGAAGTTGGAACAGGAACTCAAACAGAGCAGGGACCTGAAGGCAGGAGCTGATGCAGAATCTATAGTGGGGTGCAGCTTACTGGTTTGTTTTCATGACTTGCTCAGCCTGCTTTCTTATAGAATCCAGGAGCACCAGCCCAGGGATGGCTCCAGCCATAATGAGCTGGGCACTTCTCCATTGACCACTAATTGAGAAAATTCCTTATAGTTGGATCTCATGGAGGCATTTCCTCAACTGAAGCTTCTTTCTCTCTGATGACTCTAGCTTGTGTCAGGTTGACGCAAAACCAGTCAGCACAGAAAGGGAAGAGAATGATACAGAAGGCCTGCATGTCTGTCTCCTGGCTTCATGCAGTGCCTCTGAGTTATGTAACAGATGCCTCTCTGGTGGAAACATTCCATCCCTCGGGGATGCTTGGTGAGCAGGGAGATAAAGAGTTCAAAACAGATTCAGGAAGTCCCTGAAACTGACCAGATTCACTAGGCCCCTCCCTCCCAGAGTAAGCAATAAAGCCCTTGAGAGTCACTCTCATAAAGCCAAGCTGCAGAGAAGACACCAGAGCTGCCTGGAAGAAGCAGAAACCAGACAAGCTACCCATAAGAGGTCTAGAGCAACTAAGTCACTTGGAAGGGACACTCGTCAATTTGTTGGGCTGCCTGAAGACTGTGTAGTTGCTCTAGGTTCCCAGCTCTAGAGAGCTGTCAGCCATGCCAGGGTAGGCTTTGGTGATGTAGCCATCTTTGAGTCCTTTTTGTTTCTGTAAGTAACCCCTCTCCTATACTTCTGTAATTAACCCCAATACAACTCATTATTTCATCAAGCTAGACTTTAGTGATACCCATACCTTGGTATATCATGAGCTCCCTTCTGGAGTGAGTAGACATATGTGTAGCACGTCCCCAGGAAAAGTGTTGTCCCACAACAGCTGGTCATTGTCAAGAGACCTGGTGAGTCTACCGGCATGTCAACAAATCAGATTCCAAGACGAATCCCAGTTTTCTGCCAATGGTAGGGGCTACCTTCAATTAGTAGCTACCAAGAGAAAAACTGTGCAAAAGGATGACCTACCTGTTAAGCCCTGAAGCTGGAAGATAGGGACCATTTATGTGATTTATCATAGGAAAGCTTTCTCTCTGGTTCCCTGTGTGTGGTTGACTCCTTCCACATTCTGCTGTTTCTTTTTCTAACTTGACATCATGCAAGATTTCAAATATGCACAAAATAGAAAATAATGTCACTAACCTCCGTGGTTCTCAGCTGTGGAAATCCTGCTTCCCCCTCCTCCTAGTCCTCACCCTCATTCTGTTGCCTC
The DNA here is from genome assembly GCA_028551405.1 of Uromys caudimaculatus. Classification (NCBI taxonomy): domain Eukaryota; kingdom Metazoa; phylum Chordata; class Mammalia; order Rodentia; family Muridae; genus Uromys; species Uromys caudimaculatus. Next base: position 57,170,318 of record CM052708.1, on the reverse strand, counting down.
ACTGGGCCATTTTGAGAAGGCTACAAGACGTCATATTATTTCTTTCACACATACTTTGGAATGGTATCTCTAAAACTGAGGACTCTGTTAGAAACATAACCACAATATCATTATCATGCCTAAAATTTCCTTAATATTACAAAGACCCAGTATAAAATTTTCCCAGTAATTTTGAGCGTGCATGCGTGTGCGTGCGTGTGTGTGTGTGTGTTTGTGCGTGTGTGTGTGTGCGTGTGCGTGTGCGTGTGCGTGTGTGCGTGTGTGCGTGTGTGTGTGTGTGTGTGTGTGTGTGTGTGTGTGTGTGTGTGTGTGCGTGTGTGTGTCTAGGCTGGAGGTCAATGCAATGTTAGGTGTCTTCCTTACTTGCTCTCTACCCTATTTTTGAGACAGGATCTTTCACTGAGCCTGGAGCTTGATAGCTTGATGATTGGCTAGACTCGCTAACCACCAAGCCCCCAGGCTGTGGCACCTTCCCAGTACTGGACGTACAGTTACACACTGTTGCAATCCACTTTTGCTGGGGTTGGAATTCAGGTCTTTGTGTTTGTGAGGCACACTTTTTACTGAGCCATCTCCCGTGCCCTGTCGTTTTTCTTTCTTTCTTAGTTTGTTTATATTAATATCCACACATGAGCCACGCACTGCAGGTGGCTAATCATGTCCCCTGGGTCTCTTTTCATTACAAGCTTCCCTGCCTCTTTTTCTTTTTTCTTTCTAATTTATTTGTTGGAGAAACTGGGTCATCTGTTCTATTGAGTTTCCACACACTAGATTTTTCTGACTGCACCCCCATGGTGTCATTCAACATGTTTCCTTAAGCCCTGGATTGCCTGAAATGTTCAATTAGGTCTAGAACTTTGATCCACTAGGTTTGATTTCCCTGGTAATAGTTCCCAGGTTGTGGTAGTCTGCCCTTCAGATGCATCTCATCAGAAACACATTTGTTTGTCTTGCCTTTGTGATGTTAAGGTTAGTCAAGGGGTTCAGGTCTTGGCAGCTTGGTCCACCCAGCATAGAGCCACCATGACCCTCCAGTGACTTTGCCTGCTATTGACATCTCTCAGATCCATTGCTGCTATGATGGCGGAATCTTGGCTCCTCGTCCCTCTCCCGTTCCTCTTCATCTGCTAGCTGCACTGTTTCTAAAAGGAGACTTTTCCCTCAACAACAGTTTAGCTACCTCAAAATACCGCTCATATAGAAAAGACAAATGCTTATTTCTTTTCCTTTTTAAGCTAGTTTTCAGAGAAACGAGTTGGTTCCCTAGCAACCCGTAAAGGTGACCTATGAGAAGGTTTTCCCCCTGATATAATTATAAACGCAGGGATTTTAACATATTTGATTTATTTCAATCCATTGCAGATGCTCAAATTATTCCATCTTTTAACAGTGTGAGTCTCTTTCCATTGGCTCCCAACTTCAGGCTTCTGGAAACAGCCCCGTGCTAGGAAGCATCTTTGCTTTTCAGTAGGACAAAAGTGTCCATTCCTGCTACAGCACTAGGGTCACTGATGTCCCAGGGAAGCCATGTTTCCCTTGGGTGATGAATGCCATTGAACATAGGATGGTGGTGATACGGTATCTGCTGCTCCTGGGAGGGACTGCTTCTCTAGTCCCTGCCCCTGCCCCTGCCCCTGCCCCTGCCCCTGCCCCTGCCCCTACCCCTGCCCCTGCCCTTGCCCCGCCCCTTCCTGTCTCCTCTACCCATCTTCCCTACTGAGTTTCTCTGTAGAAGTTACCTACTGTGTTGGTTTAACCATTGTTATCAACCCGCCCGAAATGAGTAAAAATGAGAATAAGAGCCAAGCAACAGCATTTGTGTTTAATTTCTCAGCTTAATGACGCCGAGCGCCACGTGACCAGCTATGTGACCAGCTACCTCGAGCTCCTCCACCACGCCTTCCCTGCCATGATGGTCAGTATTCGTTCTTCAGCTGCGAGCCAGAGTAAACCTTCCTGCCTTAAACTGTTCACAAGAACATCACACTGTGCATGTCACCTGTCACCTGATGATCTTTTGTTTGTGTTTGTCTCTTACTCAGAGACCTGTGACTAGTGCCTACTAAGAGTGGAGCACAGACTGTGTAGAGAGTAAGCAGTGTAACTATGGTGTTCTGAGCCCACTGGTTTTTCAATTCCTTTGGCAAGCAACCATCCTACAAAATTCCCCTAAGTCAGGAAATGGGACTAAATTTAAATACTGAAGGGTTGAGGAGGGAGGAGGCTGGGAGGTGGCTCAGTCTGACGAAGTGTTGGCCATGCCAAATGACGATCTGAGTTTGAATCTCCAGCACCTAATGAAAAGCCACATATGTATGTCCACATACATCTGTAACCCTGGCTCTGGAAGGGGACGGGAGGGTAGGCTTCTGAGGCTTCTGGCCAGCCAGGCTAGCTGGTGAGCTCCAAATTCAGTGTGAAACCCGGTCTCAAAACACAGGGTAAAGAGTAATTGCTCATGCAAGAATCAGGCACCCCACTAGGTTAAGGAGGTTGAGAAAGGGTCGGGCAGGATCTCTCACCACACAGGCATTGTCAGAGCAGACTACTGAGCAATGCCTCACATGCTGCTGACTCGACCACACTCAGAATACTGGATTGAAAGCGGTAATTTTTTTCTATTGTTATCTGTCAAAACAAACTCCCATCTCCACGTCATTTATTTTAAAACAAGCCATAAACAATATAACAAAGATCCAGCACAATGTTTTTCTATGATGACTTTTCTGGCCTTGTATCCAGGCAGGCGACTGTCCTGTCTCAAACTGGGGTGAACAGACTACAGCCCAGTCTCTCAGGACTGCGGGGAATACTCAGGCCATGGCAGAAACCCCCACCCTAGGGAGTAGGAGACATGCCAGTCAGTCTGGGGAGCCACCTCTCCCGTGTGTCCTACCTTGGAGCTGAAGGCAGGTGACACAGAACAGGCTATATTAAAGTAAGGCTGTCTGGGCTGGGGCTGTGCCCGCAGGAACCCTGGGCCCCTTATATCCTGGCCTGCCCCTCCCCCACATTTTGTTCAGCTTCCCCTCTGGCACTGGGCACCCTTCCTTCCTAAAGCCTTACACCTCACATTCATATTAGGTCCCGTTGTCCCAGCCTGTGATCACCCCAGCCTCTCTACAACATAACCAAAGGGGCATAGCTTAAGGGAAATGTAAAACATTAAACAGTTAACTTCTGGATATGGCTGGATTCAAACAAATTGCACTTGTAGTCCATTTCCTTCCCCTTCAGCATAAGGGTCACAAAATTACAGGGACTCAAACTAAGGGGTGGGAAGTAGGAGACCCTTGGCCCAGCATATAGACCCTTAATCGATAGCAAATTTGAAGACAGCATGCTTTGACCAGTGGGAGTCTTACTTTAAACACTTGAGCATCAAATACTCCAAGAGCCGCTGAATTATACAGCTTCTTTTATATTGGCTGGCTGGCTGCCTGGCTGCCTGGCTGCCTGGCTGCCTGGCTTGCTGGTAGGTTGGTTGGTTGGTTGGTTGGTTGATTGGTTGGTTGGTTAGTTGGTTGATTAATTGATTGGTTGGCTGGTTGGTTAGTTGGTTGAGACAACGTTTTATGTAACCCGGGATGGTCTCAAACTCTCTAGACATAGCCAAGGACAACATGGAATTCCTGATCCTCTTCCATCCATGTTGGGATTACAGATGTCCATTACCATACCCAGCTGACTATAAGACTTCTTGCCAGGTGCTTTTGCTTTTTGTACCCAGTTCGTACAAGGTAGTTGGAAATATTTTGTGAAGTCATGGTGGAAAAGAGCCTCTAGCTATTACAAAATGCCTGAACAGAAGGGGCCTTTCTTGCAGAGGTAGTAGATAGGAAGTATAGTATTTGTTATACTGGCAGAATAAAGAAACACAGGACCTTTCTGAGTCTGTAACAGTTATATGGGTGTATAAAGAAGGTTGATATTTCCCTACATGTCCTCCTATTATTATTTTGACATTATCAATGTACATATGGCAGTTAGTTTTGATTGTCAACTGTAGCAGAATTTTCCCAGTCCAATTAATTTAAATATTAATACAACAAGAAGCCTGTGATTGGACAGGGAAAAGGGAGGCAGAGCTAAGAGTTTCAGAGATAGGGATAGAGATAGGAAGGAGAAGAAAGGAAGATGGAGGCAGAGGAAGACGACCCAGATTCTGCATGGCTTTAAATAGCCACAGGTAGCTATAATATCATATAGGGATAGAATAATTGAGATAACTTGTCTAATCTAGGGGAGCAGCTTGTATCATCAATTGGCCCTGAATTTATTGTGTGTGCATCTTGTGAACTGAGAATTTACTGATATATAAATCTAACTGATTAATTATATGCCTCTAGAGTTTTGATTTCTCCAGGTCACTGGGAATTGTGACAGCTAACCACGAGATAAGCAGTCATTGCATGGGGCTGGCGTGGCAGCGACCCATCACGGTAACTTAGTGAGTCGGGAGGGGACATTTCAGGAGCTCCAGGCCAGAGAGTCTCCACGAGGTAAGAACAGACCAGCCATTGACACACACTCCCTGGAAATTAATAAGCAAATGTAGACAAAAAAATCTTTTTATTATATTATATTATATTATAATTTATTTATTTATTTATTTATACTTTATTTCCATTTAAAATGTTTCCCCCTTTCCAGGTCTCCCCTTTGGAACCCCCCCTATCTCTTCCCGCTCTCCCTGCCTCTATGAGGGTATTCCCCCACCCACCCACCCACCTACTCTCGTCTTCCCTCCTTGGTATTCCCCTATACTGGGACATCTAACACCCTCAGGCCCAAGGGCCTCTCCTCCCCCTGATCGCTAACAAGACCCTCCTCTGCCACATATGTGGCCAGCACCATGGGTTGTTCCATGTGTATTCTTTGGTTGGTGATCCAGGAGCATCAGGAGGTCAGGCCAAGTGACACTGTTGCTCCCTCCATGGGGCTGCAAACTCCCTCAGTTCCTTCAGTCCCTTCTCCAACTCCTCCATCTGGGACCTCACTCTCAACCCAACAGTTGCTGTGAAGTGAATCTTGGGTATTCCTAACTTTTGGGCTAATATCCACTTATCAGTGAGTACATACCATGTTCATTCTTTTGTGACTGAGTTACCTCGCTCAGGATGATATTTTCAAGTTCCATCCATTTACCTGTGAATTTCATGAAGTCATTGTTTTTAATAGCTGAGTACTATTCCCTTGTGTAAATGTACCACATTTTCTGTATCCATTCCTCTGTTGAGGGACATCTGGGTTGTTTCTAGCTTCTGGCTATTATAAATATGGCTGCTATGAACATAGTGGAGCATGTGTCTTTATTACATGTTGGAGCATCTTCTGCCCAGGAGTGGAATAGCTGGGTCCTCAGGTAGTATTGTGTTCATTTTTCTGAGGGTCCACCAAACTGATTTCCAGAGTGGTTGGACCAGTTTGCAATCCCATCAGCAATGGAGGAGTGTTCCTCTTTCTCCACATCCTCGCCAGCATCTGCTGTCACCTGAGTTTTTGATCTTAGCCATTCTGACTGGTGTGAGGTGGAATCTCAGACTTGTTTTGATTTGCATTTCCCTGATAACTAAGGATGTTGAACCTTTCTTTAGGTGCTTCTCAGCCCTACGAATTTCCTCAGTTAAGAATTCTCTGTTTAGCTCTGTTCCCCAGTATTTGATAGGGTTATTTGGATCTCTGGAGTCTAACTTCTTGAGTTCTTTGTATATGTTGGATATTAGCCAACTATTGGATGTAGAATTGGTAAAGATCTTTTCCCAATCTGTTGGTTGCTGTTTTGTCCTATTGACAGTGTCCTTTGCCTTACAGAAGCTTTGCAATTTCATGAGGTCCCATTTGTCGATTCTTGATCTTAGAGTATAAGCCATTGGTGTTCTGTTCAGGAACTTTTCCCCTGTACCCAGGTGCTTGAGACTTTTCCCCACTTTCTCCTCTATTAGATTCAGTGTATCTGGTTTTATATGGAGGTCCTTGATCTACTTGGACTTGAACTTTGTA
>CM052708.1:57070338-57163815 GCA_028551405.1 Uromys caudimaculatus | reverse complement strand
GGAGTTGGGGAAGGGACTGAAGGAGCTGAGGGAGTCTGCAGCCCCATGGAGGGAGCAACAGTGTCAACTGGCCTGACACCCCCCCCTGTCCTCCTGGAGACTGGACCACCAACCAAAGAATACACATGGAGGGACCCATGGTTCGGACCACAATGTGGCAGAGGAGGGCCTTGTTGGCTATCAGGGGGAGTAGAGGCCCCAGTAAAAGGGAATGTCAAGGTGGGAATAGGGGAGTGGGTGGGTGGGTGGGTGGGAGGTGCAATACCCTCAGAGAGCCGGGGGAGGGGGAGGAGATAAGGGGTTTCCAAAGAAGAGACCTGGAAAGGAGGAAACATTGGAAATGTAAATAAAGTATCAAAAAAAAAAAAATTTAAAAACAAACAAACTTAAGTGCTAATATGTGTAAAACAGAGCATCTCATGGCATTTATTTATTTATTTATTTATTTAATTATTTATTTTGGGGTTGCGGTTGGGTACACATGCCACAGGACAACTTGTTTGCTTGCTTTCCTTTCCCCCCTTTTATTAAAAATAGATTTTCCCATACACTATATACTGATTGCAGTCTCTCTTGCCTCTATCCCTCCCAGTTCCTCCCCACCGCCCCTCCCCTCCAGATGCTCTCCGTTTATCTCTCTCTCATTAGAGAAGAACAGGCTTCTAAGAAACAACAACCAAACATCACAAAATAAAATATAATAAGATATAGCAAAAAGCATGAGGAGACTGGACAAGGCATCATACAGAAAAGAGCCCCAAGGACAGGCACAGGAATCAGAGACCCACATGTTCACACACTCAGGAGTCCCATAAAAACCCAAAGCTGAAAGCTATGATATATGCACAGAGGACCTGGTGCAGACCAGTGTAGGCCCCGCACATGCTGCTTCGATCTCTGTGAGTTCGTATGAGCCTTGCTTAGTTGATTCTGAGTACCTTGTTCTCTTGATGTCCTCTATCCCCTCTGGCTCTCATAGTCTTTCCACCTCCTCAGCTAAGGGTTTCCCTGAGTTCTAAGGGGAGGGATTTGATGGAGACATTCCATTTAGAGTTATATGTTCCAACAACTCTCTCTGTCTCTCTGTCTCTGTCTCTGTCTCTGTCTCTCTGTGTGTGTGTGTGTGTGTGTGTGTGTGTGTGTGTGTGTGTGTGTGTGTGTGTGTGTGTGTGTTCTAGCTGTGGATCTCTGCATCTGTTCCTCCCATCTGCTGCAGAAGGAAGCCTCTCTGATAAATACTGGATAAGGCAATGATCTATGAGAATGGCAGGATATCATTCGGAGTCATTTTATTGATACTTTTCTTTTTAATACCAATAGTAGTTGGAGTTACCCTAGGTTTCTGGGCTATCTAGTCTCTGGTTTTTGGTCACCCAAACAGTGTTGGGTGTGGGTTCTATCTTGTGGACTGGGCCTTAAGTCAAATCAAACATTGATTGGCTATTTCTACAAGCTTTAGTGCCACCATTACCCAAGCATATTTTGCAGCAGATCAGATTTTGGTCAAAGATTTTGTGGCGGGATTGGTATTTACATTCTCCTTCAGTTGTCTACAGAGTATCTTCCAGTATCAACGACACAAGAATGTTGGGGTAAAGGCTCCTTGTAGGTACCAGTTCAACTTCTCCATGTTCAATGAATTGTGTGGGTGACATTATCAACAATGAGGCAATTTTTGTCCATATGCAGAGAGTAACCCACTGTCCTAGAAACAAGCTGGGTTGTTTGGGGATTTCCATGGGACACCTTTGGCCAACAACTAATTGAGTGCAGTCTTGGTGCTGGAAACCTCGTTTGGTGACTAGAGATGGCCAGTTGGGACTCCATGTCCTCCATTATAAGGAGACCTCATTAGGATCAACTTCACATATTTTAGGAAGTTTACACTATACTAGGTTTCCATATCATCCCTCACATGCCCCACGATTCCAGCTGTCTCTCCCTCATTCCCTTCTTCAACCTCATCTCTCCCTCCAACACATTTGATCCACCTGTTCACATTTCCACCAGCCCCAGTCCACCTATAAAATCTATTTTATTTCCTCCTTCCAGGGAGATCCATGTTGGAGGATTTGGGGGTTCCTAGTCCATTCCTCTATACCTAACCTCTCTGGGTCAATGGATTGTTGGGTTGGTTATAATTTAGTTAATGGCTAATATCCACACTTAAGTGAAATACATACCAAGTTTGTTTTTCTGGGTCAGTGTTTCCTCACTCAGAATATTTTCTAGGTCCATTCATTTGCCTGCAAATTTCATGATGTCATTATTTTTTTTAAAGATCTGAGTAATACTCCATTGTGTAAATGTACCACATTTTCTTTATCCATTCTTCTGCTGAGGGACATCTAGGTTGTTTTCAGATTTTGGCTATGAATAGAGCATCAATGATCATGGTTGAGCAAATATCCTTGGGGCAGGGTGGAGCATCCTTTGGGTATATACCCAAGAGTGGTATAGCTGGATCTTGAATTCAATCGACTTTCAAATTTTTAAGAAATTAGTATATTGATTTCTATATTAGCTGTACAAGTTTGCACCCCCACCAGCCATGGATGAGTGTCCCCCTTACCACACACCCTCACCGGCATGCGCTGACACTTGTGCTTGTCTTGACTGCTTCTATTTCTCTAGAGGTTATAGGTCTATTTAAGTAGCTTATTTGATCTTAACTTTGGTAAGTGTCACCTGTCGAGAAAATTTTCCATTTCTTTTAGGTTTTCCAATTTGGGGAGCACAGGCTTTTAAAGTACGTCCTTATGATTCTCTGGATTTCCTAGTGTCTGTTGTTATGCACAGGGCAACACTTAAGAGTTGGCTCTCTCCTTCCACCATGTGGGTTCTGAGTTCAGAAGGCTTGGCAGCCAGCACCTTTACCTACTGAACCATCTTGCTAGCCCATTTATTTTAAAGACAGTTTTAGATTTACAGGAATGTTGCAAAGATAGAAGAGAGAGTTCCCGTAGAACCTCGTCTGGTTGGCCCAATGATTACCTCACATGAACATGAAGAAGAGTAATATTTGTTCCTCTTAATAAGCCAGTGCTGATGGTCCTGACTGAAGTCTTCTTGATGCGGATTTCCTTAGTTTTAATCTAACACCCCTAGTTACTTGTCTTGTTGCTGTGATGCAATCTCTGGTAAAAGCAACTTGAGGAGAGAAGGGTTTGTTTTAGAAAAAAACAAAAACAAAAACATACAAAAAAAAACATGCTCTCAGGTTGACAGTTGACACTAATGGTCACACTCCTTTTCTGTTCTAGAAGACATTATATTTCTATTTTTTTTTTTTTAGATTTATTTTATTTACCTGAGTACTTTGCCTGCATGTATATCTATGCACCACATGCATGCCTGGTGCTGAGGAGAGTTGAGCCTCCATGTGGATGCTGGGAATTGGACCCAGGTCCTTTCCAAGGACAACATGTACTCTTAACCACTGAGCCAACTCGCCAGGCCCTAGGAGACATTTAATCTTCCTGTCATTTGGTTTCTCCTGGATGTTTAGGACTGGCTTGTTTTGATGGTCAGGGCAGTTTTGAGATACACTGGTTTGGTGGTTAGGCCTTCTGTAGAGTAGTTCTCTGCTTGGCATTCATCTCAACAACTTCTTATGATTAGACGGGACTTATGGATTTGGTGAGAGGTCGCAGATGCAGCATGTCATTTCCATCCCAGTCTACCAAACATACATACAAAGACATGCCTGGCGACTGTTGGCACTGGCCTCGGCTGTGTGCCTAGGGTGTGCAGGTCAGGTTTCTCCACAGTAAAGTTACTTCTACCCCCTTCCACACTCAATGGAAAGGTGTTATTGTACAGTCTACACTTAGAGGGTGGGAGTTAGTCCATGTCCATAGAGCAATATATCTTCATAACTATCTGAAATTCTACAGGAAAGATTTGTCTCTTCTTCCCTTTTACACCCAATCATGTGCCCTTAACCTAATCAAATGACATGAAGACTGCGACCAGCCCTCTGTCTGGTGGTGATTCTTTGGTGACCCTTCCATGACCAGAGCTAGCCCTGTGGTTATAGGACGGAGATCTTTAAACACAACAAGGTGACACCCCCCCCCAGTAACATTTCAGAGAAGAAGATCTCTCATGAAAAGGGCCTTTTTCAAAGTAAGTTTCTAGACTCTAAACTGGAAACTAATACTGAAAGAAGTTAGGTGGTGTACCACTGCTGGGGAGTGATCTCACACAGTTAGGATGGGTCTTCCCACTTCAAAAAACTGTTCACAGACTTGCCCAGAGGCCTTTCTTCCAGGTATTTCTAGATTCTGTCAGGTTTGTAGTTAACACTAACTACCACATTCCTAGTTTTCCAATATCCCTGAATGCGTAGTGATTGTACCTGGAGTGCTCTGGAGCCATAGCTAGGTGTGTACTTCTTCTATGCTCTGGTAGAACCACCAACATTAAAGACTTCTTCGTTACCATCAGACCAATTATTTATCCTGAGAACATTAATACTCAAAATGTATTGAGTATTGCTGTGTGCACCCACTTACCCACATGCAATAGGATGATGACACAGTGTTCATAAGTATAAGCTTCTTGAGCTCACTCATTTCCATTTTTCTAATTCTATTTTGGTCACTGATTGTCTTACTCAGGGTTTCGATTTCTGCACAAAACATCACAACCAAGAAGCAAATTGGGGAGGAAAGGGTTTATTCAGCTTACACTTTCACATTGCTGTTCATCGCAATGGAACTCAAGCAGGTCAGGAAGCAGGAGCTGATGCAGAGGCCATGGAGGGATGTTACTTACCTGCTTGCTTCTCCTGGCTTGCTCAGCTTGCTCTCTTATAGAACCCAGAACTACCAGCCCAGGGATGGTACCACCCACAAGGGGCCCTCCCCCCTTGATCACTCATTGAGAAAATGCTGCATCTCATGGCGGCATTTCCTCAAGGGAGGCTCCTTCTCTGTGATAACTCCAGCTTGTGTCAAGTTAACACAAAACCAGCCAGTACACTGATCCTAAGGTGATTTTGTGGCATTTCCCTCAGACTTTCTAAGTATCATAAGCCAAAGTTGCCAAGTGAAAATTACTCTAAACAGCAACAGTAAGAATTTATAGAACTCATTATGTAGTCCAGGCTGGCCTTGAACTCTGGGAGTCTTCTTGCCTTACCTTCCAAGTGTTGGCATTTTCGACATGTACCATCCTGCCAGCTTCCTGTATTGTGTTTTTCTTTTGAAACAGGGTCTCACTATGTATTCTTGGCTGGCCTGGAACTCTCTGTGTAGGCTGGGCTGGTCTTGAACTCACAGAGTTCTGTCTGTCTCTGTCTCCCTGGTGCTGGGATTCAAAGCTTGTGCCAACAAACCCTGCATTTTTACTACCTAACATGGCATGGTACCTTCAGCACTGTAAATGAGTTGATATTTGTATATTATTTGTCACAGGCATCCATATTGTGCTCAGATATGTGTGGCTGTCCAATGTCCTGGCTTTTATTCCCAGCGCCACACTACGTTTAGCTCTTATGTCTCCTGATGCTCTTCTTGTCTATGAGAGTTTTTCTGACTGGTTTTGGACTTAGTGACATTGATAGTTTTTAATGTGTTTATTTATGCTTTACTGGTTTAAAAATCTTTTAAATATATGTGTGTATGCAAATAAGAGTGTGTGTGTGGCATTGTGCATGTGGTGAACGGGCAGAATGCATGCATGCGTGTGTGTGCCTCCTGAGACCAGAGGGGGACACCGGGCGTTCTGCTCTGTGATGTGAGCCAGGGTCTCTGAGTTAAAGTGGAACCAGGCTGGAGCCATCAGTCCCGCTAACAGTGCTGGGGTAACAGGTGTCTGCAGTCATGCCTGGCTTTCTACACCGGTTCTGGGATTTGAACCCAGGTCCTTACACTTGCACAGTGCTCTCACGTGCTCGCTGAGCCATCTCTTCAGCCAGACATGACAGATTTGACAAAAGCTGGCCAGGAGTTGTGTAGAATGTCCCTCATGGTTTTTTTCTTTTTCTTTCTGATTTGATAGTGAGTGAACTTGAGGAGGAGAGGCAGAAAGACACGTGACTGTGCTCATCTCCAGGAGTCAGTTCTGTGGAGGCTGACCTTGATGCTGATGGAGGAGTGTCTGTCAGTTGTCATTGCCTCTTCTCACAGCATTGTCTTTGGAAGAAATTGCCCGCTGCTCCCAGGCAAGGGCTCTGCCCCCCTTCCTGAGGGCGAATGTCCACCTCAGTTACATGCAACCATTTCCTGTAGATGGTTTGTCTTTCCTCATTTACTTATTAGTCACTTACATTAAAATAGACTTGTGGGGTTTTATTTTATAAATTTTGTTATATTCCCCTACTACTTTATTGATTTTATTGCTTAAAGTTTCCCCATCTCTGGCCACCAGAGCTCTTCCAGTGGCTCCTGTGTCCTTCTGACATAATCCAACCACGATGGAGATTTCCTGGCCCATCTTGCATAGTTTCTCCTCAGACAGAGAATCAGCTGTTTGCCCCAGAAGTCCCCCTTCTTACCCTCTCCTTCCTTCTCTTTGTCCTCCTTAATTTTTTCATAGAGTAACATAAAAACCAAGATCCAAGCGCTAAGTGTGCCCTGATCGTTGGGGCACTGTCAGCTGATATCGTGTTGTAACTGGAAAGGCTCTTTATATCTTACAAAGCATAATTTAAAACTCAGAGCTGCACTCTGCTGCGCCATTTTGGTTTCTGCTTCTTTCCCTGTACCTGTTTCCATGCAACTCATAAGCCTTCCTTTCCTTTCCTCTGCTCTGCGCCCTGTCACAAATGCTGAACTCTGAAGGGCCCCACCAAAGGGCTGATGGTTGGACTCCCCCAGTGTAGACACCTGCAGGTGTGAAAGCAGCGTTCACATGCACACATACCGACACAAATACACATGTACACACACATATACATACAACCCACACACATGCATAAACACACACATATACACACAACATATACACATACACACATTTACGTGCATGAGTAGACGTGTGCGTGCGCATGCGCGCACACACACACACACACACACACACACACACACACACACACACTCCTGCTCTGGCTCCAGATTTTGTTTCATAGTTAAACTGTGGTTCCAACATGTGACTCATTCTTTAGACTCGGTGATGTCACTTCTGTCCTTGTTTCTACTGTCACTCACTTCTAGCTATGATTTTTTTTTCTGACTTTGTTGGGCTTCATATCTTTTATCATATGAGTAATCATTTCTTGAAATAAACACGTTGTTTAAAGTACAGGATGCTGCTTACCCCACCCAGACGCTGAGTGGGCCTCTGAGGAGAGGCAGTGACAGCTAGAAGGCACCTTCCCCCATTAGCCATGAACTCAGCTCCCTCAGGACCCACGCACCACTCAACATCACCACCCAGCTAGGGCCAAACCTGCAGCATAGGAGCCTTTAGAGAAGGACACTTCCTATCCAAACCTGACAGAGTAGTAACACCCAAGTGCTTCCAAGGCTTCATGAATCTCTGAATGGCCCTGTGGGTCCCCACGGGCATCTTCTCAACTCCCAGAAGAATTTAGAAAGTCAATGTGCAGTTGAGGGAAGGAGCTGATAAGATCCATTGTGTGACTTTTTCAGGGAAAGTGCGAATCAAGGTCCACACACTGCGGAGAGGGCACCAACAACATCCCAAAGAAATTATTTCATCCAACTCTAGGTCAACGACCCAGGGAGTTCACTGAGGTCAGCTACAGGGGTGTTCTTGACTCAGAATCAGCTGTGTGGATGAAAACACAACCCCAGCATGTTGACAGCCGAGGAAAACTGTGTCCCCGAATTCCCTGCACAGCTTAGTGCCTCTCCCAGCTAGTATTACTGATTATGTAAATCTGCGAGGGGTCTTATGTATCTTTTAACTTTGAGCCCAGGGATTCCAGGAAGGAGTGTTTCTATTTGGAGAAAATGGCTACACAACAGGGTATCAGCATAATTGGTTGCTACAGCAATGCTAGATTTTTTTTTTCTTAAGATGGGCCAGGAGGATGTGAGGCAGGCATAGAGGTGTTTGCTATGTATGCCCTTGAACTGTAAGTAGTGACTATTGTGATATTAGGTGAATTAATTGCCTTGGTTCTTGGGGAGCAATTGGAGTGATTCAGAAGGCAGGCCAACCTGCTGTGCTGTGAACAGATTGGTCTTGCTTTTGCTGTATCGACAGGACACGCCATACAGTCTGACACACAAGCAATCTTAAAAGGTCTGGAGGGCTGAAGAGATGATTCAGCAGTTAGTTAAGAACACTTGGTGGTCTTTTGGAGGGGCTAGGTTCCGCTCCTATTACCCACTTCAGGCAGAACATTGCTGCCTATAATCCCAGATCCAGGGTGCCCAGTGTCCTCTTCTGTCCTCTAAGGGCCCTGCACACACATGATCCACATCCAGCCAATAGAGAAAGATGATAGAGAAAGATGATAGAGAAAGATGATAGAGAAAGATGATAGAGAAAGATGATAGAGAAAGATGATAGAGATAGATAGCTCTCAAATCATCAGTTTTTCTAATGTTTAATGTTTATATTTGAGCCTTCAGCACACGTTTCAGAACCTATTCAGCCCACGTTTGAGAACCATATGTCTAAATTTCCTTCCCCCTCTTTTTGTGTATTGTCTCCTCCTGGAATGATTTCTTTGATTTTATTTAATTTTTTATGGGGCCAAATTTAAGAAGTTTCTAAGACTCAACATTAAAATGGAAACAGCTGGACATAATGAGGCACCTTAATCCCTGCACTGGGGAGGCTGAAACAAGATGATCAGGAGTTCAGTGAGGTACCCAGTGAGACAGCTCCCACCCCCATCTCAGATAGACAAATGACAACAACAAAGAAAGCGGCATTGCACTAGGAAGGTGATGTCATGTACTAGGAAGGTGATGTCATGCACTAGGAAGGTGATGCCATGCACTAGGAAGGTGATGCCATGCACTAGGAAGGTGATGTCATGCACTAGGAAGGTGATGTCATGCACTAGGAAGGTGATGCCATGCACTAGGAAGGTGATGCCATGCACTAGGAAGGTGATGTCATGTACTAGGAAGGTGATGTCATGTACTAGGAAGGTGATGTCATGCACTAGCAAGGTGATGTCACTTGTTTCGCAATCAGGACTCTTTTCGTCTCAATTTTTCAATTTGTGGAAATAGGCAAAAATAGAACAGACAACATAACACTGGCTATCTTAACCATTAAATGCACACTTCCCTTGGATTTGTCTCTATAGCTTGTTGTGCTGCCTCATCACCATTCATCTCTAGAACTTTCTGTCTTACCGTGGCAGTTTGAGTAGGTTTGGCTTTGCCCCCATAGACTCACGTGTTTGAATGCTTGGCCCATAGGGAGTGGCACTATTAGGAGGTGTGGCCTTGTTGGAGGAGGTGTGTCACTGTGAGCATGGGCTTTGAGGTCTCCTAGGCTCAAGTTATACCCAGTGTGGCACATAGTCTCCTTCTGCTGACTGCAAATTACAATGTAGAACTCTCAGCTTCTTCTCCAGCACCATGTCTGTCTGCATGCCACCATGCTTCCTGCTATGATGATAGTGAACTGAACCTCTGAAACTGTACGCCAGCCCCAATTAAATGTTTGCCTTTGTAAGAGTTGCTATGGTCATGGTGTCTCTTCACAGCAATGGAACTCTAACTTACTGAGTTCACACTCTACCCATTTGACACTAACTCCCCTTTCCCTCCCTTCTGCCCCTGGCAACTACCAATCTACTCTCTGTAATTGTCGGAATTAGCAAAGATTTCAAACAGACCCAAAAACGTAAAAATCAAAGTGGTAGAGAAAAGAAAACAACAACCCACATATGCAGCTCAGTCTCAACAATTATTAACATATGACCCATTCTACTTCCTCCACACCCCCGCCTCTTCCCTGCTATCAGATATTTTAAAACAAATTCAACCTTCCATTCCAGTCATAATATTCTTGCATATCTTTTTCCTGGTTATCTAGTTACAAGAAATGGCACATGCCAGCCATCCTGTCATTGCTCACCATTCTGGCTGAACTCCAGAGAGGTTCTTCTAACGGTGTCCCCTCATAGCGCATGCAGCTGTGCCATGCCTGAACTGGGTCGTAAGGACCTTGGGTGCATTCAGTCACCTCTCAGGTGATGTTGCTGTCACGATATCAGGCTGTCACACTATCTGTCAGGCTGTCTCAATGTCACGCTGTCATGATGTCAGACTGTCACACTGTCAGGTTGTCAGCCGGCACTCACTACATCGACTCTCATCAGTCAGTAGTCGGACTTGGGCTTCCTTATGTGACACCAGGAGCATTTTAAAAGCCTGTCAGTAGAGGTTGTAAGCCGCTGAGGATGAGGCTAGAGCCTATACAGCTGTGTCTCATGTGACAGAGAAGAGTCACAGCTGGGGCCCCCTTTGTGAGACACTGGTCTTGTGCACAAGAGTAAAGCCTCCTTCACCTCCGGTTACCATCACCGTGGGAGTTAAGATTTCAACACAGTAATCTGGGGAGACACAAACAGTTAAATCAAAGCAGCTTTATTAGTATTATTTTTTGAGAAGTGTATTTAATTCACTGCAATTTGCCTTCGTTTGCTGAGCAGTAAAATAACTGAACAATTAAAGTGTTTACTTATATTACAGTTTTTGAGAGTTTGGAAAGATGGAGAGAAACTAGGCAGAATCCATGACCTCAGAGCAACGATTCTAAGTGTACATGTTCATGATATAGTCACAACTATAGTGTAGTGGCCTAGTCACTACAGACTGCAGCTGTAAGTGGTCTACAGGTTCTAGCCAGGCATGAAGTGGCCAGGTATGGCCTCTAGTTGACTAACAAGGGACAGACAATCACATCTCTTTTGTAGGTGTTGGTGCTATGCATGAAATCTAGACCTCACACCTGGCAAGTGTTTTTCTATTGAGCTATAACCTCCTCAACCTCTCATATAATCTTTAATAGTAAAGACACGATCAACAGTCAAAGTAATGTACACTCATGGCTTATCAGTGACACCCAAAAAACAAACAAACAAAAAACCAACAAAGCAAAGCAAAAAAACAGCTTTTAGAAAAGGAACTCAAAACTGATTAGTTTTGAATTACTAGGTAGGTAAAGTGATCTCTGAAGAGGCCACAAGCAACACACTGGCTGGAGTCCCCATGGGAACTAGGAGGTGGCCTTGCATAGCACAAGCCCTGTGTTGGTTCAGGCACTGTGTACCCTTAGATGTATTGACCTCCCTGAAGCTTCACTTCCTCCTATGTAATTTGAGAGCTAGTGAGTGAATGCTTCTACAAGTGCTTCGAGCTAGCCTGGCATATCAGGAACCATGCAACAGGCATCTGTGTGCTCCCAGATACTGCCCAAGTGCTCGGCACAGTGTAGATGAGTCTCTAAACACCGCCCGGGTGGCAGACTGAGTGCAGTGTGCACATGTCTCCTGACTGCACAGGTCCCTTTTCTAACACATGTGTTCCAGCTCTGCAGGTGAGCCGTGTGGTCCCACTGCCTCAGTTCCCTAATGCCATCCCTGCTGCCTGCACCAAGTGGACACCAGACTCAACTGTGGCTGAGAAGACTAAATGAGACCCTGGAGCTGTGATGTTCTACAGGCCAGAGGCTGACGGACTATGACTCTCAGCTCCAAACCTACACGCTTCCTTGTTTTGTAAAATAAAATATTATAAGGACATCTTTACACCTGTCAGTTTGGGCACTGTCCAAAACTGTTTTTAACACCACAAAGGTAGAACTTAGTTAAATTGTCACAACAGGGACAATAGGCATATAAAAATTCTTGTCCCTTTGCAAGAAATAAAAAAGCTTTGACAATTCCCAATTAGTGCCTAAATCTTATAATCATGTGTGTTGGTTTAATTAAGAACGATCCCATAGACTCACATATTTGAATGCTTAGCCACCAGGGGGTAAAGCTAGGAGGTGTGGGCTTGCTAGAGGACCTATGTCACTGGGTCTCTCTCCCTCTTCCCCTCCCCTCTTCTCTCCCTTTCGCCTTCCTCCTCTCCCCTCTCTGTGGATCAGGGTGCAGCTCTCATCTATTGCTCCATCACCAAGCTCTCTGCTATTGTCATAATGGACTGACCGTCTGAAAGTGTGCACAGCCTCCAATGAAATGCTTTCTATAAAAGCGTTCCATAGTCATGGTGTCTTCACAGCACTGACTCAGACATCATGTTTGGCCAGTCGCAAATTAAAGAATAATCAGATGAGGAAACAAAAAGTAAACTGAGAAAAGTGATCTGTGGAGAGAAGAGCATGGCACACACATAACAGGGCAGAGCTATGGAAGAAACAGCTCAGGATGGTGGAGGGGGTGATGTCACAGGGAGGTGGGGGGGGGGAACCGATGCTGTTGGAGGGAGTTCTCACTTCCTCTCTACATGGACCTTCCCATAGAACTTTCCAGAGCATCAGAAGGTGCCTTATCCAAGAGGAAGCAAGGCAGAAGCCATCTCCATAGCAGTGTTAGTGACACAAATCACGGCCAGTCGTAGGAAGGCCGAACTCTGAGCCTGTAGGGTGAAGGGGAGGCTTCTGGAGCCGTCTGGGAACTCCCTGTATCTACGAGGCCTCTCTGGGTTTCCCACAAAGGCATCAGCCATCTTCTTACTTCCATAAGAACCAACTCTTCTACTTTTCCCTGAGGTGACAACTGCTTCTCTGTTTTACTAACAAGTAAATCTCGACTAAGACATGAGAAAACAGTTGCTTGAGGAATCTCCTCCTATCAGGGGGCTCAAGGGCCTGCCCTACCTACAGCTTCTTTGTAGCCCATGTCTCCTGTTACAGTGTGGCCATGGATTTAGTCACCTGGGTGGGGCTTCTGCAGTTACACCTTGATCCCTGGTGGTCTATGCACCTCAGTTTGGGGTCCAAGAGTGATTTGGCTGTGACAGCGTCGCCTCGTTGATTCTCTGGGTTGATTTCACTGATCTGACTGGCTGGATGGGCACTCACTTCCTCCCTCACTACCCCCTGTGTATCCCCATCAACGCTCCCTCCAGAACTGGTCAAGGTTATGTAAGTGGCTGCACTCTGCTTCTAGACCCACCAAACAAGGTCTCCAGAAGAGATGAGTGCATAGGACTTTGGGGCAATGTGTAAGTGCCTTTGAAGAATGGGGTCACCAATTTTAAGTTGAGAACGTTCACCCAGCTAGTGTTTTCCTCATGGTACTGCAGCATAGGGGTGGAGTAAAGGGGTCACTGGGTCAAGGTGGTAAAGGCAGCTGAGGAAGTTAGTGGTTGTAATGGCTTAAATAGAAATGTCCCTATAGTCTTGTGTTTGGGGAGGATGGATGTCACTGGGGTTGGGGTTTGATAGCTTTAATCCTCACATCTACTGTGCTCTCCCTGCTT
Source organism: Uromys caudimaculatus (assembly GCA_028551405.1). Lineage (NCBI taxonomy): Eukaryota > Metazoa > Chordata > Mammalia > Rodentia > Muridae > Uromys > Uromys caudimaculatus. Next base: position 57,150,442 of record CM052708.1, on the reverse strand, counting down.
CATGTTCACACTGAAGAGTGTGAGCTCTCGACACTCTGCCCCAGCCGCCATGCCTCCCAGACACTACAGACCCTTGGCCCCAGACAAACTCTTTCTCCCATATGTTGTCTTGGTGTTTTATCACAGCAACAGAAAAGTAATGCTCCTTTTTACAAGAAAGTGTTTCAATGATGTATCATATAATCTAAGCTGATTGGTATAATTTGAGTCGTGTGTGTGTGTGTGTGTGTGTGTGTGTGTGTGTGTGTGTGTGTGACATATATGAGTGTGTAGGTATGGGCCAGAGCAGAAGTTCAGGTGTCTGGCTGGCTAGCATGCTCTTGAGATCGGTCTGCTGGGATTATAGGCAGATGCATCTATGCCTGGCTCTCCTCTTTATCTCCTTCTCTCTCTCTCTCTCTCTCTCTCTCTCTCTCTCTCTCTCTCTCTCTCTCTCTTTGTATATCTCAGTCTCTCTCTGTCCCTATCTCTCTCTGTCTCTCTGCCTTTCTCTGTGTCTGTGTGTGTGTGTGTTTATTTTTGAAATTAAAATATATTTATATCATTCTCTTCTTTTCCTCCCCCTAACCTCTCCCATCCCATATACATCCCCAATGCTTTCTCTCAGATTTTTGGTCCGTGTGTGTGTGTGTGTGTGTGTGTGTGTGTGTGTGTGTGTGTGTAACAATCTGTTCAGTCTATAGAATAATACTTGTATGTATATTATTTCAGGGCTGACCTCCTGGTATTGGATAAACAATTGAGGGTGGAGGGCTTCCCCAAGAAAGACCATTTCTCCTGATCTTAGCATTCCTTAATTGCCCATAATTCTTTGTCTAGAGTTAGGGCCCTGTGAGATTTCCATCTTCTATATTGGCATGTCTATCGGAGTGGTCCTTCTTTAGGCATTGTTTAGACAGCCTATTGCTGAGATTTTATTGGTATGGCTTCTCTGACATTCCAAGGAGACATAATCTCACAGCAAATTCCCAGATCCTTTGGCTATTCTAGTCTTTCTGACCCCTCTTCTAAGATGATCCCTGAACCTTAGGTGCAGGAGTTGAGATGTAGACACATCAGTTGAGACTGGACACCACAGGACCACTTGTTGTCTGTATTTTGATTGGTCATGGTTTTCTATAATGGTCTCCACCTGTTGCAAGGAAAATCTCTTTGATGAGGGCAGAGAACTACACTTATCTTTGAGTGTCTGAGTTATCGTTTTTTATTGCTATGATAAAACACCAATACCAAAAGCAACTTGGGGAGGAAAGGGTTTATTTCATTTACATTTTTCAGGTCAGGGTCCGTAGTTGAGGGAAGTCAGGGCAGGAGCTCAAGGCAGGAACCTGGAGGCAGGAACTGAAACAGAAGCCATGGAGCAATGCAATTACTGGCTTGCTCCCCTTGACTTGGTCAGCTTGCTTTCTTATTCCATCGAGGACCACCTACCTATGGGGGCACCACCCCCTGACAGATGGGCCCACCCACATCAATCATTTATCAAGAGAATGGCCACAGGCTTACCAATAGCCCAATCAGTTAAGGGCATTTTCTCAGTTGAGATTCCTTCTTTCCAAATGACTCTTGTCTGGGTAGTTTGTAAGGCTTCCCTCCCTCTTGTTGAGTAGTCCTTAAGTCCAATTAGAGAGCTGTTGGTTATTTCCAAGGTATGCACATCACCGCTGTGCCTGTAGGGTCACTGTGCCAGCCTGGTCATTGTTGTGATTCACAGACATCATGGCTTGGGATGACTGTTGGCTGCTTCACTCTCTTGCAAGATTACATGGCATCTTCTTATGCCATGAAAATTAGTCCTCAGGAAAAAGGTTTCAAGAATCCTGCTTGGGTCCTCTGGGTCCTGGGTCTAATGTGCATGGTGTCTTTAGCAGTAGGGACTTACCATCCACCTCCGAGGGGCAACCAAGGACAACAGCAATAGCCTATAATGTTTCTTGAGTCTCTTGGACAACCCTGACCAATAACTCAAAAGGAGGCTTCTCATGCCTGGTGTTGGGGGTTTTGTTAGATAGTCTGAGAGTCTTGGGGTAGCACTGCCAGCCCAGGTTGATAAATTTTATTTGTACTATATATGTATCTACAGATTTTTATGTACTATATGGAATTTTAGGTAAATAGATAATACCATGATTCCTTACGACTTTTCCAGACATTTTTCTGTGATTTTGCCCTTCTTGCTCTCTTGCTTTATCCTCCATCCATAGCTAAAACCCACCTCCCATTTTTCCTTTCAAATCACTTGTACCCCGCTACTTTCTTCTCTGTTCCCCACCCCCATACCTTCTTACTTTCCTGATTTCAGAGGTGATTTCAGGTTGTACACTCACAACTGAAGATTTGGAACTAGGAACCACAGATAAGAGACACTTGTTTTTCTGGATCTAGGTTAGATCAATATGAAGTTTTCTAGTTCTATCCACTTACCATATACCTGGCTTTTCACATGGCTGCTGGGTTCTGAACTCTCTGGTCTCATACACACTTACACCACTGAGCTACCCTTCCAGTCCTCCATAGTATCCACACGCATATTATTTTTTTATTAATTCTTTGAGAATTTTATACGTGTGTACAATGTATGTTAATCACATTCACCTCCACTCCTCCCTCTAATTGATCTTGGTCCACCCCTGGTCCTCCTCTTTCTAACCTCATGTCCTCCCCTCCACCACAGCACTGAATTCAACTGGTACTGCCTTTATAACCATGGCTGTGAGGCCATCCACTGGGGCATGGTCAACCTATCAAGGGCCTTTGGTAGAGGAGATTTCAAGACAGCCTAATATGTACATTATCACATGATTATGTAATCAGTCTATTACATGTCTACAATTAACAAAAAAAAAAAAAAATGGAGTCGGGGGAAGAGGAAATCTATAGTTTGAAGAGAAAAAGAACACCAGGAAATTGAATGCTGGAGCCAAGGCTTGTGATAAAAGACGTAAAGATATCAAGACAATGTCTGATGCAGGGGGCATAGGAATTTTCTGCTCCTAAACAGAAGCAAGGGAAGCTTCTCTAAAGGGGATTAGGCTCCACCCTAAGCAGAGCGTCAGACTTGGCATCGTCATCCATGTGGTTCTGGGTTTAGAGTCATGAGGGCAGGAGAATAAGCGGGTGTGGAATCCTCCTTGCAATTTTGGAGAGCCACTGAGGCCAGGCGTGTGGCGGGCGAGTCCCTGCGTGGGGCCCAGTGTGGAGCTCTGAAAGAGAAGCCTGCATTGCATTGGAAACCCTGAAACATTAAAAGCACCGCACTCGTGAGCTATCTGCCAAGGAGAGCTGCAGACAGAGAAAGGAACCAGCCTGAGTGAGAGACGTGTCTTGTGGGAGTAAAGCTGGAAGGGTGGAGCCATCTAAGACCTTTGACATCAAACATAGAGCTACAGGATTTGGAGTTTGACCTGCTGAGGTTTGGTCTTGCTTTGGTCCAATATTTCCTCAGTATGCCCCAATTCTTCCCTTTAGGAATGTGTCTTAGTTACCTTTATATTGTTGTGATGAGACACCATGACCAAGACAATGTGTAGAAGAAAGAGCTTATTTGAGAATTACAGTTTCAAAGGGTTAGAGTGTGTGAGTAGAATGACAAGGAGCTAACTGGGGGTGATATGGGCTATTAATACCACTCCCAGTGAAACCCCTCCTCCAACAAGGCCATATCTCCTAAGCCTTCCCAAACAGTTCTACCAACTGGAGACCAAGTATTCAAATATGAGTATATAGGGGACACTTTCATTCAAACCACCACAGATTAGTAATGTATACTTTGCCATTGTTTGTTGGAGATTATGTACTTTTTTTTTTTAACAGGAAGATAAAGTTGAGAGATTGCCTTGACTTTTAAACAGTGTTAAGAATTACTTCCATTGCTGTTCTATTGCTGTGAAAAGACACCATGACCAAGGCAACTTATAAAAAAAAAAAAGCATTTAATTTTTCAACTCATAGTTGCTGAAGGTTAGAGTCCATGATTATCATGGTGAGGCACATGGCAGCAGGCAAGCTTGGTGCTTGAGCAGTAGCTAAGAATTTACATCCGGATCTGTAAATCAGAGGCAGGGAGATAGAGAGTTACCTGGGAATGGTTTGAGCTTTGGGAATCTTAAAGCCCACCTCCAGTGACACTCCTCCTCCAACAAGGCCACACTCTTAATCTTTCCCAAACAACCCTACTAACTGCAGACCAAGCATTCAAATATGTGAGCCTGGGGAAAGACATTTTCTTTCAAACCACCCCAAGACTGTAAAAGACTATGGGGACTTTGAAATAGGGTTAAATGCATATTGCTTTATGATATGGCCACAAGCCAATGAGAGCCAGAAAATACAATGTGGTAGTTGGAATTGGAATGACCTCATAGGCTAGATGTTTGGAAACTTGATTCCCAGTTGGTGGAACTCATTGGGAAGGATCAGGAGGTGTGGCCTTGTTGGAGGAGGTGTGCCACTGGGGTGGACTTTGAGGTTTCAAAAGCCCAAACCATTGTCAGTTAACTCTATCTCTCTGTCTCCAACTTACAGATCAGGATGTAAATTCATAGCTCCTGCTCCAGCACCAAGCTTGCCATTTCCAGTGTGTCTTTCTGTCTTACTTGCAGATCAAGATGTGAGCCATCAACTCTTCCTGCCACTATGCCTTTGTTCCTCCAACACTGACTGTGAGCCTCTGCAACTATAAACCCGATTAAACACTTTCTTTTATATGTTGCCTTTGTTCAAGGTGTTTTGTCACAGCAATAGAAATGAACTAAGACAGTTTTTCAGCTGTGGGTGGGAACTCATGTGCTCTTCCCTACTTCATGCTGGGGTATGAACTGGTTTGATCTTGAACAGCTCTTGTGCAGGTCACTACAGTACTGTGAGTTCATGGGTACATTGCTCCTGTTGGGCCCAGAAGACCCTGTTTACGCCTGTGCTCTCAGACCTCTGGATCATACAATTTTTGTCACCTCTTCCACTATGGTTCCTGAGCTTTGTGAGTAGGTTGTGATATAGATATTCCCTTTGTGGCTGAGGGCTCCGCAGTCACGTATTCCTCACAGCAGTTGTGAGTTTCTGCATTAATCTCCATCCACTGCATAGAGAACTTTCTCTGATGAGGACTGAGAGCTGAGCTATATAGTTCATATCTTAAGTATCCCCTAAAGGCCTATAATACTTGAGGTTCAATACAAAAACAGAATAGTGAGAGAGAGAGAGAGAGAGAGAGAGAGAGAGAGAGAGTGTGTGTGTGTGTGTGTGTGTGTGTGTGTGTGTGTAGTTTATTTAACCATTTTACTTCAAAATAGTAGCAACAGCTGAATCACACCTGAGAGACTGAGAACCTGGCAGTTGCTTGGTCCTTGTGGCTGGGTGCCAGCAGTCTGGGTAGTTCCACAGTAGCTGTCTCACAGTGGAGAGGCCGACAGCCTGGCAATTGCTCCGACTATGGGGCTGGACGCTTGGCAGTCGCAATCTGGCACTGAAACTCTGGACAGCTCCTGAAAAGCTTCTGGTACTCAGTCAACAATAGAAGCCTAGAAACACTGGTTCTGATACCAGAGAAGGAATCGGCAGCCACAGCAACAGAATCAACTAATTCAGCACAGAAAATGATATACCATCAAAAGGGAGACGATCTTCCTACCCCCTTTATCCGATCTGCTACCAGAAGCTAATGCCCACATTTGGTCTGAGTCTTCTCACACTAATAAAGCAATTAAGACAAGTTCTCAAATGACGTTCCCTTCTCAGGTGATCCTAATTTGTTGACATTAAAACCAATCATTACAAGGCCCAGTATTCAAGATGGGAATATGGGGATGGGTGGGCGGGTGGGTGGGGAGTGGAATTCCCTCACAGAGGCGGGGAGGGGGAGGGGATAGGGTGTTTCCAAAGAGGAGACCCAGAAAAGGGGAAACATTGGAAATGTAAATAAAGCATCAAAAACAAAACAAATAAACAAAAAAAACCACCAAGGCCCAGTATTGAAATCTTGACCTCCATGGTGGAGTTTTTGGTGTTGGTGAGCCTTTAAGACAGTTGTTCTCAACCTGTGGATCTCAACCTTTTCACAGGGGTTGCCTAAGATCATCAGAAAACACAGATATTTACATTATAATTCATAACAGTAAAATTACAGTTATAATTTTAGAGTTGGGGGTTCATCACAACACAAGGAACTGTACTGGCTAGTTTTGTGTGTCAACTTGACACAAGCCAGAGTTATCACAGAGAAAGGAGCTTCCCTTGGGGAAATGCCTCCATGAAATCCAGCTGTAAGGCATTTTCTCAATTAGTGATCAAGGGGGGAGGGCCCCTTGTGGGTGGTGCCATCCCTGGGCTGGTAGTCTTGGGTTCTATAAGAGAGCAAGCTGAGCAAGCCAGGGGAAGCAAGCCAGTAAGTAACATCCCTCCATGGCCTCTGCATCAGCTCCTGCTTCCTGACCTGCTTGAGTTCCAGTCCTGACTTCCTTTGGTGATGAACAGCAATGTGGAAGAATAAGCTGAATAAACCCTTTCTTCCCCAACTTGCTTCTTGGTCATGATGTTTGTGTAGGAATAGAAACCCTGATTAAGACAGGAACTGTATTAAAGGGTCCCAGCCTTAGGAAGGTTGAAAACCACTGCTTGGCAAGTCTTATATCATTGTCTTAGAGTTAGGTTTCTATTACTGTGATAACCATCATGACCAAAAGCAACATGAGAAAGAAAGCCCTATTTGGCTTACAGGTTATAGTCTATTATTGGGGAAAACCAAGGCAGAAACTCCGGTTAAGAATCTGGAGTCAGGAGCTGAAGCAGAGGCCTCTGGGGAATGCTGATTACTAGCTTGCTCCTCTTGGCTTGCTCAGCCTACTTTCTGATATACCCCAGGACCACCCACTAGCCTGGGTCCTCCCATATCAATAATTAATCAAGAAAAGGCCCTGCAGACTTGTTTACAAATAATCTGATTGAGACATTTTCTCAACTGAGGTTCCTCTTCCCAGAGAACTCTAGCTTGTGTCAAGTTAACAGAAAACTAAGCAAGACACTCCCTGGGAGCATGCCCCTGTAAGCGACTGTGGGATCATAATCTCTGTCTTAGGTCCCTTCCATACTTCTGCATTGAAAAGAATGAGCAAATTTCCTTGTCCTGCGCTCCCAGTCATCATGGGCTGAGAAGAGCAGGGCCCATTGATTATGGGACCTCTGAAAGTGAAAGTTGATGACTTGAGTTCTTCATTACAATAACAGAAAGCTCTCTAAGACACCGAGTCAGGAGACAAGTGACAGAGGAAGAGATGGCAGATGAACAATGGAAGAAAGAGGGGGCCAGTGAGAGACTGGTGGTGAATCATGGGGTCTCCTGGTCAATGAACTGCTGGGGTGAGAGCTTTAGATTCACTAAACTAGGTGCAAGGAAGAGGGAGTCAGGAAGCGAGGAACTGAAAATTGAGACTTAGGAGTCTGATGGCTACAGGCGATGACAAGTCAAGTCTATGATTTCCAAGGGGGATGTGAGGTCAAAGTTCATTTGCTGTGGGGAGGTCAAGGAATGCAGGGGCCAAGGTGCTGAGTGGGCTGTTCCCTAAATAGCAAGACCAGTGTTGAGGATGGAGACCACAAGCCCGGCACTCCTCCGTCCTCAAGTGTTGTGAACTGTTTTCTCCAAGACTGAGTGCTTTGACTCCATCCTGCAGGGAAGATTCTCAACCAGGAAGGCAAACAACTTAAAATAGCTTCAGGAAGTCTTTGGAACTGATCAGATTTACTGGGCCTCCTCTAAGCAATAAAAGCAGCAAAGGAGACTCTGAGACAAGGCCGGATGCTCAGAAGAAGCAAAAGCCAGCCCAGCTGCCTGGAAGAGGTTTAGACCAACTGATCGGCGGGAAAGAACATGATCTAACTTGTTTAGGTGCCCTTAGACTGTGCAATGTGCTGCAGGTTCCCAGCTTTTGTGGGCTGTCACTCATGTTGGGGTGGGCTTTGGTGATGCAGCTGTCTTTAAGTCATTTTTGCTTCTGTAAGTAAACCGTTCCCCACACTCCCGCAAGTAACCCTACTAAAATTGAATGGCCCACCGAGTTGAAATTAGATGGTACCCATACTTTTGTTGTCATTGTTTCCCTACCTGAGTTGAGTAGACATATGCGTTACATTTTCCCAGGAAAAATTCTGTCACAGAACATCAAGTAAAAAGGAAATTAGCAAGGGCGCTAATGGTGGCAACACCAAGAGAGTGGCTGGTTCTTAATCTGGTGGCATCCACAGGGACAGGGTCTACAGTCTCTCTCTAAGTTCCAAGAAGGATTTAGATTTGTGGGACTGCCAGAAAGTAGTGGTCCAGGGGGACTTTGAAAATATCCCTCAGACTGCAATATAGATAGTAGCTAATTAGATTAGAAGTTATTTAAGTGTGCCCTAGTGCAAAGCGCATTCTGGGTCCGCCCCAGACCTGCTGCCTTGGCAGCCATGGGCATGAGGTTCTGAACCAGTGTTCTAATAAATTCCACCAGGGATTTGGCTGTAGGCTGAAGTCTAAGGAAAGAGCGTGGTCCCTGGCTTAGAGCAGCCGAGAGGGAGTAGATGCAACTGTCGAACAATGGAGCCAGGGTGGTGGAGTGGGGTTGAGGAAGTGAGAGAAGACAGATTTCCAGGAAGAAGAGGGAGCAGATGGTCTGCAGGGCAAGGGCAAAGACTCAGTTTGTTTGTGGCACAGAGCCAAGAGGTCAGCTGGAAAGTGAAGCTCTGGGTCAGAGCCACATCCTGCCATGGCTCCCAGCTGAGGCCTAAGGTGGGCTTCTGAAGGAAAGCTGCATTGGCTACTGTGGGCCACAGTAATAATGACATGGATGTCCCCAAACACTACTGCTGTGTATCATAGCACCTCCAAGGCGCTTTGAGAGCAAAGAAAGAAGATTAGCTGTTAGGATCTGCCCAGGACCTCCAAGACCAAGTTCTCAGTGCATACCTTAGAGGTATATTTGCCCCAGAGGGACAAAGAGCAGGAATAAGAGACAAACAGGAAGTAGAGGATGAGGAAGAAGGGGACAAGGGAAAGGGGGCAGGGTTGTTTGTCCTAGAGAGACAAAGGACTGCCTCAGGATAGAGAGAAGACAGATGTGTTCCATAGGCAAATGGCAGTTTATAAAGATAAAATGGGAAACCCCATGTTAGGATGAATTATTTAATTTTAATTAGGCATGTTAATTAGGTGAGCCAAAGAGCTTTTGATCCAATACTTTGATAGCTGGACCTTAGTAGCCTCAGGAGAAGAAAGTGGCCAAATAAGGGGATAGACCTCGGGGGCTGGCTTTAGTATCACAGTCTAACGGTTTTTAGCAAGGCAGAGGGAGTGGGAGAGAGGGGCAAGGCCTGCCAGAGCCGTGCTCCCCGTGCTTGGCTGCCCGGGAGTCCCTTCACTAGCTATCAGGATCACACACCTGATCCCCGGCACCCAGGAAGCCGAGGCAGGAAGATTGCAGGTTCAGAGCCAACCTAGGCTCTACAGCAAGATCCTACTTCAAACAAACCAAAAGGGGAAAGAAAATAGAGAAAAAGAGGTTGAGGGAGGAAGGGAAAATGCACAGGGAAGATAAAAAGGAGAGAAGGAAGGAGAGAGAGAGAAGGAAGGGGGAGGAAGAGGGGAGGGGTCAGGAAGGGGGTGAGATCACTTAGTCTATAAAGTCCTCTCTTGGGAGCACTACAGTCTGAGGTTAACCCCCAGGACTCAGGCGACAAGTAGGGGGCTGGCATATGCTTATTAACCTGGAGATGAGGCTGGAGGACAGGAGGCCCCCTCCTTCCTTGGCCAGCCTCGTCTAAGCAGGGAGTCCAGGTCCCATTGAGAGACCCTGTCTCAAAAACTAAGGTGAATCATTCCTGAGGGCTGACACCCAAGGTTGACCTCTAGCTTCTCCAAGCAAATGCACACGTGTGTAGCTCCCTTCTCATTCCCTTACACAAAGAAAGAGGCCGACAGATTCCTTACCACCCAGAGGACAATTTACTGATAGAAGAACCTACGAGGGAGGCAGCGAGACCTGTGAGGCTCCGAGCATCGATTTAAGCAAAGGTGGTCTTATAAAATGCAAAGACATGACTCATTCAAGCCAGGCTGCCTGGTTTATCTTGGCCTAATATCCAAAAGTCAAGTACATTCCTGGCTCAGAACTGCACACTTCCACTCCAATGTGCTGGGAGCCTCTTCTAAGGAATTCATGGCCAGGAAGACTGGGGCAATTATGGTAGTTACCCTCAGAATGGCAAAAGCTAGGTCAGGATGGACTCCACAGTCCAGTGTGCCTTGGGGCAGGGTGAAAGATCTCAAAGCTGGATTTCAAAGGCTTCAGCCCCTAGGGGGAAGCTGCTTCCTGTCAAGTCATTCACCTCTGACCTGAGATTTCAACATCCGATTTAAATGCTTCCAGAGTCAAATGAGCCACAGAGAATCAGAAGCATCCTTAGTCCTCCTCAATCAGCCAGTATTTGAGGCACACTAAGAGTTCTTCGGGTCTCAAACTGCTTTCCGGCTGGTGGCAATGCATATGAGGAATTCCAGCCCTTGGTAGGCTGAGATTCAAATTCTACACAGCCCATCCCCCCCCCCATTAAACTCCTTAACACCCCCCCCCCCAGCTGCCCACTGGCTACAATCAACTGCCATAGAAAGGCGAATTGCCCTTCCAAGCATTCTTATCTCCGACTTGAAATTCGCTGTATGAGATCTCTCCTTTAACTGGAGTCTGTGTCCACAAAACCACAAGTACCTCTTGGGAAGTAATACTTTTTACAAAAGAAAACCCCAGCATTTTTTATCACACACCACACACTGGCGTTCCATCGCTATGCTCTCACAAGCCCCAGAGGGATATCCCTGGCCTCCTCTCCCCAATCAGGAAACAACACTCAAGAGCCAGAGGATTTGTCCACATGCACAGAGCTTGGGGACAGCAGGGACAGCCCCTGACTCTGTGTCATCTGCTGCTGCGGATGTGGTGTCTGCTCCTGCAAGCAGCTGTGACAGACAAGGCTGGGATGGCCAGCTTAGGGTAAAGAGCTTAAGTAGGAACTAGGACAAGGACATGGAGCCCTCCTGCAGAGCTCAGGACCGGCTCCAGCCAGCTAGACCGAGGCTTGAGACCCCGTCTCAGGCATTTCTGCCCTCCACAATTTTATCTCCAAGCATCTTTCAAGAGCCCCTGAGCCTTGACAACACTAATATTTACCGAGCCGTTGGCGGGGCCGTCTTCCTACAAGCTATGAGAAGAGCGCAGGTCCTGAAAAGACCTCAGAAGCAGGAAGCTCTTTCTAGAGGCCAGCCCGGCCCCGGGGCTCTTCTCCAGAGGTCTCAGGACAGTCTACTTACACACGAACATCGTATGTCTGTGCACTTTGTTGCTGACAGGAGAGATAGTAAAGGCATTTCAAGGCTGTAGAACTGATGATACTTGTTTGTGACAAGAGACCAGCAGAACCAGAAAGTTGCGTGTGCTCATTATTTTACAAAACAGAGGCTCAACACCTCGGCCACAAGGCCCAGGACTGGACCTGGACAGAGGACCTGAGCCCTTGCCCCTTGTAAGGGTTCTGATCCTTCTGAGAACTACCTCACACAGCTGGGTGTGGTGGCCCGTACCTGTCACCTTAGCACTTGGGAAGAAGAGGCAGGAGGATCATTGAGTTTGAGGCCAGCTCGGGCTACTTAGTGAGACCTTCACCACACATCACCTCACAACTTGCCACAAAACCACATACGCCCCCCAAAACATTAGCAGGCTTTGTGCAAGCATGGTGTTCCTTAGACTATTGCTGACAAGCACTCCCTGCTGCTCCCTGGGAGGGACACTGCAGGGCCTTGTGTCCTGGTGGCAGCTTGGGGGTAAGGTCTACCTCTCTGCAGCACAATGTAAGGTGACCCTGACTCTAATGTGTTGGTGAGATGTATGGATGGAGGTGGGTGAGGAGGAGGAGGAGGAGGAAGAGGAAGAGGAGAAAGACTAGGAGGAGGAAGAGAAGACAGCCAGAAATGTCACCTGGCCTCTGAATGCTAATTCAGTGACAGACGTTCAGTCTTGGAGGAAGACTTAATTCCTCAGCAAACAGACAGACTTTGCCAGTTCACTCTGTGTTGTGGTTTAAATGAGAATGACCTGCCTGGGCTCAGAGATTTGAATGCTTGGTCCCCAGCTAGTGGCTCTGTTGGGGAAGGAATAGTAAGTGTGGCCTTGTTGGAGGAGGTGTGTCACTGAGGGTGGGCTTTAGGTTTAAACAAACAGAAAACCAGAGTCGTTCTAGTCTTGTTCTCTCTCTGCCTGCAACTCCAGGATCAGATGTGAGCGCTTGGCTACTGCTCCAGCCCCTGTCTGTCTGCCTCCGAGCTCCTGGCCTTGGTGGTCATAGACTAACTCTCTGAAACTCTAAGGCGCCCCTAAGTAAATGCTTTCTTCTATGAGTTGCCTTTGCCATGGTGTTTCTTCACGCAGTAGACCAGTATCTAAGATGTGTTGTTGATGTTACTGGCATTTTTAATTTTAATTTTTTAAGGATTTTTAAGTTTTGCATGCATTAGCGTTTTGCCTGCATGTATGTCTGTGTGAGGGTATTGGATCCCCTGGAACTGGGCTAGCAAACAGATGTGAGCTGCCATGTGGATGCTGGGGATTGAACCTGGGTCTTCTGGAAGAGCCGCTGGTGCTTTGAACTGCGGAGCCATCCCTCCAGCCCCTTAATTTTTATTTTTAATCGATAATATAGTTGAACATACGTATGGGAGTACAGTGAGGTTTTTAAAGGCTACATTTATTTGTTGTCTGGATGTGGTGTGCCAGCGGCAGAGGAGGACTTACAAGAACCTTTTTCCCTTCCACTGTCTGGACTCTAGAGATACAATTCAGGTCCTCCGGGCAGGCAGCAAGCTGCTTTTCTCTGAGGGGTCTCCCCAGCCTAGTACGATGTCATAATAGCTGAATAACAGCCTGCACTGGCCAGACCATATTAGCATGTCCATCACCTGAAATATTTACCATTTCTTTAAGTTGGGGACATTCGAAGTCCTTTCTTGAGAGTTGGGGTAAACTGTGGGTTTAGCATATACGAGGCCTCGGTTCACAAAAATGAATGAATGAATGAATGAATGAACGAATAAATAAATAAATAAATAAATAAATAAATAAATAAATAAATAAATAAATAAATAAATAAAGTATTTTTTTCTAGGTCTTTAGAAGAACTGCTTTGTGTCTGGTCCCGTAGGTGACCCTCTGCGGCTGCTCTGGCTTAGCGTGTGACTAAAGCCTCTTGGTTCCTTGGCAGGCTGCACACTTTAGCTACCAGATGGTTAATTCCCTCTAGCTGTGTCTCTCTAGGCCAACTACTTAAACTGAGCCTGCATTTACTCCTTTGGGTAAGAAGAACAGGACTTAGAAGGAGATAGAGCCTTCTGCCCTAGAAGCCGACTGTGCAGAAACCGGAGGCGGCAGCTAAATCGCTTCACCCTACAGATACAGTACAGGCGCGGGCTGGGGCTAGCGCGCCCCCTGGAGGCTGGCCTCGGGAACCGGCTGCTTCCAAGACCAGGCCGACTACAAAGCTTCAGTGCACCCTAGGCTAGTGAACAGCGCGGAAAGGGGGGCTACTTTGAGCTACTTTGAGCCTGTAAAGTCTTTGACATCCTTTTCTTGGGGGCCCAGGGCAGATCCTGCTGCCGTTCGCAGATCCCCAGGCTGCTGAACTGACCACCATTGGCTACGCTGGGAAACAAAACAGAACAACTTATTTGTTTAGCCAACATTTCCTGAATATCCAATCCACTGTGGGTCATTCTCTACTGAGACTCTGAGAGACCCTTCACCCACCTTTATAAAATGTGCTCATTCCTCATACTTACATGGCAAGTATTTTACAGGCTGAATCTATCTCTCCAGCCCAATAATGGGTTTTCAGAAGTTCTTCAAAACTAGGTGTGGTGGTGCTCAACTTTAATGCCAGCACTCGGAAGACAGAGGCATGAGAATCTCTGTGAGTTCAAGGTCACGCTGGTCTACATACAGCGGCCTACATAGTGAGACTGTTTCAAAAACAAAACAAAACAAAAATCCAAAAAACAAACAAACAAACAAAAAAACCAACTTGTGGTTACAAGGTTACAAGTTCCTCATTTGGTGTCACAGAGTAACATTAAAACCAGCAGTCCAGAAGAGTTTCTCTCTCTTGGTGTAGTGGGATCCAACCACCCCAGAAGGCATGTCTTCCTATCATGTAGACCAAAGAAAGGAGACCACATCTGCCACACCTGAATCCAGTTCTGCACACTTCTTTTTTGTCTGTTTGAGGTTTTATTGTTGTTTTTGAGACAGGGTTTCCCTATGTAGCCTTGCCCAGCCTGAAACTTTCGATATAGGACCAAGCTGGCCTTACGTTCACAAAGATCTGCCTCGGGCCCCACCCCCCAGCGCTGGAATTAAAAGCATGTACCACCACACTGGGCACCCCCCCCCCCTTTTTTTATTCAAGCATCCCTGTTCTTACATTGGTCAGAATCAGAGAACCTAAGGCAACACCCAGCCAGGAAAAAAAAAATGTTTATAGAAGACAAAAGGGAAAGGTCCTGCATAGAAAGGCGCAGCAGGGGTTGGGGGGCGTGGCCCAGGGGGAAGCCTGGAAAGATTCTCAGGGAGAAGAGGTGTCCTGGCACCCCCTGGAGGAGAAGAGCGTACAAGCAGTACCAAGTGATGGTAACTCACCGCCAGCTTATACCAGGCTCCGTAGAGAGACCGTGTCTCAAAACAACAACAACACTCCAGCAAAACTGAACACGAGCATCAAACCAGCGCCGCAACTGTACATTCAACGGTTGTGTCTGAGGTGAGGATCAATTGCTTGTTATCTTCCCCTTATCCACAGGCCTCGGGAGAATAACAGGGCTGTCAGCCCTCTTGGGTTGCACACCTTGTAAGTAAGACACGGTGAGATTCTGAGTCTACTTTTATGTGAGGCAGAAGGAACAGTGAGTTCGTGTCTTGGCTCACGTCTGCCTTCAATGCCCATCCTCCCATCTATGACCCCTAGAAAGACTAGAAGAATTCAAATTAAGAGAAATTCTTGAAGAAAAATTTCTGTCATTACAGAAAGGTGAGTGATCCAAAAGGCTGTAGAAGAAACAAGGAATAATCAGCTCCAGGACTATTCTCTGCTCCAATTTATTTATTGGTTTATATGGGGGGGGGTGTATAACACCGTGAATGTGTGGAGGTCTGAGAACAACGTGCAGGGGTCAGTTTGCTCCTTCCGCCATGTGGGTCCTGAGGCTCCAAATTATGCTCTGAAGCTTGGTGACTGGCGCCTTCACCCAGGCTGGCCTCAAATTCACAACCAGCCTCCCTACCTCAGTCTCCAAAGTACTGAGATTATGTATGTGCCATGTGCCTGGATGAAGTGGGAATTAAGATTCCAAAGGAAGAGAACATTCTGAAAGATTGAGAAGAGAAAGGGAAGAGGACAAAAAGAGCACAGAAATCAGACCAAAGAGGAAATGATTCTTAATTGTCATTTTTTATTCATTGTACACAGCATGCCCCATGTGAGAGCACCTTTACACCTGCTTGTATTCCCCAGCGACTGTATTCCCCACTTGTCTTCTCCTCCCTCTTTCTCCCAAAAGTGCCTGCCCTGTGTCCCTTGGGACAGTTTTGTTTCTACTTCCGTGTCATATACACATGTGATTTTATATACAACATAAAATCCAAGAACTACAAATGAGATAAAACATTCCATATCTGTGCTCCTCAAATGGGCTTCATTCACGTAACACGATGACCTCCGGCTGTACCCACTTGCCTGAGACGATGGAACCCATTCTCCTTGATGAGGCATAGATTTCCATTGCATGTATAGACCACACTGGCTTTATCCTTTCCTCTGTTGTGGGCATCTGTTGGTCCGTAGCCTGGCTGTTATGGGATATGGTACATGGTGTGCCAACTCTGAGATCTTTGGATTTCTGGGAAACGGCCATGATTTCCACAAGTGCTGGACTATTGCCTGGGGCCATGTCTAAGGCCTCCTTTCTGTTCATGTTTTACCAGCAT
Organism: Uromys caudimaculatus; assembly: GCA_028551405.1. Lineage (NCBI taxonomy): Eukaryota > Metazoa > Chordata > Mammalia > Rodentia > Muridae > Uromys > Uromys caudimaculatus. The sequence continues at coordinate 57,134,387 of CM052708.1, read as the reverse complement.
CTGTTCTGCATTTCCTAATGGCTGTCAATTCTGACTAGACAAGATGGAACCTCAATTTACTTTTTATTTGCACATCTCTGATCATTCATGAGGTTGAACTTTTGTATGCATTCATATGTGTGCAGGTATACATATATGTCTGAGTGGCTCGTAGAGGTCAGAGGTTGATACTGGGCTTCCTCCTCGTCCTATGTCTATCATACTTTCGGAGATAGTGTCTCTCTCTGAAACTGGAGTCCACTGTTTGGCTGATGAGGGAACTCTTAGGATGATCCTCTCTCTGTCCAACCCCTGAGGCTGGATATGCAGGAACTGAATTTTTAAGGGGCTTCTGAGAATCTGAACTTGTGCTTATGTGGCAGGCACTTTACCTACTGAGCCATCTCCACAGCTCCCAGGATGCTTTGTTTTAAGACAACGCTGATTAGAATTTTCAAAATATTAAAGATAAAATTAGCATCAGCCTCTATCTTTTTTAAAAACATTTTTAAGATTGATTTATTATGTATACAGCGTTCTGTCTGCATGTACACCTGCAGGCCAGAAGAGGGCACCAGATCGCATGATAGATGGCTGTGAGACACCCTGTGGTTGCTGGGAATTGAACTCAGGACCTCTTAACCTCTGAGCCATCTCTCCAGCCCAGCCTCTATCTTTATATCTTTTTTACCTTCAAAAAACAGGCATGGTACAAAATACCCCCAATGTGGACGTTCTTAAATGCTTACCATGCAGAGGCTGTATCGGGAAGTGTTTTGAATGAGAGGCTGTACTAAGGGTGGGGCTATGAAGTAGGATGGTCAACTATATCAGCAAAATTTGTTTGACCTAGAATAGCAGAACTGAAAGAAAAAGGGGACACATGTCAGTTGTAATGTAATGTTAAAGTATAGATAATAATAGTGTGTACATTCGAGATTGATTATGCATTAAAACTTTGTACTTGTTAGGGGAAGGCTTAGCTATCAATTTAAAGAAGGGATTATGCAACTCTAATTCAAGAATACATCAAAAAGATCATTTCGCTTATTCAAGTTGGCTTTATACCAGAGATACAGGGATGGTTCAATAAATCAATAAATGTTATGTTATATAAATGGCCTCAAGGACAGAAATATAGTCAAGAACAAAACGGATGATCACGTCCTCCCTTGTTCTGTGAAGCCGAGGTGTCAGCTGGACACCAAGACAAGAGGAGCACATAAACAGGAGGCAGAGAGTAAAGAAAGACGTCAAAGCATCTCGACAATGTGGATTTCGGAGTTCGAGGCCAGCCTGGTCTACAGAGTGAGTTCCAGGACAGCCAGAGCTACACAGAGAAACGCTGTCTGGAAAAAACAAACAAACAAAAAACAAAGCGTCTGGACAAGCAGTGATGCTAGTCTCCACACAAGGCCCTAAAGACCTCCCAGAAACCCCTTAGCGATGATGAACACTTTCAGAAAAGCGGCAGAGTTAAGTAACGAGCTCAGTACCTGCTATACAGTGACAAGCACAGTGAAAAGGGGGCAGGGAAACCGTCCCAGTTGTAATAGCTTCAAAAAACAAAACAAACAAAACAAAAACAAAAAACACACAAAAGAAAAGGAAAACCCAGCTTGGAATAAACCTAAGGAAATGAAAGACCTTTTAACTGTTTGTTTTGAGACAGGGTTTATATAGTCCAGGCTGAACTCAGAGGTCTAGCTGCCTCTGCTTCTCAAGTGCCGGGATTAAAGGCGTGTGCTAGCTAGCATATCTAGCCAGAAATGTCAGACTTTTATTTAAAAAAGAAAAAAAAGTCTTTAGAACACTGGAGAAAGAAATTGAGAAAGACAGTAGAAGATGGAAAGACTTCTCATGCTCATGGATCAGAAGAATTAATATTTGTTTTTTCTCGTTCTCTAATTCTTCGAGAATTTCATAGAATATATTTTGATCATAGTCGCACACCCCAGCTCCTCTCAGAGCTCCCCCTCCCTACCTACCCAGCTTTGTGTTGCTCCCCCTACCCCCAGTAAGTCCAGTCCATGTTTCCCATATACTCTTGGATATTTGGCATTCCTCTGGAGTGTGGCCAACCTACTGTAAGGGTGATTCTTGATGAATGATACCCTGAGCTCAGACAGTATCCCACAGCAAAGAGCATCATTTCTTCTGCAGAGAACCTGCATCTGGTGGTCCACCACACACCAGGATGGAAGACACGGTGTGGACTTTGCAGGGTCAATTTAAAGCCTATTAGGGTGGGAGGGGGTGACTTTTACCTTTCTTTCCCTTGATTGGTTGGCTCTATCTCCAGGGTTACGGGTGCCTTTGTGATTGGTTAAGGCTATGGGAAATTTTGGGGACTTTTGCTGATTAACTATACTTGGCTCAAGCTAGGTAGGTGGGTAGTTTCTACAGCTCCTGATTGGCTGCCTGTGAAGTTGACTCTAGCTAGGTGATGGGGCAACTTCCTGATTGGCTGCCCGTGAGAGGTGGGGTTTTTTTTGTTTGCTTTTTTCGTTTTGTTTTTTTTCTGAAAGTGACTTGTTTTGGACTCTCCCAGTTCTGGGAAGCAGAAACTTAGACCTAGTCTCCCAAAATGCCAGTTTGCAGCCTGCCGTGGAGTCAGCCTGGCTCTGACTAACTCAGTCCTCTCACTACCTGTGGTCACATGTTGAGGACATCGTTCTGTCTCCCAGCAGTTATCAGCTGCCAAAGCTCCTAGCTAGGAATGTGACTTCATGCCTGATTCAACCTCTCCATGCTGGGATTTTGTCTGGCTCAGTCACTGCTGTGAGTTCATACATGCAACTGCCTTGCTGTGTCCGGAAAACACTGCTTTCTAGTAACCACCCGCCACCTGTGGCTCTTCCAAACTTAGCACCTCCTCTTTCACAGTGATCCCTGGGTCGAAGGGAAGGGGGTGTCTCAGAGCTGAGCAGTCCACAGCCTCTTTATTTTGTTTTGTGTTGTTGTTTTGCTTTTGTTTTTATGTTTGTTTGTTATTGTTTTGTTTTTGCGATAAGACTTGACTGTGTAGCTTTGGCTGGCCCTGAATGCCCCGTGCAAAGCAGGGTGGCCTCAGAGTGAACAGAAACCTCCTGAGCCCTGGAACTAAAGGCATCCTCACCATGTCTGACCCACAGTTTCTTATTCTCTGAACCTTGACCAGTGTGGGTCTGTGTGCTAATCACCATCTTCCGCAAAAAGGAGCTTTTCTGCTGAGGGCTGAGAGATGTGCTAACACAGGTGTGAAAAGAAGTCATTTATACTTCTTCAATACTATGCCCATTGAGCAGAGTCACAGCAGTGAGTCCTCCCCTAAAGCCTAGGGCCTCTCTAGCCACAGGGTCTTGGTCCCAATAACAGTGCCAAGTATGGCTTCCAACTTGTACATAGATAGAGGAGTGCAAAACACCATCAAACTGGGTACTACTAAATCATCTCTCAGACAACGACAGTGGAAGCCCCTTTTAGGCAGATAGCTGGAGTGTCTCTCATAACTCCCAGACAAAGAAGAGCATCCCCTTGGGTGAGCTTCCAAGTGAATGAAGAAACTGCAACAGATAGAGGCGCCATTATCAAATAGGCGTGCTCCACAGAGACCGGCTGGGGAAGCCGAAGCACTCGGCTGAGTTCCTGTTGATCTTTCTGTCTGTTGCTAAACTTCCCCTGGCTGCACTTCCAGCTCCCCTTTCCCACTGGAGGCGGTTTAATACCACGGAATAAACAATGGTAATCTCCCTGGGAGATAGTTCACTTTCTAGCTGGTCTCAAGGACACAGCATTTTTAACTCTTTTGAGGTACTCTCCTCCCTGTCACAGAGTCTGGGAAGCCAGGTTATCCCCAGACAAGAGTCCGTGGAGGACACTTTGGGACAAACATGCTGGGCGGGATCAGGGATGAACCCCACTTCCAGAGTCAGCTTCTCAGTGAACTCAAACAACATATGACAATTTACTAATATAATGCACATCATATGCCTCAGAAGAACAGGCAGAGACTGATAAAGGAGGACACCGGACGCCCTCTTCTGTCCTCCACGAAGTTGTGTGACACTATTCCTGGGTAGATGCGAATTGTGTCTCTTCACCCTAGGGGGGGAACCAGTGATTGATCAAAGTAAGGATAGCACCAAAGTCCAAACTGATTAACCAGTGAGTTTGCTGGAGTTACTTGCAGGAGTGTGGATGAGGGGACATTTATAAGGAAAAAAAGTCCATGGAATTAACGCCATCTGAGTGTAGGGACCCTCGGCTGAGAAAATGCCTTCACAAGATACAGCCGTAGGCCAGCCAGTAGGGCGTTTTCTTAATTAGTGATTAATGCTGGAGGGCCCTGACCATTGTGGGTGATGCCACCCTGGGCTGTAGTCCTTGGTTCTATAAGAGGCAGGCTAGGCAAGCATGAAGAGCAAGCCAGCGAGCAGCACCCCTCCATGGCCTCTGCATCAACTCCTGCCTCCTGGTCCCTGCCCTGTGTGACTTCCTGTCTTGACTTCCTTTCATAACGAATTATAATGTGGAAGCAGAGGTTGAATCAACCCTTTCTTTCCAACTTGCATCTGATCGTGGTGTTTCATCACAGCAATAGAACCCCTGACTAAGACAGGGGCTGAGAGGCACCTCAGCAGTTTAGAGTGCTTTTTGCCCTTCCAGAAGGCCTGAGTTTAGGTTCCAGCACCCATGGCAGGAGACACAATTGTCTGTAATTCTGGATCCAGGGAGTTCAATGTCCTGGCCTCTTGAAGCACATACACATAATTATACAAATGATTAAAAATAAGATTTTTTTTTAGGGGCTGGGGAGATAGCTCTGCGGTTAAGAGCACTGACTGCTCTTCCAAAGGTCCTGAGTTCAAATCCCAGCAATCACATGGTGACTCACAACCATCCATAATGAGATCGGATGCCCTCTTCTGGTGTGTCTGAAAACAGCTACAGTGTACTTTTCATAATAAACTTTTTTTTTAAAAAGATTTTTTAAATATAGGGTCTCACTCTGTAACCCTGAATGGCCTGGAATTTTCTTTGTAGACTAGACTTGTCTTGAACTTGCAGAGATATGCCTGCCTCTCTGGAATTAAAGGTTTGCTCCACTGTGCCTAAAAATGAGATCAATCTTAAAAAAAAAAAAACAATCACATATACACACATATGCATATATGTGCATGAGTGTGTTTGTGAGTGCTGTGTGTGTGTGCATGTATGTGTATATGCATGTGTGAGTGTGTGTTTGTGCTAGGGAACAGGAAAGGCTGCCTGTGGTCAAAATGTAATGTGGGCACTTTTTTTTTCTCTGCAGACATCTCTACTTCTTCCTGGTTTGTGCAGCCAAAGTGCAAGCAGGATCAATGGTACAAGTTTGCTTCACTTGTTTACACTAGGGAAGTTGCTAGGCAGCTGCTTACAGGTAACCCTGGCATATGGCCAGCATACCGAGGGCAGCTCACACCCAGGTGGAGAGGTTCCCAGACCGGGAGCACCGATCCATTCCTGCTCTGGAATCCCAGGGCAAAATTCTGATTTTTTGTTTTTGTTTTTGTTTTTAATGTAGGCAAAATGTCACAGGAGGGAGAAAATATCAGCTCTCCCAAATTTCTTCTTTCTTCTGAATAAAAGTTCAACTACACCACTGAGCAGTTTCTCCAGGAAGATTTGCTTTCTCTTGTGCTTGGAAATGTTTGCCCTGGGACAATTGCTGCTACTGTCCACGGTAGCTGTTCCCACCCTGGAAGCAAATCTGTTGTTTTCTCTGCTGAGCTCACCTCATGTTTTGCCTTGTGAGTACTGCTGTCCAGGACTGGACAGACATCTGTGCAGTTCCCTGGGGGTTCCTTCAGGCAGAGGCTGATATGAAAGGCCCTTGCCCCTCGGGACAGTGCAAAGTACCCTTTGCTAGTACTGAATTTGGCCCTGATGGGGAAAGGCTCCAAAAATGTTGGTAAACTGAAAGAAAAAGAAAAAGAATTCAGGCCTAAAAATGTGATTCTGTACCCAAATCTAAAAGAAGAAAAGTTATCACGACATTGGCAGTCCTCAAAGAAAAGATACGCAAATGACGTAGGGGGAGGAGAGGCTTCCCTAAGAAACAACTCAGGAGCACCAGTATGTCAGTCTTGTCATACTTCAATACAACCAGATAGTCCTCACCTTAGGAAATACCATTCCATCGTGAACAAAGCTTTGGAAATGGCCTAAAGATTGCCGTTCTCATGACTGCAGAGATGGCTTTGCAGTCAGGAGCACTGGCTGCTTTTCCAGAAGACCCTGGTTAGAGTCCCATCACCCACATAACGTTTCACAAACATTTGTACCTCCAGTCCCCACACATACAATGCCCTCTTCTGGCCTCCGTGGCAGCAGGCACTACAGCAGAAGCAATGCTCTGAGCTAGGTAGTAGCCTTCCATGGTTGGCCAGCATGACAATACAGCCTTGACCACCGAGGTATCTTCACACGGATGGGACCTTAGAGCAGCAGAAGGAGCAGCAGCCCAGGCCAGCACATGAGAGGTGGATGCTTCCACTTAAGGACAGCTTGGCCTACAGAGTTCTGTAAGGTGGTCTGTAAGCCATTATGGTATCCCCAAGAGTGAGGGCAAGGGAATTTGCCTAGTCTATAAAAGGAAACAGCCAGGTCAAGCAGCCACACACCTGGCACAAGCACAGTGGACAATCCTGGCCTCTGCTCCAGTTAAAGACCAGAGGCCCCCAAGTTCCCAAGAGGAACCTGGGCCGGCTAGCGAAGGCCTCTACTACTCTCCACAAGGCTAGGATCATGAGTTCAGAATCCAGGGGAAGTAGGACCAGCTTTTCCTGCTGTGCATCCAATAACACACTTACAAAGGATTTTCGCTTCTCCCCTTGGCAACCTTGAGTACTATTGAGTGCTAGTTTCCAGAGAGAAAATCTCTCCACTATGGTTCAATTAAAATGGAACATGGGATGGCTATGTAGTCATCAAGGCTCTGTGGTGGTTTAAATATGCTTGGCCCAGGGAGTGGCAGTATTAAGAGGTGTGGCCTTGGAGTAGGTGTGGTCTTGTTGAAGGAAGTGTGTCACTGTAGGGGTGGGTAATGAGATCCTTCTCTTAACCACGTGGGAGCCAGTCTTTGTCTAGCAGCCTTCAGATGAAGATGTAGAACTCTCAGCTCCTCCTGCACCATGCCTGCCTGGATGCTGCCATGCTCCTGCCTTGATGATAATGGACTGAACTTCTGAACCTGTAAGCCAGCCCCAATTAAATGTTGTCTTTATAAGAGTTGCCTTAGTCATAGTGTCTGTTCACATCAATAAAACCCTAATTAAGATAGGCGCCTTGTACTATTGAACCAGTAGGCATGAAGGATTGGCTGGACTGATTATCTTAGTCACCAAAGGGAAAAGTGTACAAAGAAAAGTACGTCTTTCTTGGGCACCTTTTAATATTCCTGTGCCCAGTGGCCATGACAGAAGCAAACAAGCAAAACCCCAAGGACAGAGTCCTTGGTCCTTTTAGAGTAAAGGGCAGGGGAAATACAAAGTGGGTAACAAAAGGGAAGGAGCTACAGACAGGAATAATGGTCTCATGGCCAACTAGAGAGACAAAGAAGCAGGGGCTGGAGAGATGGCTCAGCGGTTAAGAGCACTGGCTTCTTTTCCAGAGGTCCTGAGTTCAATTCCAAGCACTCACATGGTGGCTCACAACCACCTATAATAGGATATGGTGCCCTCTTCTGTCATACAGGCATGATGCAAATAGAGCACTCATATACATAAAACACATACATAAATAAATGAATCTAAAAAGAAATGAAGACATGTCTATGTCTGCATGTTTTCTCTTTGCTTGATGTATGTATTCTGTAGTACAGGTGAGGAGACCAGAGGCTGATGTTGGACATCTTCCTCAATCATTATCCATCTTTATTTTTTGAGAAGCTCACTGATTCAGCTAAATGGTTGGCCAATAAGCTTCAGGGTTTCTGCTTCAGGGATCCAACTGTCACCATCCATCTAAACATCCTGTCCTTTGGTCTGGTCTTTATCTAGGATAAAAAGTCTTCATCAACACAAAACACTGATGTCACCAGTGGCAGAAAGGTTGGGCTCCCATCTCCTCAGTGCCTTACTTACAGAAGTGGGAATGTATTGTTAAATTCCCACCGTTGTGACAGAACACCCAACCAAGGCAACTTAAGGAGAGAAGGGCTTGTTTTGGCTCACATTTGATGCATTCTGGCATTATGGGTACGTTGTAGTGTCAGGTTGTCTTAGTCAGGGTTTCTATTCCTGCACAAACATCATGACCAAGAAGCAAGTTGGGGAGAAAAGAGTTTATTCAGCTTACACTTTCATGTTGCTGTTCATCGCCAAAGGAAGTCAGGACTGGAACTCAAGCAGGTCAGGAAGCAGGAGCTGATGCAGAGGCCATGGAGGGATGTTCCTTACTGGCTTGCTTCCCCTGGCTTGCTCAGCCTGCTTTCTTATAGAACCCAAGACTACCAGCCTAGGGATGGCACCACCCACAAGGGGCCCTCCCCCCTTGATCACTAATTGAGAAAATGCCTTACAGCTGGATTTCATGGAGGCATTTCCTCAACTGAAGCTACACAGGCACATGAGGTATCTGATCACATGATCAGGAAGAACAAAGCAATGAACCCTGGGTTCTGCTTGCTTGCCTTTTCACACGGCACAAGACTCACCTCCCTGGGGCTGGCTACATTCAGGATGGATCTTCCTTCTTCAGTAACACCCTTCCAGGGGTGTAACACTCCTACAAAGTGTTACAGAGGTGTATTTCCACGATTACTCTAAAGCAAGTCGAGCTGACAAGGAATGGTTGCCATCCCAAGTACTATGGCATTTTTCTTTTTGAAAGATGTAATTGTTATCCTTATTTTATATGTGTGTTTCACTTCCATCATGCATGTATGTGCACTGTGAGCATGCCTGGTACCTGTAGAACCAAAAGAGGGAGCCAGATGCCCTAGAGCTGGACTTAAGGATGTCTGTAAGGAGCCACATGGTTGCTGGGAACTGAACCCTGGTCTGCTGCAAGAATAGAGAGTGCTTTTAACTGTGGAGCCATCTCTCCAGTCCTCTACGTCTTTCACGTGTGTGTCATGTGCATGCATGATATGTTGTGCATTCATATGTGTGCGGAGGGCTGGCTTAACACGGAGAGACTTCCTCAGTCACCACCACCTTATTTGTTGAATGTCTCTCTGTTGAACCTAGAGCTTGCTAATATGGCTAGTGTAGCCAGCCAGCCTGCTCTGGGGATCACCTATCTCTGCCTTCCAAACAAATGCTGGAATTGTAGTCTGCCATCTCACCTGCATGTCTGTGGATGCTGGGGATCTGCTGACATGCTGACAGCCCCACTACTGCATTCATTCCCCACGTCTTATACCACAGCAGAACAGGACAGACAGGAGTCTCAGCCTGCAGCCCACAGTGCCACTAACATGCTTGTGACTCCCTTGTGACGCAAACACCTCCTGTTAAGCACTCATTTCTTAGGACTGCTGCACTGTGGATTAAGCTTGAGAAGATAAAAACACTTAAACTCTGATAAGTTAAACTGTGCGGTCATAAAAATAGAGTTTACACAGTGAAAATGGAACAGATGAGTTGGTTATGTGCATTAAGAGGGGGGAATAGAATACACGGGGTGTTGGCAAGGATGCCAGACCACATAGTGTTTGTCTTAGGGCGAGACAGAATGTGAACATCAAAAACTCTTGAGGCACTGGTCATATTCTATTTTGAACTGTGTCATGGTTAGGTGTGTGTATGTGCTGTGTGATCATTAATACCACTAGGCTGTTTACCACTAGAGTTTCTGCAACCTCCATGGTCAGGGGGTGACATCTGAGGGAGGTGAAAAGGCAGTCTGGCTCAACATGGCTCAGTAGCTGGGCTCAGACTTCTGGAGTCTGACTCCACGTACTTTGTTTTAGGCCTGGTCGAGCACAGCACGATTTGGTGAAAACTTATTCTGATGATAATTAACTCAATCTCACATTCACATGCATACATAAATTTCTTTGAGGAACAAAGTAAGCTAAATACATATCAGACAAGACTACATCAAAACTGTAAAGTCCATAAAGGTGGCTTCTGAAGAGTGAGGAAAAACAACCTATGATGAGTGTCTAGGGGAGAGTCTGGTTCTGGAGCCATGTCTAGTCACACAGATAAAAGGTCACCAGGCTAGTAAAGATGTCTGCTCCCAGTCTTCTGGGTGAATGGTGCATTCCTTCTATTGGAACAACCCAGTGTCTTAACAGTCCAGGTTTTCCTAGTATACACAGACTTTCAAGTCTCCTACAGTTTACTTTTTAAAATTGAGGTTAAAGTCAGGCAGTGGTGGTGCACGCCTTTAATCCCAGCACTTGGGAGGCAGAGGCAGGTGGATTTCTGAGTTCGAGGCCAGCCTGGTCTATAGAGTGAGTTCCAGGACAGCCAGGGCTACACAGAGAAACCCTGTCTTGAAAACAAACAAAAAAACAAACAAAAAAACAAAAAAAATTGAGGTTAACTTAATATGATATCAACTGATATTCTGCCTTTTGAAAGTGGACAATGTGTGAAGGCATGGCCTCCATCTATTTCCAAGATACCTCCATCCTCCCGACAGGATCCGCTTCCCACCGAGCAGTCTTTCGCCCTGTCCTTTTCTACAATAGGATTCCATTTCAGTCAAAATGATGATTAACTTGTTAGGCTTTTATAGTGTAACCAAATACGTTCATATGTGAGTTTTCTCTGGAAATATTCAACTGGTTAGATTCAGCCAGAAAAGGCAAACGCAAAGGTCGAGGGTGTGCCTCAGAATGAACAGGAAAGGCTGGAGAAGAGGAAGGCATTTATGAGGGTCATGTGGCTTTTCCTGGGGAAACACAAACTAACCTGTTTACTCCAGCTAGAGCACTGACAGAGAAAACAGTCCATACTCATGAATTTGTGAACTAGTAGGTTTATTGAATTTACTTACAGGAGCATTAGTGAGGAGTCGCAGCATAGGTGACTCAAAGATAACTACATCCCCAAAATTAATTCAGAGGAAACAGCTGCATAGCAATAAAGGATCAGCTACAGCAGTGGACAGGCAGGAGAAAGCCATGAGACCAGGACAGACGGATAGGAGACAAGCCAGGGCAGGAGCAGAGACCTGTAGCTCTCAAGGTCAAATGGGTGTGATCCTTCTGGATAAGAGCTCGGATGCTCAAAGATTTCAGAGGACAGAACAGGAGCCGGGAGTGCGGGAGACAGGAAGCCAGGAAACTGGGGAAGGGAAAGGAAAGAAGATCCATTCAAAAGAAAGGCACTGAGACGAATCTGCATCGGGCATGAGATTTATTAAGAGATTGCTAGCATCACGGAGAGTATGGCAGGGACGAGAGGCCTCAGCAGACAAGCTAGGGGCCTCCTCCTGCCAAAAGTCTCTGAGGATCCCTCGACATTCTGTTGGGATAATGGAAATATCTTTGAGTGAGATAGAGGTCACAGTTGCACACAGTGCGGTTGAAGCGACGGAAAGATTATAAGTTATCTAAGTCCTTTGTTTCTATTAAGTTTCTCAGTTACCAAGATATTAACATCGTCATTCTTACCAGGGCTTTTAAGATTTTTTTTTTTTTTTTGACACTGAAAAGTGCTTTGAGATTATGAGTGGTGATGCACACCTTTAATCCCAGCACTCAGGAGGCAGAGGCAGAAGGATCTCTATGAGGTCAAGTGCAGCCTGGTTTACATAGTAAGTTTCAGGATAGCCAAGGCTACACAGTGAAACCATGTGGAGCTTTTGTTGTTGTTTTAGTGCTTTGAGAATCATATGTAGTAGAATCGCTGAATGGAAACATGACGAACATCCAGAACTCACGGATAACAAAGCAACTCAATTAAAACAATGGACAAAGGATTTGAATAAATGGGTAGACATCATTACTCCTTAGGAAATTGCAGACTAAAATGGTAAGGTGATGTGGTGTGTGCCGATTCCTGGAGAGACAAGAACAGACATCTATTCACTCCAGGTATGGCACCAACTATAGGCCAAAATTATTCCACAGAAGTGCAAAAAGAACCAACGAGTCATCAGAGCATGGTGATGGGTCACTTATGCAAAACAGCTATCACCACAAAGTTCCATCCAAGCACGGATGATGCCCTCATGCCAGCTGATCACGGAGTCCTTCACCCATTCGATTAGTTGGCACCTTTTATATACTCTACGATCTTCCAAGACCAGTGCAGCTAGAGGCAGGAGGGAGGTGGTGGGTAGATCTCAAGTGAGAGTCCAGTGAGTTCTCTCTGCTCTGCTAGGCAGCGTTACCAGCCTGGGTTGGTTTGCTTTTCTATTGCTGTGATAAACACAGTGACCAAAAGCAACCTGGGGAGGAAAGGGTTTATTATCCTGACCACAGTTCATCACAGACAGAAGACAGGTCAGGAGCTCAAGGCAGGAACCTGGAGGCAGAGACCAAGGCATAAGCCATGGAGGAGCTCTTGTTGGTTTACTCCCCATGGCTCATTCAGTTTGCGTTCTTTTATCTGCCCAGAAGTGGTAGCACCCATAATTGACTGGACCTCGTACTGAAATAATTAATTTAAAAAAATGTCCAGCTGGGCAGTGGTGGCGCATGCCTTTAATCCCAGCCCTTGGGAGGCAGAGGCAGGTGGATTTCTGAGTTCGAGGCCAGCCTGGTCTACAGAGTGAGCTCCAGGACAGCCAGGGCTACACAGAGAAACCCTGTCTCCAAAAAAAAAAAAAAAAATGTCCTACAGGAATACACAGGCCAATCTGGTAGAGGCATTTCTTGAGTTAAGGCTCCTCGTCCCCAGTGACCATGGCTCATGTACAGTTGACAACTGACCAGCACAGTCCCATTATGATCACCACAGACCTCTCTATCAACTGCTGCTTATCCTGTTTCCATGACTCCAATAATACTGCTAAGGTCGACAGAAGCCACCTAGGAAAGGCTATGACAAGCAAGTGAGTTTCCTAGAGATGGCCCATCATTTTGCATGACTGCAGTAGTTGCACTCTGGAGAGGCACGGCCTCAGAGACTTTGTCCCAGAACTGCTTCTCACTGACAACATGCCTTTCTTGTCACTATTACAGCCTAATGATTTCTGAGCATCAGCCCACCCTATGGGGCAAATTTCCTGCAGATCAACATGAAGATGAACTTTCATGAATTAATTCTGTTTAGATGATTATAGTATTTCTGATTAGATTAAAATAATTTTAGGAATAAAGTTTAAGGAGATGGTTTTAGTTGTTTTGAAAGAAGGATGTAATAAATAAAGTTAGAATCAAGAATAGAATGTGCCCGCTCCTCATAGAATAGAAAGTAAAGGCTGCATTATAAGAAATACAGTGAGCTTTCATAAATTACACTAAGAAGAGAAATAGGCTCGGGACAGATCTGTGATCAAGGGAAAACATTCATTCTAGGTCAGGTCCAAGGATGAAGCCACAGGTGTGAACCATGATAAAGCAAGGCCATGTGAAACTGTTGCTTTGAACTTATAATGAGCTTACAGAATGAAACACTGCTTTGAACTTACTATCAACATCCTTCTGTAACTCCCTTTTGTGTAACATTCCATCTATGAGGTAATTTTATAAAGAACTTTTGTGTAAGAAGGTAAAAAATGGGCTGAGAGAAAAAATAAAATGTACCAGTTGGGGCTCTGCTCCATCTACCAAATATACATAATGTCTATCTATGTATTAACATACATACATATGTAGGTATATGTGTATGTATATAAGTATGCATTCTCATATCACACATCACACAGTAAATATTCCTGTCTGCACGTATGTGGTTTGCAAAATCAAGACAAGTTGGACAGGCTGTAACAGAGTTTGGAAGTTCCAGAAGTGGGCTGAAGGAAAATCTGCATTAACAAGGTAATGAGGGAGGGAGGGAGGCAGGCCAGGGGACAGAAGAAGCTGCTTGCTAGAGTACCTGGAGCTGTAAAATACAGCTGTGAAGTGAGGGCTGGGGCCTGAGACCAGAAACCATCCTATTAGGACCAGAAGGGCAGACAGCGTGCTAGAATCAGCTGCAGCCACACCAAGGAGCCAATGTGGGCACAGCTCTAGGGATAGCTGGAGAGTCCTCTGCCTGGTACCTGACACACACACACCAGGCATCAGATGGCAGGTTGGTGTTGGGCTATGCCATTTCAGTGCCAGGTGCACACCATTTTATGAGGTCCCAGATGAGGAAGTGACACCCTTTCTTTGTGGGTGTGTCTGATAAGTTAGTTCTTGGGCCTGGTTTCCATGATAAGGCTTTAATACTTCCATTTGCCCCTACGGTCTCTGCCCTGCCATGTGCCCCTGCAGTCTCTGCCCTGCCATGTGCCCCTACAGTCTCCGCCCCCCCCCCCCCAACCACAAGATGGATCCCTATTTACTTCCAGGAACTAGTTTTTTATTAGTTTGTGCTCATGAATGATGCCGAACACGTGGTACAGTTTCTGTGTCCACCCAGGGGCTGCAGTCACCCTTTTCCCTCAGAGCAGAGTCAAAAGCTGCTTGTAAAATGGGGTCTCCTAGGGCAAGGCACAGTTTGAAACCCCACTGCTTTATACAGTATATTTTATTCAGAGAGTTAGAAAAGGGGCTAGCCTGATCACAACACAGACCTCCTCCATTTAAAACACAATGGAGTAGATGTTGCGACAGTAGCTCAGTCAGAAGGGTGCTTGTCACGAAGCACGAGGACACGAGCTTGGATCCCCAGCTCTCACATAGAAGACTGAGCACACTGTGCGCTTGTAATCCCAGCATCGTGAAGGTCAAGGCAAAAGGACCCCTGGAGCTCGCTGGTCAGTTAAGCCAGCTGAATTGGCAAGTCCAGGTTAAGAGAGACCCTGTCTTAAAACAAACAAATTAGAGAGAAATAGTCTCGTCAACATTGACCTCTGACTCTGCACTCATGCACACACACGTGCATATGCACCTGTCTACATGCACACGAGCATGATCCCCCTTACACATACAGAAGTATATACAATATGACTCCATTTATCTGATTTTATAAAAATTAAAGCTAACCGGGAGTGGCCAGGAGCCAGCCGATCAATGGCTATAGGCAGACAGGTTAAGTTTTTTTCTACTATGTATTTCTGATGAATGGGTTTAATCTCCAGCACTGTATGAACTAGGTGTGGTCTTCAACACCTGCAATCCTGGCACTTGGGAAGTGAAAGAAGAAAGATCATCTTCAGCTACAGAGTGAGTACAAAGTCCAGCCTGGGCTACCTGAAACCCAATCTCAAAATAAAAATATTAACATCAGACATCCAGCCAGCATTCAAAGTTCAATGGTCTCACTTGTGGTTTTTCCACAGTTAATTTTTATTTATTTATTTACTTTTTTGGGGTTTTTTCAAGACAGGGTTTCTCTGTGTAGCCCTGGCTATCCTGGAACTCACTCTGTAGACCAGGCTGGTCTCGAACTCAGAAATCTACCTGCCTCTGCCTCCCAAGTGCTGGGATTAAAGGCATGCGCTACCACTGCCCGGCACACAGTTTACTTTTAAATATCAAGATTTGGATTAGCATGGTGGTACACAACTGTAATCCCAGCACTCTGGAGGCTGAGATCACCAGAAAGTTGCTGCTGCTAGCTAGGCTCCATAGGGAAACCCTGTCACAAACAAACAAGCAAATGAAACAAGCACTGAGACTGGAATAAGCGCTGTGGCTGCAGAGTTGTAGACTCTCAAGCACCTGTGACTCCGCTTCTGCAGCTCTCTTCTCTGTCTAGCTGTTTGCCTTGCTTATGGAGACACGTTCTGCCAGACTCCTGAGGATTGCAGTCTGCAGATCTTGTCCTTCCTCCCTGGCCAGGGGTGGAGGGTGATGGGTGTTTTCTTCAGCCTTTGAAATTTCCTCTCAATTGGGTGAAGCCTGGAACTGGGACGAAATTCGGGTTCAGCAGCTGTGGCAATAACTCACAGTGGCCGATGTTTAAAGTAATGTCACCCAGAGCTAATGTATCTGCGGGGATCCTCTCCTCCCTGGGCTGACTCTGGGAAGGCCACTGCAGCATGTCTCTGGGAAGATTCTAATGGAGAGGCTGCCCCTTCACCCTTCTAATTTATTAAGCTTTTTTAGTCCTCTGCTTGATGACTTAACTCTCATGAGTCTGAGACTCTGCAGCCCTTCCCTGCCCAGGCCTTTTCAGGTCTGCGAGCATACTGGCAACATAACCACAGGTCACATGTCTGGGTAAAATGTACAAAAATAAGACTTAGCCACAAGTAGCATTGGCTGTCTTTTCCACCCCAGCTTTCCTGTCTCACTTCCTCTTGTGTTGGGTGGTGGTGGAGTGGTCATGGGAGATTTTGATGAAGGGAACCTCATCTGGGAAGGATTGCACTACCCACCCTCTCATGCTGGGACCACACACTACCCACCCTCTCATGCTGGGACCACACACTTGGCAGAAACAAGAGGAAGACGGATTTCCTGTGCTCCTGCTTTCCCAGGTGTCGACCCATCATGACAGTGAGTGTGTAGGGGAGACAGTGGCTCCCACTGTGGCAGCCAGAAGGCAGAAGAGAGGAATGCAGGAAAGGGCCAGAGTAAAAAAGAGCCGCAAAGACACTGTGGTGGTTTGAATGTGCTTGGCCCGTGGGAAGTGGAACTCTTAGGAGGTGTGTCCTTGTTGGAGTAGGTAAGTGGGTCACTATGGGGTGGGGTTTGAGGTCCTATGGTCAAGCTCTGCTCAGTGGGGATGAGAGCCTCTTCCCAGCTGCCTGGGAAGAGAGTCCTCTCTCCTGGCTACGTTTGGATAAAGATGTAGAACTCTGGGCTCCTCCAGCACTGTGTCTGCCTGGATGTTGCCATGTTTCCTGCCATGATGATAATGGATTGAACCTCTGAAATTGTAAGCCAGCACCAATTAAATGTTTTCCTTTATGAGAGTTGCCTTGGTCATGGTATCTGTTCACAGTAATGAAACCTAAGACAGACACGCCCACAGAGAGACTCCTCTTCCGGCTAGACCTCACTCCTGCCCCTACCATTTTCTAAGAATGCTGCCATGTTATGAATCCATCAAGTAGTTAGTCCCTTATTTTAGTCAGAGCCCTTATGCTCTGTCTCTAGATAAATGCTCTCACAGACAGGCCCACAGGCATATTTGCTAATTATATATTTTTTAATTCAATAACAGTGACGATCAAGATTAGCCATCACAAGGGTTCCCTTAGTTAGGCTTTCCTGGAATATATCCATATAGTGCAGATTATACATACATACATGTATATATATATATATATATATATATATATATATATATGTGTGTGTGTGTGTGTGTGTGTGTGTGTGTGTGTGTATGTGTGTGTGTATGTATGTATGAGAATGTACATGTATGTATGAGAATATGTGAGACTATATATATGAGAATATATATCATATAATACCAAATATATCATACCATATATCATATCAGCATATCTGCATTTTTCTCTGTGTTCCAGCATTCTCTGACATTCTAGTGCCCTAAATTTCCAATGTCTGCTCTTCCACATGACTAAATAATTTCCCAATATTTCCTATAACTCTATTAACTTTTATGAACATTTATTTCTACTTGGAATTTATCACAGTCATGTGGTTTCCAACCCTCGAGAGTGGCTTCAGTTTTGGCTCTATGCTGCATGACTGACAGCCAACACTTGTCCTCCAAAGGCTCCAGTGTTGATGGCCAGATCTGCCGTTGTGGCCTCTATGGAAACTTGAGAGGGTGGGGCCTAGCTGGAGGAAGTGGGCCTCTGGGAAAGCATCACTGATGGAGTTACTGGGACCAGACCATTCTCTGCTGTGCTTCCTGGCTGCCGTGAAGCGAAGCTTACTCCATTACACTCTCTCTGGCTCACCGCTGCCCAGCAGCCATGGACTAAAATCAAACCTTTCTGTGTTCAGTGTTTCCGGTGTTTTATCACAATAATGGAAAGCTAACACACGTTTCCAACTATTAGAGAAGGTACGTGTGCTGATAAGCTAGGCAGGTAAGATTCATCACAAATCCCAGTGTTTTTTCTTTTTTAAAACCACTTTTCAGAGCTAGGGGGTGTGGCTCAGTTGGTAGAGTGCTTGCCTAGATTGCACCAAGTGCTGAATTCAACCCCCACTATCAGTATGATTGCACAAAGCTATAATCCCAGCACTTGGGAGGTGAAAGCGTGAAAATCAGGAGTTCCTCAGCTACACAGTAAACTTGAGCTTAACCTGAAACATGAGACCCTGTCTCAAAACAAAACAAAATTCCCATTAATCGGCAGGGTCTTAAGAACTACAGAAATCATATCTTTCAGTGAACTGCTGATGCAAGTTGCAGGCCTGTTAGCTTTTCCTTCTCCTCCGCAAACTGAGGGCATCGGCAAAGATCCTCAGCATCCGATGGAGCTGGCCTGTGCCTATAGGCATCTCTGGTTTTTCTCTCTCCCTGATCCAAACCAGCCTGTTTTGCTGGTGCAGTTACTAAAACTGCCTCGCATAACACGTTGCTTTGGCCTCTCTCCATTAACAGACTAGAGGATCCTCACTAGCTTACCACGGAAGCCCCTCCCCCACTCAGGACCGAAGCCCCTCCCATGGTCCCGGTTTCTTTAATTCCACCTACCACTCACTACTCTTTGACCAGGCTGTCTTTATGTACGCCATCTCCTCCACTTGGAATATCCCCATTTTTAAACTGAAATTCTCTTTTTTATCTCGGGAGGTGCGGAGCGGGGGCGGGAAACCAAACTAATAAACATTTCTGTTTGTCCTTTCACCGCAAGACAACGAATCCTTCCTGGGTTGCTATGGAGTTTTCTTTGTGTGTCGTTCTGTAGTAATCTCTCCATAAGACTCTTGTCACAAGGGATTTGTGAGTTTCTCAGAGCGAAGAGCCTCCTGTCTCATCCAACCGCCTGCATACCCAGGATCTACCCAGTGCTTCACGGGAACCAGCGTTAAGGGTGGCCATATGAAGTAGTGATAGGGATGAAGACTTTCTTTCAAAAGCCACTGAGCCATAATTGCTTTTCTTAACCAAACTGAACTAAGCAACTAAATCCCTATTACAGCCAGCACATCAAGGGCTTAACACACACACATGACACACCCTTATCCACTCATGGAGTCTGATTAGGTGCCAGTCAAGACATCATCAAAACTGGTCTGGGGAGAGATGGGAGTGGTTCGGTCACTAGAGCCAACCAGGGAGCTTTCTGGAACAGTTTTGCTGTGCTCCTTTCCGACGCACACTAATGTGTTCTGAGCCATCATATACATGAGTTTTCCCTAGAGTGAGAAGGGCTCAAAGACTTCTTTGGTTGAGACAGGGTTTCACTATGAAGCCCTTTGTGGCCTGGAACTTAGTGTATACATCAGGTGGGCCTTGCATTCCAGAGATCCACTTGCCTCTGCCTCCAGATCACTGAGATGAAGATTTGGGCCAACATGGCCTGTAGGAGTTAAAGATTTATTGCTCTAGTAATTGACAGAGAGTTGGATAGATCTTATTGTCCCAGACAAGGTATGTTTTAGAAACCTCAAACTGGCAGGGTCTTAATGATACTGAAGACTCCACTCCTCTCCCTCACTGGACTGAAAGACCTTGCTTCCTGCAACCCCCAGGCTTCACACTGCACTCTCTACACACTGGAAAAGGATCAGCGGGCTCCCATTCCTCCCAGTTTTGACTTGGTGGTGGAATGGGTTCCTGGGTTTTTGCTTCCAGATAACTAGGTTTGATCTAAAGTGTTAGCTCTTCTTTGCATTGACTTGCATGTGGGTGCTGGGGATTAAACCCAGACCTTGCTTGTACCAGGAAAGTGTTCTAACACTTAAGCATAATCCTTAGCCAACAAGGTGTCTTTAGAGACCCAAAGAAAATAGTTTGCTCGGAATTGAATTATGAGTTGTGCTTTAGGAACACAATTCAAGTTTCCCAGAACATCCTCAGATAGACAGCCAGAGGCAGAGAAATCACTTCATTGGGGTCTTTTTAAACCTACTGTTCTGGCTAGTTTTATATCAACTTGACACAAACTAGAGTTATCTGAAAGGAGGGGGACCTCAATTGAGAAAATGGCTCTGTCCATAAGATCCAGCTGTCAGGCATTTTCTTAATTAGTGATTGATGGGGGAGGGCCCAGCCCATCATGGATAGTATCATCCCATGGCTGGTGGTCCTGGGATCTATAAGAAAGCAGGTTGAGCAAAGACATGGAGAGCAAGCCAGTAAGATGCACCTCTGGGCTGGAGAGATGGCTCAGCGGTTAAGAGCACTGACTGCTCTTCCGGAGGTCCTAAGTTCAATTCCCAGCAACTACATGGTGGCTCACAACCATCTGTAATGAGATCTGATGCCCTCTTCTGGTGTATCTAAAGACAGCAACAGTGTACTCATATACATAAAATAAACAAATTAAAAAATAAAAAATAAATTTAAAAAAGAAGCGCCTCTCCATGGCCTCTAGATCAGCCCCTGCCCATAAGCCCCTTCCCGGTTCCTGTTCCGACTCCCTTGGCTGATGAATAGCAGTATGAAAGTCTCAGCTGAATAAATGCTTTCCTTTCCAACTTGCTTTTTGGCCATGGTGTTTTGTTGCAGCAATAGAAACCCTAAGATGCCCAAGAAATCTTTACAAGTTGCAGATATTATCACATCCTTAGAGACGGTAGAGGCTAGATGTCTGAAGGAGAGTTTTACCTCGTATTCCCTAAGGTCAGAGCAGAGCTTGAGGGTAACTGTCTAGTGAAAGAGGCTAATGTAGATCAAGATAACTGACTTCTTCACTATTATTATTATTATTATTATTATTATTATTATTATTACTATTACTATTATTATTGGTTTTTTGAGACAGGGTTTCTCTGTGTAGCCCTGGCTGTCCTGGAACTCACTCTGTAGACCAGGCTGGCCTCGAACTCAGAAATCCACCTGCCTCTGCCTCCCAAGTGCTGGGATTAAAGGCGTGCGCCACCACTGCCCAGCTTGACTTCATTTTTAAAAAGTATTTTTTACATTTATTATTTATTTATTGTGTATGTACATTCATGCACAAGTGTGCGCTATCGTGCATGGTTTGTCTGGAGGTCCTTTGGGGAGGTGGCCCTCTCCTTCTGGGTCCCAGGGATTTAACTCAGGCCACCAAACTTGGCGGCGGGTGTCTTTACTTACTGAGGCATCTTGCCAGCCCAACTTTGTTTGATTATTGCAACCTTGTATCTCTTCACAATCACAATGCCCAGTCAAGCCGTGGTCAGATAAGGTTTGTAGGCTCCTGAATGCAGATGTATCCTTTTACAGAACTTCCTTGTACAAACTTGCGTTCTCTGAGGCTGGATCTTCACCCAGAGCAGAAGTTGAGAAAGTAATTTAGGATCTCTTTTATGAATCCATCCCACGCCTACACCCAATGCCACCACCACAATGTCCTGCTTCTTTAGGACAGTGCCTGCTCCTTAAGAAGCCAGATCTCTCAGTCTGAAGGGATCAGGACCCTCCTAGCTCTCAGGCGATGGAGAGTTAAGAAACCACTGTGTCATGGCCTAACAATAGCCACTAAGTCTTGGCCCTAACCAGTACCTAGCTTCTCCATGGTCACTGTCACTTAAGCTATGTCAAACTAAATCACATGATGTGAAATTTCCTGCCAATGAGAAGTTGATGCCAACAGGTATGAGCCCCACCCATCTGAGGCCGAGGATCTTTTGCCTTCAATTTGAGAAGAGAAGGAAAAACTAACAAGCCTCCAAAGTCATCAACAATTGCTATTTCCTTTTTTCCTGGAATTTGTTTGGGGACTGCTCTGGAGACTTCCTGGCCTCACCGCTGCATCCTTCTCATGGTGGCTGTCTCTCTCCTACCTCACTATCTTTCCCTTCTTCTCTCTCCTGATGAAGCTCCCCTCCAGGTTTTAAAGAGAAGCCTCCTTCCCTTTAAAGCCTGCCACTGTACTCTTTCCTGTCTAAATTTCTTCCCACCCATCTTGAGGTCCAGCCATGGCCTCCAGGCCCTTTTTCCTAATAAACCAGTTTCTGAAAGGAATGATGCACCAGGTTACCCCCTCTGGACCAATAACTGTCACTTTCTTACTCTTGCTAACATTAGGGTTAGCAGTATGTTCCATTTTCTATCTCCTTGCAGTGCCAAGCCATAGTGGACACTTGAGAGATGCTCGCTGGTCATTGTTCTCTTATAGATGCGCAGGCCTGCAAGCAACTGGAAACACTGTTGCTACTGCCCTGTACTAAGTTCAGTGCATTTTACTGCCAAATGGAAGGAGCAGTCTACTGAAAAAAAAAATTCTATTGAGTATGGCCTCAGTCTAGAACGATGCTGAAACAATGGAAGAAAGCCTCATGGCTCTAAGTGAGGTCATAATGTTCTGCCATCATGTGAGTGGTGTGAACACCTTGAGTTATGGGTAACCCATTCCTGAGAATGTGCAGATGGTCTGAGAGCCTGCCGAAGCTGCTCCCCCCCCCCACCCTTTCTCTGCTTCCCATGTTCTGTGTCTGTTGGGATGTCATCCTTTACACAGTGGCACAGGAGGAACACACAGCATTATGCTACAGAGACAGAAACACCATGTCTACGGCCGGGACTTCAAGGGGAGAAATGAAATAAATATTTGTTGAGTCTGCCACAAGGACCAGGTAGAACTTGGGGTGCAGCTTTAGGGCATGAACCTTGTCATGTGTGGTGAAGAGAGGTAGTGAAGCCCCAAAGTACATGGGCAGGGCCAAGATATGGGCAGCACCCCAACACTTTCAAAGCCTGTGCTGCAGGGGGTGAGCTGGGAAAGGCTCTGCTGTGCTGGATGGGGGGCTTCTGTGGATAGTGTAAGTGACTGACTGGTGGAGTCAGGCTTCATCCATTTGTCAAGAGGAAAGGAGAGAAGGCACAGTCAAGAGGAACTGAAGATGCTGCTCTACTGCTTAAGTGTTGCAGCTCTGAAGGGAAAGGCTTTCCCTCCAGAAGCATTCCAGCGCTGCTCCAGCTGCCAGGGCAAGGTTTCCCTAAGGCAATGCAACAGTTCTGTTCAGGTGGGGAGGAAGCTATCCTGGCAGTCCAGAGCCAAGGAATACCAAAGTCACCACACAACAAACCTCACACAAGAGATTTACTAGAAGGGAAAAACCCAGGAGGGTGGCTGCCTCTGCTCCAGTGAGAAGCAGCAGGGAACTAAGCAGAAGACAGGGTTTATATAGGATTTCTTGGGGGTGGCCTGAGATTATGTGGCCTGACTTTGAAGCTCAGGAATTGGTAGGTTTTCCTGTTCAGGGATTGATGGGTTTTCTTTGCCATTTTATCCTACAACAGCCATCAAAAAAAAAAAAAAAAGCCATTTTGACTCCAGAACAGACACGTCTCCGCCAGTCTTTTTCCAGCTGCCTCCAGGGGGGCTGCTGGAAGAAACATGCAGCAGAGTTCCACACATCACAAAGGCTAAGGCTGCCTCTGACCTTCCCCAGCAGAGCATGCTCTCTGCGCACAGAAGATGCTGATTTTATTTACTAAATGAAGAACCCAAAGGACATTTTACTGTGTGGTGTTGGCAGTTGACGACCATCCTCTGTGTAATCTCTGAAATCATGTTATGTCTGTTGATCAGCCATCTTATCTTTCAAGATACAATCAAACTGCCAGGAGCTTCCGCTATGCTTGTCAGTGTTTCTGTGGTGGCTCCAGAAGCTTCCCTGTGCTGGCATTTTACACACACACACACACACACACACACACACACACACACACACACACACACACACTCTATTCCTGCACAAACATCATGACCAAGAAGCAAGTTGGGAGGAAAGGGTTTATTCAGCTTACACTTCCATATTGCTGTTCATCACCAGAGGAAGTCAGGACTGGAACTCAAGCAGATCAGGAAGCAGGAGCTGATGCAGAGGCCACGGAGGGATGTCACTTACTGTCTTGCTTCCCCTGGCTTGCTCAGCCTGCTCTCTTATAGAACTCAAGACTACCAGCCCACAGATGGTACCACTCACAAGGGGCCCTCCGCCCTTGATCACTAATTGAGAAAATGCCTTACCACTGGATCTCATGGAGGCATTTTCTCAAGGGAGGCTCCTTTCTCTGTGATCACTCCAGCTTGTCAAGTTGACACAAAACCAGCCAGTACAGACACTTTAGAGTTTGAATATGAATTTGCCAGCTTATGGCAAACCTCTCCCAAAGATGAGTTTATTGGAAGAAACAGTCTAGAAGAGATTTTAACAATACAGATGTAGAAATATATTATCATAAAATTATTTAAAGCATATGAGTTGTCAGATATTTCCAGATGCTACACAGTCCAGCTGAAGTATAGGAATACAGACACAAAACCCAAATATGTGCTCCTTATCTGCCTCTGGCCCATCCCTGACTGAAAATAATCCATAATGCTACTGGGGTGAATAATTAGCTGTGATTCTTTTTTCTGTACTTACGGAAAGATACAGATACCACACAGATAAAGCACAGAAATCACTACTCACTTGGTCACTTTTGGCACTTCTATAGGACCAAAGACTCTTGTAATCAAGTGTGATTGCAGATGGTCTCCCCCCCCCCCCCCGCTCCTGTGGTTTTATGAGAATTTTTTTCCTTAGGTTTATGAGTCTGTCTTTCATGCTGTCAGTATTAAAAAAGAAGATATTCCTAACTTTCTAGTGTCTCCTAGTAACTCCTGTAAGAGTTACAAGTGGATTTATGTAACTACATAGCAAGGTAGGATGAACCCTAATGGTGTGGCAGATTAAATGCTTTTATTTGAAGAACATTGTAATTCCTGGAATTTGCTGTGTCACCTTGGTCAAGATACCTAAGTTACATTCACACAAGTTACATTCTAAATAAAAAAAGAAAAGAAAAGAAAAGAAAAGAAAAGAAAAGAAAAGAAAAGAAAAGAAAAGAAAAGAAAAGGACATGACTGCCCCTAGATAAAAGGGAGAGCAGAGCCAGAGGCAGGGGCATCTGGGAGAGTCCAGAGTGGGTGTGGCTAGACTGAGCTGGGGCATGAGGGAAGAGAAGGGGAAAGCAAAGGGGAGAGAGGGGAACAAGGTACAGTAGCCAGAAGGCCAAAGGTACAAAAGGGGTGGGTAACCAAAATGTCTGGATCCTATAGGAAAAATCCTCTGGGGGATGGCAGCTCATCGTCTGGGCTGGAGACTTCCTGGTAGGGGACCAGGTCTGCCAGCCACACCCTGTAAAGGTAGGAAGTAAGATGTTGCAGGATGCTTGATCACATTATGAACCCTAAGACTGTGAACTGAAAAAACCTTGTTGTGTGGCTCAGCCTAGCATACACCTTTAGGGCTGGAGAGATGGCTCAGCAATTAAGAACACTGACTCAGGGGCTGGAGAGATGGCTCAGCGGTTAAGAGCATCGACTGCTCTTCCAAAGGTCCTGAGTTCAAATCCCAGCAACCACATGGTGGCTCACAACCATCCATAATGAGATCTGACGCCCTCTTCTGGTGTGTCTGAAGACAGCTACAGTATACTTACATATAACAATAAATAAATCTTTAAAAAAAAAAAAAAAAAGAACACTGACTCCTCTTCCAGAGGTCCTGAGTTCAATTCCCAGCAACCACATGGTGGCTCACAACCATCTGTAATGGGATCCCATGCCCTCTTCTGGTGTGTCTGAAGACAGCTACAGTGTACTCATATACATAAAATAAAATAAATAAGTCTAGCATATACCTTTAATCTAAAGAGCTTTCTGTAAACAGAATTGCATATTGAATAAAGTCAACTTTATCATATATATATGTATACATATTGCTCAAGAGGCAGAGCAAGCAATCAGCTGACAGGGAGTGAACATAAGGAAGTAGAAAGAGAAACATTGAGTTGAAGGGTATTTATTTAAAACAGCGTGGAGAAGGAGTTTTTCCTTCTGGGACATTGGTGGAGTAGGAAGGTCAGCTGGGTGCTTTGTCTGCCTCTCTGAGCTAGCAGGCTTTCACCACAGCATCTGGCTCCTGAGTCTTCATGGTAAACTCAAATGGTTGGAATTTTTGTTTTTAAAAACAACAGTGGAGGGCTGGAGAGATGGCTCAGCGGTTAAGAGCACTGACTGCTCTTTTGAAGGTACTGAGTTCAAATCCCAGCAACTACATGGTGGCTCACAACCATCTGTAATGAAATCTGATGCCCTCTACTGGGGTGTCTGAAGACAGCGAGCGGGGGCTGGAGTGAGAAGAAAAAAAAGTGTCTGAAGATAGCTACAATGTACTTACATATGATAAATAAATAAATCTTTAAAAAAAAAACAATAACAACAACAGTGGAGGATGCTGGGAGAATTGGCGGCCAGGTCCACTTTGATATAGGCACTTTGTCCTGGGTTTGCAACTTAACGCTTTCCTAATTTGTAAAGATTTGGACAAACTCTCTGTTTGGCTTCTTGCTTCACAATTCAGTTTTAAAACTGTGTTTGAGGCTAGAAATGTGGTTCAGTGGTGGACTATTTGCTTAGCACGCATGAGGCATGGATCCAGTCTCCAGCACTCCTGACAAAACAGCTGTCTTCCCCTAGTAGCCTTGGATAGAACAAGTCTAATCCTTAACAGCATAAAAGTAACAGCAGCTCTTCTGCCTCTCAACATTCCTTTGTATTGTGGGGGTTCTGGTGGCACACGAACATTGTTAGGTCTCAGCAACCCAGACGAATGCTGAGATGCTTATTTATGTGTTAGGTGGACACTGTCAGTGTCAGTCCTCCCAGCAGCCCTCAGAACCTCCTCCAGTTCTTCTCACCCTGCCCCCCACCCTCAGCCACTCCCTCTCAGGTGCTGGAACTCTGCTTCCTTGGCCTTGGCCTGATCCACCATTTTAGCTCTTGGTGGGTGCTCCTCTCTTCATCTCCCTCCCGGTCTCTCCTCCCGTGGTCCTGTTTAGTGTGCCGGCCATGTTCAGCCTGGACTCCTCTCTGCCTGTTTTCTCCCATATACCTACAATAAAAACCTTCTCCACACTTTAGGAGTGGTCACGTCCTCCTCCTTTATTTCATTTTTGAATTCAAACGTGTTTGAGTGCACGTGGAACGCAGAGGTCAACTGTAGGTGTCATTCCTCAGACCTATCCACCTGGGCTTGTTGATCTGACTAAGCTGGCTAGCCGGAGCGAGTCTGTGACTCCCCAGTGCTAGGATTACAGACACGCACTGCTTTGATGTCTTTTAAACATGAGTGCTAAAGACAGAACTCAGGTTCTCTCGTTTGCATGGAGAGCACTTCACTGGCAGATCTATTACCTCAACCCCTATACACTATTTTATTTTATTTTATTTTTTAAAGATTTATTTATTTATTGTATGTAAGTACACTGTAGCTGTCTTCAGACACCCCAGCAGAGGGCATCAGATCTCATTATGGATGGTTGTGAGCCATCATGTGGTTGCTGGGATTTGAACTCAGGACCTTTGGAAGAGCAGTCAGTGCTCTTACCCGCTGAGCCATCTCTCCAGCCCCCTACTTTATTTTTTTTGAGGCAGGATCTTACTATGTTGCTCCAATTGAGCTGAACTTCACTATGTAGACCAGGCTGGCCGATGTCACAGCAATCCACCCGCCTCTGCTTCCTGAGTGCTAGGATTAAAGATATATGGTAGCACACCCAGCTCTTTTTTATTCTTTTTATTTATTTGAATGTGTATACAAGCAAGAACAGGTGCCCATGGAGACCAGAAGAGTGTTGGACCCCCTAGAGCTGGAAATACAGGCCATTGTGAGTCACCCATCATGGGTGCTGAAAACTTAACTTCCATGTCCCCAAGGGCAGTATGTGCTCTTAACCACTGAGCCATCTCTCCAGCTCCCAAATATAGTCCGTCTTAAAGCCCAATATTTGCCAGTTGTTTGTTTCAGGAATTTGTTAAGCAAACTTTAAATTCACTCCTTTCATCAACATACACTATGATAGTGAATTTTGATTGTCAACTTGATTGGAGTGAGAAACAATGAGGGCGTTCGTTACTGCAGCACATTGTTGGTGTGTCACCCAGAGACTAGCGGAAGGGGAAGTGCCTTCCCCGAATGTGGGGGCCACATCCTGTGGGCTGGAGTCCCGGACTGAATGGAGAAAGGAAACCACCCGCTGAGTACCAGTATCCCCTTTCTCTGTTTCCTGGTTCCCTGAAATGTGAGCGGTCAACTTGTGCTCATTTGGCATTGCCAAGAGCCTTCTTGCTCCCATACCTCCTTGCCAAGATGGACTGAACTCTCAAACGTGAG
This sequence comes from Uromys caudimaculatus, assembly GCA_028551405.1. NCBI lineage: Eukaryota > Metazoa > Chordata > Mammalia > Rodentia > Muridae > Uromys > Uromys caudimaculatus. The sequence goes on along the minus strand of CM052708.1, from coordinate 57,106,141 downwards.
CCAAAATAAGCCCCTCCTCTCGTTTTTGCTTGATATTTGTCATAGCAACTAGAAAAGGTACTAATATACTCAGAGGTTCTCACAGATCTGCTCAGAATCTTTCTCAGTCTTGACACCAGAAAGAAGAGGCTCCCACTTCTTTCAACCACTTTTGATCCCCAGCCCTACCCCCTTCCCCGGATTTTCACTGGAAATGACATAGGGAAAGTCCAGAAAGAAAAAGGCCAGGAAATATGTTTTATGTTTTGTTGCTTAAAATATTTAGTAAGATTCTTAGCTTAGTTTACAAATTTTTTCCTAATTGTGTTCAATGGGTCCTTTGGATGATCATTACAAATTGTATTAGTAGCTTGGGGACCGCTCCCTGAAAGTCAGAACATGTGGGAGACCATCACATACTTCTACATTGCTCTGACCCAAATACTTACAATTAAAAAGGAAGAATTACTTATTTGGGCTCATGGTTTTAGAGGGTTCTCTTCAACATGATAGAAGGGCATAGCCAGACAAAGGAGAGCAGTTTACTCATGGGGCGGGAAGCAGAGACAAGGGGGGACAGAAAGGGCCACAGCAAGGCACAGCCCTGTGACACTTCCCTCTCAATGGGACCTACTTCTTCCAACTAGGCCCCACCTCCTACTTCACCCATCCCAATAATACCGTCATTTATGACTCCACCCGGTGACTAATTCATTCACTAGGTCAGAGGCCTTGTGACTGTCTCTGGAAACACCCTCACAGACACTTCCACAGGTGTGCTTTGCCAATGTCCTAGGCATTTCTCAATTCAACCAAGCTGACAAGACTAACCATCACATAGTTGTGACTATTGTTCCAAACACTCCACTTGTCACTCTGTCTCTACTCACAAAGCTGACAACTCAAGCTAGCTCTACTTTCCTAAATAACTGGATCATCTTTCACTTGACAACAGGATAAATTTTGTTTTTGTTTTATTTTTTTCAAGACAGTGCTTCCCTTGGCTGTCCTGGGACTCACTCTGTAGAGTAGGCTGGCCTCAAAATTCAGAGACCTGCCTGCCTCTGCCTCCCAAGTGCTGTGATTACAGGAATATGCCACCAGTGCCCAGCTTCAAATAGGATAAATCTTAATACGAGAAGTCCTGGTATAGATTCTTGTTCCCTTAATTATTTTTGGACTTATCAAAACCCTGAATGAAACAGGACTATGATTTTAGAAGACACTAGCATGATCTATGTCATCAAGGGTTTTGGGATAGTCATTCTGCCTGTGCAGACACTGTGTGTACTTCTGTTGTGTTCTGGATATTTTGCTGACAGGGCAGGGCTGCTCCTACCTCAGCTGACCCCTAGAGATAGGTAGCAGCTCTTCCTGTCAGCGGCATGTACTTTCCATGCAAACTAACCAGAGGGTCCGCTTCCTGTATTAAGCTCTTACACTCTAGGACAATATTCTTTGTCCTGATCACCCCTTGACTAGGTAACGACTAGGGACAATGCTTACAGCCCAAGATGACTAACATTCAAATTAGCTAATCCTAATTTACCTTGCCCTAGGAAACCACATAAAAGCATTTCTCCTCTAATCCATGCTTTTCCTTCATCTTCTCTGCCTTGAAGTGCTGGGGACGAGGTCCCTGAACTACACATATGTCTGTAAGCAACTTACCACAGACCTCCACTCCTAGCCCTGCACTGCTACTTTTTCTGGAACGACTCTCTATTTTACGGATGGCCATGATTCCCTGGTCTGTTCACCTCGCCATGTGCTTTGCTTTCATCATGCCCCCAACAGTCCTGTTAAAAACTAGATCCTCAAAGTGGTGGCGGCCAGAGGTAAAACCTAATGGGAAGCATCTGGGCTGCGAGGCAACTGCCACCGTGAATGGATCGACACTGTTTCGGCAGTGGACACGCCTAGTCTGCCCTCCCAACGGGTGACGGACCAACTGCAAGTCCCTTGCAAGATACAGTCACTGACTGGGCTCTTCAGACCCCAAACCTATAAGAAATAGGTGTTCATTATAAACTGCCCAGTATTTCACTCTGGTATATCAGCATAAAATGGACTAAGAAATCGTACCTGAATGGTCATACAGAAGCAGCATTGTCAGTAGTGAGCTGGTGGGAGCGTCCTTCAGCTGAGACCTGTGGCTATGCACTTTCAACAGTTTATGTTGTTTCCACCTACAGGTGGTAAAGAATAAACCTGCCTCTTTGTGGTTTTTTTGTTTTGTTTTGTTTTTTGTTTTTTTTTTTTTCAAGTGACAAATCATCAGATGCCTGAGCACATTCATAGTTGTCCTTCATGGAATACATTGTGCAAATCAGATCCCTGTATGGACCTTTTGATGTTTTATTTCTAGTTGCTCTCTTATAATAATTAGAATTTTGCAGTTCATTTTAGCCCCAGCTGCTCAGTGGGTTAAATATTTCCTTAGATTATTCCAAGTTTTCTTAATATTATTCACCCATTTGTAGATCAATTAAGCAGAACTCCAGCAGCCAAGCAGCCTCTGCTGATCAGTGTCCTTAAAATGCAGTGTTGATGAGAATGGTCTACTCTACAGGCGCCTTCCCTGATGTTCTTCCTTCCCACGTCTTGAGATAAACTGCTGACACGCCAGTGACTAACATGCCGCGTATCCTTCGGCAAGTTGCCGGTGACACACTGTGCCATGGAAGGACCGGGGCTGGGCTTCTACAGCAGTTTGTTTGTTTGTTTGTTTGTTTTCTTTTTTTGTTTTTCGAGACAGGGTTTCTCTGTGTAGCCCTGGCTGTCCTGGAACTCACTCTGTAGACCAGGCTGGCCTCGAACTCAGAAATCCGCCTGCCTCTGCCTCCCAAGTGCTGGGATTAAAGGCATGTGCCACCACTGCCCGGCATGCAGCATATTCTTTAATGCATACATGCTTTCCTCTAGCGTCTGTCTGCTCTTTTTTGTTTTGTGTATGAGCATGTCCGTGTGTGTGGATGCACGGAGACAGGACAATTTCAGGCCCCCCTGCAGGGAGTTTTCAACTTAGTTTTTGAGGCAGGGTCTTGGCTAGGCTGGCTGGCTGGTGAGTTCCAGGAATCCATAAAAGATTACAGAGCTTTTCATGTGGGTCTAGGGATCAAATTCAGGTCCTCATGTGTGTGTAGCAGGCAGTGTACCAACTTAACTATCTTCTCAGCTCTTTACATTTATTAAGATTATTTTTCTAACTCAAAACAAGTGATTTAAAAAATTATCAAAGAAGAGATCAGCTAGTAAGTGAACCTATAATCTCATCCAAGATAAAATACTCTGGTGTAAGTTACTTCATACTATTTCCTATGCAAGAGGCTCTAGATTTTCAAAAAAAAATTAAAATAAAATCAGATTTTACATATTGATATTAACTTGTATTTTTCATAAAGTAATATAACTTGGAAACTGTAGACATATTTATGAATTACAGTTAGCAAAATTCTTTGAGGAAAGGCCAGGCTGTGGTAGTTTATGAAACACTGTGCATAGTTAACTGATAAATTAACTTATCATCACATATATGGAGCTACAGATTAAATTCAATAAATTATGAAACACGTTTTTCTTTAAAGTTCCATATTACTATGCTGTGTGATTTGTTTACACTGCTAATTATAGACGACATTCCATTTTCTGCTGTTATCGATTTTGTTCCAATTATTGAAAAACAGCAGGCTGAAAGAGAATTTCATATCTGAATTAGCAGACGGCAGAACTTCAGTGGCTTCTACTATTGTTTCCACTCTTTTATGTGAATAGCCAAGTCAGCTTTTAACAGTATTTGCTGCAGGTTGCATAAATAATGTCAATTAACATAAGTGGGCTATATCCATGAAAAATAAAATTCTGGTTGGTCTTCATCCTACAATGGTAATGTACTATGTATTAATAATGCCACATCCAATTTCACTCACATTTCTGGCTTCACTTCTGGCCTGTGGATAGACTTACAAGCAGAAGGGATATAGAAATGGCTCCGCAGTTAAGAGAATGCTACTCGGGGCTGGAGAGATGGCTCAGCGGTTAAGAGCTCCGACTGCTCTTCCGAAGGTCATGAGTTCAAATCCCAGCAACCACATGGTGGCTCACAACCATCCGTAATGAGATCTGATGCCCTCTTCTGGGGTGTCTGAAGACAGCTACAGTGTACTTACATATAATAAATAAATAAAATTAAAAAAAAAAAAAAAAAAAGAGAATGCTACTCTTGCAGAGGACCTTAGCGGGATTACAGCACCCATGCTGGTTGGCTCACTGCCTGTAACTCAGTTCTAGGTGATGTGGCGCCCTTCTCTGTCCTCCACAGGCACTGAACTCACATGCACACATGCACAGAAAAAACAAACTGCCTGAGATTGAAAGTGAGAGACAGACAGACAGACAGACACGCACACACTCACGGGGGGGGGGGGGGTATGTATTCTCCCTGCCCTTCACTGTGGATGTGACTAATGTTTCAAGTTCCAGCCCTGACTTTCCCACAGAGATGGACTATAACTGAATAGCAGGCTGAGTAAACCCTTTCTCCCTTAAAGTTGTTTTTGTCAGAGCAATTTGTCACAACAACAGGGAACAGAACTAGAACAGAAATTGGAAACCAGCGTGGAGCCACTGCCATGATTAACCTACATGACTGGGATATGGAGGTACTGGGTACTTAGGCTAGAAAAGTTGCTGAATGCTGGAAGCAGAGCATAACAGGCTATTCTGCTGGGCGCTTAGAGCTGACAGAAATGACAACAGCAAAGGTATAGCTCATAGGGCTAGAGAGTAACAAGGAACGGGACTAGGAGCCACTCATGTGGTACTTAGGACAAGAATCTGGCTGCATTTTGTCTATGTCCTGAGAGCTTGAGTGGTTAAGTATGAAGATGATGGACTGGCTTGTTTGATGGGAGAGAATTTCAAGGCAAGGGGTTTTCAGGCAGGTACTGAGATAGCAGCTATAATTGAGATCAGCACCACTGTCGTGAAACCTCCTGTGTTACCCTGGGATAATAGAAAGATGCTCCATCCTGTAAGATACGAATTGATTTAAAGCAAGAAAACCTAAGCTGAAGGATTTCCCTGATCCTCAAAAGCAACTGCCTAGTAAAGTGTATCTTTAGAGTCCACAAACAGCCAGAAGCTCATACAGCTGTGGTTCAGGGGTACTGGGCAACATCTCCAACAGGCAGCAGAATTAACTTGACAGTGTCATAAGCATAATGTATGTGGAACTGGTTTTGAAGGCATGAAATATGAAAAAGAAAAGAAAGCCAAACATAAGGATGATGAAAATGATAAAGACAATCCAGGCCTTGAGAATAGAATTTGGTAAGGAGACAGAAACACTGAAAAAGATTCAAGCTAAAATGAAGATGGAACTGAAAACCCCAATAATTCAATGAGAAAACTCAAGGGAAAGCCTTACAAGTAGAATGAATTAAGGAGAAGACAGAATATCAGGACTGGAAGACAGAGTATCTAGACCAAATAAGCAAAGAATATGAAAAACTAAAACAAACAAAAAGCCCAAACCCACAGGAGAGGAACATCTGGGACCTCATTAAAACAACAACAAAAAATTTTTTTTTGAATTATAAGCATAGATGAGAAATCCCAAGTCAATGGCATAGAGCAAATCTTCAACAAGATCATAGAAAAAATGTCCCCAAACTAAGGAAAGACATATCCACATGGAAAACCCATGAGAATAACAGCTGGTTTCTCAGTGCAAACCTTGAAAGCCAGAAGAGCATGAAGCAATGCGTAATCCTAGAAGACTATGATGACCGTCCTAGAGCAATATAGACAGGGACACTGACCTAACATGATTGAAGAAGAAAGAAAAACTTTCTACAGCATAAATACCCTAAACATTTTATACCCAACAATCCAAATCCAAAGCAAGTATAGGAAGCAAAATTTTGGGTTAAAGAGAGTAATGAGCATAGCAGAGAGGCTATGGAAAGAAATATGAAGCCATAACTATTATAATACAAAGTACCACCAAGAACAGAAACAATAACACCAAAACCCAACACACCATGACCACAATGAATAGACATATTTCAATAATAACTTTAGATATCAGCGGCTTCAATTCTCTATACAGGCTTACTGAATGGATCAAAAAACAAAATCCATCAGCATCTACAAAAACCACATCTTAGCTTTAAAGATAGGCATGTCCTTAGAGTAAAATGATGGACAATGGTTCTCAAATCAAATAGGACTAGGAAGCAAGCAGGCATTGCTATCTAAATATCTGAGAAAGTAGATTTCAAATTAAAACCAATCAGAAGATATGAAAAGCGATACTTTATTCTTTTTTTTTAAAAGATATTTATTTTATTTATTATGCGTACACTGTCGCTTCTTCAGACACAACAGAAGAGGGCATCAGATCTCATTACAGATGGTTGTGAACCACCATGTGGGTGCTGAGAATTGAACTCAGGACCTCTGGAAGAGCAGTCAGTGCTCTTAACTGCCGAGCTATCTCTCCAGTCCGATACTTTATTCTTATCAAGGGAGCAGACACACCAAACGTTTATAAAAATTTAAAGATAGACTTAAATTTAAATTTAAATTTGAATTTAAAGATAGATTAACATCAACTCTTTCTACCATAAAACTTCTAGAAATCATAACAAATACAGCAATGTGGCAGGATACAGAATCAGCTTGCATAAATCAACAGCTTTTCTATATACACCACCAAGCATACAGAGAAGATCATGGACACAACTCAATAATATCAAATAAAATAAAATATCTAGGAATAAGCCTAACCAGGAAGTGATGGACCTCTATAGTGAAAACTTCAACCCTCCGAAAAGAAAGGCAGAGAAGACATTAGAATGGAAAGACATCCCATTCTTACAGATTGGTAGAATAAATATTGTGAAGATGACTATTTTACCAGGAGCTATTTACAAATTCAGTGCAATCTCAAATCACCCAAATACTCATCTTATTCTTCACAGAAGTAGGGAAAGCCACCTTTTATATAGAAAACTCATACAGAACCACAAAAGACCCCAGATAGCTAAAATGATCCTCAACAACAACAAAAATAACAATGCTGGAGAGATTACAATTTCAGATCTTAAGATACCTTACAGAGCTACAGTAATAAAAACAATATGATACTGGCACAGACATGTAGACCAATGGGACAAAATGAAGATCCAAACATGAATACTGGAAATTCCAGCCATTTAATATTTGACAAAGATGCCAAAAACATAAGCTAAAGAAGAGAAAGCATCTTCAACAAATGGTGCTGAGAAAACTGGATGTCTCCATACAGAATGAAACTAGATCAGTACCATGCACAGACACTAACTCCAAATGGATCAAAGCCCTAAAAATAAAACCTGAAACTGTCAGAATAGGCAGTGCCCTTCATGTTACGGATGTAGAAAAGGACTTCTTGAGTAGGACCCCATCTACCCGAGGATTAAGGGTAACATCTGACAGTATTCCATAAAACTATTATCCCAGTCAGAATGGCAAAGATCAACAAAATAATCAACAAGTGTTAAAGAGAGAGTAAGGAAAAGGGAACCCTCACCCACTGTTGGTGGGATGGCAAGCTGGTACAGCCACTATGAAAATCAGTATGGAGAACTCTCAGAAATAATCGAAAATAGTTTACCATATGACCCAGATACTCCAGTCCTTGGCATGTACACAAAGGACTCTACATCCTACTCCACAGCTACGTGGCTCAGCCATGTTCATTACTGCTCTATTCACACTAGCTAGGACATGCGTACAACCGAAATGCCCTCAACCAATGAGCGGATAAGGAAAATGTGGTTACTATAGAATACTATTCAGCTGTAAATAAAATAAAATCATTAAGTTTACAGGTTAAATAGATAGATCATATTGAGTAAGGTAACTCAGACCCAGACAGACGAATGTCACATGTTCTCATTCATTGGAGGCTCCTAGTTCTAATCTTCAAATATGAGTATAGTCCGCATTCCTCAGTGGAACTTTTCTTTGCAACAGATCCATTTTAGCAGATCCATTTGCAACGGAGAACCATAACAATCGAAATGCAGAGTTGTGGAACACAGACCCAATGGATACACCTACAAAACAACTCCCACACCTAGGGTTCAGGCAACCTTGTAGAAAAGGGAGTGAAAAGAGCCAGAGGATCAGGGAGTTTGCTCTGAGACTGTGTCTCCTAGAAATGTCAGAAGCTACATGGAAAGTCTCATTAACAAGACTGACTAAACATGAGCTGAACAAGGACAACCTCAGACATGCCAAAGTGGACAAGGGAAAGACCACAGGGCCTCAACCTTACGCAAAGAACTTCAGGCAACTAAGAAATGAAGAGTGGGCGAAATAGTCTTCTCCAGGGAAGAGAACACCAATCGGCTATCCAATACCAAATGGTCAGCCCTGCACACATGCACAGACAAGCTAGCATTATACAGACCAAGCAGGTTACATTTAGGAATATACATGTATATACATTTATGCATGTAACAACTATTAATAAAATAAAAAAAAGAGGCCATGAATTCAAAAGAGAGCAAGGAGGGTTATATGGAAGGGTTTTAAGGGAAGAAATAGAAGAGGGAAATGATGTGATTATAACATTAAAATTAAAAATGGTAAGAAACATATAGTGTATACATGTGTAAGACTGTCAATGAATAAGTACAATTTTAGAAAAAGAAAAGAAAGAATGCGATGATTTAAAAAATAGCTTTTAAAAATATAAATAAGAGTTTGGGGTTGGTTAGATGGTTCAGTCACTAAAAGCACTTGCTGCTTTTGCAGAGGTCTGGAATTTGGTTGTCAGAACCCACACTGGGCAACTCACAACTGCATGTAACTCCAGCTTGGTGATCTGATGCACTCTTTGGACTTGGGTACCTACATACAAATGTATACACACAGACATAAATAAAAAAAAATCTAAAACTTTAACAGGTGGGTGTATTAGGACCACTGATAGTATACTGAAATTAGAGAATTCTCTTTTCCACACAGCTTTACCCACCCACCCTTCTCTGTATTTTGAGACAAGGAACATTACAGTACATAGTCTGGCTTTAAATCTGTGAGCCTTCTTCCCTCATCTCTCAAGTGCTGGGTTACTGCCTTGTGCCACTACACCCAGTTAAACATGTTGTGAACCAAAATTACTAAAATAGAAAGTCAGATGAAAACAAATAAATAAGTTTGAATTCTATATATCTTCAGGGGTAAAATGTGGGTTTATGTAAATATGTTTGCAAAGCACATTACCAAATGTTTGTCTACTAAGTAACACATATGCATTGTGCACAACTCCATAGCTTCTGGGATTAAAACCAGCCTGCCTTAAATCCCAAGATATTTTACATCATGTCTAATCTAGTACGCACAGGTTCCAGAATGTATCCCTAAGTCTCTGCTGCAGATGTCCCCTATTCTAACAAGTTCCCCAGTGATCCTGCTAGTCTAAGACACCATGAAAACCACTGCTTCACAACAAATATGGCTATGTTTATTGAGTGTCTGATAATTAAAGTATTTTACACACACCATCAACTAGTCACAGGCTCTCAGCATGTCAGTATGATTACCCTTTGTGTAAGGTGGACTCTGAGAAACTCAGCCGAGGACAGAAGGACACTGGGCAACTGTTCTCTGAATTCTTACGCCCATGTTTTCCTTGCCCCACATGCCATACAACTAGTTGTGAGGAATCCTGACTATGCTTATTGAGAAAAAGGGTGTAACTGTTCGAAGACATGACTAGCTTAGTCAGGTTGTTAACTAATAGACTCAAGAAGATCAAAGGCTCAGGACATGAGAACTCACTTATCGCAAAATTTCTATAATTATCACCATATAATTAGCAAAACAGGAAGAATGTTTTAAATACGATACCAAATACTCCTTAATACGTCTTTATTATTCCTTATAGCAAACAATTAGGGTTTTTTTTTTTACAGCCCTGGTTGTCCTGGTACTTATAATACTCACTATATAGACCAGGCTAGCCTCAAACTCACAGAAATCTACCTGGCTGTCCCCCAAGTGCTGGGAATAAAGGTATGTGCCTTCACACTTGGCTCATTTATATTTAAAGCATCATAACTCTTACAGATGTCTACCTGTGTACCATGTGCAATCACTACTTGCTCATCTAGATGGTCTTCAACAAGATGGTCTGATAACTTTCTCATCTTTCCAAAAGGCAACAGAAAGCAGGAATACAACACAGCGAAAGAAGCAGTTTCAGTTTTAAGAAAAGTAGTCCATGAACAGAGGACATATATCAGAAAAACTAAGCTGCCAGGTATGTACATTTCTGCCATTTCATTTTATCAAAAAGGACAAGGAGACACAAAATTATTGGATTATAGACTATGATGACCCAAGTTCAGGATGACAAAAAAAAAAATCACTCAATTACACATCACTGTCAAACAAATACTTTATGTAAGAAAAATTCCCTTTAAATATTTATATACAAGTTACCACGTAATACTGTTAATCAAACTCATGGTTTATTTGTTTAAATAAGATTAAATAAGTTGCCTAGATCTTTTAAATCAAACCTCAGTATGGTATAATGAATACATGGGTTCCTTAGACAACAATAAGAAGCTCAATGCTCAGCATGTGTTCTTGTCTCTAGATCAAGAAGAGCTTTAAGTGGTAAGTGCTTGTGTGATGGTGCAGAAGTCTAAGTTTTGAAAACAAACTCATTCAGAAGATCTGCTGCTCAAATAATATTTTTTCAAAACCAGGTGGAGGAGTGTGATAAAATTCACTGAACTGGCAATCCAAAATTGCACTGTCGTCAACTAGAAGGGAGAAAAAGAAAGAAATTAAATTAAAAGAATATTCAAATGCACACATAATTATGAAACAATTGTTTTCTGGGATGTAACCCAGTAACAGAGCACTTGTTTGGCAATTGCTAGTTCCTGGGTTCTAGCACCAAAAAACAATTTATATAGAAACTACTTCCCTAGCATAATAATTTATGGCTTATTAATTTCATTTTTTTATGTTCATGGGTATTGTGCTTACATGTATATCTGTGTACTATTGTGCATGCCTGGTGCCTGAGGAGGCCAGAAGAGGGCCCCTGATCTTTTGGAACTAGAGGCACAGATAGTTGTGAGCTGCCATGTAGGTGCTGGGAATTGAACTCAGGTCTTCTTCAAGAGCAGCAGTTAGTGTTCTTAACCCCTGAGCCATCTCTCCAGCCCTTAATGTCATATTAATTAGCAATAAGAGTAAACATACCTGCCATCTGGGTTATAAAATCTTCAAAAAGTTGTTACATTTGGTGTGTGTGTGTGTGTGTGTGTGTGTGTGTGTACTCATGTGTGTATTACTACATGATGCATAGTCAGAAGTTAGAGGACAACCTTCAGGAGTCAGTTCTCTCCTTGCACCTTGTGGGTCTTACAGAATTAACTTAGTTCTCAGAGTTGGCAGCAAATGCTTTTATCTGTTTGCCTTGGGTTGCAAAATCTTTACAACAAAATCTGTCAAAAACATACAAAGGAAGTTATCAAAACATCATTAATGAGCCCAAGCCACATATGGAGGTGTATGTTATTGTCTCAACTAGTGGGAGGCTGAGGCAGGAGAAAATCTTTAGCTCAGAAGGTTGAAACCATCTGAGGAAATGTGGTAAGATGCTATCTCTCAGTTATAAATATCAGTAATCTGAATTCTTTACTTGCCTATCCAAATAAATAAACATTTTTAAAAACAAAATATTCTATTTAAAAAAAACTATTGATTGCAAAAAGTTCAAAAATATACCAGTGAGTCTACTGTACCCCCCCCCCCAGCCCCCTGAGTGTCCCAGTGGTAATATCTACAGTGCAATATCCAAGTCAGGAAACTGATTTTGGTGCACTGCCGGAAACTAGACAGCCCACTCTATTCATTTTCTACAAGATTTTTAATGAGAATGCTACTGAAGAGAAATGACAGAGTCATACAAATAAATACACAGATGTTCACAGCAGCTTTACATATCCTCATCAAAAGTCACACATAAACCTAATAGCTACTAACTGATACTGGGATAAACAAAGTTTAATACAGGCACACAGTGAGCTTCCACTACAGAGCAATAAAACGGAAATACTGACATATGCTACAACACAGAAAAAGAGTATTAACCGTCTGAATCTGTATACATAATACCTAAGAAATGCAGGCTAGTTGAGCAGTGGTGGTGCACGCCTTTAATCCCAGCATTTAGGAGGCAGAGGCAGGCGGATTTCTGAGTTCGAGGCTAGCCTGGTCTATAGAGTGAGTTCCAGGACAGCCAGGGCTACACAGAGAAGCCCTGTCTTGGAGAAAAAAAAAAAAAAAGAAATGCAGGCTAATCTATGTAAGCATAAACAGACATACAGTTGCCTGGTAGGAACTTGGAGAGGTCCAAATCAAGATTATCAAGAGCAGGAAACTCCGGAAACTCCGAAGTGATAAATATGTTCATTAGCTTGACCATGATGCCCATAAAATAATACCATTTCAGAGAAAAAAAAAGAATTTCAGAAATGATTGGGAGCTTAGACTAGTCCGCCAGTGTTGGCTCTGTAACAATACTTCAGGGATGTGCAGCGTTTTCTCTCTACAGGTTTTGTTTACGAGTTGAGACAGTGAACTAGGGAGCAGTAGTGTACATCTTTAGTCCTAGCATTCAGGAGGCAGAGGAGCAAGTGGATCTCTGAGTTTGAGGTCAGTCTGGTCTACAGAGCAGATCCAGAGTAGCCAAGGCTACACAGAGAAACTGTCTCCAAAAACAAAAACAAAACAAACAAAAAGTAGAGAGAGTGAAAATAGACTGTCCTAGGATTAAGGATGAGACAAGATGCAGGGCAAAGGGAATTAATTCTATTTTTATTTTAAATAGCATCAGACCATTAAAATACCTAGTTTAACCAAATCTATTCATCAAATTAAATTATAAAATATATTTTGCTTCATATAATTTGCTTCATTTTATGTTTTGCATAATTTGCACTTTATGTTTTGAAAGATTGTTATTTCAAATTGTGTGTGCATGCCTGCAATCATTTGCCCACATGAATACAGATGCCCATGGAGTGCCCAGAAGAGGGCACCAGATCCCTTGCTGGTGCAGTACAGGCAGTTGTGAGACACCCAATATAAGTGCTAGAAACACAACCTGTGAACTCTGTAAGAACAGCAAGTACCCTTAGTAGCTGAACCAATTTTCCAGTCCCTGGAAGTATTTTACAATAATTTTATTTCATACACTCACTTGTATTAATGTAGCAATCTTACTGATCTTTAATTTTTCAGGCTAAATTGCTTAAAATATTAAGCACTTTTTAAGTAAATAAAAGAATTTCTTTTAAACTTACTCAATATGTAAGAATACTAACCTATATTGATTTTTAAAACACTCTTTTTTGGTTTTAGTTTTTGAAACAGGGTCTATCTATGTAATCCTAGCTGTTCTGAAACTCACTACGTAGATGAGACTGGCTCAAAGGGCAGGGATGATGGGGTAATGGGAAGCATAAATGACCAAAATGACTCTACATAGATGTGGAATTATCAAGTAAAAAAAAAAGAACAGCACACACTATTTGTATACATGGTAAGACTCACTGAAAATGAGTTTTTAGGAGAAAAGGAGACTACTGAAACACAACTAAAAAGAAACTGCCAGCCGGGCAGTGGCGCACGCCTTTAATCCCAGCACTTGGGAGGCAGAGGCAGGCGGATTTCTGAGTTTGAGGCAGCCTGGTCTACAGAGTGAGTTCCAGGACAGCCAGGGCTACACAGAGAAACCCTGTCTCAAAAAACCAAAAAAAAGAAAGAAAGAAACTGTCAGCTTTGGTTATCATTCAGTATTTGTCCTCATGACTACACTCCCTCCCACACTAGCCTACAGAAAGTTAGTAATAGCTTTTATTATAACCCAAATCTAAGAAGTTACATAATCAAGATACTATTTTAGACTTAGTAAACCACAGCAGAAAGGCCTATGTTTATGATCTGAAGCTGGAAAGATATGTACTAAGAGCAGACCAGGATGATAAAGGCACTACAGTCAGTGTTTTTCAAAGGACAAAGACCTTAGTTTTGTGTTTTGTTTTTCTGAGACAGGGTTTCCCTATGCATTTCCACCTGCCTCTGCCTCCTGAGTCCTGAGGTTTAAGGTGTGTGCCACCATTCCCGGCTTAAGGCCTTGTTTTTAGAGATAAATATAAAATATTTATTAACAAAATGGTATGTTTGACATATGCCTCAAAATAATCCAAGAAGGAGGGAAAAAAGGAGTGTTGGGTTTGATGAAACTTGGAAGGCTCCAAACGGATAACACAGTGCATGACAAGTACCTGAGGGCTTATTATAATATTCTCTTTATGTCTGAGAAAGTTTGAGATTTTCTATAATAAAAAAATAAAGGAATCGTGAGGCATCTATACTGCCTGATCTTAGGGACCAACTATACAGAAATAATAGCACTAGTACATCATGGCTATCAAAAGCAAAACAGCTGATCTGAAACTATTCTAAGTCAAAATCTCTCTCAGAAGAGTGACAATGTGTAGGTACCTTTTTTTTTTTCTTTTTTTTCTTTTTTTTTTGGTTTTTTGAGACAGGGTTTCTCTGTGTAGCCCCGGCTGTCCTGGAACTCACTCTGTAGACCAGGCTGGCCTCGAACTCAGAAATCCGCCTGTCTCTGCCTCCCGAGTGCTAGGATTAAAGGCATGTACCACCACTGCCTGGCTGTGTAGGTACTTTTATAAAGACAATAAATGCTCAATTCACATAAAATTCCCTAGTTTCAAAATACTTGTTACAATTTCATTTCCTGATCATCTAATCTTTACTGGTAATTATTTTTTTAAAAAATTGTAAATTCAGTGAAAAATTTTGGCCTTTCTAGAACATAAAACTACATGTGTAGATAAGGGACTGGAAAGATGGCTTGGTGGTTGAAAGCACTAGCTGTTCTTCCAAAGAACCAGGGTTCAGTACCCAGCACCCAACTGGCAGCTCACAACCAATTGTAACTCTAGTTCTTCTAGTGTCCTCTAGCACCAGGGACAACATGTGTGGTACACACACTCATACTCAGGCAAACAGAGATCACATAAAAATTAAAAACAAACAAATGATATGATAAAAGGGAACATGGTTATGACATTTAGTTACAATCATATATTCAGAAAACTTTTGTAATTATGTAGGGAATAATATTATCCTTAATTCTGCAGAGATAATGTAATGGTATGAGTACATTCTACATGAAATGTCCTTATTACCAACTCGTTCAGACTTCTGAATGATAACTACAAAGTTAACATAAATGACAAACAGCAGTTAACATGAATCTACTAAAAGAAGGGTAACATCTGAGCTTACCATATACAACTGGATACACTGTCCCTCGTATACCTGATGCTGGACAATGCATGTTTTTCCCATTCAAATATACATTTAATTCTACATGGTCATATGTTATACCCTGAAGGAAAGAAAAAAATGTTAATAAAAATATAACTGTTGCACAATACCACAATAACCTAAAGCACTAACTGAGAAGCATGCTCATAGAAACAAAGTGTGGGGCCACAGGAACTTCATTAGAGCTAACAACCTGGCAGTCACTTTAACTAAAACATTACTAGTAATTATTGGGGTGCAGGGTATTAACAATGTAAAATTCCAATTAGAGGTAAAACAAAGATAAGAGTTTAAATTATAGTATTATATTTGGATAACCTGGATTTTTTTATTTAAAAATAGTAAGAGTAAATATGTCATAAAAACTCTTTTAAACTCATAAAAACTGGTATTTCTCTAGATTTTTATCTGATGGGGAAAACACTGTTTCCCATTAGGGGTGACTAACTTTGTCAAGTTTTGAAGAGATGAACTGATATATGATACTTATTAATTTAAAAAATATTTAGGCATTTTTTAACTTAGAAATATTTTTATTATTTTTGTGTCTGGTTTATATGCACACATACAGGCAGGTATCCAAGGAGGCCAGAAAAGGGTGTTGAATTTCCTGGGGCTGGAGTTACAGGCAGTTGTAAGCCATCCAATACGGGTACCAGGAACTGCACTTGGGAAGCTGGAAGAACAAGTGTTCTTACCCACAAAGTTATCTGTAGACAAGTCAGTTCTAAGAAATCATACATTTCTCTTTTTACCCTTGTCTCAAGTAAAACCAGCATCTACAATATAATATGAATGATGGTGAGTACCCAAAGAATAGTTTAGGCTGGGCAGTGGTGGCGCACGCCTTTAATCCCAGCACTTGGGAGGCAGAGGCAGGTGGATTTCTGAGTTTGAGGCCAGCCTGGTCTACAGAGTGAGTTCCAGGACGGCCAGGGCTACACAGAGAAACCCTATCTCGAAAAACCAAAAAAAAAAAAAAAAAAAAAAAGAATAAAAACGTATTGGTATATACACTATTGACACCTAGAAAATGACATTAGTCATATTAGTACAGTGTTAAAGGTCACTTGAGAAGGCCTGCACTGTGAAGCATTATTCTAGGCATTTCACAGTCATTTAATGCTAACAAGACAGTTATAGTCACTGAACAGATGAGGCAGCTGAAGCACAGAAAGGTTAAATAACTTAACTAAGTTTGCAGATCTAGAAAGTAGCAGAATTGAGATTTAAATCAAAAGGTTGGCTTCAGAGCACTTTTACTCACCATGCCATATTCTACTTTTTAAAAAAAAATTGTACAATACTAGTTGGAATCCCTGGTTGAAAATATGAAGTGCTCTAAAACATGAAACTTTGTGAACATAGACGATACTATTATAACCCACGTGGAAAATTCCAAAACTGATCCAATATGATGGGTCACAGTGAAAATAAAGACACACTAAAGACACTGTACAAAACCAGGCCAGCAAAATGGCTCAGCAAGAGAAATGTGCTTGCCACAAAGCCTGAATCTAATCCTGGTCCCAAATAGTAGAAGGAGAGAACACCTATGAGGTGTCCACTGATGGCCACGAGTTCTATGTGACATGCGAGCTAGCCCATAGTACAAGGTAAATAAAGAAGTTCTAAGAACCTTACACTGCAGAGATGCCCACAGTCACCCTGGCTGCTCTTGCAGAGGACTGGGTTTGGCTCCTAGCTCCCACATCACAGCTCTAACTCCAAGATCAGGGGCTCTGAAGCCTTCTTCTGGCCTCTATAGGTACCAGGCATGTATATGTGCATATACAGGCAAGAAAACCACCCACAAACAAAATATTAAGAGCACAAATTATCTCCAGCTGTGCATGTAGATGAATCCATGCTTACCCTTCCTTGGGTCCCATCACATCAAGAAATCTTACTGTATATATAAAAGATCCCAACATCAAACAAATCCCTGAGGTTGGAAACTCTTCTAGTCCAAGCACTTCAGATAAGTCATATTCAACCTACAGTTACTAACTAGTGCAAAACCAGGTCTTTCTCTTGAAGAATGAAGGCTAGAAACAGGATGGGCTGGGGGAGGCAGACTAGTATATGTGCGACACAGCACAAGAAGTCATTTTTAAAAAGAAAGAATAAATAGAAGCCAGAGAGCTCTTCTAATGATAAACCACAAACAAACAACAAAAAAGAAACCAACAAGTAGCAGACTGATTCTTTGGGTCTCTGAATAACTGGATGTGGGTCAACTGTAACAATGGACCGACTCAGCTGCTTTCTAGAACGACTTCATAAGCATTACCTCGCCTCAACTCTCCTTCTCAGCAAAGGTTCAGGAGAGTCAATGTGGTAAGACCTGTAAAGGACTTCTCAGGTTTTAGCAAGGCTAGAGCTAAACGATGGCTTGGGGACTGAGAATGTAGCTCAGTTGGCAGAGTGCTTTCCAGCATGCCCAAAGCTCTGAGTCTGACTCCCAGCACCACTGAAACTGGATGTGGCAGTATGCCTGTAAGTCTAGAACTCGGGGACCCCAGAAGCTAGTCATCATATATAGTTACTTAGCAAGTCTGTGGCCAGCCTGGGCTACATAAGGCCCTCTCTCAATAAACAAACAATGAATGATTGATATGAGGCATAGTCTGATTGATATGAGGCAATGTCCCTGGCTGGGCTGGAACTCAGTGTATAGAGCTCAGGCTGGCCTTGAATTTCTACCTCTCCAGTGCCGTGATTACAGGTATGACCCATTAATCTTAGCTTAAACAATGACTTAGTGATGGCTTGTTTCATTTTAGTTTAAAAGCACTAAAAATGCACTTGTTACATTTTTAGTAAAGAGGTCTGTTTTCATTTTTTAAAAAATCAAAACATAATTACATAAAAAGAACGTATGTGATTCTCTTTATGGGACTGAGTCCAGGCTCCCGTCACCACCCATGGCACTATAATCCACTGCAAGGTAAGTTATAAATGGGGCATCTATCAGGATAACAAAACTAAAAAAATTTGGAAGGGTGTAAGAATCCCCACCTCCTCCAGCCAAGTTCAGTTCAAGTAGTGTTCCAACCTAGCCTGCCTTTTATATGATGTAAAAACCTTGAGTCGGCTGCAACCACACCATTAAACACAAGAATAGTTTCCTGTCTTAAACAATCAGCTCCTCCTACTGCCACTGCTGACAGCTTTGAAAAGTTTATCTGCAAGTGTTCAGATCAGGAAGATGATATACTCAGCTTTCTTGATTCTCCTTATATGTAACTTTTTAGGGTTTTTTTTTTATATAAATTTATTTTATTTATTTTATGTATATGAGTACATTGAGCTGTCTTCAGACACACCAGAAGAGGGCATCCGATCCCATTACAGATGGTTGTGAGCCACCATGTGGTTGCTGGGATTTGAACTCAGGACCTCTGGAAGAGCAGTCAGTGCTCTTAACTGCTGAGCCATCTCTCCAGCCCCGGTTTTTTTTTTTTTTAGACTATCAGAATGGGTATAAAAACTTAAAGACTAATTTAACAATGTTGATAGACTAAAAGTGGCATTCTTAGATTTGTCAACTTGTGGTATCAGTCATCTCAATGAATGAGAAAATATGCATAAGGTCAGTATTACAATGAAGGAAACATCTGCTTCAATTTCATCTTTTATTATAAATAGGTTGACAGCCTCAACATGACAGCAAAATTCTCTTTTAAGAAATAATCAGTTAGCTGGGCATGGTGGTGTACTTCTTTGATGTTAGTACTCAGAAGGCAAAGGCGGGTGGATCTTTGTGATTTCTAGGTTAGCCTGTTCTGCACAGTGAGTTTCAGGCCTGTTAGGGATGCTTAGTGAGACCCTGCCCAAGAAATTATTTATATAAGGATGCATATTATGAATATCTGGCAATGACCTAATATAAAAAATCAAGTAGTCTTAGTTTGTTTGTTATTGCTCTGATAAACACCATGACCAAAAGCAACTTGAGCAGGAAAGGGTTTATTTCATCTTACAGCTTACACTTCATCCATAAAGGAAAGCCAGGGTAGGAATTCAGGGCAGGAACCCGGAGGCAGGAACTGAAGCAGAGGCATGGAGGAGTGCTGCTAATGGGCTTGTTCTCCATGGCTCACTCGGCGTGTGTTTTTATATGACTCAGGTCCACTGTGTTGGGGCACCACCATCCACATGGGTTGGACCCTTACACGTCAATCACTAATCAAGAAAATGCTCCACAGACTATTCTACAGACTGATCTGACAGAAATATTTTCTCAATTGAGGTTTCCTCTTCCCAGATAACCCAAGCTTGTGTCAAGTGGACAAAACAACAAAAATTAACCAGCATACAACTACTTAGAAAAAGAAAAGCAGATTTTACAATAGTTTATGCCTTTTGTCTCTTTTTCTCTGGCAACTAAACTTTTTGTTCCTCTTTTAAGACAGGATCTTGCTATATAGCCCAGACTGTCCTGGAACTTACTAAAACTATCAGCACCAACAATAACCAAAATTGAAATTTAAAAATAAAAAAAAAAAAAAAAACCTTCCATAAGAAGCTTTGAGATTGTTTTTTGGACAAGGTCTCCCTGTGTACCTGATTGGTCTGGAACTCACTATATAGACTACGCTGCTCTCAAACTCACAGAGATGCCCCTGCCTCTGCCTCCTAAGTGCTGGGATTAAAAGCATTTGTCACCATGCTCTGTTCTAACCCTGGGGAAAGTAGAGGCATTTAATAAAATTGGATTTAACAAAGATCAACACTTGCAATAGAATGCTATAATTTCTAATATGTTCCTAACATTAATAAATGTGAAATATTTTGAGAGATCTTTGGCCTCAAAAATACCTAATATCCTCTAATACAATCAGAAGTTTCTCTGTGGCAGTAGTATATTGTTTAGCAATCAACCTAAAAATGGTCTTGCTAAGCTGGGCAGTGGTAGTGCATGCCTTTAATCCCAGCACTCGGGAGGCAGAGGCAGGCGGATTTCTGAGTTCGAGGCCAGCCTTGTCTACAGAGTGAGTTCCAGGACAGCCAGGGCTACAAGAGAAACCCTGTCTCAAAAAAACCCCAAAAAAAAAAAAGGTTTTGCTACATGGAAACACAGGATCAGTCATCCTCATGTCCTGGCCTGCAAGAAATTCCAAAAGGACAGAGCAGTGAAGTGAGCATCAATATTCAGCAAGCATTCTCTCTGGAAATGGTACCACCTCATTAGAACCAATCCCAGGGCTTTGGAATAAAAGTCACAACCTGCCACGCAAAACCATGTCTACTCGAAACAGCTCAAGTTTAATAATTTACTGCGACAGCAGCTCTCCCAGGAGACTCACCACTACATCTCCCTCCTGAGGAAGGCTGTTTGCTGGCAGCCTGTTTTTCTCTTCGTTGTTGTGGTACAGGGCTCCGTCATTTCTCATCACCAGGCTATGCATGTCACGGCCAAGAGGAATCTGGTTCAAGTTAACTTTCTGAGTTGCAACACCTATACCCCAGATTCCTAAAAATACAACAGTTTAAATACATCATAAAGAACATAAATATAAAAGATTTATTTTAAAAGAGAGTATCAACTGTTTTTATATTGTCTCCTTCCCTTCTTTCCTTTCTGTCTTTTCCAGTCATGTCTCACCGTGTAGCTCTGGACTTGGAACTCACTATCTATATAGACCAGGTTGGCCTTGAATTCAGAGATCTGTCTGCCTGGGTCCCCTCAGTGCTGGGATTAAGGGTATATACCATTGTTACTTGCTTTTGTTTTTAAAACCAACTTTTCCAAAGGTAGGTTGCAGGGCCAGTCAGATGGCTCAGCAGATAAAGTGACAAGCTGAAAATCCGAGTTTGAACCTCAGAACCCAGGTCAAAGTGGAAAGAGGACAGAGCCACCAATTATATAAGGTTGACCTCTGATTTTCACATCCCCCACCAGAATCTTATACACACACAATAACAACAAAGTTTTTGAAGTAAGCTGCAAAGTATACACTGTTTTCTATAGATAAACTGGGAGGTAAGAGTTGTATTGCTGGGGTTTAAACAATCACAGTTTTGTTATCTCAGACAAGTACTTAACTTCTCTGTTTCCTCATGTGTCAGGTCTAATAGTACTTATAAGGTGTGGTGGTTTGAATGAGAATGGCCCCAACAGGCTGATATATTTGAATGCTTGGTCTGCAATTGGTGGAGTGTTTAGAAATGATTAGGAGATCTGGCCTGTGACCTTGTTGGAGGAGGTATGTCACTGAGGGTGTGCTCTGAGGTTTCAAAGATGTTAGCTCTCAGATATTGCTCCAGCACCATACCTGCTAGAGTCTTGGACCTTTTCTCAAGTTGCTACCTGCCTTAGTTAGGGTTTTGCTGTTGTGAACAGACACCATAACCAAGGCAACTCTTATAAGGACAACATTTAATTGGGGCTGGCTTACAAGTTCAGAAGTTCAGTCTATTATCATCAAGGCGGGAACATTGCAGCATCCAGGCAGGCATGGTGCAGGAGGAGCTGAGAGTTCTACATCTTCATCTGAAGGCTGCTAACAGAATACAGACTTTCCAGGCAGCTAGGAGTAGGGTCTTACAGCCCACGCTCACAGTGACACACCTACTTCAACAAGGCCACACCTCCAAATAGTACCACTCCCTGGGCCACACATATACAAACCATCACATCTCACTCCCTGGCCTCCACAGGCTTGTTTAAACATGTGAGTCTATGGGGGGCCATACCTAAATATAGCATAATAAAAAATACATTTAGACCAACTTCTAAAGTTCCCATAGTCTATAGCAGTCTTAATAATGTTAAACGTCCAAAGTTCAAAGTCTCTTCTGAGATTCATCCAATCACTTAACTGTAATCACCAAAGCAAGACAGGAAACCAGCTGGGCAAACTCCAAACTCTGCATCTCCATGTCTGATGTCAAAGCAGTCTACAGATCTCCAACTCCTTTTTCATCTTTGTTGACCGCAACTGATTTCTTTCTCCTGGGCTGGCTCCACCCCCTGTTAGCAGCTGTCCTTGGCAGGTATCCCACAGCTCTGGCATCTTTATTTAACATCTTGGAGTCTCCAAGGCAACTTCAACTTCACAGCTTCTTGTTCCAATGTCTGGGATTCACACATGCTCTTCAGGGCTCCTCTAAAGAACTTCAGCTCTGCCCTCTGTAGCACTCTAGGCTCTGGTTGATCCACTCCACTGCTGCTGCTGTTCTTGGAGTTATCTCATGGTACTGACATCTCCAATACACTAGGGTCTTCTGTTGCAACTAGGCTTCACCTAGATAGCCTCTCATAGGCTCTCTTCATGGTGCCAAGCCTAAACTCCACTCCTTTGCATGACCCCTTCAGTGCTGGGCCATCAACTGCAACTGAGGCTGCCCTTTCACTAATGGCCTTTCATGGCCTCTCACAGTGCCAAGGCTCAGCTGTTCTTCATGAAGCCTTCATGCCTTCAAAACCAGTACCACCTGGGTGACTCTTACACATTACCGAGTACAGAGGCAGCATGAGGTACAACCTTGGCTATCTCTGGAACACAGCTTCTTTGTGCTCTCAGAAAACACGTCCCAGAAGATTTCACCTCAGTGATGCTGGTCTCTTCTTAATCACCACTAACTTCTTAGCTCCAGTTAACCAGCATCAATTGTCCCAGTAGTTCCTTCTATTTTTCACTCTAAAGTCAGAGCCACGTGGCTGAAGCTGCCAAGTTCTACTCCCTGCTAGGGCTGGAACATGCCTCCCACCCCCCTTATTCTATTACCAGGCTTCTGTTTTCTAACTGCTTCACTGCCTAAACTTGGCTTTCCTGGAACTTGCTCTGGAGATTGATCTTGAACTCAGGGATCTCCTTGCCTTAGTCTCTTGGGATTCATAGCCACCAAGCCTCAAGATCTCCATGCTAAGATCCAAGTCAGAAACTTGTATCTCCCAGCCTCCCAGTCTCAAGATCTGGATCACAGGTGAGCCTTCCAATTCTGGATTGTAGTTCATTCCAGATATAGTCAAGTTGACAACCAGGAATAGCCATTACAATCCACCCCTTGTCAACCTGACACAAATAATATCTCATGTCTACATGAAACAATAACAAGGTCATGAATATGCCTAACATGATATAACTATTCCTCATACATTCACAAATGCATTTGTAAATTTACAATAGGGCAATGTCCCTTGGGAATATATTCCCCCCCATCTCAGTTCTATTATATTTACAATGAGTAACAAGTAATAATATCTTATGAACAATAATACAAAGGGTAAGCATGAATAAGATATAAAATAATTTTCTTAATGCTGGGGATCTAAATCCAGTACCTTTCACAAGCTAGTTAAGTGCTCTCACCAGATTCTATCTCCAGCAGCAGGTTTGCCCAGCCAAATAAAATATCTAGAGTCTTGGACTTTTTCTCAAGTTGCTACCTTTCCAGTTTTTATTAAAATCAGAAGAAATACTGTACATGGAATAAGGTTTGAATCTCCACGCTGCTAATACTTCTTCAGAATTGACTGATTCCATCTGGACTTGACTATCTTGATGTCTGAAATACTTTGACCTGAGAGAAAACTATGAGAATGACGGCAGGTGACAATACTAACTTCATAATATTTGCAGATAGGCTTCTGCTGCCTCCTTACTCCTAAAGAACTGTGTACAACTACCTCTAACTTCTAACACGGAGTTAACACTCCAACATCCCATCCGTCCTAGGGATGGCACTGTAAACAGTGTCCCTCACAGAAAAATCTACATCTAATTCTTTATTAGATTTAAGGTTCAAACCTTTCTTCTTTTTAGAAGGGAGACAACAGTTAATTGGGACAGTCTACAGCCAGTGAAGTAACTTATTTACAACAGCACAGTGGGCAGACTTGGATTTATGCCATTCACTTAAGAAAACCAGTATAAACTGCTATAGGGAGCCAGCACCAGACATACTGTATTGTCCAAAGAGTGGGATTCTCTTTACTATAGTCTTTTTACCCTGCAGTTACATCATTCATGAATATTTCACCAGAGGTCTCTTTATAATATGGCTTTTATTAAAAACAAACAAACCCCACATATCTGGCCATATATAATACTGCTACAAGTTATGATCCTAATAGCCATACAGATTTGCCATATAATTCAAGAAACTCCCTAAAATTGCAAAAGAAAAGTTTTATGGTTTGGATGTGAAGTGTCCCTTCCAAAGGGCCATGTGTAACCCTGCTGACGGCAGATTTAGTCACACAGAGTGACTGCACCATGAGGGTTATGCTTTCATCAGGGAGTTAGTCCCTTGTGTAGTCTCAGTATTATTAGTCATGGCATTATTAGAAGGTGGTATAAAAATAGGAATTGGGCTTGTTTGGGAGGAAGGAAGTTACTGGGAGCACACCTCGGCAAAGTCTATCTTGTCCCCAGCCTCTTCTATGTCATTACTCTCTGTTTCCTGGCTCTCATGAAGTGGGGAAGTTTTTTTTTTTTTTTTTAAGATTTTTTATTTATTTATTATATGTAAGTACACTGTAGCTGTCTTCAGACACCCCAGAAGAGGGCATCAGATCTCATTTCGGATGGTTGTGAGCCATCATGTGGTTGCTGGAATTTGAACTCATGACCTTTGGAAGAGCATTTGGTGCTCTTAACTGCTGAGCCATCTCTCCAGCCCCCAAAGTGGGGAAGTTTGTAACACCAGTGTCCTCCCAAGATTTCATGCCTTGCTATGGCTGGAAAACCACAGAACCACTCACCATCTCACTGTGTATGGTTCACAGTATGAGTATATAACTCGGTAGGCAGGTCAGGTGCTCTTAAACTTACAGCGATCTGCCACCCTCTGACTCCCAAGTACTGTCATTACTTTGTTACAGCAACTAGCATAAGTACACACCTCAGATTTCTTCCAGAATTCTATATCTGATGACTGACTCAGAAAACAAACAACCAGGGTATCTTTGTAAAAGAGTTAAGGGGAAGAGTTGGAGAGATGGCTCAGCAGTTAAGAGCACTGACTGCTCTTCCAGAGGTCCTGAATTCAATTCCCAGCAACCACATGGTGGCTCACAACCATCTGTAATGGGATCTGATGCCCTCTTCTGGTGTGTCTGAAGACAGCTACAGTGTACTCATATATATAAAATAAATAAATAAATTATTCTTTAAAAAATATTTTAAAAGAGTTAAGGGGAAAGCTCAGATCAAAAGATTACTCTTTATGCTAACATGAAATATAGCAAGAGTCGACATGCTTTACAGGCCTAACATATAGGGTGACTCTAGAACAGTAAATGATGCTAGTGTCTTACATCTGCTCAGCATGTTCTGTCTTAAAACCCTGTCATACATGCAACTCCTACTGCAGACAGTGCAGCTCCTAAAATTCCTATTCCATAGAAGAGAAAATGAAACCTAATTTGGCAAACTGATTGAATTAACTTGGATCACAACAGTGGAAGACTGAGCCCTGCTACAGAGTTTGGGCCTTTTCTTAACCATCTCCTAAAATTTTTTCATATTTAAAATTATTTTTAATATTCGAAATAGCTGACATTTAATAGTTAAGTACAATTATACTAACCGGTAGACTGGATTTTGAACTCAAAGTAGCTTTTGTTCTGATGTAAGGGTGCGCTGGCTAAACAACCTCCAGTGCCACAGATTCTTCTTCCGTTTTTCACGATGACGACATCTGTTCCTAAACAAAACACAAATACCACAATCACAGTTAATTTGTGTACTAGCCCAGCCTGGTCTACAGAGTGAGTTCCAGGACAGCCAGGGCTACACAGAGAAACCCTGTCTTGAAAAACAAAAACAAAAACAAAAAAAAAAAAATTTGTGTACTAGCTGTGTATGTGTAACAGAGAGGGTGGGAGGGAGAGCAAGTACACAGGTGTGGTTATCAGAGGTCAGTATCAGGTGTCTTCCTCCATAGCCTCCCACCTTATTTTCTGAGCTGGAACCTGGAGGTCACTGACTGGTTAAGACTGGCTGGCCAGCAAGCCTCTTAGATCTTCTTGCTTTGTCCTATCGGTGCCTCAGTTACAGAAATGTACTGTCATGCCCAGTTTTGTGTGGGTGCTAGGGAACCCAAACATGGGTCATCACACAGCAAGCGCTTTATCCACTAAGCCAGTGTCCTGGGCCCGTTCACTAATTCAGTCAACAACAGCTGTAACAACAAACCAGGAACACTATTAGAGAGTATTGATAGATTATTTTAAATACTTTATTTTCTACTTTTTAAGAGACTGCTTGTACATAATATTCATTTGTAACAAGTCTTTTTCAGTTAAGTTGTTTCAGATAAACTAACTATGCTGAGTATTTAAATTGTCAGGGGGTCAATGAAATGGTTTATCTGGAAAAGGTACTTGCAACAAGCCTAATGACCACCTGAATTTGACCTCAGAAACCCACATGGTGAATTAACTCCCAAAGTTGTTCCCTGACTTGACATGCAAGCCATAGCACATGTGTGCCCCCATAAATGCATACAACATAAATAAAATATTTTTAAAAACATTTATAAGATAGAAGGAGACTAACTCATTTAATTTTTAACCAATAACAGATTAGATAATCTAACAATTTTTTATTTAATACAAGCCATAAAAACTTATTATACTGGTACAATTTTCAATTCTAACCAAATGACTTAAGACAATCTATTAAAAGACAGCTGAGCATCTACTAAATAGAAACCATTACCAACAGTCTTATACTGACTACGGCTCATACTGGAGTGGCCAAGTAAGAGCAGAGGAGTTCAATGATAGGAAGGAACAGCTTCGTGTTGAAATGGCTGACACTGAAAAACTTGGTTTTAGGATCTTTACATATTCACTAAGAGAACCTCTGCTAGTCACATGGCAAAAATGTAAGCAAGTTTGTTAGTTATGAGACAATTGCCTGTAATAGTCTCAAACTTTTGATTTTTCTTTCTCACTCTCCTGAATGGGATTACAGATATGTGCCAGAGTGCCCCACTATCAATAAGATCTTAACATCATTAACTACACTTTATTTTCATAGAAAAGTTTACTTTCAACCCAAACAACTTCATATACAACAGCAAGAAAAATGCTGCTTTTGAAATGTGAACCTATTAGTACTTTGTTTCTGAATTTTGGCGAAGGAAATCAAGTACATCAGAGATCATGAATAGAGCACAATTCTTATATCTAAGAAAAATCTTTTAGCACTAATATATGTGACTTCCAAAGTCTGTGGCCATTATTATTTCCTCCCTGGCAATAAAACCATAAGCCAAGCAGATACAAATATTAGGACCAGGTGGCACTCCTCCAGAAGGCCCTACATAAAACTTAACAATAGTAATAAAAGGCTAGTTCCTACTTAAACAAAACAAAACAACCATTCTAAACTGGTTGTTTTAAGACCAAATACTGTCAAAGTAAATGCATTTTTTATTTCTTTGTTTAATTAAAAATGTTAAGGGTGCCGGGCAGTGGTGACGCATGCCTTTAATCCCAGCACTTGGGAGGCAGAGGCAGGCAGATTTCTGAGTTCGAGTCCAGCCTGGTCTACAGAGTGAGTTCCAGGACAGCCAGGGCTACAGAGAGAAACCCTGTCTTGAAAAACCAAAAAAAAAAAAAAAAGAGTATCTTCCTTGATGCCAAAGACAGTATATTGTTTGACTTCTAATAGGTGCTTAATATATAACTTACATAAGAATGAATAAATAAGCTGTGCTAACTTTGTAGCAAACAAGTAGCATCTGCTTTCCTTTTAAGGACAGACTTCTCTCTTGAAATCCAACAATTCTGAGGAGTCAGTCTTAGGCTTCACTATTTGATGTGGATTAAGTCAGTAAGTACACTTCACATTTTGCGGTCACATTGATTAAATCAGGAGCAACTATGTGACCTAGCAAACAATAATCAGGGAAAGTGTCAGGACTTCTGCAGAGAACAATTGAAGACACTTTTGTTCTTGTTGGATTGTATAAGAAAAAGTAGCTGGGCGTGGTGGCACATGCCTTTAATCTCCCAGTGCTTGGGAGACAGAGGCAGGTAGATCTCTGAGAGTTTGAAGCCAGTCTAGTCTACAAAAAGAGTTCTAGGACAGCCAGGGCTACACAGAGAAACCCGGTCTTGAACCCCCCCCCCCCAAAAAAAAAGCAAAGAAAAAGTAGGGAGTTGCTACAAATCACCATGGCAACTAGCCTTCTGGAGTAAGAAGTAGAAGGCAGGAGATTTAACAACAATTACACCAAAAACCAAACAAACATAAAGCTCATCTCTGGCAGCACGGAGTCTTTTCCTTACTGAGACAGTTAATGCAGAAAGGTGAATATTCCAGAGCTCATTCGAGGGTGTTTGTGAATCAGCAGAGAATAACTTCACGCTTACTTCTCTTTAATTAGTACAGTGATATTCTGTATTTGGATCTAAGTAGCTCAGATAGTTTTATTAATAAGTGGTACTACTCTGAAAAGTCAAACCAGATTTGAGTACAGATAGATCTTATATAAACACAGCCATAGAATGTGTTCATAAATATTAGAAATTTCCAAATGAATTGTATCTTAGTTAGGTTTCTATTGCTATGATAAAACACCATGACCAAAGCAACTCAGAGAAGATAGGGTTTCTTTCACTTACAATTCCATATTACAGTCTATATAGAAGGAAGATAGGGAGATCCTTAAGGCAGGAACCTGGAGGCAGGAATTGAAGTAGAGGCCATGGAGGAACTCTGCTTACTGGCCTACTCCTCCTGGATGCTTAACCTGCTCTTATGCAACTTGGGACAACCTGCCATGGGCTAAGCCCATGCACAAAAATCAACATCTCCTCCACCTCCCCCGCCCCCCCCCCCCAAAAAAGCTCTACAAACTTGCCTACAGGGATCCTAGATCAACTGAGTTGCCAGGTAATTCTAGCTTGTATCAAGTTGCCAAAAATAAATAACAATAACAAAACACAACCAGGACCAGGACCATCCCTTTCAAACTAACTACCTTGAAAGTTATTTGCTCCTAAAAGACTAATTTACAATTATATGAATCAAAAGAATATTTTTAAAACTTCAAATAGGGGCTGGAGAGATGGCTCAGTGGTTAAGAGCACTGTCTGCTCTTCTAGAGGTCCTGAGTTCAATTCCCAGTAACCACATGGTGGCTCACAACCATCTGTATCTGATGCCTTCTTCTGGTGTGTCTGAAGACAGTCTCAGTGTATTCATATGCATAAAATAAATAAATAAATCTTAAAAAAAAAAAACCTTCAAATGGTTTTAAGTAATGCAACATCATTGTTTAGATATGGAATGTATATTTTCCTTTTTTAAAAAAAGAGAGCGAACCGGGCAGTGGTGGTGCACGCCTTTAATCCCAGCACTTGGGAGGCAGAGGCAGGCGGATTTCTGAGTTTGAGGCCAGCCTGGTCTACAGAGTGAGTTGCAGGACAGTCAGGGCTACACAGAGAAACCCTGTCTTGAAAAACCAAAAAAAAAAAAAAAAAAAGAAAGTGAAAAAGCAAGTTGGGCATGATGTTACACACCTGTAGTCATGTGGAAGGCTGAGGTGGCAGGGTGACTTGAGCCCAGGAATTGGAGACAACCTGAGCAATATAGAGACTGCCCCCCTTTAAAAACAAAACAACAACCAAGAAACCAACAAAATAAACCAAAACGAAACTAGTATGAAACAAACAAAAAAGCCCAAATATATTCTTTAGGTTATATAATTTCCCCAAAGCTAGACACATGCAGTACATTTCCCATGTTTTCAACTTAAGATCAATGTGTATTTGAATCATTCTTCTATCTCCACACTTCGCTTCCTTTTTATTGTGATTTTCACATCAAGCTTTTCTGTGTTTGAAGATAATTCAATTTATTGTAAAACAGGTTTTAAAAAAAGTTCCATGGAAGGGAAGAAATTGGGAGATGGTATCACTGTCCTTCACTCAGCATCTGAAGGCGCTGGATAGCACAGGAGAAAGGGACAATGCAATGATACAATAGATAACTTAGTTCTTCCTAAAGAAGACAAAGGCCAGGAATAAGGAACCTTCTACCAAATAGCACAGTGGAGGCTCAAAAGTCCACGACAGTGCTGTAGTCTTATCCCAGCCCTTAATATAGTATCTTGTCACCTGAAAGTCATATTCATTCAGTAAGTGAGTAAATTAAATAGAAATGTTTCCTGAGAGAAAGTACAAGATTTGAACATCCTGTCTTTAGGGATGGATAAGAGCTTAAAGGTAGGGGCTGGAGAGATGGCTCAGCAATTAAGAGCACTGACTGCTCTTCCAGAGGTCCTGACTTCAATTCCCAGCAACCACATGGTGGCTCACAACCATCTGTAATGGGATCTGGTGCCCTCTTCTGGTGTGTCTGAAGACAGTGACACTGTACTCATGAAAATAAATAAAATAAATCTTTAAGCCAGGCAGTGGTGGCGTACGCCTTTAATCCCAGCACTTGGGAGGCAGAGGCAGGTGGATCTCTGAGTTCGAGGCCTCAGAGTCTACAGAGTGAGTTCCAGGATAGCCAGGGCTACACAGAGAAACCCTGTCTTGAAAAATCAAAAAAAAAAAAGAAAAGAAAAGAAGAAAAAAATCTTTAAAAAAAAGAGCTTAAAGGTATTGAGTACTGAAATTCTGTACTACACTAGAGACTGTAAATTTGTGTTGGCAGTGTACATGATAGTAAATAACGATTGCATATAGTATTGCAATAGAAAATATAGTGGGCAATGTTTCCAGACTTGTAGGTTATCCGGGCAGAAGAGAGTGTTGTTGTAAATATTAAGAATGCTTGTGTTACTTAAATACACATGTCTTTTAGACAATGAGGTATTTGGGGAAATAAAAAATGAATTAGTTATTGTAATAATACACAAAAAGGCAGTACTCTAACTGAAATAATTATTCTGGGAAATCTGCCTGGACAATATTCCAGAAGCCTGGAACTATATGGGGGGGGGGGTGTCTAAAAACTGCAGTAATAGTATGTGGGAAAAGATCCTACAGAGGGGGACAATGTTAGATAAGAAATTATTATTATATTATTAAAACCATTGGGAACTGGAAAAAAACATGGATGAAAAGGTGCACTGTTCTATTTTGCAATCACTTGACCCGATGTCGAGAGTCAGATAAAATTACAGCACTCCCAACAGTGACTAAGGAGTCCAGCAATGGAGACTGTAGTGGAAGTGGCATGTTACGACCCGAGGTATACTACTCCAGGCTTCTGCGACCGGCCTTGTTTGGGCTTCAGGAAGTGAGGGGAAAATTACTCCCCAGAACAAGCTTCAGCCTATATTTGATAGTGCTGAAGATAGGACTCAGCAAACACTGGGTGACACTCGACACCCGGGCACTGATGGCGGGCGCCCCCGCTTTCCTCACCTGGGAACACCTGACTCCTCACTGGGAGATGGAGTCTACAGCCCTCGGACTCTGGCACTGCTCATGCCCGATGGCCGAGGCCAGCGAGGCCACAGGGGACTGCGTGGTCACGTGGTCCCCGCCCCATTTCCCTCGGCCCTCAGCGGGCCGTTGGGTCCAGTCGGGAGGCCCTTACCCATGTGCTGCGTGTCCAACTGTACGGCCGGCATCTCCTTGAGAGGAATGTGGCCAGTCCCGCCGTCCCTGCAGCAGCGCAGGCAGCACCACGCCGACGCGGCCATGGCGCAGCTACACAGCCCCGCCGCTCCGCCCGCGCCCGAGTGCTTCTGGGTCGCGGGAGCTTCGTAACCCGCACAGCGACGCCCGGGCCGGGAGGCGAAGCGGCGGCTGAAGCGAGGCCCCCCGGTGAAGAAGCGAGGACCGCCCGGAGGGGCGGGGCGATGTTGGGAGGTGGGCGGGGCCAGCGACCAGCCCCTCTAGAAGAGGGTGTGGCGGGCGGGCAGGGCGATGTAAAGAACTGAGCAGGGGCCCCGGCTTGACTGACTGGAAGAGGACCGGGCCAGTGGCTTGACGGCTGGAAGAGGGCGGGGTTGAGGAGGTCAGTGTTTCTGAAAGTAGGCGTGGCCAGTGGCCTGACTGACTTGGGGTGGGCGTGGCGACGTGCGCAGGCGTGCTGCGGCGTCATCCCCTCGGCCCTGACGCTCTCAGGTGAGAGACGTAGCTGAGAGTTGCCGGGGTTCCCTGAGGCTGAGATTCTGTTGCTGGTTTGTTTTTGCGGTGGGGCCTTCTGGAACTCCAGCCCTGACCGCCTCAGCCTCCGTAGTAGCTCCGTGCTGACTCGGCGGGGCACTGGTAGCTGCCCCGGGCGGCTCCGCCGTGATTTTTAGGGCGGGTTGACGTTAGCAGATCTCCTTTGGGGAAGGAGCTACTTAAACGTCCGCGAGTTTTCCCTTGGAACGCTCCGGCTCTCCGCACCCTGCCACGCCTACTCCGACGCCCCGGCCTGTGGATGTACGGCGTGGCTTTTCACATTTTCCATGTACCGGCGTTTATCGCTGGGCTGATTGCTGCGTGGACCCGGGACTTGCAAGCGGTCACCCTTATGAGAGGACCACGGAAAGTGAGGACAGGGCCGGAAGACGACTTTTTAAAAAGTCATTACGGCAGAGTGAGTTCCAGGACAGTCAGGGCTACACAGAGAAATCCTGTCTCGAAAAAACCAAAAAAAAAAAAAAAAAAAAAAAAGTCATTACTGTATATGCGTGCTCATGATGTGCGTTTAGGCGCTCTCGTGCCACGGCGAGGTTCGAGGACAACTCTCAGAAATAGGTTTTCGCCCCCCACCCCTCCTTGGGGATCGGGGGATCGAACTCAGCTTCCTTTCCGATCAGACCATCTTGCTCAGCTCTCTGGTGCACCAATGGTTCTGGAAGTGTGAAGGGAATCCCTGGAGACAGGGGGAAGAGAAACTCAATTCTTTTTTTGTTTGTTTGTTTGTTTTTTGGTTTTTTTTGTTTTTCGAGACAGGGTTTCCCTGTGTAGCCCTGGCTGTCCTGGAACTCACTCTGTAGACCAGACTGACCTCGAGCTCAGAAATTAACCTGCCTCTGCTTCCCAAGTGCTGGGATTAAAGGCGTGCGCCACCACTGCCCGACTGAAACTCAGTTCTTACTGGGGTCTGCTGCTTCCTGTTACCATAGAGAAGGAAGGCCCCAGTAGTGGTCACTTATTATCTGCCTGTCATTTAGATTATCCTTCAGACACCTTCTGGTGTCCCAACAGAATCTGGCTCAAACCTCTCTTCCAAGATAAGGTTTCCACCCTGAAAGTTTTTCAACTCTTCATCAAATCCTGGGAAACTGGACATAAATTCCCAATTCTTAAGTAGTGGTTTCCCATACATAACTTTTTAGTAACCTGAGCATAAATATACTTTATGGAGATTTTTAGCCATAGAATGAGAAATGTCCAGGCTTTGGTCTCTTCTATTTATAAAAATATTTTTAGGGCTGGAGTGATAGCTCAGCAGTTAAGAGCACTGTCGGCTCTTCTAGAGGTCCTGAGTTCAACTCCCAGCAACCACATGGTAGCTCATAACTGTAACTCAGTTCCAGGGTATCTGACATCCTCAAACACCAATGCACATTAAATAAATAAATAAATAAATAAATAAATAAATAAATAAATATTTTTATTATAATATCCAAGGATTGTTTGTACTTTGGGAGTTAGTTATTTCAGAATTAATATCCAAAGTAATTGTTAAAATGATTGAGGGCTATCCCTCTCCCTCCCTGCCTATGTATCTGTGAAGTACTCTTGGTAATACTTCTCTCTCTCTCTCTCTCTCTCTCTCTCTCTCTCTCTATCACACACACACACACACACACACACACACACACCTGATAGAGTTTAGCTCAATACTGTCCCTACTCTATAGATGAAGAAATACATGACTGTAATTTCATAAGGGTAGAAAATATACAAAGTAGGATACAAAAACCGGGGAGGTCCGACTCCAACCCTGTATTTACTTCAACAGATCTTTTAGCATCTCAGATTTTAACGTTTAAACTTAAAAGTTACAACCCTCTAAAAATATTCAGTTTAAAATGCAGATTTGTGCTTCATTTTTGCGTGTTTTATTAGTCTCCACATTAGATAATCTGCTATAACATATGTAAAGAATAAAATTTGGCCGGGCAGTCTTGGTGCACGCCTTTAATCCCAGCACTTGGGAGGCAGAGGCAGGTGGATTTCTGAGTTCAAGGCCAGCCTGGTCTACAGAGTGAGTTCCAGGACAGCCAGGGCTACACAGAGAAACCCTATCTCGAAAAACAAACAAATAAACAAACAAAAAAGTAGTACATGTTAGATAGTTAATAATCTGTCACATCTTTAATTAAAGACTGTTAAATGGCTGTGAATAGGTCACTAATGTAGAGCAGAAATCCTATAGCCTTTCCCGGTTGAAAAAGTAGTTTGTTAGGGCACTGCCCAACATACTTTGCCCTTACTAATTGAAACTCAGGTGCACTCAGCAGAGTGAAGCAAACAAAACCGGTTTGCTCTGCAACAGATTTCCCAAGGTTGGCAGGTGAGTGTGGATGAGCTCATAGACTTGCTGATATTTGGGTTCTATTCTTTCTATTCTTTTTGCTACTTTCAGAGGTGTTACCAGTTCTTTTTGAAAAACAGCTATTCTGATAGTCTTTCACTGTCACTTTAAATAACAATCATAAATAAAGCTTACAAAAGAAGGTTCTCAGCAGTTAGAAAGTTGTTTATCTAAGTTAAAAGCAATAACAAAGAATGACTAACAGGCAAAAACCTCTGTCTGTGTCACTGACCTGAGCTCTGAGCAGGTGAGCTGCTGGGAGTGTACAGCACAGGCTGACAGTTGGCTTTAAACAAGCTCGGGATTTTCTTTGATGGTATTTATGGAACACAGACATCTATTGAGTTTCATACTCTGTACTGAGTCATTTATCACTTATGTAGCAGAGGATGGCCTTATCTGACATCAGTGGTAGGGAAGGGAAGCTTGATGCCCCAGCGTAGGCGGATGCTAGAGGAGTGAGGCAGGAGTGGGTGAGTAGGTGGAGGAGCACCCTCACAGAGGCAAAGGGGAGGGGGGAGAGGGTATGGGATGGGGGGGTTTGTGGAAGGGTAACCAGGAAAGGGGATATCACTTGAAGTGTAAATGAATAAATGATTAATTTAAAAAAATCATTGCTGTAAATCTCCAACCCAAATAGGCCCGTGCAAAGAAAACACAACTCAGTTAATATGAATGCAAGCCGCGTACCTCAATTGGGCAGATCCACCACCACACTTCTATATTCCCCAGCTATGGGGAATCTTATAACTTGCAGTTTCTCCAGGCCACGTGCTTCTGCTCCATCTTCCTTCCACTTCCTCCATCTTCCTCTCCTTCTCCCTAACTTTTCAGCTCCACCTTCCCTCCCACTGCCCAATCACCGGCTTTAGTCTTTTTTTTTTTTTTTTTTTAATTTTAAAAAGGTCACGGGT
>CM052708.1:57000133-57070238 GCA_028551405.1 Uromys caudimaculatus | reverse complement strand
CCCCCCCCCCCCCCCCCCCCCCCCCCGCTCCAGTCTTTAATTTACAAGTTAAAATGGGAGAAGGTTCACATGAAGTCACCTGAGTACAAGATTCACATCTCATTCCAGGCAGCCCCTCTTGGGGAAGCAGAATTAGCATCAAAATACAAACAGCACCCGGGCAATTCACAACAAAATCATTTGCCAGTTTTTAATTTTGTGGACTAATCCAAACTATATTTAGAGAACGTAAGAAGTGCAGCTAAAGTCTCATTCTGAGAGGGATGACGGTACTGCATTCAGGTCATGCACTTTGGTTTTTATGCCTATATGCGTAGGCGCTATGTAAACTGCCTCCCCTAGGGTACTGACCAAGCCAGCTCAGTCAGTAAAACAGGTTCTCCAGGGAGGGATCAAGGATTAAAAAGAAAAAAGACAATTAGATAACATTTGTAGCAAGACCCTAGCCAGTTCTGAGGCTGAGGGGGTTTATTTTTTCCCAGTCTGCTTTTATACCATTTTAATTACATGCAAATAATAAGGTCAGTTCTAGGTTAAGGGACAAGCAAGACAATAAACACAAATAATCAAGGAACAACTAAGGCCTAAACAAAGTCCCTTGATTACTTTTTTGAAGGGCTTATCACAATGACCAAGATATCTGAGCCTACTTCCCTATCCTAGCCCAAAGTCATATTCTTGCCTGAAGCCTACTTCTTTGTTCTAGCCTAAAATCAGATTCCTGCCTGAGCTTACTTCCCTTCCGTGTCCTGGCCCAAGGTCAAATTCCTGCCAAGTTTCTAAAAGTGGACCCAAAAGCTCTGCACAGGGCACTATATTTAAGAATACATTCTATCATTGTCTGAATGTACCCAATGGTCTCACATGTTTGCGCACTAACCACTCCCCCTATTGGGTATTTGGGTTTATGAGTTTGTAGAGCCTTTGAAACTGACCTCCAAAGCATAAGTGGGCTTCATGTGGGAGGCACGTGAAGGTGACAGGCATTTTTGGTTCCAGCTAGAGCTGTCCTTTTCCTCAAATGTGTCCTTGAACTCCTGCTAACACAGATGGAACTATCCCAGACCTCCTGAACTATTAGAAAATAAATCTTTCCTTGAGTTGTGCATGGCCGGGATCTGGTCACAGGTGGCTAGGGTGACATTTATTTTTTGCCCTTCAAGTCCTTACCCCAGATGTTGACATTTAAATTTATCTGGTGTTAATTATTCTCATTTAATTCGAATTTATTGAATTATAAAGTGTAGTACCTATATCTACCAACAAAAATATTGATTTGATTTTGGTTGTGAGCCTAGCCTTGAATGGTTGAGCTGTCTCTGCAGCCCCAAAATATAAATTTTAAAATAAAAATTTTTGTACTGCAGTGAATTACTACAGTTGGTTGGCTTGAAAATGCTCCATAAGCAGCCCCTCTGAGCACTGCTCATTCCCTACAGGATGTCTTTAAAAGTTATCTAGTATTTTGAGTTGCTAAAACTGTTAAACAAGGCTGGCAATTTAGAAGATAAAAAGATTTAGGAATAAAAGAGACGATTGGAGCTGGGTGTTGACCAAGGGCTCAGTCAACAGGTTCTCCAGGGCAGGATAGAGGATTAATAATAACAAAGACAATTAGACAACATTGTAGCATGACCCCAGCCAGTTCTGAGGCTGAGGCAGGTTTATTTTTCCTAATCTACCATTTTAATTACATGCAAGTAATAAGGTTAGTTCTAGGTTAAGGAATGAGCAAGGTTAAGGAATAAACAAAGTCCTGCAATCATGGTTTCTAATCACTGTTTCTAAGGGCTTATCAGGATGGCCAAGATATCTGAGCCTACTTCTCTGTCTTAGCCCAAAGTCATATTCTTTTTTGTTGTTGTTGTTGTTGGTTTTTCGAGACGGGTTTCTCTGTGTAGCCCTGGCTGTCCTGGAACTCACTCTGTAGACCAGGCTGGCCTCGAACTCAGAAATCCGCCTCTCTCTGCCTCCCAAGTGCTGGGATTACAGGCGTGCGCCACCACTGCCTGGCCAAAGTCATATTCTTGCCTGAGGCCTTCCTCTTTGTTTTAGCCTAAAATCAGATTCCTGCTTGTACTTACTTCCTTGTCATGGCCCTGTGTCAAATTCCTGCCTTAAGCCTACTTCCTTGTTCTGGCCCAACCTCAGATTCCTGCCAAGCGGGCCCCAAAAGTTCTCCACAGGGTATGATAGCACATGCCTTTAATCCCAGCTCTGAGAGGCAGAGCAGGTCTTTGCGAGGTTGAGGGCAGCCTGGTCTAGAAAGTGAGTTCCAGGACAGCCAGGGATACACACAGAAAAATCCTGTCCCAAACAAACA
Organism: Uromys caudimaculatus; assembly: GCA_028551405.1. NCBI lineage: Eukaryota > Metazoa > Chordata > Mammalia > Rodentia > Muridae > Uromys > Uromys caudimaculatus. The sequence continues at coordinate 57,067,915 of CM052708.1, read as the reverse complement.
AAGAAACAAGATTGGGTAAAATAAAGAAATTTGAAAAGGGTGCAGAATAATTAAATGGTGCAAAATGTGTTTTTTTGTTTATTTTTGGGGGGATGGGGTTTGAGATAGGGTTTCTCCATGTAATCCTGGCTGTCTTGGAACTCTGTAGAACAGGCTGACCTCAAACTCAGAGATCCACCTGCCTCGGCCTCCTGAGTGCTGGGATTAAAGGTGTGCACCACCACCCTACAAAATGTTTTAATATAAAACATAAGAAAGTACTAGCAAAGGCTCTCTAAGAAAGGCCTTATGAATTTTTAAAAAATATTATTTACTCAAAACTTTAAACCATCTTTCCTTCAGTAGAAGATAAAGCAAACTGTTACAAACCAAAGGGAGCTGTGACATCTCTGTCCAGCCAGCAGTGCCCTTATTCTAAATGTAAGTTAGCTACCTCTGAGAGCCTATTGCTTGCCAATTTAGGCCTGATCATCCACTGCTAGACTAGTTTCAGGAACAGGCTATTACAGAGACAGATGGGAATTATGATGGATATTCAACTTGACTACATCTGTAAAGAACTATAATCCAGAAATGGAAGGCACGCCTGTGAGAGATTTTTTTGTTTTTTGGCTTGGTTTGAAGTGGGTGAATCCACTTCTATTCCATACCTTTGAGGTAGGAGGAGACAAACCTTAATCTAGACCTTGAGGTGGGATGACACACCTTTAATCTGGGTCTTACCTTCTGCTAGAAGACTATATAAGGACAGAGGAGAAGAAAGTTTTTTCTCTTTGCCTGCTTGCTTTCAGTTTGTGAGCAAGTCTATTCATTCACTGGCATTAGAGCCTACTTCTCCGGGACTCCAGCTAGCATCTACTGAAGGCCAGCTGAGACACCTGGCCTTGTAGACTGAACAACCACTGGATTCTTCGGCTTTCTGGTCACAGCCAGTGTTGGATTATCTGCAATGCCTGTAAGTCATTCTGATGAATCCCCTTCATATATATAAGGAGATTCATTCTATACTTTGTTACTCTAGAGAACCCTGACTAATACAGGAAGCAAAGCAAAGTAATTCCAAAGTTGGTTTTACATCCTCATAAAAGATAAAGGTGATTAGGTGAGGCTCAGTAAAGCTGATTCTCAGATTTGTACTCCCCATCTATGGGTAGAGAGGGCATTTTAACTAATGGCTTGTCTACAAAGGGCAGATGATAGTCTGGGCAGTTTTTACAGCAAAGATAAGATTACATACACAGTCTAGTGTTTAGGGGGAATCTGTAAAAGCACTTAGTTGTGCCAAATAATCAAAGGTTTCTCAGTGTCTCAAATATCCAAGTGACATGTGTCTTTGACCTACATTAAGGCCCGTGAGCAAGAGGTCATTGTATTTACACATGTAACCTAGTACTCAAAAGGCTGAGGCAGCTTGGGGCACATAGCAAGATCCTGTCTCAATGTCTTTGGACATTTGCAGACAAAACCCAAACAAACAAACAAAAGAAATTCTTGGTGCTTATATAATTATGACAAAATTATGTATAGGTGTTTGAGATTGTGAAAAGAAATCCTAAAATGTTTAGTAACAAGGAAGGACATGTGGATTATTAGTTAAAAGTTTATGAAACATTGCTAATTTAAGATATGTAACAATATCATTGAAATTCTGGTTTTGGAAATGTAAAAAAAAAAAGTATAGATTATCCAAAATTTAAGGGTCGTCAGAGCCCGATTTTCTCAAGAGAAAATATCTGTTTGTGAAAACACATGTCTGTGCAGTAGAAACTCTGGGTGGGGAAGTACAGTTCTGTGGAACTGTGTGGTCACTCTACTTTGTACTGCCCGAGTCAGGATGCAGACTACCAGAGATTGTGACCATTTAGAAAACTTTTTTAATGCACAGGTGATCAGCAGTCTCTATAAGGTTTGGAAGCTATGTTATGTGCTCCTTATATTTTCAGGTAATATTAGACTTCTGACAGGGTTGAAGACTGGTTGTATTCTCATAGACAACCCAAGCTGTTTAGCCTTGAGAAAGATGATATAGACTTAAGAGGATGGTTTTCAGATGGTATACAATCTAAAACCAGGACATAAGTAAAATGTAGAATTATAAACCTTTTAAGTTATGGTAGATGGTAGAGTGCTTTATCTAATGGACTAGATACTAAGTATATCTTAAACTTTATAAATTGTAAAATGATAATAATTGTACTCAATTTATGTCTGAGAGAAAAGAAAATTTTAATTGGACAAAAAGGGGGAAATGTGTGGATTGCCCTGGTGCTGATGTATTTTCATGCTAATTCCACAATTAGCATCTCAAGAGCTGCTGCCTGCGCGAGTAAATCACTTACTCAGGTGACTTCAAGTGAACCTTCTTCCCATTTTAACTTGGAAAATAAAGGCTGGTGCTGGTGATTGGGCAATGGAAGGAAAAGGTGGAGCTGAAAGTTTTAGAAAGAGAGGGAGAGAAAGGAGGGGAGACAAGAAGAAGCAGAGAGACAAAGCAATTTCATAGATGGGGAATATAGTAGTGTAGTGGTAGATCTGCCCAATCTAGGTGTGCAGTTTGTATTCATATAAATTGACTTGTGTTTTCCATAACATGGACTTATTTGGAGATTTACCGCAACAGGTTTGATCTGTAGTACTCCATAACAAAACACAACAGAACCATAACTGCAACGTGTTTGAAAACTACTCAACAAATAAACACCCATGAAATACCCTGGAACTATCAACAGTGAGGAGATGTTTTGGGGACTAGGGTCTCACTGTGTAGAACTGGTTGGACTGGAACTTGCTGTGTAGACTAGACTGCTCTCAATCTCACAGCAATCTGCTTGCAGCTGCACCTAAATGCTGAGAACTTTTTTTTTGTTTGTTTTCGGGTTTTTTCGAGACAGGGTTTCTCTGTGTAGCCCTGGCTGTCTTGGAACTCACTCTGTAGACCAGGCTGGCCTCAAACTCAGAAATCCACCTGCCTCTGCCTCCCAAGTGCTGGGATTAAAGGCGTGTGCCACCACTGCCCGGCTGCTAAGAACTTTTTAAAAAAGAGCTGCCTAGTATGCTCTTGGTTCAATTTCCAGTAATACTAGAGGGTATTTTTTTTTCTATTCTAAAATTTACTCAAATGCTTTAATAATTATTATAGCCTGAGTGGAGATGTAGCTCAGAGGTTGAGCTCTTGGCAGTCATGGATTGAGCCCCAGGACTGGAAAAATCAATAACAAAACTTATGTCAGGGGGTGCAGGAAAAAACAAACAAAAGCAAAGCAAAACAAAACTGCAGAGATGAGCACTCCATTAGGGGGAAGGTTTTTATTATGGGTGAGAGAATATATCGGGGGCATCTGGAAAAGTCCCAGAGCAAAGAAAGGAAAGCAGGTGGGCCTGGCCAGGCCTGGGGAAGGAAGCAGGAGAGCGGGAGAAAATGGTGGAGATAGCAAGAGAGAGAGTATGCATAGCAAGAGAGCGCAAGACACAGAGGGGCGATCGCAGGAAGTGGGAGAGAATGGTGCAGGCTACAAGAGAGGGTATTGGGAGACAGGGCCTGGACAGCCATGCAGATTACAAGGAGAATGAGTAGCTGGGGAGAGGACTTCTGATGGAGGCAGAAAACCTACTTCACAAGTTCCTGAGGAAAGCCGGCTTTTATCTGCCAAAAATGCTTCTCTAGTCCATTCTCATCTCTGTATAGATTGACTTCCTGGGACCTAACAAACCCCAGAACTTCTGACTTGTAGATGTAATGTCTAGGAGCTCATGTGGACATGAGTCTTCCTTAAACATGTGCAGTCTATAGAAGGAAAGACGGAAGAGACAGTAGACACTTCAAGCTGCCTACTCTTTGAGGGAAACTGACACACTGGCCAGACTTGGGCTTATAATACCTCAAAGCTCTCCCCAGTGACATACTTCCTCAACATGGCCACATTTCTCACACTGCCACTCCTGATAGGCCAATGGTGGCCATTCCTATTCAGACTATCACAGGGAACTTCAGTTGAGAAAATGCTTCCATCAGATTGGCCTGTAAGTAACTCTGTCGGGTATTTTCTTGATTAAATGATTGATGTGGGAAGGGCCGGCTCACTGGGGAGGTTCTGTGGGGGGGTGTTTGCTACCCCTGAGCACTGGGTATGAGAAACAGGCTGAGTAAACTGGGAAGCAAGCCAGTAACAGCACTTCTTCCTACTTCTGTTCCTGCTTTTGGCTTCTCTTGGTGATGAACCACAACTAGAATGTGTAAGTCAAATAAATGCTTCTCTCCATAATGGAACTTTTGTTCACTGTTTTATCACAACAATAGAAAACAAACTAGAATAGAAACTAACTGATGTATGTTCTATGACAGACCTGATCATATTATGGTAGAATAAAGAGTTTTGGAACTTTGGGACTTTGGGCTGAATGAAAAAGCTGGTGAGTGTTCAGAACTTAGGGAGCATTTGTGGGAAGATAAGAAAGAAAGAACATTGCGGGTGAGTGCTGCAGACGATGGAGGCCTGGCTTGTGGAGTTTCCGAGAGAAGAAGATTGAAAGTCTTTCAAAGGCTAGTGGCTCTTTTCATGGGATAGTTTGAATTAAGAATCTGTGGTTCTGGTCAGCTGAGGCTGAAGAATCAGCTATGATTAAGAAGAGCCCAGCATCTTTGAGGTAATCTTCTGGGGATGTTTCCTCAAGGTTAGCACACAGAGTCTGTGGTCCAGAGTGGACCAAGAGTGCATCTCATGCTTCCTTTACCGCTGAGCTTGCCTTTGATTGAGTACTTTGAAGACTGGGTTAAATGAAAGATTTTTAGAGAAAGCATCCTGGGTTGTCCATGTGCACCCAATGTAATCACAAGGATGTCCTCAGAAGAGGGAGGAAGGAGGGTCAGAATCTGAGGAGGAGAGGGGATGACGAAAGCAGAGGATAACATGTAGCTTCTAGAGACTTGAGTGGACAAGACCCACCAAGGAATGCAGCTCACAACTCAGACATGGAACCTAGACACTGTAATAAATGTATACTGTTGAAGCCATGTTTCCTACCTTTCTATTAAAATAAATGTATTTCAGGCACAACTAACTCCAGGGAATGTGGACCTCTGGCTAAATACTTTTATGGGACCCCTGTCTATATAACACAGAAAATATAATAAAAATTCCGCAGGCCTACATGAGGGATAGTAATATATTTATGAAGTTGAAGAACAATTGGCAGGTAATAGTTATTTACATATTTGTTTATTCCTAATCAGTACATGTGAATGTATTAGGGGACTGAGCCTTGAGATTGGATCTTCCTATAAAACTTAGGCTGGCCTAGAACTTGTAATCCTCCTACCTCAGTCTCCCAATTGCTGGGGTTATAGGTGTGTGCCACTCTAATATATTGAGCTTTCTTGTAGATATTCTGATTAGAGAACAAATTGATAGTTTAATAATTCATTAAATTTTTATTAAGAAACATGCTGGTACATACCCTTAATCCCAGCACTTGGGAGGCAGAGACAGGTAGATTTCTGTGAGTTCAAGGTCAGCCTGATTTACAGAATGAGTTCCAAGACAGCCAGGGATACATAGAGAAGCCCTGCCTCAAAAATAAAAAAGAAAAGAAAAAAACATTAATAACGCAACAGCTCTCTTTATAATTGGAAGAAGGATATTCTATGTTTAGTCATAAATATTACTCAATATAAAATAATAGTATTATTACATAAATACTTGGATTTGTATGTACTATGTATTCACTTATAGTCAAATAAGGGAGAAGTCTCAAGCTGGGAGGAGCTAGGAGTTGGAAGCTTTCTCTCAGTGCTATACTGGCTGTGGTCACATAAACATAAACGCTTCCAAAAGAAATAATCAATATTTACAGGAAAACTGGTAATCCACCCAGTAGAAAACTGTCAGTGAAGGGACAGATTAATTCATCTGGTATAGTTAAATCTTAAAGATATCTCCGGGCAGTGGTGGCACACGCCTTTAATCCCAGCACTTGGGAGGCAGAGGCAGGCGGATTTCTGAGTTCGAGGCCAGCCTGGTCTACAGAGTGAGTTCCAGGACAGCCAGGGCTACACAGAGAAACCCTGTCTCGAAAAAAGATATCAAGACCATTTAGGGGCTGGAGATGAGAATATGGAGACTCATCACTGTCCTATTTTTGTATTATGATTAAAATTTTGCAAAATAAAAACTATGAAAATGATATTTTAATGACATCACAAGGTCTAGGGAACTGTACAGATGTAACATGTTCCATGTTCTAAAGCTAGAAACTCCAACTTACAGGAAGGCGAGTATGTTAGTGTAAATAATTGTATTATTTTATGAGATGGTCGGAGAACAATTTTTGAATGGCTTCTAATGCGACCTTAGGAGAAATGGCTTACTGGTGTTGAGAACTGAACTTGCCTGAGGAGTAGAAAAATTGCAGAAAACACCCCAACCGGGAAGCCAGACATGTGTGTACAGCCTGATTGGGCAGACAGGAGAAGGGAGCAGAGGAAGGAGACCATTTCCTTCTGAGAGCTGGTCAGTAGAGGGTGTGAGAGGGAGGAGGGCTTTGATAAAGCTGCCTGCTCACCTTTCTTTTCTGTAACCCAAGCAGCTCTGAGGTTTGAGAACAAACAATTTTGCTCTAGTGACTTCAGGTTATTTCTTAAGGCAGTGCCCCTACAGCTCTGTTCACCTCTTATGTAATACTACCTGTAAATTCCCCTAGATGTTTACAGCTGTACTCCATCCAAACACATTGAAATTTCAAACCATCCTCCCACTGAGACCTACCTTTTTAAAAGTTATGAAGGGGTTGGGTTATGGTTCTGTGGAAGAGCATTTGTCTAGCCAGCTCTAGGTTTGCTCTTTAGCACTGCCGTGATGAATGGACGCATGAATGAAAAAAAGTATGAAGACTTTCTGATGTCACGGTCATACCATTCAGCATCTTAGTAGAAATTTGGGTACACAGATACAGGCATTTATTACATCTTGAAAATTTACACTCAAAAGTTATACACTTAAGTATATGTAAATAGAATTTTAGAAGAAACAACTAGCAATGCATGTTTAGCTCTAATTGATAACACATAAACATATTTAGGGAAATATCTGCTGATGACTATAATTTACCTTTGGATAAAAATAATATGGATTGACAGATTCAGAGGGAAATTACTAGGTACCATAATTCAAGTTTAGATGGTGTGCACAGTTAAATTCCTTCCACTTTGTTTGTAATTTGTTTGTTGGTTCTGAGACAGGGTCTTCTGTAGTCCAGACTGGCCTACATGCCTTTAGTTTCTGATCCCAGTACAGGGATGACATGTATGCATGGCTGAGCCTGGCTTCCATTTTCAAGTTTTCATTAAAATGTAGGAAAGACATCTAGAAATATGATGTCACCTTAGATGGGCAGGAAAAAAAAAAAAGAGAGCCCATAGAAGCTCATAGACTGTCTTCTGTTGGACTCTGGAACATTCTATATTTAATGTGAATTCCTGGTTTTGTTTTTGTGAAAAGTCTTATTACCTTACCCCTATCTTCTTTGGTTTTCTGGTTTATCTCTTGATAACGGTCAAGTGTTTGGCTGAATCAGGCCCTGGTATGTATAATGATACAGTTGTGTTCATACTCCATGGAGCCTCTGGCTTAACCCAGTGGCCAGTATCACTGACTGCCTTAGTTCTGTGGGGAACACTGGTACTACAACTTTAAATGAAGCTATTTGGCAGACAGAGCCTTTTTATTTTTAATTAAATTTATTTTTATTTGGGGCTGGAGTGGTTAAGAACACACCGTTCTTGCAGAAGACCTAGTTAGGACATGGTATTCCTTGAGTGTTTCTGGTCTTTGTATGGTGGCTTTTCTCAGGTAGCTAACAAAGTCTCTGTGACTAATTGCTATGTTGACTACAGAGGTCTAGCTCCCTAGGAAGAACAGTACTGGTATCCTTTCCCTGAGTAAAAGGGATTAATGACAAGTTTAAAATGCCAATTGACTCCAGTTGAATCTTCATGAGCCTCTACAGCTCTGTTCTCCAGACATCTCTCAGCAAGGGCCCCCTCCAGCTTGTCTTTATAGTTTTCCCTTTTTTTTTTATATTTCTGTTTTAAAAAAGCAGCTATAGGGTGAAAATAGGTAGATATATAGGTATATAGGTATTGGTATATAGATAGATATGTAGATAAGTAGATGGTAGATTGGAAGATGTATGTATGTACATGCTTCCTTAACATCTGTAGCATATATAATGCACATAGATAACATAGATACTTTTATCCCGGAAAACTGTAACAGTGAATTTATGACATCTGGATGATGACAAAAGGCATGTCAGTTTTTAAAATCTGTTATAAGTTTGTAAGACCAAAGTATGAGGTGACCATCTCAAAACTCATCTCATGAATGTTGTGTAGTTTGTCCAACATCAGCACTGGCAGTCTCTCTCTCTTTCTCTTTCCATCGGTCTCTCATTATCTACCCATCTGCCCCTCTATCCCTCAATATCTATTCATCTATCATCTATATCCATCTCTTTACGTCTATCCATCTCTCTCTACATACACACATTACCCATCTGTCTCTAGATATCTGTCTCTCTATCTATCTATCTATCTATCTATCTATCTATCTATCTCTATCTATTTATGTATATGAGGTAGGGTTTGGGAATGAGAAGGACATATGTGGAGAGATCTTTCTATACACACACACACACACACACACACACACACACACACACACACACAATGCTACCTAGCACTTCTGATGTGAAAGACATTAGACAGGCTTAAAGTCTCTTGTAGAACAAAGTAGAGGATGGACCAACCAGCAAACTAGGCATAGACATAATATTGGAAATCAAAGAGGGTTGAACTAATAGAACTAGTTGCTGGAGTCTAGTAGATGCTCTGATTAAAGGCCAAACTGATACTTCAATAATTTATAATTATTATATAGTAAACACCAATAAAGTAATAGATGATAGCTCTTTTTTAATTGTTTGAAGTAGGGTATTTTGTTACCCATAAATTGTCCAATACATGATATTTTTCAACATTGAATAAACTAATTTTTTATATAGGTACTTTCATTCATATTACAAAAATGTTAGACTATTATAAATACTTTTTGTTATGATTTATATAGCAGGTAAGTTATGTTAGGCATACTTCAGGTTGATTTATAATAAATTTGACTAGGCACAACACCTAAGTCAACCACCTCTCTGTAGCTTCCTCCTCATTGTCACTCCTTGAATTTTACTCTTGATCAGAAGACTGAGAAGTGATTGAATTAGGACAAGAAAGTAACTGCGGGCTGGACATGCAGCTCAGAGGAGTCCAGTGGGCTAGGTTCACAGCCTCATGGTGGGGCTGGGGAGATGCCTAGGTATTTATTTGGTGGTGCAGCTTGAACCCAGGGCCTTTGGTAAACGCGGGTAGTCTACCACTGAGTTATGCTCTCTTCCTTGAGCTGGTTTTTACTGTGGTCTCCGACCGACTGTAGTGGTTGCAAACATTATTGTCACTGTGTAAGTGTGTACGATGTGTGTGTGAGGGCCTAGGTGGAGATCAGGCAGCTTAGCAATTTCCCTCCCCTACCTGGATTCTGAGGGTCAAAAAGCAGGTGCCCAGGCTGGCCAGGCAAGTGCCTTGCCAACAGAACATCTTGCTGGCCCGACATCTGTGTATTTATCTCCACTACATTTACTTCACAAAGCTTAATGGTTTTGTTGTTGTTGTTGTTGTTCAAAATTGCTTCAGACACATGACTAACATTTCAAGCATGGATAAAATGAAAGGTTTGATTACACCAAGAAAGGACAATAGGGAGGTGTCTTTGGTATTCTGGATGGACAGTTTTGGGTTTGCTTGGCAGTAGATCTCAGCTTTGCTAAGGACTGTGTGAGTATTCTCAGGGGCAGGAAGTCGTCTGAGGATCTGTGGGAAGCCACTGGCTGCAAACACCTGGTGTCAGCCACACGCACATGCCCAGCTGCTCTGGGGCCAATCAGTGTGCATGTATCTGTGTTGGATATGTGGCATCTCCTGCTCACCCTGACCTTTGACCCCGACCTCTGCATCTGCCGGTGGATGTGTTGTGGAGTCTCTGACAGTATGTGCAGCTCTTACATTTGAATTGTAAATTGAGGATGCGGAGGACAGTTCAAGCCGTGCCCCACACTAGCCACATCTCCATTCTTTCCCAACCCTTTTTAAAAAATTGGGGGGGAACTTTTTGATTTTCAAATAGGTCTCACTGTGTGGCCCTGACTAGCCTGAAACAACTCTCTCAATTTGTGGACTAGTCTGGCCTTGAACTCAGAGATCCATCTGCTTCTGGAGTGTGGGGATCAGGGAGTGGTGGGTATTAAAGGTATGCACCACTATACCCGGCTGACTTCTCTCTCTTTATTAGTGTGTTAGCCAGGGTTCTCTTGACCAGTGATCCTCAACCTTTCTGATGCTGTGACCTGTTAATAGACTTCCTCATTGTGGTGATGCTCCCAGCCATAAAATCATTTCACTGCTACTTCATAACTATTGTTCTGAATCATAATGCAAGTATCTGATATGTGACCCACTTTGTCACAGCCCACAGGTGAAAACCACTTCTCTAGGGGACTAAAACTGATAGATATAAGCATTAAAAGGAGATTTGTTAGGTTGGCTTCCAAATTATGGTGTAGGCAGTCAAGCCATAGTTTCACACTGGAGAGGCCAAGAAGCCCAGCCAGTGAGACTAAAGCCTCAGCAGTCCCAACGTGGTGCTGAACACCTGGAGAATTCTCAGAGCTGCCCACCTTTATAGTCTGTTCTAGAAGCCTAGAGAAGTTGCATCTACTGTCTGTGGAAGGCTGCAGCAGCAACAGCATAGATGAATTTGCCAGCAAGAGTGAAGGCAAACAAGCAAAAAGTAAACTGTCCATCTTCCAATGCGTCTTTTTTTTTTTTTTTTGGTTTTACGAGACAGGGTTTCTCTGTGTAGCCCTGGCTGTCCTGGAACTCACTTTGTAGACCAGGCTGGCCTCAAACTCAGAAATCCGAGTGCTGGGATTAGAGGCATGCGCCACCACTGCTCAGCTCTTCCAAGGCTTTTAACCTGAGCCGCCATTAGAAAGTGCCACCCACATTTAGAGACAGTGGTCGATCAAATAACCAGAAGAAAGTCCCACACAGAAGAGTCCAGGGTTGCCTTTTAGCTGGTTGCAGATGTTGTCACGCTGACACCAAGACTCATCATCACCCCCACACACTGTTCTTAACAGCTGAGCCATCTCTCTAGACCCCAGTGAACATCTGACCTTTCTGGGTCTGCCCTGGGGGGCTGGCTGCCAGCACTGCCCCCTGAGCGCTGGGTCTGCTGGGTAGCACCATGGGCTGTGCTGCTCTTGGGCAGCATGAGCCATCTTTCCTAGCAAAAGAGCCACAAGATTCTTGCATAAATTTGGGAACCTGAGAGGCAACAAGTGCCATAATACTTGGATTGGGCGTGTCCCACCATGACATCTTTTAGGGCTAGGGAGCTTTCATTTCTCTTTGTATGCTCAGACCTAAGCCTTCTGCCTTCCTTGTTCTGGGAGTTATAAATCACTGTTTGAAGGCAAAATGCAAACTTTTTGCTCTGTGAAGCCAGGCTTCTTGTTGGCCGAGTGTGTTCACATGGCCAGCAGAGGGCGCGCTTGCACCGGTGGCGCAGGACCTTCTTGCGCGTTACTAGATTAAATCCACCCGAAATACCAAGTTTCCAAGTCAGTTCTTGGAGATTTTACTTTTTAAATTGGAAAGCTTTTGACATTCATTAGTGAGCCTCTTTATCTCACAGAGTAAGGGGTTTATGAAGCTGGTCCTTTAAGGTAGAAAGGGTGTGGCTGCAAAAAAATGAACTGCTCTCTGAAGGGGACTTTAAGCATGCGCTAACACTGGGGAGAGGGTGCTAGCAGGAGAAAAAGGGCAGCTACGTTCCCAGTGCTGTTCTGCTATATACGTGCATTTAAGTAGAAATATTTAGGACCTGTGTTCCAGCACCAGTACTGTACTGGGTGGTTTTGTGTCAACTTGACACAAGCTGGAGTTATCACAGAGAAAGGAGTTTCAGTTGAGAAAATGCCTCCATGAGATCCAGCAGTAAGGCATTTTCTCAATTAGTGATCAAGGGGGGAGGGCCCCTTGTGGGTGGTACCATCTGTGGGCTGGTAGTCTTGGGCTCTATAAGAGAGCAGGCTGAGCAAGCCAGGGGAAGCAAGCCAGTAAGTTACATCCCTCCATGGCCTCTGCATCAGCTCCTGCTTCCTGACCTGCTTGAGTTCCAGTCCTGACTTCCATTAGTGATGAACAGCATCGTGGAAGTGTAAGCTGAATAAACCCTTTCCTCCCCAACTTGCTTCTTGGTCACGATGTTTGTGCAGGAACAGAAACCCTGACTAGGACAAGTACTGAAATGCAATTCTGTGTGTGAACGTCATACATTTGAATGTGCAATTCTCAGGACCTTCTAGACCGGCAGTGCTCAACCTTTGTAATGCTGTGACTCACTCTTAATACAGTTCCTCATGTTGTGGTGACCCAACCGTAAAATTATTTTCATTGCTTCATTGTAACTGTAACTTTGCCACTGTTATGAGTTATAAAGTAAATACTGGAGAGAGAGGTTTGTCAAAGGGGTTGCAACCCACAGGTTGAGAACTGCTGTTTAGACAAACAGCACAGCCCGGTGTATGGTTTCAAGGCTTTCAAACTCCCGGGCGGCAGTTCTGATTTGCCTTAAACCCTCTGTACCTTTATCTCCTTCCTATCTATAAAAGAGGTTAATAATTATTTGTTGCATTGGATTAATTTAAAGGTGAAATGAATTCATCTTTGCAAAGATGTGTTGTGTGACAAGACATCCTAGGGAGCTGCAACACAAGTCTACTCACCTCAGAGAGGGAGCTCACAACAGACCAAAGTCCAACTTGGTGAACTACTGAGTTTTATTGGTGTTACTTCCAGGAATATGGATGAGGGGATTCTTAAAGGAGCAGAAGAGACTCAAAGACACTAAAGCCCACTGCAGCATGGGTGACAGGTCTCAAATGCTGGGAGCCGGAGCATAGCCTGCAGGCCGCTCAACAGGCTGCGGAGTGTCCTTACAGATGATTCGGGCGGTCTAACCTCTTCTAGGCTGCTAGCATGGTCTCTACTCCTTTCAGACAGCTGGGGTTGAGAGTGACTCCAAGTCAGTGGTTCTCAACCTGTGGGTCAAGACCCCTTTGGGGTTACCTAAGACTATCAGAAAAACACAGAAATTTACATTACAATTCATAACAGCAAAATTATAGTTATGAAGTTGCAACAAAAACAATCTTATGGTAGAGGTCATCAAAGTAGTCTTTATGGTTTGTTCTTGGGAGGGGGGGGTGAGTGAATCTGGTCAGTTTCAGGGACTTCCTGAAGCTATTTTGAGTTGTTTACTTTCTGCCTTAAGGAGCTTTCCTGCAGGTTGTAGCTTTTAAATCTTGGAGGAAACTGGCTACACAACAGCTGTCATGGAAGTGATGTTATTATTGTTATTGGGGCTATGGGGGAAACACCCTGGCTTCATGGGTGCAGGACAGAAAGGTTTGCTGAAGAAAATGACTGAGAATTCTTTGGGAAGCAAGAGCAGAGAGGTGAGGCTGAAGATTAAGGAGCCATAACTAGGGTGAGTTGTAAAACCTAACAACAGGGAGAGAAGGCCCTAGGCCCTTACCTGACTTTTCCTGGCATTCTTGGAACATCCATGAATCCACTGAGGACCAACTTAAAATCTTGTTAGGATTCTGATTGCCTGGGGCCACTATTGTGCTTTCAAGGCTGACTTGCCATCGAACTCTGAGGAGGCTTCGGGTTCTCTGACTTCTCCATCATTCTTACCTGAGATTAGAGAGAACTGGACAAGAGGTAACTACCAAAGGTTCAGCCATGGAGCAAATGCAAGGGGAAGGCCTTATAGCTCAGATTCAAGACTGCCTTTTCAGGGTCTCAAGTAGTAAATGGGATTACAGGAGTCTCTGAGTAAAAGCCCCGACTCCAGGAGTCCTGAGAGGTCAGACGTGGCCACACAACACAATATGCCATTAGAGAGAGGGTTGATAGTGAATTCTAGTAAATGTGACTGTGTTGGGAAGGGGTACATGAAGATCAGTGACCAAATTAGGACGTTGGCATGGTGTAGCACTTCAGCTCAAGCTGCACGGGTGCCCAGAGGAGCTTTTGGTTTAAATAGAGAAGCAGGGGCAGGGGCAGGAAGTGTGCCTATAATTAAGCAGGCGTGCTCAAGGTGTGTCCTGATAGATCCTTGGCTAGTGGTTCAAAGGTTACCTCCGCCATCACTGGAGGGGGCAATGTGGCTCCCTAAGGTGACTGCTGCTGCGTACAGGCTGATAGAATAGGGTGTTGTCTGTGAGGCTGCACTACTATAGGAATCCACAGTGAGTGCAGGGCTGAAGACCACAAGGCACCTTCTCAGGGTCTGGAACTAACTGAATATTGTAAAACAGATGTAAGAGGTCTGTTACTTTTGTACAGCCCGCCTTGAGGAGGGGTGAGCTAGGACAGTCAGCCCAGCTTTCCAAAAGCACAGACCAGTGATCGCCAAGCTAGATAAGACTTTCTTCTCCTTCTTCTTCTCCTTCTCCTTCTCCTCCTTCTCCTTCTTCTCCTTCTCCTTCTCCTTCTCCTTCTCCTTCTCCTTCTCCTTCTCCTTCTTCTTCTTCTGTTGTTTTTGTTTTTTTTCGAGACAGGTTTTCTCTGTGTAGCCCTGGCTGTCCTGGAACTCACTCTGTAGACCAGGCTGGCCTCAAACTCAGAAATCCGCCTGCCTCTGCCTCCCAAGTGCTGGGATTAAAGGCGTGCGCCACCACTGCCTGGCTAGATAAGACATTTTAAAAAGAAAGAAGGCAGCCATGTCACGTTTTCTGTCTTGTGGGTCTTGTGAGGAGTCAGCCCTTTCCAGCCAAAGCAGTTCGTAACTGGCTGTTTTAAAAGGATTAGAGGGCATGGGGCAAGAGGAGGGAGGGATCCTAGATTTATTGACTTCCTCTGCCCCCTCTCTGGGGCTGAAAAGAAAAATAGCTGCTTTCTCTGGCGAGGGGGCCCAGATCTCCAACAGTCAGGGAGATCTGGTGAGGCAGAGAACGCTAGCAAGAAAATTTCTAAGGACCAAATGTGTTGGCTCACATCTGTAATCCTGGCATTGAAGGAGAGGGAGGAGCTGAGGCTGGAGGATCGAGTTTGGGGCCAGCCTGGGCTACATAGTGACTTCCAGGCCATCTGAACAATGAGGTAAGACCTCGTCTCAAAAAAGGGGAAAGGAGAAGAAAGCCCTTCAAGGACTTTCTCTCAGAAAGAGAACGGAAGAGAGAATAAGTCCCTCAAGGGCCCGACTATTGGCTAAAATTCCATACAGGCATCTTTTCACAGGCTGCCCGCAGAGATTTGAAACTTTCAGGGTTACCCCAATTGAGCTCTTGCCAAGCCAAATGGCTGCCCGAGAAGCAGCTAATAGCAACATGGGCTTCGTGTTATCGCACTAACTTTAGAACAGTTCAGGGGTAAAAGAGGACAGGCCAGCACAGCCAGAGGGGGCTGGGTGGTGGAACATAGGCATAGACTCAGGAGCAGGGCAGGGCCATCCGGTATTGAACTGGACACTGACGCTTCAGCCTTTAGCCTGTTCAAATGCAGGTGATGCCTGTTTTAAAGTCTCATTATTTCAGACGTACTTTATCTTATGTTTTGGTTGTTGTTTTTTTTTAATCAGCAGTTTGTAATTTCAGCTTTTAGTTATTCCTCCTAAGTGCTGAATGGATAAACATGACCTGAAAGAGCCTTCAGAGTCTTTTGAAATGTGAGGAGGCCTTTTATTTCTCTGTGTGAAAGTTAAGCGGTCCAAAACTACTGCTAAATACAGTAGAAATGTACCCTCGGGAGGAGAGGGCACACCAAACAGCAGAGAGTGATTTTCCTCTCAGCTGGGGCGGGATGTATTTCTGTAATGCTGTTTACTGAAAGGAGCAGGGGAGACATTTCTCTTTGGGACAGCAGACTATGGAATGTTTGCCTGTGCCTTCTACCGCCTTTCTCATAGCAACCAAGCTCCTTAGGTTCAGGATTGGGACCCAACCTGGAAGGTTCCCTTAGCTCCTTGGGCCCCAACCAACTCACTAAGGAGTCCTATCAGTCGCCGCCTCAAAACACATCGGAAAACTTTGCCTTCCTCTCACTCTGGCTCAACCCTTCTCTGAGAAACTGCTTCTCCATGCTGCCCCTTACCTCAGCAGCACTTTCTTCCTCTGCTGTGGCCAGAGGGGACTTTCAAAGTCTGGGTATAGATCCCTGTTGTCTTCCCTCACACGTAAAATAAAACCTATCACTAGTAACAAAGCGCAAAGCCAGAGGCCCAGCTGTCCGCTGCCTGGTGGCCTGAAAAGCTCCTGTAATCTCGTAGGCCATCCGGTCCAGTAGAACTGGATCCTTGGCTTGGACACAGAAAAGAATTTCAAGGTGAGCCAGTCTGAAGTGAGCTGGGTCTTACTTATTGAAAGACTTTTTTCCTGTTTTTTCTTTTATTTGTATTCGCGTTTTGCCTGATGGGCCTGTGCATGAGTGCACACAGGAACCCTGGGGCTGGGGTTACAGAGGCTCATGAGCCGTCACGGTGCCAGGCAGCAGACCTAGGCCCTCTGCAAAGGCATCAATTGCTCTTAACTGCTAAGTCATCTCTCCAGACCCCTTAAACATATTTTTAATATAGATTTTTAGCATGGAGATTAGGAGAAAGAAAGAAGCCCTGGGAAGAAAGTAACCTGCCAGAGCATGGTTGTGGGCTTCTCTGGGATAGAGGCTTAAAGGATTTGGGTGAGTTTTGAGGCTATGGTCTTTCTGAGTTGTTAGCAATCTAAATGAAACCACAGGTGGTTCCGGAGGAGTGCCTGATAGTTACAGCACTCTAGGTCATCGGGATGCACAAAGCAGACACATCTCCACTGGAAGCAGGCTTGGGCATACAAGATGGTGCTTGCCACACAAACCTGGGAACCTGAACCTATGTGAAGCCATAAAGAGAAAACTGACACACACACACACACACACACACACACACACACCCCGTCTCAAAATTCCCAGAAAATTCCTGGGGAAGGAGTGGATCCCCCTCAAGGTTGTATGTATATTAAGCCTGGTCCATAGCTATTTTAATATAAAATACCAATATATGAAAGAAATATTAGCTCTCTGTCAGCAACATTCACAACAAGTGATAATTGTGTGGCATTCTTTGATTTTAATCTATTACTACTCTCACTACTTGACAGTTTTGTCAGCCAATATATTTAAATCATGCTTTTCCTGCCCTCTAAGTTGCTCTCAGATCTTCAATTCTCTACCCCTACTGAACTTTCTATTGTTTTTAATTTCTTTAAAAAATAGAATTAATCAATCAAACAAACACACACAAATTTCTACAAAAATTCAAAAGTAGAAATCAAAATAAACAAGGAAAAGAACAGTAAGACAAAAAAAATGCCA
Organism: Uromys caudimaculatus; assembly: GCA_028551405.1. Taxonomy (NCBI): domain Eukaryota; kingdom Metazoa; phylum Chordata; class Mammalia; order Rodentia; family Muridae; genus Uromys; species Uromys caudimaculatus. The sequence continues at coordinate 57,050,391 of CM052708.1, read as the reverse complement.
TTGAGCTCATTTTGTGTTGCCCGTCTCCTGCGACCCTCTAATAGTTAAGTACTCCTGTTGTAATGACCCTCCAATCATAAAATCATCTTCATTGCTGCTTCATAACTGTAATTTTGCTGCTGTTATGAATTATAATGTATGTGTTTCCCAATGGTCTTAAGCAACCCCTGTGAGAACCCCCAAAGGGTTCACAACCCCCAGGTTCTGCAACCATCAGGTTGGCCAGAATCATTTGGGGCAGATACTGTCTTTTATCCAGTTTTCCACCTACGCCCCTTCTTCTTTTTTTGTCAAAAATCAGGTATCCATAGATGTTGGCTAAAGAAGGGGTTGGTCTTCAATCCCATAGATCAATGTGTCTGTCTTTATGCAAATGTCATGCTCTCCTTATCGCTCTGGCTCTGGCACAGCCCGGACTCTAGGACAGTGATGCTTCCATTAATCAGTTCATTCTCAGCATTGCTTTAGTTATCCTGGGTTTTTGTGTGTGTTTTCATATGAAGATTGTGTTGGGATTCTGTTCTTTTGGCAGGATGGCCATTTTCTGATGCCTTCTTCAATGTCTTGAATTATATGTCTTTAACTTGCTTGGTTAGAGTTATCCCAAGATATGTTTTGAGGCTATTGTGAGAAAGTTGTTTCCTGATTTATCAATATGCTTGTGGTTTATATAAGAAGACCATTTAATGACTTATGTGAGTTAATTTTGTGTCCTGCTACTCTAGTGCAAGAGTTTATCAGCCATGAAAATTTCCTCAGGAAAAACGAAAACTTCCTGGTGGAGTTTTAAGGGTATTTTATGTATGAAATCCTATCATCTGAAAATAAAGGAGCTGGGCGGTGGTGGCGTATGCCACTAGCACTCCCAGCACTTGGGAGGCAGAGGCAGGTGGATTTCTGAGTTCGAGTCCAGCCTGGTCTACAGAGTGAGTTCCAGGACAGCCAAGGCTATACAGAAAACCCTGTCTCGAAAAAACCAGAAAAAAAAAAAAAAAGAAAGAAAATAAAGGTACCTTGGCTTTTCCTTTTCCTATTAGTACCCCTTAGTCTCCTTCAGTTGTCTTGCTCTAGCTAAGACTTCAAGTAGTACTATATTGGATAGATAGGGAGAGAGTGGGCAGCCTTGTCTTGTTCTTGATTTTAGTAGAAATGCTTTGATATTTCTCTCTATTTAAAAATGATGTTATCTGTGGGCTCGCTATAAATTACCTTTATTATGTTGAGGTATGTCCCTTGTGCTCCTAATCACTTCAGGACTGGGTGTTGGATTTTGTCACAGGCCTTTTCTATATCTAATGAGATGAACATGTGTTGTTGTTATTGTTTTTCTGTTTATATGGTAGATTATGTTTACTGATTTGTATATGTTGGACCATCCCTGTGTCTCTGGGATAAAGCCTAGTAGTTAATCATGATGCATAAAATTGTTTTGTTGTGTTTTTGGATTTGGTTTGCAAGGATCTTGTTGAGAATTTTTGCATTTATGTGTTCATAAGGGATATTGGTCTATAAATTTCTTTTTTGTTGTTGTTGGGTCATGGTGTGGCTTAAGTATTGATAACTGTAGCCTCAAAAAAAAAAAAATTAGGAAATTTTCCTACAGTTGCTATTTTGCCGAATATATTTTGCAGAATAATTTTGAGGAGAATCAGTGTTAGTTCTTTTTGGAAGGTCTGGTAGAATTCTGCCCTGAATCTATCTGGCCCTATTTTTTGTTGTTGTTTTTGTTTTCATTTTGCTTGAGAGACGTCATTGCTGCTTCAATTGCACTCGGTTATAGGTCTATTTACATTTATGTTTCTTTTAGATTTTCTAATTTGGTGGAGTACAGCTGGAGAGAGCTTTCCCGTGGACCCCAGAGGACACCCTTTCCATTCTTGTTTGCATAATTTCCTGTTTTTCTGAATTGCTTCACTTTGGAGAATTTGTTGTGGGCTCTGTTTCCGGTTGCTAAGTATGAACTCCTCCTCATTTTAGTCCATAAACCTCTTTATTCAGCAGATGTTTAGTAAGGGCCTGCTTTTTGCCTAGTGGTCTGAGAGACACAGGATAATGTTCCTGTGCAGAGATTATATAGTGAAGATTATAATTGGTCCCTGGTGTGTCCGGTAAGTGGTACTGCCACCTGGAAAATTTCCTTCAAAGTAAATGAAGCAGAGATGGAGAAGCGGCAGCATCAGATGGCAGGTGGGGACATTGCTGGAGAAGAGGCAGGATCAGTGTCCAGTGCAGGTTGGGCCACAGATGGAGACTGTCTCTCTGTAGACTTGGGTGCTTCTTTTGGAAGCATTTCTTCCTTAAAAGGTTTCCAAAACCAGACCCGAGTGCTACAGCTGCAGAAAGCATGTTTCTCCTTCCAAATTGAAGATGAAAACCATGAACATTCTGAGGATTGCTTCCATATTGAAACCGACTTGTTAAGTTCTATTTCTTAACGAGAATTTTGGGGTAAGGTGTCCATGTATCCCAAAGAGTCACAGAGGTCTCATTAAGATCAGGAAGTGGATCAGTCAGGCAGAGAAACATCTGGCCGGTTACTTTCATAATCTGTGAAGCTTGTGTCCCCAAAGGTGGGGACCTTGTGGCTAACTGCTGGAAGGCTGTGCTGTGCGGCAGGATGGCTTGCCCTGCTTTGCTGTTACTGCTGTCAGTGCTGTTGGTCCCGACCCTAACTCACCATCCATTATGACCATCCAGTCACACAAGCCGTATTGCTAGCCGGACACAGGAAGCTATTAGGACAGTCACTCCTGAAGGTGCACTGGTGTTGAACTGAGATGCCTTTAGTTAGATGCTTCCATGGTTCACCTTTGAGGACAAGCGACAAGCAGATGGGGTATCTTATGTTGTAGCTGTTAACTAAGTGTAGCTAAGAACTTCCTCTTTTTTCTCTTCCTGTCCCACCTTGTAATTTGGCTACAGACCTCTGTGGGGCTCTGTTTTTCTGAGGAGATAAGTATAACTGGTAGGTGCCAAGATGACAGGAACCCCAAGGCTAGGCTGAGACCTCAGCACGAAGGCCTTATGCTCCATACGCTCATGCTTATTCCTTTTTGTTACTTTCCAGCCTAGGGAAGCTCAAACTTAGAATAATTTAAGGATAATCTATTCCTAGGTCTCCACTTCTGACTCCAAGTTCTGGGGAATTCTGTTTGTTTAAAATAGTGTCAAGGAGCCGGGCAGTGGTGGCACACGCCTTTAATCCCAGGCAGAGGGAGGCAGAGGCAGGCGGATTTCTGAGTTCAAGGCCAGCCTGGTCTACAGAGAGTTCCAGGACAGCCAGGGCTATACAGAGAAACCTGTCTCAAAAAACAAAAAAAATAGTGTCAAGGATACACCTCTATGACTTTGCAAGGTTACAGAGGATGCATACACATATATATTATATAATTTGCCTGTGTGGGCAGGTGTGTGTGTGTGTGCACAAGTGTGCATGTGTGCATATGTGTGTGCCCTGATAATTAGGGTCTACTATGTCTGGATAGTCTTCTGGGCTTGGTGCAAAATGGAGGACTCCCTTCCCTAGCAGAGCTTCCCTTTTCTAACCTTAACTTGCATATGCCTCTACTTGCAGAATGTCACATCGCCTTAGATTACAGTTCAGCTTCCTCTCTCCTGATAAGAATAAGTCCAGCTCGCACCTGTGACTCCTGGAATGCCTCCCTCTGCTGACAGGCATCTGAGTGCCTAAAGACTTCAACCAATGACATTTGCTCATCCTTGATATTCCTACCCCATCCCCCAAAACTAATCCCTGAATTACCCTAAGGAAAGTGGGTCTGTCTCCCTGCAGCTGGTCCTGGTGCCATCATTTCTATACATACTCACAGGGCTTCTGGTCACCTCCCCCCATCATCTCTTCCCCATTTGCCCTCATTGACAGGTGATCAGCTAAAGGTCCCTGTGTTTGTGTGTATGTGGAGGCCCGAGGTTGATGTGGGCTATCTATCTTTTCACTCTCCAACTTATGAACTGTTGACTCAAAAAATGTAACTCTACTTCAAAGGGAACACAGGTTACCCCAAATCCATACTTCAATGTGGTAACGGTGTTTACAGTAACAACAAAGAAGTCAAGGTACTTTTCAAACACATTTGTGGAAATATTAACTCGGTGGTTACAGTACATACAGCAGAGAAACTCTTGGGCATAGCCTTTTGGTTGGTGGGAACCAGGGTTAACTCTCTGAAGGTTTGTATCATTTAGGCACAGGATGTTAGATGACAACCGGGTCCAGGTGGGTAGGGACGGCTGTCACAGTGATGAAGATAATCCAGGGAGACTGTGGATAAGCTCTGGATAATGTGTTTATATTAACATATAGTAATGCTCCATTTTACAGGGAAAGGCTTCCTAGAATCTGATGTAGATGAGATGGAGTGGGAGGCGGGAGAGCAGTTCAGGAGGGAGACATAACTAGTAAAATTAATAAGGAAGAAACTTCTGGATCATATCATTAAAACCTATTAGCCTTTATAGTCCGGGTTTTAACCATTTTTATTTGACATTAATGTGACATATTAAGAGTAATATATCAAAAGTTAAATTAATTGAGAACAGTGTCTAGCCTAATGGAGTGACGGTAACAAAGAAATCAGGGATTTGAAGAACCAAAATGTACACACTAAAAAAATACATGAAACAACTAGATGGAGAGCCGAGAGTGAGACTTGTTCCCAGTGCCCACACCAGGCCAGCCTGACCTACATGGCGAACTCCACACAGACGCATGGGCGACGTAGTGAAAACTCTGTCCCAATCAATCAATCAATCAATCAATCTAAATAAACTCTTCAGGAGACTAGACGGCTGATGTGCCCTGTAGTCACATACCCTCCATGACCCCTCCGATGGCGAACAGCCACATGGAAGTATAAGCTGAGATAGCCCTTTCCTCCCCGTGTTGCTTTTGGTTATGATGTTTTTCCAGCACTAGGAACCCAGCTGAGGCACATAGTTAGGGGTTTGTGGTTTTTCAAATGTTTCTGTGTGTTGGAATTAGTTTTCTAATTCTCTTTTCCAACAGCGTCTCAGGCAGGAGGCTCTGCAGCCTTTTCCACTCCTCATTTACCCTGAGGGTGGCTAACAAGAGATTTTATATTGGAATATTTAGAGATTTTATATTGGAATATTTAAACAGTCTGAGGGTGGCTAACAAGAGATCTTATGTTGGAATATTTAAACAGCCTGCTAGGGTTTAATTTTCTTTTGTTCAGCTTGATCTTACAGTTATAACCTGATGTTGAGTGGCTAGCTCTATCTAACTCTTTTTTTTTTTTTTTTTTAAGATTTATTTATTTATTATATGTAAGTACACTGTAGCTGTCTTCAGACACCCCAGCAGAGGGCATCAGATCTCATTATGGATGGTTGTGAGCCACCATGTGGTTGCTGGGATTTGAACTCAGGACCTTCGGAAGAGCAGTCAGTGCTCTTACCCGCTGAGCCATCTCTCCAGCCCCTCTATCTAACTCTTAGAAAAAATTAGTCTTGAATTTTTAAATGAATTTTTATCCGTGGATACTGAGTTGATCTGTTGTTTTATATAGAAAACTACATGGCAGAAGAATATAGTATTATTTTAAATTTCTTTAAACAAGATTGTCTTTTATTAATGTGACAATATTTATAACAGTGATAAAACAAGAGCTCAGATCTATTAGAAGTCAGAACTTCATAGTCCTTATGGACATAACCAAGCCTTATTTCTTACTTAAATTACATAGACTTGGAAACGAGGCTTTAGGAGAAAGCTCTTTTGTGCCTGGTTCCTGAGAATTTCAGAAGAAGCCACCAGATCCTCTGGAGCTGGAGTTTCAGATGTTTGTGAGCCACCATGTAGATGCCAGGAATCAAACCTGGTCCTCTGTGAGAGCAACTAGGAAGGGCTCTAAATGGCTGAGCCATCTCTCCAGCTGTGTATCTGATCTTTTAAAAATAGTTTTTTAACTTAAATTAAAAACTCATGATTAGCTGGGTAGTGATGGCACAACTTTAATCTCAGCACTCAGGAAGAAGAGGCAGGTGGATATCTGAGTTCCTGGCCAGCCTGGTCTACAGAGTGAGTTCTAGGATAGCCAGGGCTACATAGAGAAACCCTGTCTTGATAATAAACACAATCAAACAAGCAAATAAACAAAACAAAAATCCCCAAAGAAAGATCCAGGGCTGTTGATCCCCTCTGCTCATTGGCCAAGTTCTCATATTGGTCACCCTCTCTTTGTCCTTGGCATGCTGGTCCTGTGGCCAAGTGTACTTAGCCTGTTGGGGCAATTGGGGTTAGAACCTTTTCCCTTAAAATTTTACTTTTACTATAAGCCAAAAGGAGGCTGGGGCAATTTAACAACTTTGTTTACATGGCACTTACAAGCCAACTTAGTGAGTAAATGATATGAAAAGCATAACATATATTCCGCATATGAACAGCCATATATAAGGACAGATGGTTTTAGACCGAGATCTTGGATGCTATGATCTGTGGGATTATATCTCCTGCAGTCATCACCGGCAAGGGAATCTTAACGACCCCGAGCAAACACATATATCCATTATTCAACATGTGGTCCAGCCTGAATCAGAGCCTCACATTATCAGTTTTATGTGGAGCCTCAGCCATCACTGGGGTTATTAAGGAAAGGGTAGTGTTCTCACCTGGGTTAGGGTGGGTGGCTCTGTTTCTGACCCTTAATGTCACCTGACATTCTTCCAAGTGTCACTGTGTGCTGCCATCTCTCGCCATTCTCCCAGGAAGAGCATTCACACTCTCTGGATCCTGTCCTTAATCCTCCTCTGCTCTCACAGTGGAATAAAGACTGCCTGTGTGACTGAGGAGGTCAGCAGGCTTTCCAAGTCCCCATCTCCCCACGGGGCTCTCTAACAACGGCACCTCTCTACTGCAGTCACTTCACTGTCACACACCTACTTCTAGTCTCAGTTCTAGACATGGATTTTTTTTCTTTTTCTAAAGCCATCAGTAACATAACTGGAAAGATTAATTTTTAAGACTCAATTTCCTTTTCTTTTTGTATTTTGATATTTTAATTAAAATAGGAATAGATAGGCTGGGCAGTAGTGGCGCAGGCCTTTAATCCCAGCACTTGGGAGGCAGAGGCAGGTGGATTTCTGAGTTCGAGGCCAGCCTGGTCTATAGAGTGAGTTCCAGGACAGCCAGGGCTACACAGAGAAACCCTGTGGGAAAAAAAGAAAAGAAAAAGGAATAGATCTGTGTCCATGCACATTCCTGGGGTGCCTCACATTTGATACACGCAGACGGCAGGGTGAGCATAGCCGTCTCCTTAAGCATTTGCGATAGTCTCTACCCTTTTGAAGTCTACAGTGCACCATTGTTACCTGTGCTCACAGACTGTGGGACAGGGCTCAGCTTGTTCCTTTCAGGACATGTTAGGACTACGCCCAGCCCTGGGTGTTCTGGTTCTTTCCCCAGTTTATGCTAGTTTTTTCTGTTTCTTCTCCCAGATTCTAAGAATATCCCCTTTTATGCCTGCTGTCAGATGCTGTGTCCACCCAGCATCTCAGTCATTATGACTTTCAAATCTTTGTCACATTACTGAATTTTAAAAGGCTATATCAATTCTTTACTTGGCATTTGATTAGGTGAGAAAGAACCGCCTTCCTCGTTTATATTTATAGACTTTTTGTGTGATTGTCCGGGGGATGCATCCAGAGTTTTGGAAAACACTCTCCCACTGAACCACACCCCGAGCCTTATTCAGTCATTTTGGTTTTTTGGTTTTTGTTTTGTTTTGAGACAGGACTTCAGGGTAGCTTTGGCTGTCTTGGAACTCACTATGTAGAACAGGCTGGCAGAGAACCACTGGGCTCAGCCTCCAAACTCTGGGATTAAGACCTGCCCCAGTTGTCAGTATATTATGCCCACAGTTTTGTGTGGGTCTGTGACACACAAAACTGTGTACAGTTTTGGTGCTGTAGAAAAGAACCTGTCTGTTATAAGATATTTGATTATTGTACATAGAAAACCTAATTGTTAGCAAAACATCAAAGCGTAGGTAAATTGCGTTTGTCAGAAGTAGTTAGGTGTGTCCCCTAGAGAAGCAAAGCAGTTTGGGTGTGGCTCTGAAAGCCCCCATAGATAAGAATGCTAAAAATGGAAGGTTCCTGCCGGGTTTAAGTCAAATTGCTTGGGAGAAGTCTTTGTGTGGTCTTTTCTCTATGACCAGAGGTTAAGTCAGCTGGGTGGCCTTGAGCTATACTCAGGAAAGGTGAAGTGGTTTGGCTCCTGCCCACTTGTCTTGGAGCCTCACCATCATGATGGTGACTTGGTTAAGCCTGCCAAGGGTGTAGGGGAGAAGCTAGAGGCTAGAGACCTCTTTTTATAGCAATTGGACCAAAGAGCCCCCCCCTTTTTTTTTTTTTTTGGCTAGGAAGAGCCTTTATGGAAGGAGCGTTGGAGAAGAGCTAGAGATCATCTTTGTGTTTGCAGTAACAATGGAGTGCTGGCAGGACACAGGTAAAACAGGTCTAGGAAAGAGAGCTAAGGAGCCCTGTGGGGTTTGGAGGAGCTCAACAGAAAGGTAGACTAGCTCCATTGAATGACTGAAATTTCTAAAGAGCTGGCAGTTTAGTTGTAGGATCAAGCTTGTAAATAGATATTTTGTATGTAGTTTAGAAAATGAAGCCGCCTCATTGAGCTAGCAGGTTTTGACCCTAGTTGACGCCTCCTGTGTCTTTATTGGTATACACATTAAATAATTTAAACAGTTACACCTGTCCTTGGAATGTGACGCTGCCCTCCGGAGCTGCGTCTTGTTTTTCCATCTTGTAGAAAACCTGTTCACTTAAAGGATAAGACTCTTGATTCAACTGTACGCGTTCTCTCTTGAGGACTAAATTAGAAATTACAAGGAGTGTTCTTAGAAATGGTGTAGCCCGGACCACACGCAATGGGGGGGGGGGGGAGGGTTTTTTTCATGGACTTTTCATTGACTCGGAAACCTAAAGGCCTATACCTTCTCAAGCAGGAGTGCACGTGCTCCTCCAGCACACTCACCCTGCATTTGCCTCGGGCTTTCATGTTTGGATAGGAACCATCTTTTTCATCCTCTAACCACGGTCTCCACATGAGGTGGAAATAAGGATAGTCGGGGCAGCTGCTACCGGCGAGAAGTTTTAAAACCAGTTAAAAGTTCTTGCCTCCGAGGGGAACCGCAGTAGTGCCTTTCTGTAGAGTTGGATCAGTGGTGTTCGACCTAGTGATCGCCAGGCCCGCTGGGTCCTGAGAAGCCGGCAAAGGATTGGGCTGTATTTTTGTTGTTGTTCCTGAAAAATGCAAGGAACAACAACAAAAATTTCAACAATCCAAACTCATCTCTCCTTAGAGTCACAAGAGCACTTCCTAGAGGCTGGGCGACCTGAGCAGTGCGCAGGCGCGGGGCGGTGGGGAGCAGAGGGCGTGGTTGCCGTGTCCATTTTGCACCGCCGCAGCCGGGACCCAGTTGGCGGAGGTGAGCGGTGTGCTCCGGGTAGGGGCCGGGCCCGGGGGCCGGCAGTCGCTGACCCCGAGCCCCCAGTCCGGGGGCACCTGCGTGGGCGGTGACAGGCGGCACAGCGTGGCGGCTGCGGTCCTGGTGTCACCCCCCGGGAAGGTCCGAGAGCCGCTGGGGAGGACACAAGAGGCCAAGAATGCAGATTTATGTGTGTTAACACTCTTTCTCCTTTCTCTACAGCGTTCTCCAGTTTTACAGTCAAAACGTGAGGAAAAAAACCCCGACTTTCTCCGTAGAAAGAATAAGCTTAACAAAAGCATATACTTGCTGGGAACAAAGGTAAACGGTAGTATTTTCCTTTATGTTCTCGTATTTATGAAGGGAAAAATACCCGATTTTAGATTTTATTAGCCCTAGGACCATTCCAGATGGAACTATAAGGAATAATAAATATGTCCTCACCCACCTCCTTCAGTAATAATAGGTGGCCTTTGTTCATATTTCAAAACTCAGGGATTAAAAAAATCCATGCTTGCCATTCATTTCTTTGGTAATTACTCTATATAATTTAATAAAATTATGCTCTAAAGGAAGAAAAGGGATCCAGCAGCATTTCTTGTGTGTGGTTTGTCTGAGTTGTCCAGCTACTGGGGCTGTAGAACAAACAGGTTTTGAGTTTCCTGCACTTTAAAAACAGAATGTTTATATAGGCGTTCTTTGTGCTAGGACTCAGTAGAGCTATTAGTCAATTATGCCTTTTTCATTGATTTTTTTTTTTTTTTCTTTAAAAATCCTCTGGTGATGGGCAAAGAACCTAGGCCACCTTGAGGTATGCTAGCACATTCTACCCCAGAACTATACCTCTGTCCTACTTAATGCTAAGTAAGCATCAGTTTCACACAGCCTAGCCTCACCTGAAAACAATCTGAACTGAGTAATTGTTTTTCAGATTGGTCTGTGGATATGTCTTAATTTACACAGGGAGGCACATTGTGGGCAGCATCTAGGTTGATGTACCTGGCCCCATAAGAAAGCCAGCCAGGAGGCAGAGGCTGGAGAGTTAGTTGGCTCCGTGGTTAAGAGCACTCTTCCAGAGGTCCTGAGTTCAATTCCCAGCAACCACATGGTGGCTCACAACCATCTGTAATGGATCTGATGCCCTCTTCTGGCATGCCATACATGCAAATTGAACACTCATAGACATAAATAAAAACCTAAGCATGAGCCTATTATGGGCCCTAGGCAGCCAGCAATCCACATTCTTGATGGTGGCTGCTGTACTTTGGTTGTGAGCAGGTTCCACCAAGGAAGGCTTGCTGTGGGGGAATAGTAAGCAGTTTTGTTCCTGCCCTGACTTTCCTCAGTGGTGGGATGTAACCGGCAAGTGTAAGTTGGTTTTGGTCAGTGTTTTACCATACCAACAGAAAGTCACAGGTCCAGGCCCAGAAGACCATGTATGTATGTCTTCAGGCTTCGTTCCCACCCTAGTACTAACACCAAACTGCTCTTTTCATCACTTATTTTTTGGTGGTTCTGGAAATTGCTCACACTAGGCAAGTGCTTTCCAGTAAGCTGCAACCTCAGCCCTGCTCTGTGCATAAGTGAAAGGGTATCTGATCCACCCCAGTTCATGCTTCTGTGTTTTTGGCATCCTGGTTGTATTTATTTTCAAGTAATAAGAAGATAGTACTGTAAAGATCCTTGTTTTATAAAAGAAAACAGATTTGTGAAAACCATAGTTTTGTTTTGTTTTTTTAAAGATTTATTTATTTATTATATGTGAGTACATTGTGGCTGTCTTCAGACACACCAGAAGAGGGCATCAGATCCCATTACAGGTGATTGTGAGCCACCAAGTAGTTGCTAGGAATTGAACTCAGGACCTCTGGAAGAGCAGTCAGTGCACTTAACCACTGAGCCATCTCTCCAGTCCGAAAACCATAGTTTTTTTGGTTTTTTTTTTTTTGTTTGGTTTTTTTGGTTTCTCGAGACAGGGTTTCTCTGTGTAGCCCTGACTGTCCTGGAACTCACTCTGTAGACCAGGCTGGCCTTGAACTCAGAGATCCACCTGCCTCAGCATCCCAAGTGCTGGGATTAAAGACATGCGCCACCACTGCCCAGCCGAAAACCATAGTTTTAAGAAGAGATTTTTAGGTCTATGGAGTAAACTTTGTTTTGTGAATTATTCCCCACCATTTTGGTCCTGGGAATCTTAACCCAGTGCCTTCAACATGCTAAGTACACCATTAGCTATATTGTCAGCTCCTAGCACACGAAATCCCCCCCCGCCCCCACTTTTGTGACAACTTCCTAGTTAGACCAGGCTGGCCTTGAATGCCTTCCTCTGCATTCTGAGTGCTGGGTTTGGATTAAGGTATCTGCCACTATGCCTGGGTTAGAATACTAAATTCTCGACTTTCTGGATAGTTTTGAATCCTAGAACTTTGAAAAGTCAAGGTCTGTGCTTTGGTGGTAGAAGGACAAGGTGAGCTGGGCTCCATGTTTTACTTAGGAAGTTAGGAGGTTGGTTAGCTACATTGGTTTTAGGCCCAGAACTTTATTTATATATATAAATTTTATTTATTTATTTATTTATTTATTTATTTATTTATTTATTTATTTATTTATTTATTTATTTATTTGAGACAGGGTTTCTCTGTATAGCCCTGGCTGTCCTGGAACTCATTCTGTAGACCAGGCTTTTACTTACACAGTGCCATTCAAAAAAACAAAAGTACAAATAAATAATAAGAAAGCACATACCTAGGATGGGGTACCAGGTGTTTGAAGAATAGGTACTGATAGGGAAAACGATTCTTTAAGTAAAGAAGGCAGTAAAATTCCACCATACTTGAATATTAAATAATAGGAAACAAAGGCCATCCATACAGGTGGTCAGGATGAAAAGGAGAGAGGGTGGGCTGGAGAGATGGCTCAGCAGTTAAGAGCACTGGCTCTTCCAGAGGTCCTGAGTTCAATCCCCAGCAACCACATGGTGGTTCACAACCATCCATGTCTACAGACAATGACAGTGTACTCACAAAAAGTAAATAAATCTTAAAAAAAAAAAACAAAAAAAGGAGAGAGGGTGCCTGAGGCAGAGAAAGACTTTGGGGAAATGGAGAGCACAAGAAGGATAAGAGTTTTAAGGCAGTCTCATAAGATGAGAAGTGAAAAGCAAAAACGTAAAACTTGATGGCCATTCAAAGCCACACACGTACTGTAAAAGCTACTGGTGCGTTTGTGATTTTGTTTTGTTTTTAAAAGGTCAGGTTTCAATATGTAGCTCAGGCTATCCCAAAGCTCCTGCTCCTCTTGCCTTAGCTTCCCAAGTGCTGGGAAATAGGCTTACACCTCCATGTCCAGCTATGCATTCAGCCTTTTTTTTTTTTTTTTTTTTTTAAGATTTATTTATTCAATTTATATGAGTACACTGTAGCTGTCTTCAGACACACCAGAAGAGGGCATCAGATCCCATTACAGATGGTTGTGAGCCACCATGTGGTTGCTGGGAATTGAACTCAGGACCTCTGAAAGAGCAGCCCGTGCTCTTAGCCGCTGAGCCATCTCTCCAGCCCTTTTTTTGGTTTGGTTTTCGAGACAGGTTTTCTCTGTGTAGCCCTGGCTGTCCTGGAACTCACTCTGTAGACCAGGCTGGATTAAAGGCGTGCACCACCACTGCCCAGCTTATGCACTCAGTCTTAAGTAGAATTTAATCTTCCCCTTAAACATCTATTGAGGGAGCCTGTGAGGTGGTTCAGGGTGGAAGTATTTGCTGCCAATTGTGGTAGCCTGAATTCAGTCCCTGGAGCCTTCATAGTGGTAAGAGAACTGACCCCAATAAGTTATGATCCCTCTGTCTGTATGTGTCTGTCTGTCTGTCTGACTGACTGACTGTCTGTATGTATGAAAAATAAATAGATGTAAAAAAAAAAATACAGCAAAACCATCTGTTGGGAACAAAGAGAAAAGCTGTTACATTATAGGCATAAGAGAATGGATATACCCAGGCAGTGGTGGCACACGCCTTTAATCCCAGCCCTTGGGAGGCAGAGGCAGGCGGATTTCTGAGTTCGAGGCCAGCCTGGTCTACAGAGTGAGTTCCAGGACAGCCAGGGCTACACAGAGAAACCCTGTCTCGAAAAACCAAAAAAAAAAAAAAAAAAAAGAGAGAGAGAGAGAGAGTGGATATAAGATGTGAGCGAAATGTAGAGTCCCTGTAAGTGAGGAGGAAAGGCTATGTGAGGCAAGAACGGCAGGTGTCGTTGTTGGTAATTATGAGCTATATTCACAATCTAATGAGTTGAAATCATTGATTTTAATTAAACTAATTACCAGTTATTCTGTTCATTCTAATTCTTTTTGTAGTCATTCGTAGGCTAGTCCTAGAGATAAAATAGTCACTAGTATGAAAGCTGAGAATATTATAGTGTTGAATATTGTAGTGTTGGTTGTTTGGATTGCTCATGGAAGAGGAAGTAATAAAGCGATTTCTAGGTCAAATAGTAGGAATGTGATGGCTACTAGGAAAAATTTTATTGAGAATGGTAGGCGTGCAGAGCTTGTGGGATCAAATCCACATTCATAGGGATTTGCTTTTTCTGAATATAAGTTTATTTAAGGTAATCAAAATGCAATTGAGACAAGAATAAAAGATAGTAGGCTGTTAATTAAAATAATAATAAATTTATTACTCTCTTCTGAGGTTTATTAGAGTCTACTAATTGGAAGTCAGTTTTATTAATTATACTAAGGGAGTGAGATCCTCATCAGGAGATTGAGACGTATAGGAAAAGTCAGACCACAGCTACAAAGTGTCAGTACCATGCTGCTGCTTCAAATCCAAAATGGTGTTTAGATGCGAAGTGGAATTTTAGTTGTATAGAAAGAGACATACAGTGAGAAAGGAGATCCGATAATTACGTGGAGACCGTGGGATCCTGTGGCTGTGAAGAATGTGGAGCTATAAATTCCATCTGAAATAGAGAGTGTTTCGAAGTATTCTGAGACTTGAAGTACAGTGAAATAAAGTCCTAGCATAATAGTAATTATTAGAGCTTGGCTTATATTTAGACTGTGGTGAGCTCATGTGATTGATGCTAGCAGTACTGATGTATTTAGAAGGGGACCTTCTAGTGGGTTTAATGGTAATTCCTGTTGATGGTCAGCAGCTTCCAAGGTCGTGTGTTGGTGCTAAGCTGGAGTGATAAAATGCTCAAAAGAAGCCTGCGAAGAAGAATACATCGGAGACGATGAATAAAACTATTCCATATCTGAGTCCTTTCTGTACAATAGGAGTGTTATGGCCTTGATAAGTTCCTTCAAGAATAATATCTCGTCATCACTGGTATATTGTTAGGATGTTTGTTAGTAAGTCTATAGAAAGTAGAATAGTGGAATTGTAGTGAAATCACATGACTAGGCCTGAGGTAAGTAGAAGAGCTGAAACAGCTCCTGTGGTGGTCATGGACTTGGGTTGACTATATAGTTTGCATGTGTTTGGTGGGGCATTATGTGTTATCATGTAAATATAGGCTTACTAGGAGGGTAAATGCATAGGCCTGGATTAGGGCTACGGCAGGTTCTAATATTGTTAGTAGGAGTGAAATGATAAACGTAGCTGCTGGTGGGCTCATATTTATGAGTACTAGGGTAGCACCTCCAATTAGGTGTATTAGCAGGCGGCCTGCGGTGATGTTGGCTGTTAATGGAACTGCTAGTGCTGTGGGTTGAATAAACTGATAGTTTCGATGAAAGTATAGGAATTAGTGAAATTGGAGTTCCTTGTGGTAGAAAATGGGCTAAGGAATTTTTTAGTTTATGTCGAAATCCTGCTCATAGTGGAATTGCTATGCTTAAGTTTATAGATAGTTGAGTGGTTGGTGTAAAGGTATGTGGTAATAGTCCGAGATTTGTGGATCCAATAAATATAATTAGGGAAATGATTATTAGTGCTCAGGTTCGTCGTTTTGGTGTGTGAATTAACATTATTTGTTTAATGATAAGTTTGATTAATCAATGTTGGAATGAGTGAAGACGGTTATTAGTCGTTCTGATGATGGAAATAAGATTGATGGAAATATAATAATGGTAGCTACGATTGGTAGACCTATTACTGTTGGGGTTATAAAAGAGGCAAACAGATTTTCGTTCATTTTGATTCTCAAGGGTTTTTTTATGTTTGATGTTGTCAGGAGTTCGTCTCTTGGATTCATTTGTTTTTCAGTTCTAGAACATTGACCTGAGTAAGGGCTTTGAGTGTGCTAAGCAAGGGCTTTACTACTGAGCCAGAGTCTAGGCTTCCTGCATCTTGGGAATTTTCATCTTAGGGCATTTTTGTTTGGGATTTAGGAAGTTCAATATATCAGTCAGGAGAGAATCTTGGAAAATAACTAAGTTAAGTACTTGGCTTGTAAAAATTAAGGACTGAGTTAAATCCCCAGAACCTACCAATAAACAAACTAAAATAAACAAAATAAACAAAAATAAAAAGCCATGTGTGGTCGTTGTAATCCTAGAACTGCAGAGGCAGAGAGACCATCCAATTTAGTCTACTTTGCAAGCTCTAGGCCAGTGTAAGATTCTGTCCACAAATCACCAAAAGCCCCCAAACAAACAAAAAACCTAAAAACCAAGACAGTAAATACTAAAGTTTTGCAGATTATAAGTCATAGTATACCTACTAACCTGGGAGCCACCAACTCTTAGAATAATGCTTACAGTAAAAGCTTAATTTTTTTTTTTTTGGTTTTTCTAGACAGGGTTTCTCTGTGTAGCTCTGGCTGTCCTGGAACTCACTCTGTAGACCAGGCTGGCCTTGAACTCAGAAATCCGCCTGCCTCTGCCTCCCAAGAAAGCTTAATTTTTAAGAGATTTTTTTATGATTATGTTTCTGTGGGTAAGTTCAGGTGCCCGTGGACACAGGAGTGACCACTTCCCCTGAAGCTGGAGTTGTGAGCTGATAGGATCCTCTGCCAGAGCGTGGACTCTCAACTGCTGTGCACCTCTCCCACCCTAAGAGTACTTTTAAAACAAAGGCCATGTGCCAGACACTGAACTTTAATCCCAATAAGAGGATATCTGAGTTCAAGGCCATCCTGATGTATACATAGTGAGTTCTAGAACAGCTGGAACCATATATAGAAAAACCTTTAAAAAAATAATAAAACCAAAATATAAAATAAAAATATAAAGAAGTCACTTTTCAATTCAATAGCTAATCTTATTTTCAAGTAACATACTCTATTCTATTTAGTATGAGATTCCTCTAACACATACTAACTACTGACTCTCCCTGGGCATGCAGATGCATACCTGCTCAAGAGAATTTCTGTGACTACTGCACTGCACAGCAAACCCCCCCTCCCCATGCAAAAAGCTGGGTGGCAGTGGTGCACGCCTTTCATCCCAGCACTAGAGAGACAGGCAAGTTGATCTTTGAGTTTGAGGCTAGCCTGGTCTACAAAGTGAGTTCCAGGACATCCAGGGCTACACAGAAAAACCCTGTCTCAAGAAAACAAAAAAACCCAGCATAGCTGAGTCATCAAGATCCCACTGCAAAAAAATAAAGGTGGAGGAGGACCGAGGACAGACACCCTCAATGCTGACCGTGGCCTTCTGCAGGCCTGTGTGTGTGCCTGCACACACATGCCCACAGAGAGTCATTGTGACTGGGCATGTGTGTAGCTCAGTGGCACACTCTGCTCAGCGTGTGCACTGCTGGGTTTAGTCCCTGACTCCAACCCCCAGGTTACTGTCTGATGGCCCTTAGAGTACTCACTCCATCCTATTTTGTTATTTTGGTAATTGTGTATCCCTGAGTAAACTGAATAAACAAATACTTATTACTGATTTTGGTTTTAGGTCTTAGGGGTTAAGGCACATTAGCAAATTTGGATTGAATACTATATATAACATATATATATTATATAAATATATATTAATACTATATTAGAAATGAAATCTGAGGTCTTTAAAACATGTTACCTCATTTAAAGCAACACTGATAAAAATCATTGTATGTTACCAAAAAAATAATTTAGTAAATATACGTCCCATACTTTGTGATAAAGGTGACCTTCTTTGTAGATCGGCAGCTTTCTATCTTTGGGGAAGACTCAGGGATGCTGCACTGGTGATTAGGCCAGGGCCTTGTACATGTCAAGTGCGCTTGCTTTTGAGCTATATTCCCAGCCCTGGGTATTTGTTTGATTGAAAATAACTGTTCTAATTATTTTGATTGACATACACAAGAAAAAGCTGGTGCCACACAGATTTGTAGTTGATAAAGGGAGTAGTATTTTAGTAGCTCTTTAAGATAATTTATTGTTCTTTAATTCTGTAACTAAATCTCAACAAATAGTATTTTTATCATACTGTAGTGTATGAGATCATACTTACTGTAAGCCTCTTTGTTTGTTACTTTTTTATTTTTTACTTCTGCAGTATTGGGAATTACACTCAGGGCCTTGGCAAGTGCTCTACCACTGAGCCACACTCCAACCCTTTCTTATATTTTAAACAAGTCTTCTCTACATGTATGATTTATAATATTGTTACAGAGACCTCTAAACATTGACATATTTCATTTTATAATAGTCCCCAATAGCCCTCACATTTAACTTTACTATTTATTAGAGACTTTAATGGGAAGATTACGAGTACATTTTGCAAAAATTCAAATTTTAACAGAAAAACTCAGCCTTTCCCCTTTTCATTGTCAAGAAATACTGTGTCTGGAGGTAGCAAGCTCATCTTACTCATTTTCAAGGTACTGTCAGCTACCTAGACCTGCATATTCCATTGTTTTCCTAATAACAGCAGCAGTCTCAGCTTGTAGCTGAGTCACGTGACCCTACACTCTTTCCAGCCGCACCCACCGGCCACACAAGTGCTTTTGTATGTAGTTCTTGCCACACATTTAAAGACATGTATACAAGAATTGGGATTTGATAAAATGACTAATATTTGCAGTTTCATCATTATTTGTTTCTGAAATAGGGTCTCATGGTCCACACCAGGTTGGAACTTGCTTTGAAGCCTTGTTGACCTTGAGCTGATATCCTCCTTTCTCTGTCTTTCTGAGTTTTGGGATTATATGTGCGCGCTTTAATCAGCCTAGTTAAGAACACTTCTTGAAAAGCTCCTCCCCCTTCCGTTTGTGCTCTGGAAGAACATGGAGTAGTGGCCCAGCTCAGTGCTTCTTATTGACTTGCTTGATTTCCTTTTTTTTTTTTTTTTAAGATTTATTTATTATATGTAAGTACACTGTAGCTGTCTTCAGACACCCCAGAAGAGGGCATCAGAGCTCATTACGAATGGTTGTGAGCCACCATGTAGTTGCTGGGATTTGAACTCAGGACCTTCAGAAGGGCAGTCAGTGCTCTTAACCGCTGAGCCATCTCTCCAGCACTGCTTGATTCCTTTTAAAATTCCAGCAGTATCTACCTACCTCCTGTAGCTTTGACAGAGTTGGTACAAATGGCAGTCAGTGTAGCATCATCAGCAAGAGAATGTTTTTGGCTTCAACAGTACTCTGGAAGAGGGACATGTGGGTTTCTGCCCTCCAGATTTAATGCTGTAGCATAGAGGATATGGGATGAGGCTAATTGTTAAGAACAACCAATACAAAAGTAAAAGTTCTCCCAACACCACCACAAAAGTCCACCTCTTAATTCTCTCGTTGAACTACTCTTGTGCTTTTTTTTAACTATGAATCAAAGTGATCAACGGAACTCCTTCCCACCCTCTAATTTGCCCACAGGCCCTTTAATGAAGAACTTTGATAAGAGTCAGTGGGTGGACATTAAACTAGTTGATGTGGATAAATTGTAATCTTGTCTTTGAAATAAAAAAATATGTCAGTTTCCAGTAAAAGTTTGAACAGAGTGCATGCTTGGATTTATTTGTGTGCTTCTGTCTTTAAGTAGCATACCATTTCATATTTGTGGGCCCAAAGTAAAGAGCTCATTCTGCTACAGACAGTGCGACTCTTTGTTTCTGACTTCTGGTAGTCAGCTCTGTTTTAAAACAATGTTGGGTCCTGTTGGCTCAGTTTGCAGTTGTCCCAGTCCTAGCTGTTTCAGCAAAGGCTGTTGTTGGGAAGCTCTCACAAAGGCCTTGTGTGCAGGAGTGTTCTTGTCCCAGCGAGTGAAATATGCTTTAGTATCCATGCCTTTCCCAAGTGTCTCCCATATATATATTCTTTGGTTATTTCAGTATGAGATCATTTTATTGGGAAGATGTCTTCTAATTATTACAGAGGGGCCGACCAGAATTAACTGTTTCTTTCTCTGTGGCAGGATGTGATGGAGCTACTTGAAGAAGATCTCACATGCCCAATTTGTTGCAGTTTGTTTGATGATCCTCGAGTGTTGCCCTGCTCACACAACTTCTGCAAAAAATGCTTAGAAGGGCTCTTAGAGGGGAGTGTTCGGAATTCGTTGTGGAGACCGGCTCCATTCAAGTGTCCTACCTGCCGGAAGGAGACTTCAGCAGTCGGCGTCAATAGTCTGCAGGTCAACTACTCCCTAAAGGGTATCGTGGAGAAATACAACAGGATCAAGGTTTCTCCCAAAATGCCAGTGTGCAAAGGACATGTGGGGCAGCCACTCAACATCTTCTGTGTAACTGACATGCAGCTCATCTGTGGGATCTGTGCTACGCGTGGCGCTCACACCAAGCATGTCTTCTCTTCCATTGAAGATGCCTACACTCAGGAAAGGAATGCCTTTGAGTCCCTCTTTCAGAGTTTTGAGGCTTGGCGCCGGGGAGATGCTCTTTCCCGCTTGGACACTTTGGAAACAAACAAGAGGAAATCCCTCCAGTTACTCACTAAAGATTCAGATAAAGTCAAGGAGTTTTTTGAGAAGTTACAACACACATTGGATCAAAAGAAGAATGAAATCCTGTCTGACTTTGAAACTATGAAGCTTGCAGTTATGCAAACCTATGACCCGGAGATCAACAAACTCAACACTATTTTACAGGAGCAGCGGATGGCCTTTAACATTGCTGAGGCTTTCAAAGATGTCTCAGAACCTATTATATTTTTGCAACAGATGCAGGAGTTCAGGGAGAAAATCAAAGTAATCAAGGAAACTCCATTGCCACCTTCTAATTTGCCCACAGGCCCTTTAATGAAGAACTTTGATACCAGTCAGTGGGAGGACATTAAACTAGCTGATGTGGACAAACTGTCCTTGCCTCAGGACACCGGCGTGTTCACTAGCAAGGTCCCCTGGTGCCCCTGTCTGCTGCTGCTCATGGCGCTAGTTCTGCTGGGTCTCCTCATATTCTTCGGCCCCACTGTATTCCTGCAGTGGTCTCCACTTGATGAATTGGCAACTTGGAAATGTCTTTCAAGCTTCAGTTCTTACCTGACTAAATCAGCTGATTTTGTAGAACAAACTGTTTTTTACTGGGAACAGATGACAGATGGGTTTTTCATTTTTAGTGAAAGGGTAAAAAATGTTAGTTTGGTGGCACTGAACAATGTGGCAGAATTTGTATGCAAATATAAACTATTATAAAGTCTTTCAATTATACAGTTCTGTTTTTTGATGAGATTGTTAGAGAACACAGGAATAATTCAGATTTCATCAAAGTATTTATTTAATAATGTCATTTATATATGATTCAAATATCGGCATAAATATTGAGTTTTAGTAGTCCTAAACATTCCCTTGCCCTTTTTTTTTTTTTTGGTTTTCAAAACAGGGTTTCTCTGTATAGTGGTGGCTGTTCTGGAACTCACTCTGTAGACCAGGCTGGCCTCGAACTCAGAAATCTGCCTGCCTCTGCCTCCAAAGTGCTGGGATTAAAGATATGCGCCACCACTGCCCAGCTTTCCCTTCCTTCTTAAAGAGGGTTTTAAAATAAATATTGTTCTTCTAAATAGGCTGAGTTTGTGTATCTGTATCCCATTGGTGATCTCTTAAGTCTGGAACTTTGAAACCAGCTAGGACAAAAAAAAAAAGCACGCAAGAGAAAAGCACACATGAGCTAACACCACCTCTGTAACAGCGTACATGAGTTCACACTACATCTGAGTTAGAGCACACACGAGCTAACACTTGTATCCATGATGAAGGAAATGTGAAAGCAAAGCAAAGGTTTTCTGACTGAAAATTCTAAAAGTAAAGACTAAAACATTGGATTCCCAAGCTTGTTTTCGAGCGATCCCCTTCTCATGACAGTATCTGGTAATTTAGGAAACCATGTCCCCCTCTCCTATTTTTGACAAGCCTGATCTAGTCCTTCCTCAAGCCTCACAAGTATTGCAGTCACAGTGACCTTTGTTCTTGTGAATTTTTCACTAAAGTTGATATAAGCTGTGAGTGTGAAAGGAGTTGGGAAAGCCATCTTTTCACTCATACCTAATGTAGCGGTTGTGTTGCAAAGTGTCATATTAACTGCATAACCAACCCCGTTCACTTGCCTGAAGAATTTCAGGTGTAGCAAGACTATCCTGACAGTATGTTAATAGAAGAGACCTTTTGTTAGCCACCAGGTGAAGGCTGATGCTGTCCTCTCTGCTCATTAAGAGAGAATGGCGTTTACAGGACAGGTCTTCTTGCTTAGAAGTCAAATGAAAACAACGCATCCTTTAAAAAAAGCAGTTTTGTTTTTAGCCTTATTTTTGTCACAAAGGCTCTTGAAAGCCCACTGAGTGAAAAGGATTTTAGATGGCCGAGTCTTCACCTCATCCTTTAATTTTGGTTGAGAAGAGGTAACATGATCAGTGACGACAAAAGCTGGCCCAGAAAAGCATCTTTTGTACCCAACCAGCCAAGAGATGGTCAGGTGAGCTGAAGGCGAGGTAAAGGCTGCTCCTCCTTGATAAGTCATGATCTAGCTATTAAATTCCAAACGGGGTTCTAAAACCAGATAGTGTTTTCTATAAATGTTTCCTTGGCCACAAGGGCTTGGTAAACATCTGCAGAGAGTGGTTTTCTGTACCTGATGACATGGAGAATGGTTTCTTCAGTGCTGGAGACAGAGCTCAAGGCCTTGCACACAGTAGGCAAGCACTCCATCCTCCCCCTGAACTGTACTCCATTTTGTTCCTTGTTTTTAGTGGGTTACAGGAAAGGGATCTTTGAAATCATGAGATACACTGATATTCTGCTTCACTTGCTGCTTTTTCCACTTTACACACTGCAAGTTCCCAAGCAACTCATACTTGTAAACAAAGCTATGGATACACTATTTGTCTTGACAGTAGTTACCTTGGAATTTAGTTCTAGTTTTCTATCTCCACTTCCCTGTTTCTTAATCGTATATAACATGTATGGTAGCAGGTTTAGTTAGAGGGTTTTAGAAGTCTGTGTTAATGGGCTCTAGCCACTAGTGTGAAGCTAGGAAGGATGAGTGGTCAGGACCTGGTAACTTTGAATGTGGGAGGGAAGATATTCACAACAAGGCTCTCTACCCTCAAGCAGTTCCCTGCCTCTCGGTTGGCAGGCATGTTAGATGGCAGAGACCAAGAGTTCAAGACAGTTGATGGCCAGATATTTGTGGATAGAGATGGTGATTTATTTAGTTTCATTTTAGATTTTCTGAGAAATCATGAGCTTCTGTTACCCTCGGACTTTTCCCACCATTATAGGCTTCAGAGAGAGGCTCTTTTCTATGAACTTGATTCTCTTGTTGATATTTTAAGCCAATACCTGCTCCAATCAAGATCTGCTGTCATGGAGGTGCGTTTCCTAAACCGAAATAATCAAGCCTTCTTCAGAGTGTTTGGCTCTTGCAGCAAAACAATCGAGATGCTAAGTAGGAGGATTACAATGTCTGTTGCGAGACCTACAGCACTGGCCTGGAACAGTAACTCCCCTCAGGTGGCTTTACCTCCACAAAGACCTTCTCACCACGACCTGCTCTTCCACTGTGGCTCTGAGGGCACTCCTGAGAACCACGCCGAAGTCAGGTATTTTGAATGCTGGAACATCTCTTCTTCTATTCCAGTTTTCTGACATTTTCTTTCAAAATTGAAAATTCTTTATGCCTAAAACTCCTCTTGGGAAAAAAAAAAATGTTCAGTAGAACAAGTAGTTATTTTGTAAACTTGGACACTTACAGACTAAGAAGGTATTGTTGAACAAGTAATAAATCAATACTGCCCAGGGAAACTAGAAACTGGTCTGTGTGGTTACAAGAGGAACTGATTCTGTAGATTATACTCCATTGCTAAGGAATGACTTCAGAGTGAATCAGCACATGCCTGGCTTCCACATCAGAGAGGTTCAGTGGTATGACCTGATTCCCTCACACACTCTGCATTTATTCTTTCAGAACTTGTTTGCTTTTCTTCAGTGGAGAATATTTTTAAAGCTGGTTTCAGGAAGATAAATCTCATGGCAAATTTAGTGTCCTGTTTAGCTTTGGCCCTGTCACTATTCAAAATACTGGAATAGACTGTCAGTATCTTTAGAATGGCTGCCTTGTTTTGTTTTGAGACAAGATCTCATTCTCTAGCTCTGGATGGTCTAGAAGTCCCACTGCCTCTGCTCCCCAGTGCTGGGATTGCAGGTGAGCACTACCACCATACTTGCCTCTGCTGGAATCTAAGGCTAATTTCTGCCCTGTAGTCAGGGACACACTACCTCATCCCCTGTTAAAAACGTCTAAGTGACCAAAAAAAAAAAAAAAAAAAAAAAAAAAAAAAAAGAAAGGGCCGGGCGGTGGTGGCGCACGCCTTTAATCCCAGCACTTGGGAGGCAGAGGCAGGCGGATTTCTGAGTTCGAGGCCAGCCTGGTCTACAGAGTGAGTTCCAGGACAGCCAGAGCTACACAGAGAAACCCTGTCTCGAAAAACCAAAAAAAAAAAAAAAACCAAAAAAAAAAAAAAAAAAAAGTCTAAGTGCTGTGTACCATTATTATCAACTGTGAAAGCTGGTTTTAACTTTTAGGAGGAAAATAGCTTTTGTGTGTTCTTTACCTAGAGCATTTACAAGAAAGTCACTTTTGGGAGCGAGACATATTTTAGCCTGTACAGGAGCCATCAGGAAGTATTCAGGGCTTCTTCCTCAGCACATCCCTTAGTCTCAGCTACCAAGTAGAGGACAGTGGGCAGTGTAACCAAGGATACACACTTCCTTATTTCTTGGTCTTCCAAATAAATTGAAACATTTTGGAAATGGGTACCAATCAAATAGACCAATTTTTGTTTTAAATTTCAATCAAATGATAATAACCTTTTTTGGCATCTCTTTTTCAGACAGTTAGAAACCTAAGGAAAAATGCCACCTTCAATTTTAGGAAGACACATGATAGATGAAAAGATGTCTTGGAAATACTAAATTATCTTAAGAAACAAGATTAGAAATTGAGGTTGGGTCATCTCACATACACTATACCAAGTGACTCCTGACTTTTTCTTACGTTTCAGGAACAGCACAGAATGTTTTTTTTTTTTTTTCTCAACTCAATCTAAAAA
This sequence comes from Uromys caudimaculatus, assembly GCA_028551405.1. Taxonomy (NCBI): domain Eukaryota; kingdom Metazoa; phylum Chordata; class Mammalia; order Rodentia; family Muridae; genus Uromys; species Uromys caudimaculatus. Next base: position 57,025,488 of record CM052708.1, on the reverse strand, counting down.
AGGCATATTAAAATGTCATAACATAATTCTAAGACCAGAGATTTTTTTTATTTTTCTTTCTTTCTTTCTTTTTCTTTTTTCTTTTCTTTTCTTTTCTTTTTGAGATGGGTCTCATAGCCCCGGCTAGCTTGGACTGTCTGATTCTCCTGTATCTGCCTTCTGAGTGCTAAGATTATAGACCTCACTCAGCTTGTGGTGGGATTTTTGGTTGTTTTAAGTTTGGAATTTCTTGTGTTTAATTTACAGTGTCAGTTTCAGAATAGAGATAGAATCTATAAAATGACATGAACATAAATGGTGTTTGAGTATATAACTAATTGACAATCACTTATTTTTTGCTAGTTTTTGGTCTGAATCTGTCTGTTCACACTTTTTTGGTTGGTGGATATGGTAGAATAAGCCTGACTGGCTTCAATGTGTTCTTAGCATTCAACAGAGTTTGGTAGTTCTCTCAGGTTCTTGGCTTGTATCTTTAGATGTCCATCCATGTGACAACACACTTTAGTTGAAGTTATGGCCTCAGGATTCTAGAGTCTCTTCTGTAGCCAGTTTCTGATCTTTCCTATTTAAACTAGATGAAAAAGCATAGTTGCCCTAAAATTTAAAAAAAAAAAAAGGTGTGGTGATGGCGCTCAGTGGAAGAGCTCCTTGCCTGGCATGTCTTGGGAGGCTCTGGGCTCTACCTGCAGCACTAGAAATGTAGGTTCCCGTTCTCTTTCTTTAGTTCATCCACTTCTTATGTCTATGAAATCCTTTGTAATTTGACCTCAGAGGGAATCAGATTCAATTGTTTTAGCTCAATGAGTTATTGTAAGAACATTCTACATTAAAGTACCTACTACTCGCTATTTGTATCCTAATACTTTTATGACATTCTGTGACTTTCTGACATGTTTCTAGACTGTATAAATTAGATCTGAACTCGGTAGATGAAATGCTTTACTATTGTTAAAATTTTGTATCAAACACAATAAACCTTTCTTGAAATGTGCTTTGTAGCTTGATAATTTTTAGCTATTTGTTGTTTTCTTTGTCAGTGAAGAGTTTCTGAACATGGCCCCTAGTGATACCATTTCAGCCATGACCTCAGTTCATGACTAAGGATGTCCTCAAACATTGTTTTACTCCTGTGAAACTATAGTGTCTACCTGATACTAACCTAAGCCTTATCTCACATTTTTAGAACAAACAGTGGGAAAATACAAAAATATCCTTGATGACAGATATTTTCTGTGCTATATTGCCATTATTAAAGCAAACATGGATGTATGTGCTGACATTGTGGAATACTTAGTGGGTGGCTAAAGGGTTTTGCATTTTCAATCAGATTTCTGACTACCATATTTTCTCTTCAATAAAAGGCAGTTATTGATGAAAAGGTAGCAATGAATTGGAGTCTTGGCATTTTGTACCTTCAAATTTTAACCTGAAAAGGCTGGATGAACAGGAATAAATCTCAAATTAGAATGGCAGTACTAATGATTAGAATTAGTGGAAAATTGTAAATATATAGTGTTAGTAAAAACAAATCAATTTAGTCAAATTGGGTTAAAGAAAATTAAAAAAAAACTGGAAATAAGTTTATATATATATATATATATATATATATATATATATATATATATATATATATTAAGCAAGTTTAATTATTTGACTAAGTTGATCAATCCAGAAAATAATTTCAATGAAAAGTCAACAATTTTGAATATATTCTTAAATGTAATTGAGATGAGTTGGAATCATGGTCAATTTTGAAAATGAAGTCTCAAAAGAAAACTATTTTTAAAAAAAAGTCATGAGCCAGACAAGGCATGATGACATAAGTCCCTAGCATCTAAGAAGCATAGTCAGAAAAATCTCTGACTTTGAAGCCAGCATGTTCTACAAGATGAATTCCAGCTTAGCCAGGGATAAAAAGTAAGACACTGTATAAAAAAACAAAAAAGTTGTTGTCAAGTCTGGGGTACACACCCATAATAGGAGCATTTTATTTTGTCTGAGGCAGAAGGATCATGCATTTGAGGCAATCATGGGCTACACAGTGTGACCCTGTCTCAAAAACAAAACAAAAACCAACAACAAAAACGGAAGAGAAAGGTATGATGCCTTTATTTGAGGCTGTGAATAAGTCTCTATGTGTAGTTTTGTTATTAAAGGAATGCTTTGTAATTGACTACTTCTTTGTATGTCTCAGGTACATTTCCATAAAGCCTGATAATCGAAAATTGGCCAATGGAACAAATGTCTTGGGCCTACTGGTCGACACTTTATTAAAGGAAGGCTTCCGTCTGGTCAGCAGTAGAACACCGGCCTCTGGAGACAAAAGTGAATGTTACATCTTTGAAAGGATAAAAAGCCCTCAAGTCCTTGGGGTGAATAAAACACCCAAATCAGAAACTACCACTACGTCAGCGCCATCTCAGAAGTGACACCATTCTTCTTTGGAAATTCCATATGGGGAATGTATATCAGATTTCTACTCAGTCTAATGTTGGGCTCCCCTAGCAGTGCTTAAAGCCACACTGCCTGTTCTCTCAAAACAGCACTGTACTTTGTGCTTTGGCACTTGCTCTTTTTGCTAAGAACTCTCATAGCTTTTAGAAATGGGCTCTGGTCTTGGACTATGTCTAACCCTAGTTTAGTCATTTATTAGCTATGTGACTTAATTGAAACATTTTAACATTTCTGTGTTTTAACTTTTATCCATTAACTAGGCACACATAAAAAAATCTCCCCTCATAGGGTTATGGGGGTGGTGATTAAAGGAGACAAAGTCCTTATTATGTTGCCTGGCATGTGGTAGGCATTCAGTAACTGTTATTAATGATAATGATCATGGGTTACTTGCTTTCAAACCCATCTTTTTTCCAGGGCCTTGTTTTTACCCTTGCCTTTTGTTTCTCTGCAGTGTCAGTGCCTTAGGGTTTTATTGCTGTAAGGAGACACCATGACCATAGCAACTTTTATAAGGAAAACATTTAATTGGGGCTGGCTTACAGTTTCAGAGGTTTAGTTTATTATCATCACAGTGGTAAGCATGGCAGTATCCATACAGACAAGGTGCTGGAAGAGCCAAGAGTTCTCTATCTTGATTCTTAGGCAACAGAAGGGAACTGTGTGTCACACTGAGCATAGCTTGAGCATAGGAGACCTCAAAGCCCACCTCTATAGTGACACACTTCCTTCAACAAGGCCACACCTCCTAATAGTGCCCTACTCCACATGGGCCAAGCATTCAAACACATGAGTCTATTGGGGGCCACACCTATTCAAACCACCAGTCAGTGATTGACCCCTCATGCATACAAAGTAAGCCCTCTATGACTATGATTGTACCCCTCAACAGATGATCCTTCTGTATAGACTTATAGATAATCATAAGACCAGGTTTTCTTCACTTAAATATAAGTTCTATGAAGTTTCTAATGCTACTATACATACAGTATTGTGCTAAACCTATTAATCATACAGTATCAACATTTGGTGAAAAGCTTTGGAACAATATTTAAAATACACATAACTTTCTCTTATGTTTTATTTGTGTTAAACACTAGGATAAACACCTAAAAGAGAAAGTACTTCATCAAAAAGCTCCTAGTGCTTGCTTATAGCTGAGTGAAAAGCTGTTGTGTGTACACACTTCAAAGTATGCAAGTCATTCAAGAACATATTTTAAATATTTTCTTAGGGTTACTATGGCCATGATGAAACATGACCGAAACTAAACTGTGGAGGGAAGGGTTTGTTTGGCTTACACTTTTGTGGGCCTGCAAACACCAGGGCTGGTAGAGTAACCATCCATGCGAGGCAAGGAAATCCAGTTCAACATATTTAGTGAGCCTGTGTTGATTCAAACTTGAGTCTGACACCAGGCAGTTTATTTTGGTCATATCTAAGTACAGTACAACATTGGAAACGTTTCCTGGTGGGCCTCAGCTCTTACTCCACTGTGCAAGTTGAGTGGATTGCAGTCATTACGTTTGCTCCCTTGACAGCAGCACTTGGTTACCTGGCATACAACAAGTTCTAAGTTAAAGGATAGAAGTTCTAAGTTTAAGGCAGAAATTTTACTGTACCAACAAAGCTATGGTGAATCTTCAGTTTTAGAAAGACAACCCCAAGGGGGTGCATGCCTTCAGCATAGAAGATCTGGGAGGTTAACACCATGATTGATGTTACTGGAAGTCAAAAAGTGATGAGGCTCACATAAAATACAATGAAGAGACTGGAGACAATGTTGGGCCTCTGAGCATCAAGAAAAAAAAGAAATGTAATTGACAGATTTGATGCTGCATTCCGGCATGCTGTAATGTTACCTGGTCATGTAACTAGAATGCCGCCCATCTGTCTGATTGGCATCCTGATTTCTAGATGTAGTACCTTGCAATTCACAGCTTTCACACTCAGGTCGTCGGCCTTGCTATTGAAACACTGTGGTGCAAATCTGTTGAAAGAAGCAGAGGGAGTGGGAGGGGAGAAAGAAGGAAAGACTAAACCAACACATAATAAATAAACATTGAAAAGGAGGAAGCCATAGCCTAGGGGTGGTAGCACACACCTTTAATCCCAGCACTGGGGAGGCAGAGCTCTGTGAGTTCAAGGCCACCTGGTCTATAGAGTGAGTTCCAAGACAACCAAGGCTACGTGGAGAAACCCTGCCTTGGAAAAAAAAGGGGGTGGAGGGAAGAGAAGCCATACCTCAAAGACTGCATGTGTATGCCCAAGATTGTGGCTAGTCTTGTGGCATAGTAATAAGGCCTACTGTTTCATACTGACAGAAGTCTTATTGTACCACTGTTAACTATAAAAAAAAGACTTGGTAAAAACATTCCTATGAGTGGTTTACAAGTTTGTAAAATCTAGATTGTGGGCAAGAAAGAAAACTCCAACCTTTTTAAAGAGTACCTCAAAAAGTTAATTATAAGAAGTAGAATACTTTTAGTAATGTTTAGGTCAGTGACTATAGTATTGGTTCAAAAGCAAGAGACAGTCTAAGAATGAATTCCTATTTTGTTAGCGTCCATCCTCTCATTTCTGTAGAACTAGCAGCTTCCTTTTTAAAAAATATCTTGCTGTCCTGGAACTTAACTTTGTAGACGGCTGTCCTCAAACTCAGAAATCCACCTGCCTTTGAGTGCTAGGATTAAAGGTGTGCACCACCACTACCTGGTTGAAACTTATTTTAGTGTATTTAGTTTAGAGAAGGATGTGTTAGGTGTACTTTTCTTACACTCTACAGGAAAATATTCTTATTTTGGTAAATTTTTACAATGTGTGTGATTTAACTAGTTAGGTATAACTGACATACATATAATGCTGTTTAATTCTTTATGGTGTTTGTTGATTAGACTTTTAAAAACTGATTAAGTAAGACAATAATCTACCTCAGTTTAGCACGGGCTAAAACAGAAAGGTTTAAGATGCTATTAACATGTTCTTAGTCATTCACATTTGCAGATGACACTTTTGAGTTTAGAAATAGAATGTTCTTTTTTTGTTTTGTTTTGTTTTTGTTTTTTTGAGACAGAGTTTCTGTGTGTAGCCCTGGCTGTCCTGGAACTCACTCTGTAGACCAGGCTGGCCTCAAACTCAGAAATCCACCTGCCTCTGCCCCCCAAGTGCTGGGATTAAAGGCGTGTGCCACCACTGCCTGGCTTAGAATGTTCTTTTTAATGCCCATATTATAAATTGTGCTCATAACTGTAGAGGGACAGGGATTTTGTCCTGTAGAGTAAGGTTCTCCAGTGTTAAGAATATTACTTAGCACATAGTAGGTATCAATAAATACTTATTGAACAAATGACTGTTATATATTTATATTTGTATATCTCCACATATATATATGTGTATATGTGTGTGTGTGTGTGTGTGTGTGTGTGTGTGTGTGTGTGTGTGTATGTCAAGCTCTGGTAACTTTCAGGCTGACCTAAAACTCAAGAGATTTACCTGCTTTTGCCTCCCAATTGCTGGGATTAAAGGTGTCTGCCACCACTGCACTGTAAATTGACCATAATTTAGAAAATATGTATTCTTCATTAGGGAAAGAGTATTTTCAGAATGAGCAAAGTTCATTCACTATTTTAGCACTTATCCCATCTGAAAACTTGTTATCTCAGTGAGCATCTTTGTTTCACTGTATTGAGTAGGACAGTAACTGGGATATCAGCTGAGTCTTTCAGAAAGGGAGGCAGACATTTTCATATAGTCACCAATTAAATCTTCTTCATGGAATTCACTTATTTTTTAAATACTTATTTTTTATATTCATGTAGTGCCCAAGGAGTCAAGAAGATGGTGTTGAATTCCCTGGAATTGAAGTCACAGGTGGTTGTGAGCCACCTGATATGGTATTCTGGGAACTAAACTTGGGTCCACTGAAAACATACTAAGTGCTTTTAATCAGTGAGCCATCTCTCAAGCCTCCAATTATTTTAAGTTATAAGAAAATAATGACAAAAAGATCTGTCTTGTTCAGTGTTAGAGTTTCTATTGCTGCAAGAAAACACCATGACCAAAAACCAAGTTGGTGAGGAAAGGGTTTACATAGCTTACACTTCCACATTGTTGTTCATCACTAAAGGAAGTCAGACAGGGCAGGAACCTGGAGGTAGTTGCTGATGCAGTGGTGAATGGAGGAGTACTGCTGACTGGCTTGCTCTTCATGGCTTGTTCAGTTTGCTTTCTTACAGAATAGAACCTAAGACTACCAGACTAGTGGTGGCCCATCCACAATGGGCTGGGCCTCCCCCCTGATCACTAATTGAGAAAATGCCTTACAGCTGGATCTCATGGAGGCATTTCCTCAAGGCTTCTTTCTCTCTGAGGATTCCAGCTTGTGTCAAGCTGACTCAGATCCACCCAGTACATCCAGCAACACTGAAAACCTGGATCTAACAAATCCCAAATACTACCTGTCATCTAACAATCCTTATAATGGCATGTTAAGGTTTGTCAGTCCTAAGAGAAACATTAATAGTTGGGCCTCTTGTATTTTCTCACTTAGGTTTGTTCAAGCTTCTTTCCATCACCCAGTTTTATTTCTGACTAGGCACGGAAGACTTTAGCTTCTGATTCTTCTTATAAAGTTAATTAAAAATTCTTCCTATAAGAGTTTTCTGGAGGGTGCTACTAAAACTTAATTTTTCTTGGGTTAAACACTATAGTTCTTACACTGTGATAAAACAAGAATTTGAGCTGCCTTTTAAATACACATGAAACCAAGAATCTAAAGTAGAAGAATGTTTAGGACAATTTGAAAACTACAGTTTGCTCACTTATTTTTTTCTATACTGCTTGTACCTGACACAAAAGCTTTGCTTTGTGCTGATTCTCACAAATAACAGAAACAGTTACATTAGAGGTATCAATCCCTAGAGATTTTTTGTAGTTGCTTTGTTGTTAAAGAAAACAACAAAAAGATTACTAAGAACAAATTTTAGTAATGTAGAAGCTACTATATGGAAAGTTACAGAAATTTACTATCTTCCTGGTGCCAAAGTGCACCCCAGAGCTAGCCATGTAGATTTAAGGTTTGTTTTTAATTGTTCATGCTTATTGTGTTTTTAAAGTTTATTTTAGGTATATGAGTGTTTTGCTTGCATGTATGTCTGTGCACTATGTGTGTTCCTAGTGCTAAGAACTCAGGGGACAGCGGATTCTCTGGACCTGGAGTTATAACTGTCAGATACCATGTGAGTGCTGAGAGTTGAACCTAGGTCCTCTGTAAAAGTAACAAGTACTTTTAACTACTGAACTCTCCTGTTACAAAAACCTGGAATCCTGATTTCAATAACTGAGTTTTTATTTTTCTCCCCAATTTATTTTTGGAGAAACATACTTGAGTCAATTATTTACATTTATTTTTGGTCATCTTCTGGAATCTCTTACTAAATCGACTTTGGAATGCCACAGTAGTAGTTTTGGACAACTTGTCTCCCTGACTTCCAAATTTCTGTTTATTTAATGTTTGAGACAGTTTCTCTTTGTAACAGTCCCGGCTGCCTGTAACTCTTGTAGACTAGGGTGGCCTTGAACGCACAGAAATCTGCTTGCCTCTGCCTCCCAAGTGCTAGAATTACAAGGGTGTGCCACTACACTTAGCTACATTTCTTTCTTTTATTACAGCTCTTCGGTAAGGAAGACCTTTGTCTTAGTATTGCTTGCATCTGGTGACTAGTACCCCCCACCACAATTTCCATTATTTGGCTTTCCACTTGAAAAATTACAACCATGTAAATTTCATAGTCTTTTAAACTGATCAAAGTTAGACTTTAATTCCTCAATTTCTTAAAAAAGTAAAGTTTAACACATTTTGCTCATAGACCCTCTTAACTGACACAGTGTAGGGATTTCCCAACAATTATATACTTGAGATATACTTTTACAAAAAAAGAGAATTTTAATTATTTTGGAATATTTAATATTTTGTCTCATAGTTTATTTTCATAAATGTTTATAACTATATGAAATTCTATTCAATTCTTTTAAAGGTTTATTTTATGAGGGTTTTGCCTGCATGAATGTCTGTGTATCACATGCTTGCCTGGTGCCCTTAAAGGTCAAAGAACATCGGATCCCATGGAACTGGTGTTACTGATGGTTATGAGCCATGATGTAGGTGTTGGAACTGAACCCTGGTTCTCTGTAAGAGCAAGTGTTTTTAAATCTCTGAGCCATCTCTTTAGTCCTGTAAACCTATAAAATAATTATTGTCTTTATTAAAGAGCTTCAGTGAACTTGTCTACTCTTACTGGCTTTATTCCAATTACTGCCAAATTTGTCTCTTTATCTTGAACTTTTCATAGTTTTGGCTTGGTAAAGCCAATGAACTTTAATCAAAGCATTTTAAAAATAAATGTCTAAATACCAGTTCAAATGTAATATTGTAAAAAAGGAGCTCAGGGTTTCAAATGGTCTCTCAGAAGCTGGTCATCCGGCAGTAGTATATTACCATCAACCTTCCATAGCAATGCCCTTTTTCAGAAATATTACCATCACCTTTATACCTCCCTTTTAATAATGTTCCACATTTTTTTTTTTTTTAAACTTTGAAATGTTACCTTTATTCTTTCACAACCAATTTTCTCATTGGAGACTGAATCTACGTAGCTCAGCTAGGTTCCAAACTGTAGTCCCCCTTCCTTCCTTCCTTAGCCTCCCAATGGCTAGGATTACAGGAAGGTATCACTTTGCTCCAGGATCAGTTCCGTTATCATGGTTACTATTTGGTTTAAATTTTCTTTACTCTTAGGGTACTACAATGATCACGTCCAGTTTCCTTGCTGTAAGACTTTATGAATTCCAGGACAGCTTTGACAACATAGTGAGTCCCAGGCCAGGCAGAACTACAAAGACCCAGTCTCAACAAATGAGCAAACAAACAAAAAACAAAACTCCTATAAACCAGGGTAGCTAAGAACTCATTGTGTGCTATAGTTTGCAAGTTGGTAGGCCACAAATTACAAAACAAAGACTTTTTTTTTCCCCTGATGGGGTTTCCTATAGGCTAGTTTAATGTCAACCTTATATATCTGAGGACAAATTGAACTTCTTATTCAGTCAACTCTACCATTCAAGTGCCAAAACTATAGGCATATGCCAGCACACCCAGTGTTGTTTTGGGTGCTAGTGATCAAACTCAGGGCTTTTGTATATGTTAGGCAGACATTTTACCAAGCCACATCCCTAGCCTCAAAGACATTTCTACTGGCAACTGCCCAATCTCTGCATAAGTGCTTCAAATTACTTACAGTTTTGTACTGAGAGGATTAACTCATGTGGCACTTTGTCTACCAAGTGAGCTGTTGCCAGACATTGTTTTGTACAATGTCTTTCTGTTTCTAGTTTGTTTCCTTCTTCACATGCTCTAAGTGTTTTGGTCAGTTCTCCAATCCCCCAACCACCACCCCCGCCTTTTTGTGGGGAGGGGTGTGTGGTATCCATGGCTTCAAAATTCACATCTAGAGAACAAGTCATAAAACAGATTAAGATAGAAAGGAAATTGTTTTATCACAAAAACTATTATTTGTTGGTTTGATACTTGACTTTTGGCTAAACTACATGTCAAACGCCTTGAATATCAAACATAAACCAACAATATATATATTTGCTTTTTAAAGGGATGAGCGTGTAGCTCAGGTGTTGCATGTTTTCCTAGTATAACTGATGCTCTGGAGTTGACTCCCAGCAATCTCTCTATTGTATAAACAAAGCCATGCTAATATGAACTATTGCATAGATGGCATTATAGGTCATCAACAAATGATCTTTGATAATTCAACTCCTTTGAAGCAATTTCCCAGTTTACAACCAATATATTTTAATTGAAATGACTTTGTAATTTGAAATATTTGTTATGCATCTTTCATATGAGTTGTGAAATTAGTAACTCAAATTCTTTTTCTTTGGGGGAGGCAGGATCTCATATATCTGAGGTCTCTCAAACTTGATACCTGACTTGAGTATGACCATGAAATGTATCCTGATTGTGCTCAAGGCTGTGTCCCACTAGGCCCACTTTATGAGATGCTGAGGATCAACCTCCAGCTTCCTGAATGCAAGTCAAGCACTTTAGCAACTGAACTATATTCCCAGCTGTCCTCTTCAATCCCAGCACTTAGGTAGACCTCTGAGCACCAGGCCAGCAGGGGTTACATACAAAAGTGATCAAATACTGGGCTTACAGGATTTAAGTCAGTACAATTCTTAAAGTCTCTGCACATGCACAATACTTTATAAGAATTTATCATAAGATCTTATAAGATTAATAGTACTTTAAGATGACACTGAAATACTGCAGTTTCTGTTAATGCACTTAGACATTTGAAAGTTAATACTGAATGTAAAATTCAGTTTACTGCACTGCATGATTACCTACTAAGCAAACTAAACATTTTGTCTGATAAAAATTTTTTTCTGCACTTTTTTTTATTTATTAATTTTTGTTACTTTATTTACATTTCCAATGTCTCCTCTTTGGAAACCCCCTAACCCTTCCCCCTCCCTGCCTCTATGAGGGAATTCCACCTCCCACCCACCCGTCTGATAAAAATTTAAAAGGTTTATTTATTTTCCTCTTTGGTGACAGACTTTTATTATTTATTTTTTGGGGGACAGAATCCTGTTAGGCTTTCAGTTCAAGTACTAAACTTCAGGTGTGAACCATCAACATTATGTTTTCTCTTTCATACCTATTCTCCAAGGTGCAGTGGAGATAATTTTTTGTTTTAAGAAAAAAATAACAAATCCAAGTTTTGTATTATGGCCAAGTTAAACATAAAATTCCAGAATTGCATGGTGACATTACATTTTCCATGTAGCTTCAAGTTGCCCCTTTTGCTTGTATCATGTTATTATATTAATATATATAAAATATATTTTTTGGAAGTTGATCCTTGTTTAGTACTATAAGTTTCAGGACATGACAGAATCCAATTTCTCAAATTTGGTTAAGTTTCACAGCTAACCAGCAGCACAGCCAATTTTCAAGACCACCCTGAGCTCTAGGACAGAAATGTTTAAACTTGTTTACATTGTTATTTCCTTGGAAAAGTTACCAAGCCACCCAAGAATTTCCTTAGCAAACTTTTCCCCACAAATCTATGTTTTTTTGTGCTTGGGAATAAATCCCAGGTCTTGCACATATTACACAAGTATTCTACTTAGCTACATCTCCAACCCACAAATGACTTACACTGTATCACGCCCATCCCTCTCCTTTATTTTCATGTCCTTCCTTACTAGGAGGGAATCTTAAACTTCTCATAGTGCTCAATTATTATGGTAAGGAAACATCCTGGTGATATTAAAGACTAGTAACGGAGGCAAGTGTCTTTGAACAAAGTAACTTGTTAGATCAATGACTAACTGTGCATGCACTGCTGACTGAGAATGGAAGCTGCATGTCTGAGACCTTTACAATGAGGTTAAAACAGTAACTTGCAGATTCTTCTGTGTGGAATCACCTAAACAGTCTAATGGATATTTGTTTCACTTTGCAAATTATTCTGTAGGTTCTTTAATTATTCTTAATTCTACTTTTTAAAGAACCTAGCATGATTTTTTTCCTCAAATGAACAAATAACAGGTTGAAAATAGTATGAAATAAATTAATTTAAAAATCTCATTTACAATTTCTGTAATAATTCTGTTTTCAATTATGAGAAAATAAATTAAAAACACTGATAAAAGTAAAAACTATAAATGTTTCTGATTTGCCTTTTGAAGTTGCTGTTAAACATTTAGTTGAGTATTAGGCATTAATATCTACTATCTTATATCAAGTATATATAAATTTCCTCATATAACCTATGGATCTAAAGATCTGTTAAAATTACTATATAGCAATTTATAGAATATACCTATTACATACATGAAAATCAAAGCAGAATACCTTAATAGGATATTTTAATATCTTTTTGTTGTTGTTGTTTTGAGACAGCGTTACTCTGTGTAGCCCTGGCTGTCCTGGAACTCACTCTGTAGACCAGGCTGGCCTTGAACTCAGAAATCCACCTGTCTCTGCCCCCAAAGTGCTGGGATTAAAGGCATGCGCCACCACTGCCCGGCCTTAATAATCCTTAATAAAAGAATTACAATAGTAATCTCTGTAGGTTGAGGCAGGAGGATTGCCATGAATTAGAGGCCAGCCTGAGTTACAGTCAGATCCGGTCCTAAAATAAACAAAATAGGGGCAGGAGGAGCTTTATGAGTTCTAGGTCACCATGGTCTACAGAGTGAGCTCAGGCCAGCCAGGTTTACACAGAAAGACCCTATCTAAAAAACCAAGCAAACAACAACAAAACCCCAACCAACCAACCAACCAACCAATCAAAAGACTTGAATCAACTCTACTGAGCAATTACAAAATGACAAGCTAACTGAGGTATTGAGAAACGTTAAAGTTTTATTTCAAAGCCAACAATTATACTGTTTTGTCACAAGATAAACTTAACAGTGAACAGTTTTACAAAAACTAAAACTAAATAGCATTCATTATCAGAAAAATTACAAAGGAATAAACCTGAAGTAAAACATTTTCTTGACAGCTAGAACAAGCCTAATTTGGGAATAATCAAGTATAGAGAATAGAAGCCATAATACGAAATCAATCTAAGAGATTTTATTAATAAATGAATTTTCATAACATTTACAAAAAAAAAAAAAAAAAAAAAAAAAAAGAGCAGTGATTAAGCTTTGAGCATTAGTGAATTTGTGCAACTGGGTCCTAAAACAAAAGTAGAGTCCAGGATCAAGATTTCCAAATGCAGGGCAAATATGAGTGCCATGGATTAAGTCTGGTAAGACCCAGTCTTGGTGCTCTGGGTTGTGTAACTAGGTAAAAGTCAGTATGAGAAAGCATCAGGAACATATATTAATTTCTTAATTAGGCAAAATTTCTGGTTCCAACTGGTTTATCTGTGTAGCTCTGGCTGCCCTCAAACTCAGAGATCTGCATGCCTCTGCCTCCCAAGTTCCTGGATTAAAGGTGTGCACCACATCCAGCAAATATATTAATACTTTAGGTTTTTAACACTGTTAAATGTTCTCCTGGCCCACACTAAGATCTCAAAGCATATTTCACTAGCAGGCTATTAAGAATACAAAATCCTATTATTATAATAAAACTAGTTGCATATAGGTAAGGCTACTTTTTTAAATCAATACCCAAGAAAATTTCTACAGGCTAAGTAGGACTTTCCATAGAACTTCGATTTACTGTGAAAGGCAGAATGAAACCAGCAATTAAGCATTGCTAGCAGCTTACAGGCGGTACTCAGAATATATTCAGTGTTAAGTAATTTAGCTCATTAATGGCAAAGGTGTGTTGTTAGAAAATGATGAGCTCCCAGAAGGATGTCATGTAATTGAGTGGGATAAAACCTATATACTTTTAATATCTAGAAATGAGCAACTATGGCCTATAAGTAGCATATATTTATTGAGGACAAACGTCATTTTCTTAGGGAAAAATTATGCTATTGTGGGACCTGACAACAATCTGAACAGTGGGACATTTAGTACCACTGTGAAATATTTATGACAACTCGTGCTTACCACTGCCTCCTAAGCTTACCTCACAGGCATTCTTTTATCATCTTCCTTATTTCCATCACAGTAAGTGCTGGGTAGTGTGAAGACCTGGATTTGATCCCTGAAGGAGCAATACTTTATACTTTTAAGGTAAGAATTTTGATATTCAAGCTGATGCATCATATTTCATTTCGAGAAGCCTTTCAAATGTTTTTCCCATTTCATCAATTCTAAGATCCTTATGACATAGTCATTACCATAATGCACACTCCATAGTTGGCAGATAGACTTTTAGAGTTTATTTGCCTCCCAGAAGCTTACTCACCTCCATTTTGACCTTCAGTGCAATAAATTAATAATTTTTTTTCCTAAAAGGCCTTGTAGATCCTCTGGCACTCCTTAAGACATCTCAATATTTCATGTTTTTTTCTTTTCTTTCAATACATTGTTGGTTTACACCCATGCGCTACATGTGATTTAACATTAGCCATATACGGAAGACTTCCAATCACAAACGGTTTGGGAAAACAAATGTTTATTAGTAATAGTTTAATTTACATAAATGAAGACTTTGTATGCTAGTTTTTCAGCATCTTTATTTACAGAATTCAAATTTAATCCTTCAATTTGACTATACAGAAATCAAGGCAATCTGGTATAAGAAATCATGCATTTTAAGAATTTAGTTTCTTACCAGAAAACAAGTATCTGAGACAAGGACATGACTGCTCCAAGGTATGGTTGAGGAGGTTTTTGTTGTAGATTATGAAGGAGAGCACAGCAGGGGACGTCTAGAAGAGTCCAGAGTAGGGAGAGAAAGTATGGCCAGCAGAATGAACGGCCAATGGTGAGGGAGTGAGAGGCTAGGACTGAGAGCCAAAAGAGTACATGGCCCAAGTAGCATGGTTATGTAGGAAAATAAAAGCTGGGGGAAGGGAAGCCCAAAAGTTGGAGAACTTTAGGGTAGGGGTGGGGTGAGAAAAGTTGAGCAGAGCTAGGATGCTATGCTGCAGGGATTCTGTAAAAGGTTCTTTCTAGGCTGAGGGCTTGGAGGCCAGCATGCTCTTTGGTATGCTAATAGATACCACAGGTAGCCATTTGTGCCCAGTTTCTTTCAGACCTGACACCCTGACAACTACATAAAGCCATTACAAAGTTTTCTGGAGTTATACCAACACAGAACTTCTAGAGAAAATATTTAAAACCATTGCAAAATTCCCCTGAACTACACAACACATCACTTTCTAGAAAGAATGTGTCTAATTAAAATTTTTTTCAGAACTTAGCCAGATCTCAAACCTGAGCTGTTTCAACTACAGATATACAATCTAAAACAGACAAATTATCAACTAAAAATTCCTTGCATTTTGGAGGCTCTCAAGCAAATCAGAATCACTAATTTTAAAAACATATGATAGCTATTATTACAAAGCTTTAGTTTGGGGCCTTTTTATTTATTTTTCTTTCAGTTTTCCGAATGAGGGTTCTCTCTGTATAGCTCTGGCTGTCCTGGAACTCACTTTGTAGACTGTGCTAGCCTTGAACTCCAAGATCCATCTGTCTCTGCCCCACCGAACACTGGGATTATGCTACCATGCATGGGTTGTTTCTTAAAGTAGACTCTAACTTGAAGTTTAATTGTATTTTTTTTTTTTTTAAATTTAGGGCTTAAGATGGCTTAGGGGGTAAGCGCACCTGATGCCAAGCTTGACAACCTCAGTTTGATTTCAGGGATTCACATAGGAAGTAGTTCTCTGACCTCTACTCTAATACTGTGACAGGTGAAAACAGAGCATGTATGTACACACACACATACACATATACAAAATAAAAAAAGTTCAAAGTTTTTAATTAATTTTACCTCCATGTATATGGAGGTGAAAGAACTTGCAGAAATTGGTTTGTCTCTTCTACCATGTTTGTTCCAGGGATCAAACTTGATTCTCAGGCTTGGTGGCAAGTGTCTTTACATGCTGAGCCATCTTGCTGGCTTTGACTTTAAAATTTCAAGTATATGCTTGTTTTTGAAGCAAATATTTCCCCATTAATCAGATTTTGAGACAAATGAGGTTTATTAATATAGTTGTATACCACGTTGAGTTTTACCTTATAAAAAATAAAGAGAAAAGTGAGTTGAAACCTTTTTGTTTACATTCTAAATGAGTCATATTCAAAGAACAACATTCACTGTAATAGGGCAAACATTTATCTACCCAAATTATTGTTGTCATGTTTACTAACATTAACAATTTTAGAATCATCATTAACATCACGAAGGGTGAGGCAATATTGGGCCTTATGCATGTTACAAAAACTCCGACTTAAGAATATTTTTTACATCATCAAACATGAATTTCATTTTGTATTTTGATAAACTTAATGTGGTCATTGAAACACGAAACTTGAGACTGCCTTTCCTAAAGTACCGTTCATACCATGACTAGGATAAGAAGACATGATAAAGAAAGAAGCACACAGAAAAGTTTCTATACTCTCAAGCTCAAATTAAAATACTAGAAATTTCATCTTCTTTATATTTGCTTTTGTATGTTTTCTATTACTATTATACAAATAATAACTTCTAACTCACAGATAAATCCTTTTTCTAACAGTTCAGGCTAAAAAGGCTAGGGTGTAGGTAGCCTTTTTAAAGCTTACCAAGCATGTTGGAGGCCCTAGGCTTGATCTCTAGCAAAAACAAAACAACAAGAGACAGCTCAGCAGCTAAGAGCATATCTTGTTCTTGCAGAGGACCCAGGTTTGATTCCCAGACCCATGTTGTGGCTCACAGCTGTCCGTAACTCCAGTGCCAGGGAATCCTATACTTTCTTCTGACCTCCTAGGCACTAGATACACGGGTAGGTAGATAAGCATGAGGAACACACACACATAATATAAAAATGAAATCTAAGGGAAAATAACAACAAAACTAACAAAACAAGTCCACACACGTCCAGAAAAGCAAGCGAATAACATTAGTTGCCTTCATCTTGGCTTTTTTTTTTAAAAAAAGATTTATTTATTTTATGTATTTGAGTACACTGTAGCTGTCTTCAGATACACCAGAAGAGGGTGTAAGATCCCATTACAGATGTTTGTGAGCCACTATATGGTTGCTGGGAATTGAACTCAGGTCCTCTGGAAGAACAGCCAGTGCTCTTATCTGCTGAGCCATCTCTCCAGCCCATAAATCCTAATTTTTACACCAGAATCAGTTTCATTTCATTATCTAGTGTTTATAAATAAAAACTAAACCATATTCTGGCTGGGCATGGTGCATGCTTCTACTCCTAGCACTTGGGAAACAAAGGAAGGTGGATCTTTAAAGTTCAAGGCTAGCCTGGCCTACATAGTGAGTTTTAGGCCAGCCAGAACTCTTAAAAAAACCAAAAAACTATCACCAACCCTTAAAATAGAATTTGTATTTACTTAGTGTGATGGTTTGAATATGTTTGCCCCAAGAAGTGACACTATTAGATGTGGCCTTGTAGGAGAAAGTGTGTCACTTTGGGGGTGGGCTTGGAGACTCTCCTCCTAGTTGCCTGGTAGTCAGTTTGCCTTTAGAACAAGATGTAGAACTCTCAGCTCCTTCTCTAGCACCATATCTGCCTGGGCACTGCCATGTTTCCTGCCTTGATAATGGACTGAACCTCTAAACCAGCCCCAATTAAATGTTGCCCTTTATAAGAGTTGCCATGGTCATGGTGACTTTTCACAGCAATGGAAACCCTAACTAAGACAATTAGCTTTTAAGTAGTTTCAAAATGACACTAGATTTACCTACCATTTTCCTCTAAAACTTTCCTTTTGAGGCCTTGAAGATTTGAAGAATAAATGATAATGGAATCTCTCAATTAAAAATTCATGAAGTGGGGCTTAAGTGCTTACTGCTCTTGCAGGGGAGCAGAGATCAGTTCCCAATACCCATGGCAGGCAGCTCATAATGCCTGTAACTTCCAGTTACAGGGGATCCAATGCCTCTGACTAGTGTGCAGTGTATGTATAGACACACACGCGGTGCACGCTTTCTCTCTCAAATTTTAAAAATGAACAATTCTTGAAATCTTTTCATTTTGCTTTAAAAACTTACAGCAAAACTAATTGAAGCTCATTTGAGAGTTATCTAATAGTGAAATTATTTGTCTAGTTCAATTGTAACTCTGAATTAAATGTCTGCACAGTACCATTCCGTTTTTTATAAATTTCCAGAGGGAGTGACTGTGAGGTAACATGACTATTTCAAATGACTTTTAAAATTTCCAAGAATTTCTCTCTCTTCAAACCTATACTATTTAGAATAAAGAAAATAAGACTCTGCTAATCCTTAATAAAATTTCTCTTATCCACAGCAAACTAGTGATAAATCTAATGAATCTACTTGTAATATTTTATAACTTCAATTTGCTTATAATTTGTTCACCCATTCACCTATACTTTAAACAGCACAGAATATTAACTTTTGATACCTTACAAATGCTTCAAAATGTTCTACTATAAACACAAACACAGGAAATCTCTTGAGTTTATTTACTAAGCTAAAAATTCTAAAACTGAACTATTGTAGCTGGTTGGTAACAATCTGAGAAATATATTATTGGCTATCTCACTTGTTAAAATACATTAATATATGAATGTTAGGATATAATGTTTAGGCTAGTGCTTTGCAGTTCTGGATGTCTTAATTTTGTATTTTAAAGTTGAAAATTTCATTTATACTTCTAGTATCTTTAAAATACATGTAAGCAAAGGAGGCACAATTATTGATAGAAATGTTAGTATCTGTCAGATGCATTAAAATAATGAAAAAGATTTAAAAACGATATAAAGTTAGTAAAATGGCACTTTCCTATGATATCATCTGTTCAGAGAGCAAAAACCTATCTCAAAATCAAACAAAATCACCACATATACAGAGACCAAGTTGTTCAGCTCATGGTAGGAATAGTTAACAGCATGCTGCTGAAGAAATACTTGGAACACATGACAAATCTGGCCTAAAATTTAAAATATACCAGAGACAGGGGACCAGTAAGATGCCATTATCTAGTAAAGGTACTTGCAGTATAACTTGGTGACCTGAATTTGATCCCTGGAACTCTTTTAAACACTCAAGGAAAGAACACACAAAGCTTGTCCCTTTTTGGCTAAATGGGACATGCCCAAACATAGTAATAATACGTGCAGCACGGAGAGACTTTTAAAAATAAAAAGCTCAGAGTTAATAATCCAAAAAAAATTTTTTTAACAACTTAGAAAGGCTGATGCATAATATACCAACTGTGGACTTTGAATTTTATTCTGCAGAAAAGGGCAGTGTTTTAGAAAAATCTAATCAGTGGTATACACTGAAGATAAAAATTTTAAGAGTAAAACAGATGCAAAAAAATCCTTGGTTGAGATGCTGGTAAAAAAGAAGTGAGAAAAAACTCGGCACTTAAGTACAGCAACAAATCCCAAATTGGAGGAATAAAAAGACGATGGCTGTTGGGCCGCTGACAAACGTGAACAAATCCAGCGTTCCTTGGAACCACTCACTTTGACTCTTGCTAAACTGATCAAGAGGAAAACAATTTGAGAGCCAACAAAGTACTATTAATAAAAACTTTGTTAATCACCCATTTAAACATTTTCCCCATGTTCTCTTAATGGTCTTGGGTGGAGGCTCTTGAGTTAGAATAAAAACATCTTCTTCCATCTGCAAAAGCCAAAAAGGCTAAGGAACATATAATTGTTTAGGTTACCTAAATTTAGTACTAAGACTGAATTTTATATTGTCTATCTAAGTTACCCTAAAGTACTAAGACCAAATTTTATATTAAACTAAAAACTTCATCGAGATTTCTAAGTATATTTTATACATATATTGTATATGTGGCGGGGCACATGCATGCCACAGCTTGAGTATGGCCAGAGGCAACTTATCTGAATCCCTTCTCTCCTTCTATCACACAAGTCCTGGGGAACTGAACTCCAATCAGTCAGTCACCAGGCCTGGCTTTGCAGGAACCTTTCCTAGCAGACTCATCATCAGCCCCAACTTCTCACACTTTCACATCCTATTCACTGTAACTCACTCTTCTGTCTCATACATACTCTTTGCTGTTCTTGTAAACACTCCAAATGTGTTAGCTTCAAAATCTTTCTATCTGTGATTTCAACTACTCAGAGGTCTTCTTCTGGATACCTTATATGGTTTGCTCTTGTTTTTTACTATTCAAATGTTACCCGCAGGGGACGGACATTCCCCAAACAAACTTTGAAAAGTATATTTGAAAAAATACTTTCAAATAGCAATAACTACCACTACCATCTTGCCCCCTTAATTTTTCCACAGAACATAAAATTATTGGTTTTTTCTTGATTCTAGTATTCGTCCACTACCCATCAGTACTGTAAACTCCATGAAAGCCAGGGACTTACCTGTTTGGTTTTGTGATGATCTTTAGCACTGAAATAGAATAAATTTTTATCTCTCACTACGTAAATACTACAATATGCTGTCCAGGCTGACCTTGAACTCAGGAGATCCACTTGCCTCTGCCTTGAGTGTTTCAATCTCAATTAAAGGTGTGTGTCACCATGCCTGGCTGTTTTTGTACTTTTTCGGTTTAATTACAAAGGGCTAGGTTTACATGTGGGTACCACATCTGACTTCAAATATATTTTTAATGCTATCTGACATTTAACATTTTCATACCATTAGAAAAGAAAATATAAAAACTTGTAATTAAAGAAACATGCAAATTTCCCAAAGGTATCATTTAATAGAATCACCAAAGATAAATGGGGGGGGGGGGTGCTTCACTAAGGAAGATCCATTGGGCACATGTATTATTAAGTTAAGGCTGAGGAACATTTACCACAAAAGTAGCGTCAATATTTTTCATTTTTGGTATTGGTATATGTTTTAGTAGTAGAGCCCTTTGTGAGGTCCTGGGTTTAATCCCTACACACTAAAAGAAAACAAAACCAAAGCAAAACAGAACAACAAAAAGTGAAAGAGGAACAGAGGAAGTGAAAACTGGTATGCCTGTGATGTATTTCATTAAATGTACAAGTTAAGAACAGGATCCCTTAAGTTTCTGGTGGAAAAATAAGCTGTGCATCAAAAGGTTCCAGGTTATCAGAAATAAGCTCGTTCTAAGCTGTCCCTTAACTCCTTGGTAGATAGAAAATGAAAGACCATCAATGCATTCTAAGACATGTAAGTAGCATGTCTAAATATTTGTTGGAAATCTATTTAAAACAATAAGGACATTATTTTTTTTTTTTCTTTCTGGATGGTATTTAGTAAAAACAACATTCAAAAAAATATTTTTTCATAAAGGGATAATAATACTCTTTTGAAAAAGGAAAAAAACAAAACCAAACAAACCAATTTTAATTAGAATGTTAACTTGTAAAATTGTACGTGTAAAAACCTAGATTACAAAAGCATAACCATGTGTAATTTCTTTGAAAGATAACTAAATTGTTATTAATGTAAATGCATATAACTTTAATTTTGCTACTAGCTATTTATGTTTCAAAATTAGTCACAAAGATGGAAATTAACTCTAGATTTCCAAGTCAGTGAAAATATATTTAAAATTTACTCTTAAGTCTGTATACATTAAAATATACATTTATTTCTTCCCTATGAAAAGATGGGAGAAAAGTTATGTACAATTAAAGTAATATTAGTGAGTTTTCTATTGCTGTGAAGAGACACCATGCTTATGTAACAAATGCTTACCTCAACAGCCCAGAGTGATTGTAAACGAGCCAATATCATTCTCATATAAAAGCTTTAAATTTGGGCTGGAGAGAAGGCTCAGTGGTTAAGAGCACTGACTGCTCTTCCAAAGGTCCTGAGTTCAAATCCCAGCAACCACATAGTAGCTTACAACCATCTGTAATGGGATCCGGTACCCTCTTCTGATGTGTCTGAAGACAGCTACAGTGTACTCATATAATAAAAAAAAAAAAAAAAAAAAAAAATCTTTAAATTCTAGCCACAATATATAACTTTTTGCTATTTTAGGTATGGATACCCCCACCAGAAAAAAGTGATTGCTCCTAAAACAGAGTCTTATCTCATAATTAATTAAATCAATTAGTTAAAATTTACTTAATTTTTACCTTTAAATTGGAATTGAGTAGTGGTTCCTTTGAATACAATTCCTTAAAAAGTAACTGAAATACTTTTAGGATTTCCACAACACACGATATTGGGTAGAATTCATTAATCCAAAAAGGTAAGAGGCTCCTTATAAGAAGTAATGACAGAATTAGAGAACATTATTGTGAGATACCTGCATTTTCTTGAACATTTTAAAATAATGACTTAAAACATTTCAAATAAGGAACATAGGATAGTCAAAAGAACATTTCCTTTGAAATATAATTAAAATATTCTGAACATATTTGTAAAATTAATAACTATGTTAGCTTTAATCTGAAGTTAAATATTAAGGCACAGAAGTCTTTCCTACTTTTGACTTGTTAAAAATCTGTTAAGGACTTAAACATTTTAGTAAAAATAAGAAAAACAGTAATTAAGTTAGAAGACACAGGATTAAGATCTTAGTATGTCATTGGCTGCAAATTTAATTTCAGATTGTTTCTCAGGTAACCAGTGAAAAGGTCAGCCACTCTAAGGATTCCTCTACATTTAAAGTTCAGAAATTCAACTTATAATGTTTTCTCCTTCATTTAAAATGAAATATTTAGACATATTATACTGAAGATTATGCTATAATCTATAGTATTTCATACTTTATTTGTATCTAAAGAAAACTTCAAATCAAGAGAAAAACAAATTTTTCTATTATAAATAATAATCTGAGTTCAAATTCATATAGAATATAAAGACACATTAAAATAAGTTCTATGGTACTTTCTAAACTCTTTCAAACATCTTTTATATGGAAACTCTGGAAAGGTGTTCTATCAATTACAGTCAGTGCTCCATCGATGGATCCAACCAACCACACATTCAAAACATTTGGGTGGCCAGGCACGGTTGCCCACAGTTTTGACTAAAGAATTTGGGAGGCAGAGACAAGAGGATCTCTGTGAGTTCCATGGCAGCCTGGTCTACATGTAAGACCCTGGTTCAAAAGACCAAACCAAACAAATTATTTCTTGGGCAAAAACTGCATTTGGAGTGAATTGTACAGTTTTTTCTTGTCATTATGGGAATAACTTGAATAATACAACTATCCATGTTAACAGTCCACTGCACTACACATTAAAAGCAATGTAGAGATAAGTTTAAATATAAAGGAGGACATGCATTGGTCATAAGCAGACACTTTATACAGGAGACTCAATCATTTACAAATCTGGGTATCTAGAAATCCTATAATCAATTTCTCACAGACACAGAAGTAATTATGGTTTTGTTTGTTTGTTTGTTTGCTTTTTAAAAGACAGATTCTCACATAGGCCTTAGACTTGCTTTAGGGCCACGGATGACCTTAAGCCTCTGATCCTTTTCTACTTCCCCAGTGCTGGGATTACCAGTGTGCAGCTGGTATGCAGTGGTAAGGTTAAAACCCATGGCCTCGTGCATGATAGGCAGAAGCACTCTACCAACCCAGCTACATTACCAGCCCACAATTATATAGTGTTTGAACAGACACAACATGAGGAGAGCTGTTACTAACATAAGTACAAAATCATACAGAACATAAAATCACTAATGCAATTAGAACAATTTGAAAAATACACAAGTAACATCAATACACATGGAATTACGGTTGTAGAGTATTGCCAACCTTACTTCAGCAGCACAGTCAATACTGGAGATAATTTCAGAATCTTAACGCCAATATTTACGTGCTGCTAAGGCACTGCTGACACTGTTATCATAGAAGCTATGAATAAAAAGACAGGTACTTTCTTCAGAAGATCAGATCCTTGTATTTTGAGGCAGCACAATATGGCCTGCACCTTTTCAAAATTCACAAACCATTATGTGCTGCTACTTTACTCCAAGGTTTTGTTTTTGAAAACTCATAGCACCTAAATAGTAATTTACAGAAAAGTCTTTTTAGGAAAAAAGCAGAATACATAAAATCCATGTTTGAAAAACCTAACACTGGTATGTGTATAATTTTATAAGCTTTCAGCACAATAAAATGTATTTCCATATCATAAATTTAATAAGTCTACTGTAAACTTAATACAGTGTTGTAATTTATAGTAATCATGAAATGAGAAAAGCAAGTCATTTTTCTGTGCCAACCTAAGAACCTGATTTATTAAACTAGCCAAACTTTTGAATGTATTTAACATATGAAGCAGTTATAAAAGTTGGTTTTTACCCTATTAAGTAACAGCAGCACACCTTTCAAAGCCGAATTCATAGGATAAAGCTTTATGTTAAAGGACAAACATAACACATGCAAGAGCTCAGTTTCAAGAAATTTATATTAGCAAAATAGAAGACACACATGAGATATATTCCCCAAAATATATATCCCCAATCTTCACATGAACGCTCAAGATTTATCTCCATATTGGAGCAATTATTGTGAGCTCAGGGTCATTTATTATCTATTACTGAGAACAACATCTTGGGAGAACAGGCCAATTTGGTTTCCTAAAAGGATATACAACAGGAATCCTGCAGCTCAAGCCTAACTAACTATTTGTATGTTTCTCATTAAAAAGGCTATTCCTTTAAAGGCATATCATTTTATACGATAGGACAAATTTATACAATAAAATTTGCATTCTGATTGTCTAAGTCAGGGAGGAAAGGGTTTATTGGGCTTACACTTCCATGCTGCTGTTCATCACGAAAGGAAGTCAGGACTGGGACTCAAGCAGGTCAGGAAGCAGGAGCTGATGCAGAGGCCATGGAGGAATGCTGCTTACTGGCTTGCTTGCTTCTCCTGGCTTGCTCAGCCTGCTTTCTTACAGAGCCCAAGACTACCAGCCCACAGATGGTACCACCCACAAGGGGCCCTCCCCCCTTGATCACTAATTGAGAAAATGTCTTACCGCTGGATCTCATGGAGGCATTTTCACAACTGAAACTCCTTTCTGTGATAACTCTAGCTTGTGTCAAGTTGACACACAAAACTAGCCAGTACAATTGACCCCTTGTCAACTTGACACACAAACACATCACCAATAAGCCTCGACCCTTACTTCCTTATTCATCCCCAAGATCTAAATAACTTTAAAAAGTCCCACAGTCTTTGCAAATTCTTACATATTAACATTTCAGTCCCTTTTAAACATCCAATCTCTTAAAATTCAGTCTTTTAAAAATTCAAAGTCTCGCCGGGCAGTGGTGGCGCACGCCTTTAATCCCAGCACTTGGGAGGCAG
>CM052708.1:56962658-56999633 GCA_028551405.1 Uromys caudimaculatus | reverse complement strand
GGTCTCTTCTTAATCAACGCTAATATCTTAGCTCCAGCTAACCAGCATCAATAGTCCCAGCAATGCAATGGTTTTGCTTTAGTAGTTCTGGTATCTTGTTAATCACAGCTGATTTCTTCAGCCCCAGCAAACCAAAACCACAGAATCTTAAATCAAACTAGCAAATGGCCCTGTTAAGAGTCTTTAATTTGCCCTCTGAAATTTCACAAGCCAGGCCTCCATCTTCTGCACTGTTCTCAACATTATCTTCCAAGCTCCTACACAACATCCCAGAGAGCAGTCCAAAGTTCCAAAGTCCTTCCACAGTCCTCCCCAAAGCAGGGTCAGGTTGTCACAGGAATACCTCACTATGCTGGTACCAATTTGTCTTAGTCAGGGTTTCTATTCCTGCACAAACATCATGACCAAGATGCAAGTTGGGGAGGAAAGGGTTTATTCAGCTTACACTTCCATGCTGCTGTTCATCACGAAAGGGGACTGGAACTCAAGCAGGTCAAGGAGCAGGAGCTGATGCAGAGGCATGGAGGGATGTTCCTTACTGGCTTGCTTGCCTCTTCTGGCTTGCTCAGCCTGCTTCCTTATAGACCCCAAGACTACCAGCCCACAGATGGTACCAATCACAAGGGGCCCTCCCCCCTTGATCACTAATTGAGAAAATGCCTTACCGCTGGATCTCATGGAGGCATTTTCTCAACTGAAACTCCTTTCTCTGTGATAACTCCAGTTTCTGTCAAGTTGACACACAAAATTAGCCAGTACACTGATCTAATTATTCATAGGAAGCAGTCATATTCCATCATTCTGTTTATGAACAGTCATATTCCATTTAAGTTTTGTCTTTTTTCTATTATTAAAATGTATATAGATATTTATTAATAAGTGACTGGTTTCACCCATTTCTCTATTATTGCCTGTAAGTTTTAACACAATTTTTAACATCTATTTAAGATATATCAACATATACTTGAATTTACAGTGTGCTAGTTTGTTTTCCATTGTTGTGAAAAACATCATGATCAAAAACAACCTGGGAAGGAAAGGATTTATTTCATTTTACAACCTAAGTCCATCTTGAAGGGCAGGAATTGAAATCAGGAACCAGGAGGCAGGAACTGAAGCACAGGCCGTCGAGGAATGTTGCACACTAGCCTGCACTGCTTGCTCTCTTATACCACACAGGACCATCTGCGCAGGGGCGATGCTGCCCAGTGGTTGGGCCCTCCCACATCAAGTATTAATCAAGAAAATGCCTCCTAGATATGTCCACAGAGCAATCTGATAAAAGCAATCCCTCAACTGACATCCCCTCTTTCTATATGTCTAGATGTTGCTAATCTAACCAGCACAATCGGTTGCATGAAAATTTAGGTTCTCCTCAAACCTACTGTGTAGTTAAATTTTAAATATGTTTTAAAGGGGCGGGAGAGATGGCTTAGGGTTAAGAGCACTGACTGCTCTTCCAGAGGTTCTGAGTTCAATTCCCAGCAATCACATGGTGGCTCACAACCATCTGTAATGGGATCCGATGCACTCTTCTGGTGTGTGTCTGAAGACAGTGACCAGGTACTCATATAAAATAAACATGCTTTAAAACGTACATGGCTATTTCCACTTAAATATTTTACTGAATGCCTACTCTATGTAACCACTCTCCCATTTGTTACACTATAGTTGCTACAGTGGTGTACAAAATAGTTTTCTCTTTAGAAAAGACTCTAAAATGACCTAAATTATAAGAGGTGACATAATGAATTGACTATTCAAAACCATATATTGATCTAGACATGGTAACACACCCTTATAATTGTAACACTTGGCACAAGGATCAAGATTTCAAGGTTATTCTTGGGTACATAATAAATCTAAGGACATCCTAAGCTACATAAAACACAGTTACCAACACACACATCAACCCCACCTCCCTCCTATACCATTCTTTGTTCCTATACAGTACATATAGACATTAAATAATTACTCCAATGTCGAATGATTTCAAAATCAAGTCAATTTTTTTGTGTGCAAAACCTATATTTTTAAAGCCAAGACAGCTAATCTTGAAACAGAATGAGTATTCACATTCATACTTATAAAAATCACATTAAGATATGCTCCTATTTCTAGAAACTAGTCTACCATATGTAACAAAGTTTAGCAATGCATGTACTTTACGGGGTTATGTTTTTGTAGCATAAGTACAGCCATACTACGAACACTGTAACTCTCTATATTGGTATTTTCTATTTTTATTTATTATCTACTGTGTGGTAGCAACTCCTTCGATCACTGAGCTACTTCTTCAGCCCCCACTATTTTATTTTTTTCATTTTTGAACTTTCTAGAATTTTTGTTTGTTAATGTTTTTCTCTGAGACAGGGTCTCACTCTGTAGTCCATGTTGGCAGAAAAACTGCAATCCTCCTGCCTCACACACTCCTCCCCAACCTGGCACTACAAGCATCAGACACCATCTCTGGGGACAATATTTTTTTATGTCTTAGTTTCCTGTGTGTGGTTTTTTAAAAACTACATTTATTTGTGTGTGAATGTAACCACCATGTATGGAGGTTAAAGGATGTCTTGTGGGAGTTGGCGTTCTCACTTTTTTGTGTGTTTTTGGTGACAGGGTCTCACTGCATTGCTCTGGCTGTCCTGGAACTCTTTCTGTAGACCAGTCTGGCCTTGAACAGATCTGCTTGTCTCCCCCTTCCAAATGCTGGCATTAAAGGCATGAGGCACCCCCATCCGCTTCACTTTTTTTTTTTTTTTTTTATGTTAGATATAATGGGAACAAAGTGGTATCTTGAGTTTTAATTTCCATTTACCTATTAATAAGTCATCTTAGTATTGTTATTATTGGTAATTGTGTATCTTCTTTGGAAAATGTCTACTCAAGTCTTTATTTGGTTTCTGCCTATTTATTGATGGTGAGTTGTATTTTCTTTTAAATAAATTCTGGCTTAATAGTTAATACTTCCTACCAAAAACTAGATTTGCAAATATTGTCTGTCTTCCATTCTCTCTGTGTTTTGTTAACAATTATAAATGCACAAGTTTTAAATTTTGAGGAAATTTATATAATTTGTTGTTGCCTATATTTTTGGTATTAAGTTCTAGAAAATCGTTTTTTTCCTTTTTTTTCATGTCTTAAGTTTTACCTTAAGTTTTCTTAAGAGGTTTTCACTTTTAGACTTTTTGTTTAGTCTTTGACTTATCTGTAACAAAATTTTTATTACATAATAAGGTCTAACTTCATTGTTTTGTGTATGAATATCTAGGTTTTCTTACATTATTAAAGGCTGTCTTTTCCCATTAGTGAGGGACTAGCCCATCTCTTGACAAAAAACTGTTTTTACTATTCCATTTCATATCAGATTTTCATTCAAACTAGCCTACTGGGTAGCAATCATTTTCTAGTATGGCCCTGCCATTTCTCCATTCCTGTTCACCTCAGGTCACTTGAAATATCAAACTGTCTTTAAATCTTCAAACCTTTGCTTTCAAGTGTGCCAGCTTAAAAAAAAGTATGAAAATAAAGATAAAAGCCACTAAAAATGATTTTGTCCTTCATCTTTATACAACGGTTATAATTTCAAATTCAGTGGTTTTTTGAGACAGTTTTCTTTGTGTAACTCTGGCTGTCCTGCAATTCACTCTGTAGATCAGGCTGGTCTGAAACTCAAGAGATTTATCTGCCTGGTCTTCCTCCTGTATGCTAGGATTAAAGGTGTGCACCACCATGCTCCGTTCCAAAGTCAATGGTTTATATTCTGGCCTAAGGACCAGAATAATTTTCTTTGTTGGGTTTTGGTGGTGCATGCCTTTCAACTTTTAACTAATGTTCTTTAAAAAAAAAAAAAAAAAAAGCCATTCTGAAAGGAGAGATTAAAAAAGGTAAACTAAATGTCTTGCTTAAGAAGGTAACTTAAGTGTACATAGGAATACACGGCAATCTTTAAATACCTGAAATTAATATTCTTTGTATAAGAAAACAATTTCACAGCAATTTAAGAAGACAGATCAAACAAAAGTGTCCTATTTTCCCCTTCAACTCTCTATTTGTTTCCATTAATATTTTTCTTTGGAAATATTTACTTTTTACCTTATAAAACTTCTAATATTAATTCATCTTGTTTCCATAAAGCTTAGCACTTCACAAAATATTTAAGAGATTTTAGGCATGTTTCCTAAGCTATATCATCATCTTGACTGCATCAGAATAATGGGACAGTTTTTGAATTTAATAATAAGCAACCAGTAATTTGTTGGAGCACAATGACAGAACACAGGATCCGGGGTCAGAATCCTGACCATTCTCTCCTTTAGGAGTCTCTCCCATGGCTGTTATTCTAGTACACTGACCCATTCTGGCTCCTTAGATCTGCAAATGAACCATTAACATACATGTAAGCCTTTGAAGGATGCTTCTGAACCACAGCCATCTTATGACGTTGTCTAAGAACATGGAGAAAACACTACCAGGTTTAAGTTCTTATAACAGGGCAACAAATCCCAGGGCACAAAGAATCTACTTAAATAGCAAAGCTAAAAGTATGAAATATTGCAACAAAATTTGGGAAATTAAAAACTGGGTATGTTAATATTATCTTTGATGTGGCAATAATACCAGTATTAAATCTTTGGAACTGTTTCTTCCCTGAACATTTTAAAACCCTAGTTCTGAAGTTTGATGTGTGAAAGTGACAGAAGCATTTATTTGTAGTGCATACTACTAAATACTTAAAATTCCATTTCCATATGTGATTTTTCTCTAAGAAAATAAGCTTATGTAACATATTTGAAAAAAATATTGCTCTGACAACAACAACAATAACAACACGAAAAACCCAAAATTTATTTACTGGCTATCAAAGGAAAACTAAATTGATAGTTTAGGCCAAGTCAGGGGTGATCAATGACAAGTGAATATGCATTTCAATTCTGTATTCAACTTGCTCATTTTTACAGAAATTTTTGCAATTCAAGTTTCAGGACTACAGAGTTATTATTAGCTCAGTGGTCAAGAGCATTTTGTTGTTGTAAAAGACCCAGGTTCAATTCCCAGCACCCACATGGAGCCTCAGCACTTCCTCCAGCATGTATACACAGACATACATGAAGGCAAAACACTCATATTTTAAAAAGTTCAAATTTCAGAACAGAAGATGAGAACAATAATCACACTAAATGTCCTGAGGATATTAACCCAGTGTATTTATGCTTAAAAGTGAAAAATCACATTGCATCAAATTGTTATATTTGCAAATTTAAATTCCTACCCAAACCAGGTGGGTGGCTGAGTGTTGTGAGTGGAACATGCCTATAATTTTGGCACTCCAGAGAGAGGCAGAAGGGTTACTACAAATTCAAGGCCAGGCAGGGTTTCAGAGATAAGCTGTCTCAGACAAAGAAAATGAACATACACACCACCCAAATTCAGACCGTGGTATAACTGCTTTAATTTTACCCTTCCCCAACTCCCTGTCCATACACGGGATCAGATAACCAGGGCTGTCCTGAACTTCACTGAATTAGTCTCCGTCTCTCCTGCCCTCCACCCCATCTCTGGGACTGCAGGTGTGTATCACTGAACCAGCCTACTTGTTGCAGGATATCAAACCAGAGTGTCACACTTTCTAGTTAAGCACTGTACTGACTGAGCTACATTTCTGGCCAGTTTTAACTTTTCTAAGATCCAAAGTAACCTCATAAGTAAATTCTAGTAATTGAATGTAATTAGAAGGTGAAACACTCAAAGTGGAAAAAAAAAGTCCATATTTAATAAATTTTCTGGTTATTAGTTTCTTGAGAATAGAAGTATCATCATGGCTTAAGCATAAAGGTACAGGTTCAGCATAATAGTTCTATTAAACACTTATACATCAACTATTAAAAACCTTTGTAATTCTCAAAACTTCAACTAAAAAAAAAATTAGAAAATACAATACAATGAACTCATGAATTATAAAGTAATATATATACACCCAACCTTCAGGACACAGACTTCATATACTTACTAAATTAACAGTCATCCTCTCAGTAGGCATTTTTCTCTGCCTCAATTACAACAGTAGCTGTCTGTCTCCTTTCATCACTGTTCAACTCCAAAGCAAGCAACTACTTTTTACTTCTGGCACACACTTCCCTCCCAGGAAACACTTCCCTTTAAAGAAACTAATTTTTTTAAACAAGCTCACTCACTTGCTCGCCCACTCAACCCATTTATTTATTTATTTTGGGCTGGTGTTTTGCCTGTGTGTATAACTCTATAGGGAATAGAACCTGGGACCTCTGGAAGAGCAGCCACTGGTTTTAACCGCTTAGGTATCTCTCCAGCTCCCTAAAGAGACTTAAGATAGGTAAATTTTCCTCTGGAATAGCACAACAGACAGAAATTGATATTATAAAGAAATTTATATCACAATAAATTAAAAAGAACAAATTTTCAGCTTATTACATAATTACACAAGTACATTTTTACTAAAACAAAAAATTTCATCACTTGCCACATCAACTGATTCTAACTTCCTCAATAATAAAAATATTCTGACTCTTCCCCCCTCTCTAGTATTAACTCCCATATTTACATTATTCATAATCCAACAACTGATAACACTTCTAAAACCGGTATGATTATGTATCACTACTATTATATTGCCAACCTGACACATTTCTTAATGGAAAATAGCTCTTAAAAAAAAAAAAAAAAAAAAAAAAAAAAAACTAGCATAGTTTCTGAGAGTAGTCAAATTTAATGTTTACTGAATTAGGAAGTAATTAGTTTCTGTCATTATTAGATTATAGGATTATCAATATTGACATGCCTGAATGTGAATTTTTCTTCATATTGTTTATTAGGATAATTCTTTGTATCTTTTCTCTATTATTAAAAAGATAATCTAACCAGAGCCATCTCTCCAGCTCCTCAAATAATATAGTTTAAACCGGCATTATATAATTAAGTTTATGTAGCTAAAAACGTTAATGTGAAAAATCAAATCAAAAATAAAAAGACAAAGCAAGGGGGAAAAGGATGACTTTTTAAATTTCTTAAGCAATAATCATTTTCTATTAGAACTCTGAACTAGAAAGCAAACTTGAAAGAAATCTCTTTACTTTACTTAGAAAAATAAATGCAAAACACTACCATTATTCAATTTCAATTCAGAGAATCTACCATAGTGACACTATTGTGCTACAACGTCTAGAACATCCACACTCCACAGATGGAGGGCTAGGGAGGCAGAGTGCTTGTCTAGGTTCTTGTAAGGCCCTGGTTTTCATCTCTAGCACTGTAAGAAACAGGGGGAACAAAAAGGTCACCACCAAAACCAAACAAACAAAACCCCCAAACCCCTCTTCTTATACACACACTCCAGAAGGGACTAACTTAAATCACTACCTTTAGAGGAACTATGGTATTAGATAAACACTAAAAGAGAAAGGGAGGCACAGGCATACAAAGCCACACAAGGTCATGTAACGTGGGTCACAGTAGGAGAATACTATCAACTGGAAAAAACTGTCCTTTTTAGAAACTTAAGTTGACGCAAGGCTGAAGTGGGCTTCCACGTGACCAATTAATAAACCCAAGCCTAGATGGTACAAGATTAGGATTTATAAATATTCCTATTCTAATTTCTCAGAGATAAAATATGGAGGGAAAAAAAAAAAGCAACTAGTAGCATTTCACCACGAGTAGAATGAAGGTTTCACTCAGTATTTATTTACCTCACCTGCCCTACAACCCCACCCGAAATAAACCATTCTCAGTACTTGAGTTGACTGGCTGATCATCTGTAATTATAAGGTCATCTAACATACGGGTTCTGGATTACCAATGCGATGTGTGTCACAACGGAAGGGAAGCATCTAAGCATCTGAAGCTCCAACTTTCTTTTAAACCGAGTCACCCAACCCTTAACACCATTAGCAACAGAAACTTGAGCCTGAATTCCTTGCAGAGATGAAAATTAGCTCAAGTAGATGAAGTGAATTTTTTCTTTTGTTAATTTGAGAGTCTGAATTACTTTCACAGAAATAATTACCTGTGTGTATTTAACATGATATTAATGCCAGCAAATGTTAGAATTATTGTTGTAATTTATACTTTTCAGAATTTGAATGAATCAAAAATTTATCAAAATTTAAATAAATTTAAATGTGTAAATGTGTGTACATATACAGAAAAGAAATTGCATTGGCTGTTTCCCTACCTCCTGAAGTTTTAAAAGTTAAATGTACAAAGAAGTCTCAAATGAATGTAAAAACCAAAAATATTTCTCAAGAATCTCCTTTCAAGCTATAAAACTCTAAGATCAATACATTTTGAGTAACGATAATAAAAATACCATTACCAGGACTGGAGAGATGGCTCCTTGGTTAAGAGTACTTCTTGCTTTTGCAGATATCAGGGTTCCCAGCACCCATATGGTGGCTCACACCAACACCTTATAACTCCAGTTCAGGGGATCCAATGCCCTCTTTCTGGCCTCCATGCATACTGGAACATACACAGTACATATATATATACATGCAGTTAAACACACAAATAAAATAAAAAAAAAATAAGCCTTGAAAAAAGATCTTTGTAAACTTTAAAGAAAGGATTTAATACTGTGATTTCAGACTTGAGGATAACAGGGCCTTTCTATAAAATACTTTCCACACTAGTAAAATTGCCTAAGGCAATTCTTGTTCTAAATTAATACCAAAGATCAATGAATAGAAAACTAATGGGCAATTTAAGTTATTCAAGAATAAATAGAAAAATAATCAGATATAAATGGAAATATGATACCAAACACAAGTCTTCGTAGCGGTGGTAGTCACTGAGGAGGGAAGGGGCTAGAAACTGATACTTACAAAATAATAATTGTTGGGCTACTTAGAGGGCCATTTTAGTAATATCTTCATTTTATCATTATTAAACCTAGGGGAAAAGAAGTAAAGATTTAAAAATTTGATCTTATTACATAAGTAAAAACATTTTCAACTGATGCCAGCAATCACTATTTTCTGATTCTTTTTTTTTTTTTTTTTTTTTTGGTTTTTCGAAACAGGGTTTCTCTGTATAGCCCTGGCTGTCCTGGACCTTACTCTGTAGACCAGGCTGGCCTCTCAGAAATCCGCCTGTCTCTGCCTCCCAAGTGCTGGGATTAAAGGCGTGAGCCACCACTGCCCTGCTATTTTCTGATTCTTACACATTAAAAAAAAAAAAAAAAAAAAAAAAAATCAGTGGTTACTGATCTCTATGAGGATAAATAACTCTGAGGGGTGAGGTGTAAAAAAATCTGGAAATAAAGCATTTATGCCACGTTAAAACACACCAGAAGAAAATATTGTTTAGAAATGTCTGAGGCAAAAAGCAGAAAGAGCAATGCTGCAGTCGTTTTCACGGCTGTACTGTACTTGTAAGAGAAAGGGTTTAGAGCCTTGCACCCCAGCAGGAAACCTATCTCAGCCCATCCTTTAAAACAGAACCTTAAACAACCCCGGTGACCTCAGTCACAATGTTTTATTTCTGTGGGACATGATTCATACACCCTACTTGTACTTCTGAGACAGCCTTACTAATAGTATAGCCCAAACTGGCCCTGAATTTGGGATACTCTTGCCTCATCTTTCTAGGTGCTGGGATTACTAGAATATGCCAACATACCTACATATGAGTACTTATTACAAGATAGAGCATAGAAAGAATACACTCAATCTTTATACCTTTACCAGAGTATCCCAAGTATATATTTTATTGCAAAATACTTTCTCACAAAAGTATCAGCATTTCTTATTTCAAAATCCACCAATCTTCTTTTCCAATAATGCCAACATCAATCCTTACCCCAATGCCAGCTATACTGAATGCTAAAAAAAAAAAAAACCCAATTACACATAAAGATCCCTATGTGCCAAGCTCTGATCTCATTGGGCTCTTACAATGTAACTATAATCTTGATATGGTATTTATTTGTCCTACATGTTTTTTTTACACTATAACTACAAATGTAACTGTTACACACATACACTTTCTTGAAAGGTTGTTTTTTATTTGCTGAATACAGTTATTCAGAATATACACAACTTATTTTAATGGCTATGTAGTTTATGAGACTATGTCATAACATAATGGGAGGGTCTACTGTAATTTCAACTGCACTACAAAGCTACCAAGTGCTCCACAAACTACAAATTCCCCAACATCTGAATATACATTTTAAAAAAGCTACTTCTAGTTAGAAATTAACATTTTTAAAAAGTGTTGAGTTTTATTTTTATTTTCCTTTTATTCTTCACATCTGTTCTATGTTTGTGTGTGCTTTGCCTGCTTGTGTGTCTGTGCACTTTTGCATGCCTAGTGCCCACAGAAGCTAGAAAAGGGTGTTGGGTTCCCTGGAACTGGGCTGTGAGCTGCTATGTGGGTCCTCTGAAAGAGCACCAAGAGTTCTCTTTTAACCTTCGAGCCATCTCTCCAGCCAGTTTTTCTTCCATGATCATTCTCTCCTGCTTTTAGTGTCTATCTAACACAGGTATGCTAAGGTTTCCATTAGAATAAACCAAAATTTGTCCCAGAACAGTTTCACAAAAATAATGTTCTGATAATGAATTATCCTTCATATGACTGAGAAAATACCAACACTTGGAAGTGTTGCAGAAATGATGTTTTCTAATTAGACCCTGAATTTTGTAGATCCAAGATAACCAGCGGCTGGGGATGGTAAAGCCCAGTGTAAATGGCTTGGAAGGAACAACCCTTCCCACCCCTGCCCCATCACATTTGTGTTCTTTAAAAAAAAAACAAAGAAAAGAAATGAGAGAAAGAAAGAGGAAAAACCTTTTAGAGCTTGTAAAAAGTATAAATAGTGGACATCTAGTATCAGAGGTTTTGATTAAGCAGGTCGGGGAAAATGTTTTATTTTAGCTTATTTTACTAGCCAGTCCACAGACATTTTTTTAGCAGGAGTCAATCAGGGCAGAAGACACTTTCAAGAGAGGATTATGCAGCTAACTTTTAGGTTAAGCATATGCCACATTAGTATGTCTATCTGTCAAACTACATCAGCACACTAAAAAACAGTGCTAGTCTAAAAAAGCAATTACAACTTATAGCTAATATGCTTAATTTCACAATGCCAGAATAGACTGTGGTCTCAATTAACTCAGATAAACATACCATATGACAAAAGCTATTTTTGTATTTTGTATTTTAGTAATAACAATCAGGAAATGGTATTGTGAGTTTCCTGACTGGTAAAGCAAACATTAAGCCTGGGGATGGATCAGAAACAATTTTAATGAAGACAACGAAAGAGAAATGATGAGTATCTTTTAAAAATACAACTGCAAATGTCAGGCTCTAAATTAGGACACCGATTAACAAAAAAACCAAACATCACTAGGAGTTTTCTATTAAAGTCTTATAAATGAAACCAGAACTTTAACAGAGATCTACTATTCACTTACCTAGGTCTATATTTATACAGATGAAAGAGAAAAACACGTAGGTTGATGCAAGTTTGTTTAAATTAAAAAGTGTAAAACTATACAAGTATAAAACTATATCACTTGAAATTACAAAGTCCAATTTCTAAAAGATACAGAATAGGACATGGTATCATTTTAAGAAATCATAAAAGTATGACTAGAAATATAAAAGTTTAAGGGTAAGAAAAAACAACTTGTACATTTTTACCTCTGGCCTATGTTGATTCTAATGACTGACAACATGAAGTATAGAATGTTTTTATTATAGTGAAACTAACAATAAATTCAGTCTTTATATGAGGCTACAAAAGGAAGATAATGTCCTCAAAGTGAAAGAAATACTCCAAAGTGGCCACAACTTTGCTTTCTCAAATATATATCTGAATCTCTGGTACAAGTAACTTAATTATTAGTTAAGTTTTCTTATTCTATTAGCTTAAAAGTATATAAAAGCATACATATTTGTAGAATTTTTCACTCTAAAATGAAATTTCCTGAATAAAAAATTAAATATAACACCATTGAATAAACAGTTAAAAAAGTCCAAAACCCACAAATATCTACTACTCTCTTAAGGATGTACTGAAAACAAAGTATCTTTCAAATAGACCATTCTTCAAACCACATATGGGAAAGATCTCCACCCGTGTGCAAACTTCCTTGGCCACTATGATTATACATTAACAGTGCTCTGCAGTACAAGCTAGCTGACAAGCAGCATAGATCACCCTACTTCAATTCTTGTAAGAGACAACAACTGCTCTGGTGGTGACACTTGCTTCTTCCCCATGATGCTCCTACTACGTAAAAAGTACCACTTAAGAAAAACATATGCATTTAACTCTGAAAAAAGAAGCGCTTCCGTACAGTTTATTTAACAAGTACACTTACTTGTATCATAAGATAAAATTATTTAAGAAGGAACTTAAAAGAAGACAAAATTACCGTTTTGGTTATTAGAAAGGGAACCTACAACCTATCTTAAAAGTTAACACATTAACGGTCTTCGGTTTCTAAGGCTACATTTAACTACTCGATTATCAAATTTCTCTCAAGAGTTTTTAACCATTCATCAGAGTGAGTGCACCGATTTCCACAGTTGTACAAATTCCAATAAAAAAATAGAAGAGCTCTTTTGCTCACAAGATGCCCTGGCTTCCTCCCAGGCACACGAACGTAATCACTATCATATACTGACTTCAGGTACTATTTAGAAAAACAAAACAACCAACTACCCCGTCCTACCATAAACCCCCAAAACACCACCACCCTGAGATTCAACCACTGGATATATAGCTCTGTGGAGGAGTGTCTGCTACTACAAGGCCTTCGGTTCAACCTCCAGAATGGTAAAAAATAAATACAGCATTAAGTGTTCAGCCAATATGATTTTTTTTTCCATTCAAGAATTGATCTGGGGCCTTGGCATGCTGGACAAGCACTTTCCCACTAGGTAACAAAGCGTCCTAGGCCTAGCCTAAAGGGTTAACAAAACCACAGCTGAAGCACTGCTTGCTATGACAGGCTGAGTTCCATCCCTGAAGCATGCAGAGCAGAAGGTCCAGACTCAACTGTTGTCTAAACTCTCTGCATGCACCACCCACACCATACACACAGTAATAAGATAAAAACTTAAAAATCACAACCATCAAAAAATTTCCGGTGTAATCTATGTTAAATGTGTGTATTTCAGAGCTAAAAACTTAGTTAAGCCTGAAGTTATCAATTTGTAAGAGAAATAGAAGTTTATTCTGTTAAAATATTTTATTATGTAATAACATGCTATTTATAGGACCCCAACTTTAAATGCAAGTTATCTTTCAACACTTTAAGCATTGATTCAGAAACATTAGTTTGGATATTATTAAAAAAAAAAACAACATAGATTAGAACTACATATTAAATTTAAGTAATACCCAGTCCTGAAATTAAAAATTAAAAGTATGAAATAGTAGCAACATAGTAAATTTAGGTATTCTGCAAAAACAATAAAATAACTGCAATGAATAAAAACTTTTTCCACTTGTCAGTGAAGAATGCTAGAAATAATCTATTAAAAAATCCACAGGATAACAAGGTAATTTTGAATATACTTATTTAGTATGAAAGGTATTTGTAATATAATTTATAACATTGAGTTGCTTGATTTTTTTTTTGTTTGTTTGTTTTCTTTTTCAAGTTTCTCCGTGTAGCCCTGGCTGTCCTAGAACTCACTAAGTACATCAGGCCAGCCTCAAACTTACAGAGATCCACCAGCCTTGCCTCCCAAGTACTGGGATTAAAGGCATGAGCCACCACCACCCAGTTTATAACATTTGGATATATAGAAATAGTAATGGATTAATTTTAGAAATCACATTTGAAACATGCTGCGTATTTTCTTTCAAGTGATTATATCAAAATAGCAAAGTAATATTAACCTAGTTAATATCTGATAATGAAATGTCCAAAGTGTGGTTCATAGTGCTGAGAACAGAAATTATATTTCAAAGTTGTATTTTTAAAAAATTTAAAGACTTAGAATTAACTAAATATTGCCTGTTGAAAAATGTTGATCAAATATAATACTGTGATAGATATCCCACAGTACATACATATTTTTGTCAACATAAATTCCTAGAAATAAGTTTACTAGATAAAATCTTATGCACAATTTATACTTTGGTACTTGTTGGTAAACTGTTCAGTAGAAGCACTGTATTGATTTGTATTGTTATATGGAACATTTCTCTAAAATTTTCTAACAATTAAATTTTATTATAAAAAATGATAAAAGGGGGGAAAAAAAGAAAAATGTTGATCACAAGGTATCAGTTCTGATACATTAGGCTTTATTGGAAAAAACAAATAAATTAGGGATTTTTTTTTACTTTTTAGAATACCACAAAATATATATACATGTACAAAACTGCTTCACATAAACATTTAAAATGTTCAGGTTAATTTTGTTATTATTTAGCAAATCTTTGCAATACTTTAAAATCTCTATCAAAGCAAACAATTCCACTGACAGTTTCAAATCCAAGTTCTATTTATGAAAATCACAATAATTTTAAGGCCCTTCATCAGCAATCCTAGTTTATTAAAATACCTTTTCATTGTAAGGTAAATATCTCAGTAAGATAGAAATAATAATAGTACAACTGTACTTTAAGGGCAATTATTTTTCCTGAAACCCTGATCATGCCTTTAACCTAAAGTAAAAATACTGTATTCAAGATATAACTGGAAAACAATTTTGATTAGAAAATTTAAATCAATTCAATAAATTTTTGTCCTCAAATTCTTACCTAATAAACCACATTTAAAGAGAGAATTAGAGAGATTTGCAAATTTGAGGTATTTACAACATGTCCTTTAAAAGGTGGTTAAAGGACACCTAATCATTTATAACTGTAACAGCTTTTATTATTAGCCAAGTTAAGGTTTCTTACTGTATCAGAAGTGGTCAACTATAAGAAAACTTTTAACATCTATATTATTACTTTTAGATACTAAGTTATTTAACAAGCTAAATTTCAGGAGGGGATGGGGGGATTCCAAAGGGGAGATCTGGAAAGGGGGAAACATTTGAAATGTAAATAAAGTATCAACAAAACAAAACAAAAAACCCCCCCAAAAACCAAACCAAACCAACCAACCAAACAAACAAAACCAAGCTAAATTTCCTATGTTCATAAGCCAGTTTATAATTGTAGAGAGAACAATAACATGCTGATGATGTTCTAAGACCCTCAGGTATGGTAAATTTTAAACTCTAAATTTGAAACAACCAGGCATTTAAATCTTCACCTACACTATAACTCATATACTGCTTTCTCCTTCATTTAACTCATTAAAACTGCCAATTATCTGGATTAAAAGTGATAAATTAAATGCTGATCCCTGCCTACCCCAAGACACTCCATTTTCATCTTAATACTCTTTAACTTAAAAAACACTGTGTAAGATAGAGAAAAACTTTATTCATTCTTCACCCATCAAAACTGTTTTGTCATAATTAAAAATCAAAGTTATAAAGACATTCTGTTCTTTGTATTTATTTGAACTAGTCACCATATATCAATGTAACAAAAAGTTATCAGCAATTCACTCGTATTTAATTAAACTCTGATTTCTATTTAGCTCTTAACATTTCTATTTTGCCTCAATTATTAATCAATGTGTATTTCTGAATTATCTATCTCATAATATAAGAATATCAAACCCTAGTTTATTAATATTTTAACATGGCTCTTGCCATTCTAGCCCTCTTAAACACACCTGAGAATGTGTTCTAAAATGTTTAAACTATTTAAAGTTAAAAGACGTTGTATGGGCAGGAAAACTGTATTTTAGTGTTAAGATTAAATTGCACTTCTTAAGAAAACAAAGCCTTTGGGATTTTTTATTTGTTACTTATATATTCAGAGTCATATCACATAGTTAACAACTCAAAAGAAAATTAGTTATATTTTAGCAACTGCCAGGGTTTTTTTTGTTTTTTTTAAACAAATATCATTAAACCTTATGGTTAATACTTTACTAGAAAAAAACTAACCAAGTACTATTTAGTAATAATGCCAATATATTCATTTTTATATGAGATTACCATCTAGGAAATAACAATTGTTTAAGCTGAACACTACCTGAAATGCTCAACTAAATATAAAAATCAAGAAAAATTTTAGAAAAATGGACTATAATAAGTATTTTGGAGATTAAAGTGTTTACCCAAGTTTAAGCACTCTATAATTTTATCATTTGAGTGCTGTAACTTTTGATAGTAACAATGCATTGGGTATCTATGAGTAAAAGACTTATTTCTGCTTAAGAAAGTAGGTTTTTTTCAGTTTTAACCAAATTGTGACTTGGTTAGCAAGGTACTTGGAATACTTCAAATTTTCTTAAAATATTTTCATTTATCTTATCTAATTTTTAGACTCTACCTACTTCTCCACTTGTCAAACAGCCAAGTACTAAATTCCACTTGATTTAAAAAACACTTCGTTTTGTAAAAATAAAGTCCACTACATAATTAAATACCTCACATAGCACACTGCAGTAACAGCCTCAGAAAAAAGAAAAATCACCATATATACTTTTTTAGGGGGTGTGTGGGGGAAGGTATATTCAGATGGATCTACCACACAATAAAAACATCAACTATATTCTTAAAAATCTGAAATTTTAACAAACAAGACACTTAGATTCAGCCAGTTTACAAGATTTCTATTTATTCTTTACTTATTGATTTTAGTTCATTCAAATGTTTCAGAATTACTATCAAGTCCAATTATATTACAAAGATATATAATGATAGGCTCTGAAAATCCGTTAGTATAAAGCAGACATACTGGCACACACTTACAATCCCCGCACTAAGGAAGAGGTTGAGGAAGAAAAATTAGTAGTTCTAGGCCAGCTTAGGATA
The DNA here is from genome assembly GCA_028551405.1 of Uromys caudimaculatus. Classification (NCBI taxonomy): domain Eukaryota; kingdom Metazoa; phylum Chordata; class Mammalia; order Rodentia; family Muridae; genus Uromys; species Uromys caudimaculatus. Next base: position 56,982,743 of record CM052708.1, on the reverse strand, counting down.
CATAGCAAGTTCTCGCTTGGCTGTAGAATTAAGACCCTGATTTAAGAAAACAAAAACAAACAAACAAACACACACACACAACATTAGTATACTTTACTCTCCTATCATATTCCAATGCATTACCTGGGTATTCAAAGAAACTTGGTTGTTTTCCAGAATTGGCTCTCTTCCAAAGGTTAAAATCTGCAATAAAAATGGCATGTATTACTGCATGAAGACACTCAACAGATAGAAACATCTCCTGTAGTTCATCCAGTTGATCTAATCCATCTTGACAATGCTCAAAGAACCACTACTATGTAAATGTTTTTAGAACAAAAAATAACTTAAGAACAAGTGATATGCATTATCACCCAAAGCCTCTTCAAACAAATCAGGTAAGTTTCTGCTTTCATTTCTCTTTATGATATTCATTTTCAAAGTAGCTATGAAAGAACTGAGAAAGATTATAAAAAAATTCTTTGTAATTCTAAAATCTGTATAGCTTAAAAGTATGCAAAGGATAGGGATAAAATTTGATTACCTTTCCCCTAAAATTACTAAATGAATCAATGATGACAAATTACCATTATTCTCAACTTTTGTATTGCTATGCTTGAGTGAACATTTTCAAATATTTTAATATTACAGTTCTACCAATTTAAAATTTTTAAATAAATGAGAAATAAATGGACCACTACTAGACTAACCTTTTAATGATTCCAAATAGAGGTGAAAATGCAATTTTATTTTTTTCATTTGTTTCACTCTTTCTGGATCTTAATGACTTAACAGGCAACAGCTATATTAAGAGAGCAAATTATTAAATTACTAAAGGGGTAAATGCACTACATACAAACCATTATGCTTTGTGGAAGTTTTCTACTTTTATTAAGAATGGCTGAAGAAAGAAATAAAATAAAGAATAAATAGCAAAAGCCCCTTTATGTCTGTTGCTAAATATTTGTTCAATGGGAAAAATACATTATTTTTCAAAAGATAAAGTTTTTTTTATATTTGAATACATTGAAATATAGGTACTTCAACCTTAAAAATAACAAAACAATAAAAAATTAAGTGTTAAATTTTAATATAGTAATATATGTTTTTAAGCAGTATAAGAATACTAGATAATAAGAAACAAAAAGTTTGGATATGAAATAAAATATGACTAAAAGAAAAATCTCAAAGTAAAACTCAAATTTATTAGTTTACCATTTATACTTAGAAAACATCACAAATCTTTCCTGTGTAACATTTCTTTGCTCAAACAAGACAGTCTTAAATAAGAGCACATTAAACTCACAACTTCGAGAAAAGTATTAATAAATTACACACACACACACACATTTATTAGCTCCATTACTTGAAACCTGTCTCAAAGAAAAATCCATTAAAGCATCTTTTATAAAGGCAAGAAAACAAACAAAAAAACCTACCAGAAAGCATTATTTACAGAATTTATGATCATTTGTACAAACTAACAATCAGATATTACATAATAGTAACATTTAAAAATAGACATTATCACTTTTAAGACAACCACGTTTTAAGGTTCTAATACTGTAACCTCTTAAAATTAAATGCTATATCTCATTTTCAACACTTAGTTGAAATAAAGTGGTATTTTATTACTGATTTCCTTTAGTTTTATGAGATTTGAGACCACAAAATTATAGCAAGTCATAGTTTGAAATCTAATTAAATGCTAAAATTAATTGCAAAGCATATAGTTTCTAAATTTGTGCAATTAAAAAGTAAAAAGGATAAACTACGCAGTCTTAAAATTCTTTCTAAAATGTGCTGTTCTAATTATAATCATACTAATTATGTTTCTCATAAAAGGGGTTAAAAAGAAATCAATGTGAGGATTAAGTGTCATTAAACAAAAGAAAAATTAAAAAGACAAAAGCCCTTTTAAGGTTAGAAACATTTTACAATGAAATGAACTTTATAAAATTTCTATAACCGTAAATTTAAAATCTAGTTGTTGAAAGCTTATTGAAGAAATATTAAATATAGTCTGGAAATTTCTTTCTGTAAACTCAATCAGCTGACCAATAGTTCCAGATGGAGACTTTTTCAGCATTCTTTATAGTTACTACACACAAATAAATACACGAATAATAAAAGTAAACCTGTACACAAGTCTTCAGGAAACAAAAACTAAAAAGCAGCACACAAAAGAGAAGAAAACGTGGGAACTAAAACATGAATACTATCTTGAAATTTTTATCCTTAGATTTGGTTCCTAATAAACATTAAAACAGATAGTAATCTAATGGCATGAAAAACCCTGAGACTACATTTTGTAAATGTACACTGAAGACAAGTTAATAGTTTTTTTTAATTGTCTAAAATTAGACCTTTAATTGGAACTAGTATAAAGAACAAACAAATGAAAATCAATGCTACCAGGGTAACTGATACTTTTGTTCCCACTCTCCTGTAATAGTAAATGGAGTGCAGGGAGAACTATACCAGTACCATTCTTCAGTGCTGTTTTCCTGTGGTAATAAATAACTTTTGCAGCTTTCACAAAAGAATAGAAAAATAGAATAATCAGTCCCTGTAGAAAAATACAGATAACTGCATATAAACAAGTAGGTATATATCTATTGGAATTCTCCCTTCTACCTAGTATTACATAAAACATGAAAATATTTTGAATGTTGTGAAATTTATTTAGGTGCTCATGTATTTTAAATTGTTACGAGAATTAGTTTAAATAAAGAGTAAATAAAGAGCATCACATTTAAAAAGTTGGCAAGACAAACAAATGAAAGAAAAAAAAAACCCTTCAATTATGGCCCTTAACATAATACAAACCCCATAAAACGAAGGGTCAAAAAAATACGGTTAAATTTCACCAGTCTGGTGGAATTTAAAAATTTCCTCCACTCCCATAATTCTCTCCTAGTCACATAATTTGAAAAAAATTAAAATACAAAAACAAACTAGCAGTAGAAAGCAAAACACATTTTACATATGATTACCTGAAGAATAGAAAAATGATCTACAATTTTAGTAAATCAAATTTTATAGATAATTTTAGGAAAATTTTATGAAAAGATCCAAAATAAACAGATTCTGGAAAAAAAAAAAAGGAGTATGGGTTCAGTGAATGTATTATAAAAGTAATACAAAATAGAATATATGTATTATTATAAGTTTATAGTTTTATACATTTATGAAAATGTTTTCATTTGATTTCTAACTACGTGCTTGTCTTAAATTGAAATATGTCTCAAATTTTCAATTATTTATAAGATATAAAAATCTAAACGTTCCTTTCAAAATCATCTACTCTTTGAAAACCACACCCTGTCTGTTATCAAGATGCAATAAAAGGAATGACAAGCAGGGCAATAAATATTGACGCCTGTCTGAAGTAACACTAAACAAAAACTAACTGAAATCAATCAAATAAACCAACACAGGTGCACTGCTGTATACAACACATTCCCTCGTAATGAATTTATAAAAGGAATGCTTTAATATATTATATATGCTCACCTGTGCATACTTGTTATATTCTCAACTAAGAAACATAAATGACTTGTAAAACTAAAATTTTAAATCCACTGCAATGGCTGAGTTAGAAAACATTTTAAAACAGATTTGCAAAGTTCTAAGAATATATTCAATTTTTATGAAAAATGTATAACAGATAATTTAAAGTTCACTTTCATCAAAATGAAAGAAACAATTCTCCCATAATATGTATCCAATAAATACACAAAGGCTGAGACGAAAAAAATTTATCAAAGGAAAACCAAACACCTTAGATCCTTCGGAGAAGTTTTCAACCAATGAAGAACAGAAATGTCTTATAACTGCAACAGCAGAGTGAGTTTTCTGAAAACAGCCTCTTCAGTTTTACATTTAAATATATATTTCAGAACCATCTGAAAGGCTTTTACGGAAGAAACAACTCTATTATGTACTAACTTAAAAAAAAAAAAACTCCGATTTTACATTTTGTATCTATTTGAATAGTTCTCTGACTAAACATAGTTTTTCTGTAGGTCAAGAATTATCAGCTCTGGGATCAACATTCAAACCCCCCAGTCCCGCTTCCTTCCAGCCAATCAGTGGGTAAGAAGCCCGGCGTTTGGGAGCTCCGTTAAGACACAATTTGAAAAACATCACATTGCGCTCCTACTCTTCTGGAAGAGATCTAAATAAGGGCGGGCCCCCAGTTTTCACAGATACACCAAATCCAGGGTTCTGATAAAATTCCAGAGGGAGAAAGCTCTGTAGGGGGCTTGCTCGGGTCACTGAGATTCCCAAGAAGCCTTATTCCTCAGTGAATAACTGAGAAGCTGCTGAAAAGCATCTGCAGAGGATTTGTAAGCCAGGTCCGTGCGACCCTGCAGCAGAACGTCACATTAGCTAAGGTTTAATCTAGGGGTGCTGAGGAAGGAAAGCAATACAAGATCTCAGGGGTGCTTAACGTGGACTCTTCACAAAGACTAGTATCTAGCGACTACTACCTAAAGTCAAAGCTGTCACTGGCTTATTCAAGAGCTGTCGACTCTGGGTTGACAAAAAGCCAACAGTCAACGAAAAAAAGAAACGAATCCCCAAAAGGAAAGACAACTCCGCTTTCTTCCGCCTCAGCGTCAAGAGTTCCCAAAAAAAGTTGAGGACTGCAAAATTACCGTTAAATCGTAGGTGCAAAGGCTTGTCCGCAGGAAACACCAAGTTCCACGCTACTTTTTCCTTGAGACGCTGCGTTTCAAGGACCAGAGAAGGAAAAAAGTCTTCTAAGAGCGCGACGCCAGGAAATCGCAAGCTCACAGCCCCGTCCTTCCCTTCACCCCGACACCCCTCCCCCCCGCGAGAGAGAGGGGACCGCCGGGAGAGCAACGACAAAATGACCCAGCTGGACGCGTCCGTCCGCCGCGCCTGGGGCCGAGACCGGCCGACCCGCGCCGCCTCTACCCCGCGCTCCGCCACGCACCCGGGGTGCCGCGGGCAGCCGTCCCTCCGGCGACTCAAGTTTCCCGGCAGAAGACGGCCTGCACCCAGACCGCCGTGCACACCGGGGACGGTGGTCGCCTGTCGGGGAAGCGCGGGCGAACCTGTCGCGCCGGCCTAGCCTCCCGGCCGCTCGCGCTGACAGGTCGGGCGGCGGCTGCTCGGCCGCGTCCCGCTCAAACCGCGCCTCCCCTCCCCCAGCTCCGCGCTCCCGCCACAAGCGGCCAGCCGCCGCCCAGCCGCGGACACCCAAGTTACGCCTGCCGGATCTCCTGGGGAGCTTCTGCCATTAAAGTGAGGGCAGACCCCCGAGTCCGGTCCCTGTTCCCCTCACGGTCCTCCGGTCCCATCGCTGCCACCTCCTGAGACCCGCTTTGCTACTTGAGGTTCTTACCGACTGCACCGGATCTGGCGAAGCCCCGCCGATTGCCCCTTGGTCTAAGTTATTTTTTGATAATTTTGGGGGGATTTTCCAGCGCGATCCTAGCGTCGCGCTACGCTCGGACAGGTTATCCCTTCTCTCCCGCTAGATTGATGAGATCAGGCATCACTCGAAAATGGCGCCGAAAGCGCTGAGACTCCTCATTCAAATTCGTTAGAGCCAACCCCGCCGCCCCGGGGCATGCCGGGAACGCGGGCTGTCTCCACAGCTGTCCCTGCTGTCTTCCCCCCACCCCGCCGCCACCCCCGCGCGGCCCTGTTGCGCATGCGGAAACTTCTACCACCCTCTCCCCCGGCACATGCGCAGAATTGTCGTGGCGCAAAGCTCTCCACTTCCTCGGTTCCAGTCCCCGCTGTATCTTGTACTTGAGTGTGTGTGTGCGTGCGTCGCCCCTGTGCGGCAGTGGAGGTGGTCAGCTTTCCGACACTACTCCGGTGACACATTAATACCCTACCTTTGGAATGAAACAAATTAGGGTCTATCTTGAGCGTTTCGTAAAAACACAAATACCGCTTTTAACTAAACTCCAAGCTACCGAGTGTGCTTTGGAGCCTTGTGTGGCTGCTCAGAACTAAAACCGCGCATTGGTGTCGCGCTCTCACCCTCCGCCAGCGCCTCCCAGATCTGTCACACCTAAGCCTCGAACCACTTCACGAAGTAGGAATTTTATGGTTCAGTCACACGACCAGCGGGTGGCTGTCACACCCCAGACCTCGAGGCGTGCGACCTGCCCCGCCCACTATGCTCAAGCCTTTTTTGCTTCTGAACTAGAGACGGAGCTTTCGGTTCTGGATTGGAGACGGAGATGAACAATCTGTTGGACGTCACCACGGTACTTTTCCAAAAGAAAAAAAAAAATTCAGTGCTGTAGTAAATTATGGATTCACCAGAAGACAGGTTTCCGTTGTGTGAAGCCCTGAAAAAGTTGTAAGAGCCACTGGGTATTGATAATGTGGTACGAACTGTATCAAACGCCTTGTGGATCAGGCCTGTCACTGCCCATAACACCTCTATGAAGTAGTTATTATTTTTGTTTTATGACTAATGATACCTGATTAGAAATTCTGTCGTCTTACAGCTGGTGACAGCAAGCTAGGCAAACCGCCTTTAAAAATGGCTATAACAGGACAAAAAAAAAAAGTTAATATTTTAATTTTTCTTAGAAAAGCATCTTTTGATCCTCTGCTTGCAAGACATCGTCCCTGCCACTAGGCTAATTAATATGAAAGTTTTAAAAAGGAAAACTGCCATTGCTACTAAATGACTGTAGTTTAGGGTTGTGTCTGATTATGTTTCCCTTTGATTCTCATGGGTCTCTAAAAATGACTTCGTGTGAGTGTTTTGCTTCCATGTGTGTATATGCATCTTATATGTGCCTTCAAACGTCAGGAGAGGCGGGATTTCCTGGTACCAGAGTGAGAGATGGTTGTGATCCACAATGTGGGTGCTGGAACTAAGCCTAGGTCCTTGGCAAAATCAACAAGTGCTCTTAACTGCTGAAATCAGGAATATTACTATGTCTGCTCTAGTTTTTATTATAAATACAACTTGTGATGAATTGTAACTTCAAAAAATATCTTTTTATAGAGTTGAGGCTGGCCTAGAACTCAGCTTTGTAGCCCAGGCTGATAATCTTGCTTCAGTCTCTTGGGTGCGGGGATTACAGGTTTGTGCCATCACACCTTGCAGAATTGTAACTTTTGAACATAAAAAAGATGTATCTTGTTATTATGCCTGTTAAAACAGTGGACATGAGACTTAAGTACTAAAGAGTAAGGGAATCGGAGAAGGCTTCCATGGTTTGCACTAGTGAGGCACAACTGCAAAAGAGATAGATTTTAGCAATCAGATCAAGACTGGACATGGCTGATTAGTGGTCAGTTATCTACGCTTACTCTGATTAAAGCTTACATGGTGATCTCTTTTAGAATATTTAAGTCCCATTTTGTTTAAAATCTTAACATAAATCCTTCTGGAGTCATTAAAATGGGAGAAACCAAAATCAAGTAACAAAAGTTCTTGTGCCGGAACAGAAAGCCAATACGGAAAATTATCTTTCCACCACAAGGGGGTGCAAATTCCCGAGTTAAATTTCAAAGGGAAAAAAGGTTGATTTTTCTATCAGATCATCACGCTCAGGATTTAAAAACTTGGAAGAATGTCCAATCTGAATTTTACAACTCCAAAACATGATACACCTTAAGAAACTACAGAATCCCATTCTTCAGGTAGTAGTTAGTATTTGGGTACCAGGGTGTACATTTCCAGCTGTCTTCTACAAAGGCATAGTCATCTCTGTCTGCCCACTTCCGCCCACTCACATTTAGGCCTCTGTATACAGTGTACTCTGTATACTCCTGTCAAAGAGTAGAACACAGGTCATACTTAAAATCTGGAGTGCAATCACCAGTGAATAAAAGGTAAATGTGGATACTGAGGAAAACAAGTCTTGAAATCTCGGTGCTTTTTCCCCTCCTACTGTTTCAAACAGGAAGTACAACTAATGGATCACTGGCTTCAAGATATGAACCTATTTAGTTAAAACTATAAAAGCATCCCCATTCAAGAGAGACTCAATATATCAGAATCGGAAACCATTTTGAACAGTAACCTGAAAACAACCACAATCAAATTGTTTAAAAACTGTTTAGCAGCGTGCGGGTTCGGGTTTGTTGTTGTTCTTGGTTTTTGTTTTCTCCTATTCAGGCTTCTCTATGTAGCTCTGGTTGTCCTGGAACTCACTATGTAGACCAGGTTGACCTGGAATTCACAGAGATCTTACCTGTTGCTTTCCCAGTACTGGAAGTAAAGGTGCACACTACTATACCCAGCTTCTGTAGCAGTTTTTAGCACCCTTTTATGTTCCTATTGTTTCTTTAAAATGAACTTAAAAAAACAACAAATTGGAAATTCAAATTTATAAAACGTTATTAGATCATCCATTCATTTGCTGCCTCTTGTGGGGAGACAAGTTCTCCCCCCCCCCCTTTTTCTTCTGAACTCAGGCAAGCATGGGCCCTAGCTCTTCACTTCTGTATTCCTGGGAGTGCATTTCCCGACAGGTTGGTAAACTTACACCTGAACAGTATTTTTGCTACCCATACAATTTATAGAATTCCTCCCTCCCTGACAGGAGCTGTCTAGGGCTAGGGGATACATTTAATTGTGCCATCTCTGTTAGCATCCTTTGCTTTGGAAAATTCACATTCTTTGTCTTGTAAGCCCTTGATGTATTTGAAGGATGCAAGTCACACGTTTTAGAAGAACGTTCACTCCATGTTTACTTACACTGAGATGAAGACTCTGCGTTTCAGCTGACTACTGCACAGACTCTGTTGCCTGTTCCTCAGAGTGTCACTTGTAGAACACGACACCCATGGATTACTCACTGATGATCATAATTTTGATCACCTTGTTAATGTGATCAAACTTCCCACTGTGTAGTTACTCTTTTTTTCCTTCCTGGAAATAAGAAGCAGTTTGTGGGGACATTATATCCTACTCATCAGAAGTTCCTTTCATGGTCAGCATTCATAATTGCTTGTACAGTTCATTGATGGATGCAAGATGACTGAACAAACCCATAGCCCCTCCCCATTTTCAGCCCACAGCTTTCTCCTGTAAACAAAGCCCTTCTGGTTCCCTACTTAACCTACTCATTATCTCCATGAGTACATTCGAATTCCTGTTTTCTACTTCTGTATTTGCTTATTCTCATTTATGACATCCATCTATAAATATTTTTCAAAATTTGGATTTTATATGCATATTTTGCCTATGTGTTATGTATGTACACCATGTTATGTCTGATGCCTTTAGAGGTCAGAAGACAGACAGTATCAGATCCTCTGGAACTGGAGTTGTGAGCCACCCTGTGGGTGTTGGAAACCAAACCAAGATCCTCTGCAAAAGCCACAAGTGTTCTTAACTGCTGAACCATTTCTCCAGCCACTCTGCCCATAATTTTATTTGTATATTTGTGTACTGTTTTTTTCTGAATCACTAAGGGTAGGTTATATATATCATTGCCTTTTACCTCTAATGTTAAACTATATAATTATTTTGATATTCAAATTGACTTATGTGTAGCTAGTAGAAGCACTTCCTCTTGTGGCTTCTGTTAACATTATGTCATTTTTTAAAGCACTCCCTTACTTGCTTGTATAATGAGGTAGTGCATGTTTATCTCATATTTAAGTTTGCTTTTCCCTGGTATAAAATAAGCCTTTTCCTTTTTAAAAGGCCTGTTTCCGTGTTAGTGGAAAATGATCTTAGGGACCAAGGTTCAAGATGTTTATTAGTCCTGGATTATCTGCTTCTTGGAGCTTGTAGGAGACAGTCCTGAGAAATATATGCATATATATATATATATATATATATATATATATATATATATATATATATACACACACACACACACACACACACACACACATATATATTTGTGTGTGTGTATGTATGTATGTTCACAAATATTTACATATAAATTTTGCATTCTGTAAAGGATATAAATTTAATTTTAAATTATCTTAAATATAATTGAAAGACTACTATAGTGACATTTATAAAGTTCTGGATAAAAGAAAGAAATCCCCAGCACTGAGAGGCAGGCAGAACTCCGTGAGCTCAAGGCCAGCCTGGTGTACAGAACAAGTTCTAGGGCAGCCAGGGCTATACAGAGAAACCCTGTCCTAAAAAACGGAAAGGGGGTAGGGGGAGAAATGAAGTCACAGCCACACCATCAATTCATATAGTTTTCATGTTCCCTTTTAGTCTATATACATAATTATATAGTATCATACTTCTCTTAATCCCTTTTCACTTAACATGTCATAAACATATGAGTTACTATATAATTTTCACAATCTTCATTTTAGATTTCTCTGAGATATATCATTAAAATTTTCTATTCCTGGACATTTAGCTTATTTCTAGTTTTTGGTATTATGATTCTGAAATGAAATTTTTTTATACATATGCCCCTTTTAATTTAATGTTTTATCAATTGATTGGAAGATTTCCTAGATGTAAACCTCTGTGGGTTTTAACATATGTTCTCACACAGAATGAAACAAACATTTACCAGAATTCAAACTAGAATTGGAGATCAAGACAAAAGAGTAATCTCTTTTAGTAGACAGTTGAATACACAGTGAAAGATAAAATTTCCAAACAATTATAGCCTGAAAAATAAAGGAAGATCATGCAATCCATGGAAATGGGTAACACAGGAAGCTTTTAGAGGAGGCAGTAATTAGACTGGGTGTTGAGAGACGCTGGGTAGAGACTCAGCACACTGGGACTGGAATGAGTCATGTTAGCGTACAAGGTAAAGGAGAGACAGGCCATAGAGCGCACTGTATGTAGAATCTAGAGTGTGTGAGAATGGAACAGTTGGGAAGAACCTGGCATTCAGACAGCGGGATAGTCTGCTATGGTTTGTAGCTTGGGAATCTTTGTTCTTTTTGGTCGTTTTTTTTTTTTTTTTTTTTAAGATTTTATTTATTTTACGTATATGATGAGTATACTCTAGCTGTCTTCAGACACATCAGAAGAGGGCATCAGGTCCCATTACAGATGGTTGTGAGCCACCATGTGGTTGCTGGGATTTGAACTCATGACCTCTGGATGAGCAGTCAGTGCTCTTAACCTCTGAGCCATCTCTCCAGCCCACTTGGGAATCTTTGAAATCAATGAGAAAGTAAGTCTGTTCAACTGGATAGAGGTTAGATTATGGTTTTATGTGGTATTTTTATATTGATGTAATTGGAAAATCTGATTTTGGCTGTTTTTTGTTTTTATTTGTTGTTGTTGTTTTTATTTTTTTCTGAGACAGAGTCTCTCTGTGTACCCTAGCAGTTCTGGAACTAGCTCTGTAGACCAGGCTGGCCTTGAACACACAGAGATCCACCTGCTTCTGCCTCTTGAGTGCTGAGATTAAAGGCATACTGCTCCGCCCAATATGAGATCTGTATTTTAGAAATGGACTTTCTGAATGAAGGGCTGGAGAAGTGGCTCAGAGGCTAAGAGGACATACTGCTCTTAAAGAGGACCTAAGTTCAGATCCTCCATCGTTTTGTAAAAATAAACAAATACTTCCATCTCAGCATTGCATTCACATAGACATACAAATACATATACATGATTAAAAATAAAGCGAATCTTTGAGAGAAATCCACAAAATTTTCTTAATGAGGTTACATTAAGAGAACAGAGAGGTGTGGAGAAACTCCTTTGGAGAGAACTGTCCAAGCAAATTAATGAGCACTTGAACTTGGAAGAGAAGAGGCAACAAGAGTGAAATGAGGTTAAAAAAAAAAAAAAAAAAAATTTGTTCAGCATGCAGGTAAATATTCCTAGGTAACTATTTAGCACTTACTCTGTGCTGCATGTATTTTATGTTATTGCTAGTTATCAAGTATGTTAAGGATGAACAAAACAACCACTCTTTCCTCTTATGGTCTAATCTAATGAGAAAAAACAGACATTAATGACTTTACAAATCACAACTCTCCCCAGTAACAAGGAAGTACAGGGTCTGTGAAAGCATTATACCATGGGGAGCTCACACTGGACATAAATAGGTTTTGGGGTGTGTGTGTGTGTGTAAAAGTGCCATAGAGTGAGTGCATTTGGAGGCCAAAGGGCTACGTGGTTTTGGAATTGAACTTAAGTTGTTAAGTTTGGCAGCAAGTACTTTACCCAGTGAGCCGAACAAACGTGCTACCACACTACCAGAATGTCCAAAGATAGCTGTGTCATCATCTCTCAAATCTGAATACATAACATGTCAAGAGGTGAATTCAAGTTCCGTTTGAAAGTAAAACTCAATTATCCTAGATGATCTGAGTAGATCCCTCATCACTCTAGGTCTTTTAAGTGTGGTAGAAGCAGCATGAGCTAGGTGGCTGTGATGACATGTGAGAAAGGCTCAACCAGGTTTTGCTGGTTTGAAGGTAGAAGGTTTGGAGCCCAGGAATAGCTTTTGATCTCTAGAAACTAAAAGGGGGTTTCATAGAGCCTCCAGAGGGATCACAACTCCGCCTTTGCCTTAGTTTTGTGATACTGAGACTCATTTTGGATTCCTGATCTTCAAAACTATAAGGTAATATATTTTTATTGTTTTCAGCCACTAACTTTATAATTGTGTAATTGCACAGCAACAGGAAACATGGAACCAGCCATTGTCTTCGTTTTTAAAACACTTACGTGTTTTATGTGTCACGGGAGGGGGACTCAAGTTTGCCAAATGCATATGGAGGTCAGAAGACAACTTGGAAAAGTTGCTTCTCTCCTCACACCATGTCAGTTGCAGGGACTCAAAACTAAGGTCAGCAGTCCTGGCAGCAAGTGTCCTTACCCACCAAGCCCCCTCATTGGCAAACTACCATTTTCTATGTGTTGTGTGGCTGTGGTAGAAAAATGAACAGTCAATACTAAGTATTGTGGTATACTGCTTTGCTTATAGAAATTCATAGGTTATTTATCTTTTTTAGTTTCCTTTTTTAAGGTCTACAAAGTGTCAGATCTCAAGATGAACAACTATTTAAATATAACATCTAGTCTCCCACTGCAATTATCTACCGTAATTTATCAGTAGGAATGTGGAGAGCTTTTCCTGTGAATTTACTCATCTGAGTATTCTACTTAAATTTGAGATTTATTTTAGGCTGATATTTAGTTTGTTCAAATAACTTCGATGGTTTCTCCCCATAGCTAATGGACACTTGGAGAGGGTATTTATATAGCGTGGTGCCCAGCGTAGCCTAGCAGTGGGAGGGGCAGTGTGACGTGGTTTCCTGCCACTGGGAAGGAGCCAGCATGGTCCGGGCCTCCACAAGTGTTGATGGCTGCTGTGGGCATAAGGCTTGTTTGTATAACAGTGTACATGTTTTCACGTTCCTCCTTCAAGGAAGGTCCTCTCTGCCAAGGTTAATGACTCCATGATAATCCGAGACAGCAAGAGTCTAGGAGGGGATGGCATGTCTATGTCTCAGCAAAATGGTAGAATGCTGTGACCTTACAGCTGTGAGAGTCAGGACAGCCCTTACGGCTATAAAAAAGAATGCTGAAAACATGAGTTTGAAAATATATAATTTCTCAACTATGCAAAATATAAGGATGCAATATGAATACGGACCTTCGCAGATCTAAAGGCACTAGGATCCAGCTTGTCACAAAGGTACTACAGAAGGAAGTGAAGAGAGTTAGGAGTGGGGACTGCGGGGCAAGAGCCCACCCAGCTTTGTTTCCGCTTACAAAGGCAGATGGATTCTTGAGTTCAAGGTCAGCCTGGTCTAAGTGGTTGGAATAGAGATTTCAGGGTGGGGTTCCACGCAGCTATCTTATTGTCTGTATGCTTGCAGTCTCTAAGAATCAAGGAGCTGAGGTCTCGGGATGCAGATTCATGGAATAATCAAAAGGGACCCTGGGGTAATAACTGAATGGATATGTTAAATAAAAAGTGGGCTTTTGAGCTGCAAGAGACAAGTTATCCAGAGAGTTTTTAGAATAGCAAGAGAAAGCTGTCTGGAGCAGAGCAGAACACAGAGAGCAGTCTGGAAAGCTGTCTCGAGTAGAACATAGGCCTTCAGCTGGGACCCACGATTTGACTTTGAGTTGTTAGTTTTTGCCACTCCTAGACACCCCTTCCTCAGAACCCCTCTCCAAGCTGAGGCTGGTCCTTGGCAGTATGGGATTCTATGTTTTATCCTGTGGCAGGGGGCAGATACAAGTGTGTGAATATACCTGTGGAAGCAAGAGGACAACACTGGGTGCCACTGTTTGGGTCCTGTCCTCTGTTTTCTGTTTCTTTTCCTCCCTCCCTCCTTCCCTCTCAGTTGAAATTAGCCCCAGGGATATAGGATATACCCATCCTCTCTTCCTCACGTTGGAATCCAACTGCACACACCATGCCTGTTTTGTTGTTGTTGTTTTTAATGTGAGTTCTGGGTATACAAATCACGTCCTCGCTGGGGAGTGGTGGCGCACGCCTTTAATCCCAGCACTTGGGAGGCAGAGGCAGGTGGATTTCTGAGTTCGAGGACAGCCTGGTCTACAGAGTGAGTTCCAGGACAGCCAGGGCTACACAGAGAAACCCTGTCTCGAAAACAAACAAACAAAAACAAAACAAAACAAAACAAAAAAACCAAATCATGTCCTCATGCCTTCAAGGCAAATACTTTACCAACTGAGCTACCTCTGTAGACTTAGAACTATATGCTTTAATCAATGATCGTATTAAGAAAATATATTGTTTAAGTGTAGATTTTATTGTGTAAGTTGGATAGATTTGTTTCATGAAACATTAATGTACATACTTTACCTTTTGTCATGTGACTCCTATAGGTAATTAGGCTAAGTTACAAGGTGGTGGTGTGTTGCGGGAATATTAAAAAAGGACCTGGCAACTCTCGGCGCTCCTGACTGCCACTGTCTGCCCTGGCGTGTTCACGCAGGCAATTATCTCCAGCTAGCCCCGGCCAGCTATGTCCCACATTTCAGTAACTAAATCGATCCGCCAACCTCGCGGTTTGATATCTCAATACCCAGTATCTCGGTAAAAATAAGACTCAATGCGTATAGTTACCAATCAGATTTATATATCAACAAAGTCTCAATTTACAAGATGCCAATACAATAATTTCTGAACCAATTGATAATGATAAAAGATTTATCCCAATTATTCTAACCTTATGATACCACAACTACTTGTGATTGGTAAACGCCACGCCGGTTCACACCGCTACCATCTTCCTTCTTCCCTGAGCTCTCCCTGTCTCTCCAACTCTTAGCTCCGCCTCCTTTTTCTCTGTCCAATCACAGGCCTCCTACTGCCTTAATGTAATTGGACAGGGAAAATCCTGCAACATTGGTAGGTATTTACAGTTGTGCCTGGAAGTGTATTTCTGTCTTGGGAACTTAACCTTGCATTGTTTATAGCCCTAGTTTCTAGAAGTGCAAATTCCTATCTACAGCATTTCCAACTCTACAGGCCAAAGAGTTATCTTTTCCTTCACGTCATCTTGCCTTCATGTTCTTCACTACAAACCACCGTGGACTGTAGTAAAATGACTGTTTTACTCTCCACCAATAAGGATAACTTAAAAGGGGATGAGCTCATTTCTTTCACTTATCTACTTTCTAAAGTTGATGTGAAATGCTGATTTTGGATAAAGCAGTAAACAGTGCTTTGTAAACATTGCCATGTGATGTCATGTCATGTCATGTAATGTAATATAATGTAAACCTCATGAGAAACTAAAAGGGACTGAGCCTGTTCAGGTTTGGAACCCCAGAATCCTAGAGGTAAAACATACCTCTTTCTCACTGCACCTATTGTCCAAGTAGCCCCTGAAGCTATGGAAACAAACTTGTTCCACTCACCTGTGATAACCCTTTAAATATGGCCATCATTGCTTTCAGTCTGGGTGACAGTTGAGTCCCCGCTTGCTAAATCCCCACAACCTTAATGGGCTCTTTAAAGCTTCCTTAGTAGTTTTATGATTTAACCCCCTTTTTCTGGTTAGACTATAATTTAACAAGACAGGACCATTTCAAAAGGCGACAGCCAGATTTATATATGTTCTAGAATATATCCTAACAACTGGGATTCACTTTTTGTCTCATCTATTAAAATTCCTGTATTTGGGGAAGCAAATTTAGACTCATAATAAAAATGAATTTGCTCTTGTCAGTTTATTTTTAAAAAAATAGGCCCTTGAGTACTATTACTCATGTGGCTGACTGTCAGTACCACGTCTCTATTTTAATCTGTGCTATCCTGTACTTTCATAAAGTTATCTTGATACCTTTATAAAAATGAAGTTTTAAAAAATGGAGGGACAAAAGGTGCTTGCTGTCAAACCAAACAACCTGAGCATAATCCCCAGACACCTTTTCCCATACTGTGCACACATGTACACAAAATAAATAAATGTTAAAGATTTTAAATTGAGGAATAAAACTTTATATGTAGAAAATGTCAGATTATAAGTGATGACAAGAGAGATTTTGGTGATTTGGGATGATCCTGGAAGCCGAGAAAGACAGGAAATCAGGAGTCTACAAGCTTGACTTGTTTATTTTTAATAAACAGAAATGAAATTAGAAATATGGTTTCTAACGTAGATGAATGAGGAAATGTGACCAGTTCTTTAGGGCAGTTGAGTTCAATGCTACATTTCTATCATCTATGTGTAAGGTTCTTTTTAGAATAAATCTGTGGGGAAATAACATAAAATATATTACAACCCTTCCTGTTTTAAGTAGATTGACTGTTAAAGGCAACTCTGAAGAAACTTAATTCAAATAGTGAATTTGTATCTCTAATGGGAACATTTCCTGTCATAAGAGGCGTACCATGTTAATTTAGTCCTTAAATTTTTGCTGTTGATGTTTAATTATTTGATGCTCCCATATTGTTACCATTTAAGTTTCTGAGAAGTCAGGAGAGTAAATACCATGCTATACCAAAAGAAACTATAAAACACATGGTAAATGTGACAGGAAACAAGACTTTATGTAATTTAATCAATTTAATTTATCTCCCCATATTAAAAAGAGAAGTATATGAAAAACAGAGATGTTTAAATTAGAAGTTATGCCATTTGTGAAACAACACAAAGTTGCTTTGACTTAGCTATAGGCTTTTAGGAAGCTGCAAGGCTACACAGCAGGCTTGAGGCTTCCCAGTGGTCTGACAGCCCTCCAGTCCTCTCTCTTTGCTCACCCCACCTCCACCCCCGCTTTTTCCTTTTGGAGACAGGGTCTTATGTAGCCAAGCTTATCCTCAAACTTGTGCTCCTCCTGCTTCAGCCTCCCAAATACTGGGATTACAGTTCCTTATCATCTGCCTCCCTTTTCAATGTACTTGAGTTTCTTCTACATCCTATAGTTGCAAAAATGTTAGTGTATACAGTTGTTAAAATTAAGATTATTTCCAAACCGTATGATATAAAAATATACTATGTCAAGGTTTTTTTGGGGGTGGGGTGTGCTTTTAAAACTTGAGGTTAGATATTTCTCCTTGAATTACCAATGCATATATATTAAAGAAGATTGTGGATGACTGGAATGATTAGGAATGATTGGAAGACATTGTTTTCTGAAGATCATTTAACACTAAACCTCTTCTCCATCTCTTTTATCAATTGATAAAAGAAGGCCTCATGTTTGTCTTTTCATAATATCAATAACATTTTTATAGGGCCAGTAACATTATTAGTTGGGCGGTGGCACACAAGCCAATTCTAATGCTTAGGACAGAGACAGGAAGATCAAAGGGTTCAAAGCTAGCCTGGGGTATATAAGAAAACTATCTCAAGAAATTACTGAATTTTATCTCTTTAGGATTATTGAATACTGTTGCTTGTTTCTATTTTTCAGGAAATTACAGTTTAATATTTTATGGAATAGAAGGTTTCATCTTTCAGCCATCAACTAGAGAGCAAAATAGGAAAGACTTGGAGAGAAAAAGAACCTCTGTCTCACCTAAGAAACTCTATTTAAGGGTTGCCATGAAATTGCATTTATGTTAATCATTTTGGAGTATATTGACTCCAGGTTTTTCCTGCTCCAGCGAGACTGATAGCTACTTTTGCTTAATTTCCTTAGGATATCTTAAAAATAAATGTTTTGGTAGGGTCTTCACAGAGAAACTATTTGTCTTTATCTCAACTATTATAGTGTTTTAATGTTTTAATTGTACATTTTTATTCCATCTCTGACTGGAATTGGGAACTTGAACAGAATAGTGAGTACTCATACATGCAGACATGCTGACAGCCCCAGGAGTGAAGACTGCTAAGTGAAGGTTCTTCACAAGGGTATTTGATGATGTATGCTTAAAAAAACGTGGAATCAGATCCAGAGATAACTTAGTGGTTAAGAGTACTTACTGGCTTCTTAGCATCTATGTTGGGCAGGTCATAACCACCTACACACACACACACACACACACACACACACACAAACACACAAACACACTTCACGGCACAATAAGAGGTGATTCATGAACTAAAATAATAGTGGCCAATTTAAAAATGCATACTAAAATCAAATAAAACTTTCACATGTGTTAATAACATTCAATTTGAGTAAGAGTTTTTTTTCTCCCAGGTTTTAAATTGTGGTAAAATTTAAATGTTCAGTTTTATGGTATTAAATATATTCATAATGTGAATAACCACCATTGCGATCTCTCTTCATCTAGCAAAATTTGGAAGTCATTAAGACTACTAAACCTCTCCCCCCCCAAAGTATGATTACTAGAAAAGTGAACAAGTGCCTTAAAAACTGGTCCCAATTATCTTTAGCGTTATGTTTTGTTCTAAATTTAATGTAAATGCTCCATTATTTTAACTACAATGATGACACAGTCTTTTCAGTCTCAGTGTAAACATATTTTAGATAGAGCCCCCATCTTTCCCTCCCCAGTGGCTTTTAATCCTCTAGGCACATAGAAACAGCCCCACTCCCCCTCCACCCCTGCTGTGCTCCAAGCTGGACTTCTAGAGGCAAGGTTCTAGGCCACTCCGTGGTTGTATAACATGTCCCTTTTAGTTCTCTTTACAGCTTAGCCAAGGCTATTTATAGCAGGCTGTAGAATAGACTAATTGATGCTTATCTCCCTTGAACACGAATGTGTCACAGAAACTGAGAATTCAGAATGAATGTTCAGAAGCATCCTTTTGTATTATCTCACACTTCATCATTACAAGTGCACAAAACAGTCTTACTGTGCAAACAGAGTGATTTAATGTTATGGCTAGAGCCATACCGTACTTTTCCAAAGAGTAGTAATTTTTTTCAACTGTCTATGAATTCTGATTTTTTTTTTTTTTTTTTTTTTTTTTTTTGCTTTTGTTTTGGAGACAAGGTCTCACCATGTAGCTAAGGCTGGCCTGTAAATCATGATCCCCTGCCTCAGCTTCCTAACTGCTGAGATTACAGGCATGTAACACTCAGCCTTGCTTTGCAAACTGGCTGTTAATAACTTTAGTCTTCACACCCAGCTATAACAGCAGGGGAGTGTGGCCCACTTTGACAAGTGATGGCAACACTGGAAGTAAAATATGGATCCAAGTGTAGGGATGGTTCTGATGCTAATGTCCTGCTCCCCATTTGGTTCTTGGTCTATCAGTAAAGAAGCCATGGGCCAATTGTTGAACTGAAAGAATTCCGGGTTCCCACAGACAATCAGGCAGACGCAAGGAGAGGAGAGGGAGGGTTCGCCATGCTTCGGAGAGAGAAAAGCCAAGCAGCCATGTAAGACCTCAGGTGGTGTGGGGATGTTGAGCAGTGACTAAATGTAGCTGAGCAGCTAAAGTTGAGGGCAGCTGGAGAGGTGTGGAGCTAAGAGCATTGATAAGAGCACGCTTCTCCAGGCAGGAGATAAGTAGCGCCCAGCAATTGTGCCAAAAGGGCAAGTTGAAATTGAACAACTGTGTGTGCCTGTGGTTTTCATCCATGGATCCGATATTCTCTGGGCAGGGGCGGGTAGCTCGGCCAGTTCCCTGAGCTTAGTCAGGGTAGCAAAAGCTACATGCAACATCCAGCCTCCAAACTGAAGCTCTTTTCAAGTATAATAAGACAGCTCACCCCTGCCTGTCCTCATAAAGCTACTCACACTATCTGAAGAATAACCAGTCTCTTCCCTTTGGTTGTCTTTTCTTTTGGCA
>CM052708.1:56952658-56957658 GCA_028551405.1 Uromys caudimaculatus | reverse complement strand
GTATAGTCATTATTTGACTAAACTATAGTCAGTGTAATGAGAATGGAATGATGTCTATTACTTTGAGACCTTTCCCTAAAAATCTTTGTGGGTGGGGGGCGCAGCTTAGTTGGTACAGCAGCTGCCTTGCATGCTCAAAGCTTTGGGCTTAATCCCAAACGCCACGTAAATTGGCTGTAGTGATACATGCTGATAGTCCAAGCACTCAAGGAGTTACAGATCACCTTCAGTTATATACCAAATTCTAGGCCAGCCAGGGATACATGAAACCCTGTCCAAAAAACAACAAAAAGCCCTCCAAACCTCTCCTCTTAACAGACTAGAATAGAAGATCTCAAGGAAATCTTGGAGCACTCAATTCTAAAAGCCTATGTGAAGAAGTGCCCCCAAACTGGTACTGAACTATTCATTTACTTCAGGAAGAAACAAATTTGAGCCATTACTTACTTTTGAGTTGTTCTATTACAGCAATTAGTCTACGCTTGATGCCCCTATAGTGCACAATTTTAGTGGTTAGCATTTATAACAGATGTGAACGTATTTCATAGTTGAGAGGCTGTGGGTATGTGTAAACATTCCTCCCGAGAGTGTGATACAGCACAGCCAAGCCGATTCCCACTACTCATGGGCTTTACTGTGGATGAGCACTAAGAAGTGTAAAGGCACTTGTGTGTTTGTTGTAACAGACTGTAAAACCCTAAGAGGAAGGCTGCAGAGGTGGCTTGGAACACTCACTGCTCTTCCGGAGGACTGGAGTTCTGTTCCCAGGACTCACCTGACCAGCTCACAATTGTCTGTAATTCCAGTTTCAGGGAATCTGACACCTTCTCCTAGCCTCCACAGGCACCCAAATACACTCACACATGCACTTAGAAAAAAATAGTCAAAAAACATAAAACGTCACTTAGAAACAAAATAAAATCTTTTTTTTTTTTTTTTTTTTTTTTTTTTGAGACAGGGTTTCTCTGTGTAGCCCTGGCTGTCCTGGAAATCACTCTGTAGACCTTAAAAAACTCCTAAGAAAATGGAATGACCAGGTCTTTTTTCTTGGACTTGTTTACTATGTAACCATCACTGGTTTTGTGTCTATAACAAGTGTGTTAAGAGCTCCCTCTTCTCCAAATATCTAGGTAGGTAAACTAGAGCATATTGTCCTCAGCTATAAGGACATTCATCTCAGCTATTCTAACAAGTTGGGTTATATCGCTTCACTGTTCCCTTTCTTAACCAGCACTGTCATATATGACTGTGATGCCCTCCCTGGTGCAAGCCATATTGTGCTCGAAGTCATTTTTAACTTGGATGTTACTTCAGACTCCAAAATGACACTAGAGAGCGGTCTGGGAGCAACTTCAAAACTTAGAACATGCTTGAGAGAAAGTGCGCACTAGCCCGTGCCAGTGCATAGGTGTGGAAGTCAGAGCACAATTTTTGAGAGTTGGTGTTCTCCTTCTATCATAGGTTCCAGAGACTTAAGTCATCTGCCAGGCTTGCATGATGAGTGCTGTTACCCATGAGCCATCTGGCTGGCCCAAGAAGAGTCTCTTATATGTTAATTTTCAGTAAAAACAGAATTAAAGATTGTTCTTTAAAATTTTTTTTTGTTTATATATTTTTTAGATTTATGTGTTTTGCCTGCTTGGATATTAATGTACCATGGGTGTTCCTGGGGACCTCCCATCTGTAAGGAAATGGACTTATAGACAGTGGAAGCTCCCTTTTGGTTCCTGGGAACTAAACCTGGGCCTCTACAAGAGCAATAGTACTCTTAACTGCTGAGGTATTTCTCCAGACTCAAGAAAATTTCTTATTACCTTCTTTATTTTAGTTAAATGTGAGCTTCGGGTAAGATTCTGTGATCTAGGGGCTGGAGAGATGGCTTAGTGGTTAAGAGCACCGACTGCTCTTCCAGAGGTCCTGAGTTCAATTCCCAGCAACCACATGGTGGCTCACAACCATCTGTAATGGATCTGATGCCCTCTTCTGGTGTGTCTGAAGACAGCTACAGTATTTTACATATTTATATATATATAAAATAAATAAATATTTTTTTTAAAAAAAGATTCTGTGATCTGATGTTACCAGTAAAAATGGGTTTCTTGCGGAAATAACCGCAGACAATACTTACCTTAGTGGATTGTTAGGGTTTTAGCGATTATGCTAATGTCTAGCACTCTTCCTGGTTTGTATTTTGTAAATGGTAGCCATTATATTAATATATACAGCACTAAGACCTCTTATCTGTCAACTCCTTTTATATTGGTCTCTTGTGTGCATGTCTCACAAGCATGTGAGTGTGGAGGCCACCTTATTCTCCTTTTCTACTGTTTTGTTTGGAGACAAGGTCTCTCATGGAATGTGGAGTTCACCAATTTAGCTAGTCCTTTGCTGCTAGCAAGCGCCAGTATTCTTCTGTCTCTGCTCCCCTAGCACTGGGATTATAGGCATGTGCAAATATGCCTAGCCCTTTGTAAATATGGGTTCTGGGGACTGAAGTTAAGTCGCCATGCTGTCAGGGTGAGGACTTTACTGACCGAGCATACTCCCTCTTCTCCTGCATCCCTATATAGATGGTAACCTGAAAAAAGAAAATGCAGTTCAGTCTAGTTAAGCCAAGGAGAGCTTCACACAAGGAGTGGAAACAGTCCAAGAAAGGAGGGCGAGAGACGGGGGTGGGTGGGGGTGGGTGGGTGGGGGGATAAGGAGCCAGTATCTCACAGGCAGCACAGCTAGGGGGTAGAGTCATTTAAGTCTTTTACCACTGGACACGGAGCTACCAGACTTGGGAGTTTGCTCTTCTGGGTTTCAGTCTTGCTTTGGTCCAGTATGTCCTCAGTACACTCAGGTTCTTCCCTTTTGGAATGGTAGTGTATATTCTGTGCCACCATTTATTGTAAGTATGTAATTTACTTTTTGATGGGGGTTGCAATTAAGAGATTGTCTTGAGTCTCAGAAGAGACATTGGGTTTTGTACTTTTAAACAGTTTAAACTGTGTTGAGACTGTCACTGGAAGACTATGGGGACTTTAAAAATGGAACTAAATGCAGTTTCCATTATGACATGGCCATGAAATTCTGGGGACAGGGCAGTAGAGTGTGGTAGCTTGAATGAGCATGGCTCCCATAGGCACGTCCATTTGAATGCATGGCCCCCGGTTGGTGGAACTGTCTGAAAGGATTCAGAGGTGTGGCCTTATTGGAGGCTGATCACTTGGGGATGGGCTTTAAAGTTTCAGAAGCTTCCTTCCATCCTAGTGCTTGCAGTGTGAGATGTGCGCTCTTAGCTGCTCCTGCTACATGCTTAGCTCTGCCACCATGTACTCTAGCCCTCTGGAACTTAAGCCCAATTAAGCAATTTTATGAATTGCCTTGGCCACAGTGTCTTATCATAGCAATAGAAAAGTAACCATGACATATTCTTTTCTAGATAATTTCTTCTTCACAAATGTTTGGGAGCCCCCAGGCATATAATCCACATCTTTTTTCTTGTTTGTGGGGTTTCAATTCCCCCCAAGGTCATCTCACCCACATTTGCCATGTTTATGATTTTTGATATCTATGTTCTTAGGGATCTTAGAACTTGGGTTCTGTCCCTGATACTTCTGTTGAGTTCTGGATTCTAATCCATTGGTTTGGCCAGCAGCTCCACTTATGTGATAAAGACTTCGGAACTAGCACATTTAAAACACATCTTGTTTCTTCTATAATTCATTTTTCTATCTTAGATGTCAGTAAGTTGCACAATTTTAGTCAAGTGGCTAGGTTAAAAAAGCAAACAAACTTGAAACCATTAACCCCTCTTTGTAGCAGTTTACTGTGGCCTCTCAGCATCAACCCTCTTTAGGTCTGTGTTGCTCTGGTCGGTGCTTGAAAAACCTACTTCTGTGTTTCCAACTGAATTCCTTCTGTGACCCATCAGTGAAGTAAGGAGAGGTGGAAGGAGAGTCCAGGAGAGGGGAGAGAACCTATAAACACCATTTCAGTTACAGTCCCCCAAAGTATTACCTCAGGGTCCTCTCAAGTACAGGGCAGCAAGTGGCTGGCACTCACCCACACCTCCACCCCCGCAGCAGCTCTCCAGCTATCTTTCCTTCCTGGTTTCCCAGTAGCAAGAGGTGGCACACACCTTTAATCCCAGCACTTCAGAGGCAGAGGCAGACCTGCCTGGTCTACAGAGTGAGTTACAGGACAGCCAGGGCTACACAGAGAAACCCTGTCTCGAAAAACCAAAAAAAAAAAAAAAAAAAAAAAAAAAAGACAGTAACTGCTAACACAGATTGCTCCATTATTTCGGTAATGATTTGCTTTGTCAGTCTTACATCTGTTTGACTAAATGCTTCTCCTTCCTCCATCCCCCTACCCTGAGACAAGGTCTCACTATGTGGCCCTGCTAGAACTCACTATGTAGACAGACTGGCCTTAGACTTGTGAGACAGTGGACCATGCCAGGAAACTTGGTAAGGTAGAAAGGGTCTGAGTCTCCAGAAACTTGGGGTACACACCTGAGACAGTAGGTGGTTCCCTGCTCCCTTTCAGATTCCTGGCCTAGAACACGTGCCACACTTCCCACATAACATGACCTGTGGTCATGAAGGCCCAGAATGAGTTCTCCACGCTAATTAGGTACCTAGAGACCCTGCAAAAGGTATTTAATCTTGGGTCCATCCTGAGAAGTTGGTACGCATCCATCTCCCATGATGAACAATCAATAAACAGTTTGGAACCAAGGAATGTCTCTTTCATCTATCACTACTGTGGGGGAGCATGGAGAAGGCCTTTGCCTAAAGAGCCACTGCTTAAGTCTCCAGTACAAGGCCTCCAGCCAAGCTAAGGACCATCACCACAGAGATAAGTAGAAGCTCCCAGCCCCAGCCGCAGCCCCAGGCTAGACTTCATCCTCAGTCTAAGGGCCTCCAACAGCCCTGGCCTCATCGTAATGGGTGGACACCCGGCCCTTTGTTCCTGACTCTGCTGAGCGGGGGGGGGGGGGGGGGGGGGGG
>CM052708.1:56934691-56952558 GCA_028551405.1 Uromys caudimaculatus | reverse complement strand
ACCAGTCCCACACCGGCATGGAGATTCTCCTGCCTATGCCCTCCCTACCTCTGAGTGCTGGAACGAAAGGTGTGTGCCGCCACTCCAGGTGATATACAACCTTTCTGCTCTGTGGCTGTTCTTATTGAGCAGCAGCCACCGCATGCTTCTCACATTTAGAACAAAACCCAAATTTTTCTTTGGCCTACAATTTTTGTGATCTTTTTCTCTAATCTCCCATCTTTTCCCTTGTAATTCATTTGGCTTCTTAAAAAATTACTACTATTGTTAAGAGGACTGAACCTTACACATGGCATGCTAAGCAAGCACTAAATCACTGAGCAGGACGCATAGCCTGGCTCTCCTCCCTCTGTCTTGAACACAGTGCTCTCCCGCAGGGCCTTTGCAGACAGTAGTCTCTGTATCTAAGTTGCCTGGGTCTTTGCCAAGTTCACTTCCTCTCTTTATTCAGTTCTCTTCTCAAAGTCGGACTTACAGCCTTCTGACAACTCCATCTCAAACAGTGCTTCTCAGCCTTCCTAATGCTGCAACCCTTTAATATGGCTTCTCATGGTGTGCTGACCCCCAGCAGGATTTTCACTGCTACTCATAACTGTAATTTTGCTACTGTTATGAATTGTGATGTAAATATCTGATAATGCAGAATGTCTGGTGTGCGACCCCTGGGGGTTAGACCCACAGGCTGAGAACTACTAGAAGTATCTCCTGCTTTCTAGTTTCTGATCTGGGATCATCTCAGCCCCACCCCCGTCACGCTAATCTGTTTCCTCACTACAATATAATATAAACTTTATAGAGGCAAAGGTGCCTGGCTCAAAGTTAAGGTATTCAGTAGTTCCAGGAAACGGGTAGAGTTAAGGAACTGTAGGAATTGTAACAAATACCGGAGGAAACAGACCAAAGTTACTGCCAAGAAGACACTGTCCAAGTGAGACAAAAAGACACACTACATACTCACTCATCTAGTATATAACACAAGTGAAATAAAAAAACTGAACTTAAGGATGTCATAGAAGAGCATTTCCCAAAACTAGTGAACAAACTATAACTGCAGAAAATGCTTAACCAAAATGGGCATATAATCTTCAATTTTGAGGCCTATCAGGTTAGGCTAATTTTGTTGTTTGAGTGAGACAAGACCTCATGCAGTCCAGGCTGATGCTACCCTTGAGCTCTAGACCCTCCTGCCTGCACATCTTGAGAGCTGGGATTACAGGCCTTGCTCCCACACTTTGCTGTGGATAAGCACATGTTTATAAGAAATGAAGGAAAACCTTTTCAGTCCTCCTGACAGAAGACACAATCACTTACAAGATAGGAAGACATCAAGCTGACCTTACCCTTCCTCTAAGCAATTACTTATCAGAAAATAAATAAAAAACATCTGCAGTTTTCATCAAAGGTAGCACAAGCCTAAACTATTACATTTAAGTGACTGCCACTCAGGAGTTAATAGGAAAAATAGTCCACAAGATGGTTCAGTGCGTAAAGGTTATTGCTGCAAACCTGAGGTCTCAGTCTGATCCCCAGGATCCACATGATGGGGGAAGGGGATGGACTCCTGCAAGCTGTCCTCTGACCTCCACATGTGTACCACAGCACACAGAAATACATGTGTACACACAATCACACATAAAAATATTACACATATTATATATACTATAAATTATATATATATTATGTATACATATAATATATATGGCAAAAATAACATCTGAACATAGATCAAAGCCAAATGACCAATGAAATTAAGATTACAGAAAAGAACTAAATATAAAACATCTCGTAATCACACTTTTCATGGAGGTGATTCTAATTTTGAAATATGTAGATAATAGCATTTTTTTTTTACTTTCAATATTTAGTAACTAAGTTCATTTGTGGCACAGAAATATTTTCTTAAATGCTCAGCAATTTCTCTTCAAACCTCATCCATGAATTTTTGGTCATAATCATAATGAACACATCAAGGCTTATGCTTAACATAAGGACTTGCTCACATGATAAAAAGTATGTATTTTAGTTGACTTTGGAAATATTCCTTTAAAAAAATAAACCATAGTGGCCAAGGAGATAGCTCAGCAAACAAGAACATTTGCTAACCAGAATCTCCAGAACCAGCTGGGCAGTGGTGGCACACACCTTTAATCCCAGCACTTGGGAGGCAGAGGCAGGTGTATTTCTGAGTTCGAGGCCAGCCTGGTCTACAGAGTGAGTTCCAGGACAGCCAGGGCTATACAGAGAAACTCTGTCTTGAAAAACAAAACAAAACAAAACAGAATCTCCAGAACCACATAAAACGTGGCATGACCACACCCCATACTGTCTCTAACTCCTGTGTTAGTAGTTGGAGACAGACATATCCTAGAACTTGCTGGCCAGCCAATCTTAAAATAGCAAGCTTCAGGTTCAGTGAGAGACTATCTCAAAAACCAAGGAAAAGAGCAAAATAAGATGCCCAAACATTTTCTTCTGAATTCTACATGTACATGCATGGGAGCATATACCAGACACTGCAAATTGTATTTTGAACCCACAGAAAGGTAAAGAAAAACAACACAAGGAGTTTGAATTATTCTATTTAATGAACTTGATTCCTAACAGCATTGTTGCTATTAGTTATAAGTGTGGTTTGAATGAGAACTGTCCCCATAGGCTTATATATTTGAATGCTTGGTTCCCAGTTGGTGGAACTTTTTGGGACGGATTGGAAGGTGTGGCCTTGTTGGAGGAGGTGTGTCTCTGGGGGTGGGCTTTGAGGTTTCAAAAGCCCAAGCTATTCCCAGTTTGTCTCTGTATCTGTCAGTCAATTCTCAGTCTCCCTCCTCCCTGTCTCCTGTGTCTCAATAACAAGTTCTCTGTTACTGCTCCAGTGCCATGCCTGATTGCCTGCTGCCATGCTCCCTGCCATGATGGTCATGAGTCTAACTCTTTGAAATTATAAGTCACAAATAAAGACTTTGCCTTGGTCATGGGGTTTTAACACAGTAATAAAAAAGTAACTAAGAAAGTAGTATCATGGTTTGTATTTGAACCCTTAGTATGCCAGTTTTAATATAGGATAGTGTTGCATTCTCTCTCTTCGTTTTTGTTTTATTGAAACAGGGTTTCTCTGTATAGCCCTGGTTGTACTGGAACTCGGTTTGTAGTCTTGAACTCAGAGATCCACTTGCCTCTGCCTCCCAAGTGCTGGAATTAAAGGCAGCTACATTCTTAAGTACCAGTTTATAAGGTTAAAAAAAGAAAATACTCATTAGATAGCTACTTTGAAATAATTTCCTCAATTCTTAGTCGATCTAAGACATTGAGAGCTAGACTGCCCCACTTCCAGTTTTCTTTCATGTTGATGTTAATGTGTAGTAATTCTGTAGCTAGGTGTCCTAGTTAGAGCTACTATTGCTTTGATAAAATGCCATGACCAAAAGCAAGTTGGAGGAAAAAAGATTTATTTGGCTTACACTTCCACATGATAGTTCATGTGGAAGTTGGGACAGGAACTCAAATTGGGTAGGAATCTGGAGGCAGGAGCTGATGCATGGGCCAAGGAAGGGTACTGCTTACTGGCTTGCTTCCATATTAAACTAGAATCTCAACTCACCTGGCCCATATTAATATTAACTCCAAGTCCAGTTTTATGTTCTTTCCACCATTATCCCACAGCCTTAAAATCCATTCCCATACATATTCTCTAGCTCTCTGCCTGAATGAATTAACACTCATTAAGCTCTTTAGTTGTATAGCGCATCTGCTCATAGACTACTTTCTAGCTCCTCTCTGGGGCCTGCTTAGTCTTAACTCGTTATGGGTCTAGAGGCAACTACTGGTGGGTACTGAGGGATAGCAGTAATGCATTGTCTGACTTTTTTTTTCCAGAGAAACTCACTGCTGCTTGAGCAGACAATGAAGGATTAATTTCCCTAGTCAAAGGCAGAAGAGGCGATACTTCAGGGGGTGGGGCGGAAGTACATTTGCTGAGGTTGTAGGCTGCTTCTCCAGATGAGATAAACCCTTGGGAATCTCAGGGTTCAGAGACCCCAGATTCAATGGGACCCTCCCACACATCTCCACCCCAAGTCACAGGACCCCATTCTTTACCAATTGATGCCCTTACTTTAACAGCTGATATTCTCCGAGTGCTATGATTTGAATTTTCACTGTAATTTGGCCAACTTTATAATGAGGGCTTCAGTTTGATTTTCTATGTGAGCTGTAATGGCTGCTGGAGAGAAGATTCACTTCCAGAGCACACTTATAAACCTTTAGACTGCTTCTGTGCATCTGGAGCTGGCCATTTATCACTGAGTTCATTGTCCTTCAACATATTCCAAAATGCTAGACGTTGGTTAATTTTTTTTACCACAGAGCTCATTTCTTTTCCCTTGTCAATTTATCCAGATGCTAAGAGCAACCAACCAGCATCATCATTTTTCCTTATTTTCCCACAAATTGCCAAAAGTTTTATGTACAGACTCACCAAATCTGTTGCCTCTCACAATTGGTGAATCAGGATAATCAAATACATTTGTCTTCTTAATTTGTAAAATAGTTCACACCACGGGTTTTCTGAGATTCCAGGAGAGGCTTCAGTAATTTGTTGGCAAATTGGAAAGCCTAATCCAGATACTTAAAAAATTCATCTGTATACTTCTGTTCTAGAACCACTTCTGGAACCAAAAATCTGTATTAGTCAAGGTTCTCTAGAGGAACAGAGCTTCAGAATGAAACTGCATATATAGAACCTGTATATATAGAATGGCCTACGGCTCTGGTTCAGCTAGGACTACAATGGCTGCTTACCAATGCAAGGTCCACAAACCCAGTGGTTGTTCAGTCCACAGGCTAAATGTCTCAGCTAGTCTAATGCCAGTGAAGGAACTGACTTGCTAGGAGAGCAAGAGCAAGCTTCCTTTCCCATGCCCTTTTTATAGGCTGCCAGTAGGTGTGGCCTAGATTAACGATCTTCCCACCTCAAAATATCTGGATTAGATGTGTATCTTCCTATCTCAAAGATCCAGATTAGAAGTGGGTCTTCTCACTTCAAATGATTTAACTAAGAAAAAAAAAATCCCTCACAGGTGTACCCAGCCATTTGGGTTTTAGTTGATTCCAGGTGTAGTTAAAGTTGACAACCAAGAACAGCCATCACACCAGGGTAGCAAGCATTCTGGCATATGGAAAACCAGCATGTCCAAATCTATATGGTAGAGTTTGGTTGAGGCTGTTCCTCCTTCAGGACTGCATTATGTCATCTGAAAGTGTTTACTTAAGCTCCTCTGGGCTGCCTCCATGGCAGCTGTGACATCACAGAGAAGTCGAAGGGTTTGGGGCCTGATAACAAAGTATGTTAATGCAATGTGAATGCTGTGTCTTTAAAAAAAAAAAAAAACCACTGCTGTATAAGAAACTTTAAAAAGGACTTTTTTAGAAGCTGCTTCAAAAAATCATTAAGTGAGCTACAAATGATTCATAAATATGCATTTTCTCACTATATGGACATACTTACCTTTTAAAGATCTATTTTTGTTATTTTTTAAATTATATGTATTTGTGTGTGTGCATGTGCACATGTGTGTGCAGGTGCCCGAGAGGCATCGGAGTCACAGGTCATTTTTCCAGCATGGGTGCTGGGAAGCAAACTTCAGTCCTCTGGAAGAACTACACATGCTCTTAGCAGCTGAGCTACCCCTCCAGGCCCAGGATGTACTTATTTTAAAATGTGTATAGTATGAATGTATAGTGCTTTTGACTCAAATATAATTATGCAACTTTAAAAGTATTTTGAATTGCCTTTAGGAGAATATGAATTATTAAATAGCCCAACCACGATTTTTATCTCTAAAAAAGAAGCATATTTAATCTAACACCAAAGATACATAAATAATAGAAGCTTAAGGCAAATTGTAAAAGACACCAGGTTATAAAGAACATTTTATTTACCTTGATAAAAGTGCTATTTTTAGTTCCCTAGATATATTAAGCCCATTTACCAAGTAACTGTTGACTTAGCATTTACTGTGAAAATAGAAGTACATGCAACTCTTATGCTTTCTTTTCCACTAAGAGTGGAGTCTTTTCAGTCCCACTGGTTTTGAGGCAGTCATATCCTGTAGTACATGCTGGTCTTGAACTCACAGGCACTAAGCACCATGCCTGGCTCTTTTTGGTCCTATGAAGGAAGCAGCAGGTTTCTCGGGTAGCAGAACTGATGGCCTACAGAACTACAGCCATGTATCAAGGACTATAGCCATGGAGGGCTAACCCAGGCACTAAGGATTGGAGCCATACAGGACTCTGGCCAAGCACTGAGGATACCACTGCTTTTACTTGGCCTGTCCTTTAATGCCTCCTCCTGCTGCAGACTTGCCCTAAGTGTGAGTGTTCCTTGGAGTTCCTGGCTAACTAGTCAGCCCCCTGGTCCTCTTAGCCTCCCCCACGGCTTTAGCTACCACTTACACTTCGGTGACTGCAGAGATCCAGACCTTACACCAATCTCCCTAGGAAAGGTCCCCCATAGTGTAAAGGATGTGTTTACCCTGAGGTCCACACCTCCTCACTCACCCAAAGACAAGACTGTGCCTCCCTCACCTCAAACAGCTAATGACTTCTCTTGGAGTCTCCTCTCCAGCTCTGCTGCCTCTGGGTACAGACAGCGGTTCTAACAGGTTCTATCTTAGCTCACAATTCCTTTACATTTCACCTTTTATGTCTCCAGGATCCTGACAAGGCATATGTGACCAACTCTTACTTCCATCAAACATCTTCTGGAGGTTTTCGATTTCTTACAGGTTTTGAGCTGAGGTATCACAAGAATTGACTCACAAAGCAGAGTAACCCTTTGAAATTCTGTGCTAAATTTTCTATTGACTTGTAGGAGAAAAAAAACACCCATACATAAACTTCCTCCCCCCCCTCAAAGCGTATGTTTGTCCTAAAAGGCTAAAAAAATAAAAATTTCCATTCTGGTACAAATACAAATTCCTCAGCATGATTATTCTGAATAATGAAGGCCCTGACCATCTGTCCAGCTTCCTTCTTACCCCTTTTCAAGACCCACCCAGCACCGGTACCCACGTCTATCATGCAGGCCCCAGTATGCACGCTGCTCTCTTTTGGACACTCATTTTTATTCTTAGCTGACTTAAACACCCAGGAAGTCACCATCTTTCGAGAGATCCCAG
Organism: Uromys caudimaculatus; assembly: GCA_028551405.1. Taxonomy (NCBI): domain Eukaryota; kingdom Metazoa; phylum Chordata; class Mammalia; order Rodentia; family Muridae; genus Uromys; species Uromys caudimaculatus. The sequence continues at coordinate 56,945,380 of CM052708.1, read as the reverse complement.
CTGACACTAGCTATGGAAAGCTGGGGAGGCTGAGCTCACTCAGCTCCTGCCTCCCAGCAGGCAACCTCACAATCTTTCTCATAGAAACCCTGTCTCGAAAAACAAAAACAAAAACAAAAACAAAAAAATCTAAAGTGGGAGCTGGAGGAGAGTGTGGGAATGTAAGAATTAAAACCATAAAACCCAAACAAGCAATAACTTAAGAGTGGCACATTTACACGCTGGGGAAGAAAAGCACACGTTTTTGTTGTGCTTTCTTGGAAGAAATTGGATGATAAACATGAAATTTATAATCCCACCAGACCAGACTTTTGAAGCTAGATAAATGTGACACACAGTTTCCTGTTATAGAATATAGTGCAGGGACTTTGTCAGCATTTAGTTTTCCCATATTTCATTCTCTCCAATATGGGTACTCTGCTGCAGGTGTCTAGGAGAGCCACTGGGTCTTTATTCCTCTCCTGTTCAGTAACCTCCACCCAAAAGCTAGTTAATGGTCATGACAGTCCCCAAATTCTCCATTTACTCCGGAAAATGTTCCATTTTCACTGTTCTAAGTAGTCTTCTCCTGAGCAGTGTCTTACAACACAGATTCTAAGAACCAAATATTTTTCCTTCCGAAGACTTTAAATTGTTGCTTCTTAATAGAGATCTTTGCTGTAATAGGGCGGACCGATCCCAGCGAAGCGTGTTTCCCTGCTCTTAACTCATCTACCTATAAATAGCGCCGCTCACCGAGCTGAGTCACCAAAACCCAGAGTTTACTCAAAATAGCTCTTAAGGACTGCTGGTGACAGATTGACCACACACCCATCAAGCTGGGCCATGGACCAGAGCCATAGAACTGGCTCCTAACCACCAGGCGCCCAGAGGGCTAGTCAGGCGAGTAAGACCCTACTCCCTGGGATCTCGAAGTCTGGACAGAGGAACCAGCTAGCGGCCAGACTCCGCCTTGACCGAACAGAGTCCTCCCCGCCCTTTAGGCGCTGGGAGCCGCGGGGGGCCCCTCGGCACCAGGCACCGCCCTCGCCCACAGCACACACAATGGGGTTCGTCGAGGGGCGGTCCGGCTGCTGCTTCAGACCAACGCCCCCACCCCTGCCGGACCCTCCGTTGCTGCCAAACCACCTGATGACCTCCGACTACTGCCCACCCTCAGGAGGGAGGAGGGTGCAGAGGCTTAGGAGCAGCAGCCTGGGGGGGGGGGGGGAGAAAACGGAAGTGCCACCCCCTGCAGGCAGGGTGGTGACGTCACCCTACCGCCAGCCTGTAGCGGGGGTGGTTGCCCATCACGTGATCCACGCCCCTCCGAATCCCGCGCTCGCTCCCTCCCCCCCCCCAACCAGACTCCCACCTCTCCCGCCTCCTCTCCCCAACTTTCGCCCTCCTTGCTCCCTCTCGGCTGTCAACAGCGCCAGCTCCGCCCTCCCCTTGCTTTGGCGCCCCCACCAGCGGCGACGCAGCGGGCTCCCGAGCTCTGCTCCCTGAGCGCGGGGGTACCCCTTCTCGCACCCTGTCCCCAAATCCAGGCGCTCAGGGTGCGTGGGCCTCGGGGGTGCAGTGGCGGCGGCGACAATTTCCACTCATTTCCTTCCACCGTGAACCAGGCGCACTCTGCAGGTCTGCGTTCAAAGGGGACCGAGACACATGCACGGCCTCCCGGGAGCCCCCTCCTCTCACCCTGCGGCCCGCTCTGCCCGCCAGCCCTGCCGAGCTTCGTCTCCCGTGGGGGCCACGCGCAGATCACCTCCTGGAGCCCCTCACTCTCTTTCCTTGCATGCCGGGGTTACAGCTTTTTTTTTTTTTTTTCTTTCTTTCTTTTTTTTTTTTTTTGGCTCGCTGCTGTTCCTCGTTCTATTTCCTTATCCCCCGCCCCCCGCCACGGTTCCCTTCTAAAAGTGGAGGCTGGAGGAGGGAGAAAAGAAGCCAGAGTCGAAAGGGGCGGTGCGCACTGACCTGTCAGCGACGGAGGAAGACCCCTGTTCTGGGCGAGCTCTCCAGCCAGTGGGGGCACTGGAGCGCTGGGTTCGAGCGGAGCGGCGGCTGCGCCCGGCCAGGTGTCCCCTAGGCCGGTCTGCGCCGCCCCCTGCCTCGGCGCCGCGCTCCCCGCCCCAACATCGGGGATCAGGGAACCCCCCAGCTCAATTTTTTGTGCAGTTTCAGCAAAGCTCCGAGGAAGTTGGTCCTTTTGTTCCACTATTTATAGATTGCGTCAACATTGCGAAAAGAAGAAGGCGGAGCGGTGGCCCCTCCCCCGCCCCTCGGCCCGCTCCCAGGAGAGAAAAGCCCCAGCACACGACCTAAGTACACAGCGCGCCAGCCGCCCGCCCCCGGGCCTCCTGCTCGCCACCTCCCCCTCCCCCCCGCCTGGGCCCGAGCGCTGCCAACCCCGTCACGTGCCCTCCCAGGAAAACCAGCTCCCCCGGGCTGTGCGCCGCCCGCCTGGTTCCGTGGCAGCGGCCTCCGCCCTGTGGCGCTCCCCAGCTCGTGGCTGGGGTCGCCGGCCCGGGTGGTGTGCACGACCTGGGTACCCGCACTCTGGCCACTCGACGGGGGATTCCCCCAGACCCGCGTCTAGCGCGGAGTGGCCCCGAGCGTCCCGCTCGCTTGGGCGTCTCTGCCCCCTCCGTCTCTGGGAGCGCCACCGCCCTACTTGCAGAGAGCGCGCGCGTTTGGGCCTCGCTTTGGAGCCCACGGCCTGGACAAGTCCCTGTGCCCCCTCGTGCGGTGGCACCCGCAGGCGGTGGCTTGCTAGGCCTCGCTCCCCGCACTGATGGCCAACGGGCCTGAAGGGTGCGGGGGTGGCTTGCAGCAGCTCCCAGGCAAAAGCGCGGGGCGCGGGAAGCGCAGGGCGGACGCGCTGGATCCGCAGGTGCAGCTAGCTACGCTAGCTTCCTTCTCGCTTTCCTAGCTGCTTAAAGGCTCAGGAATTAGCGCATCCGCCCCTTGACAAGGGAACGCGGTTATTGAGGACTTACCCTTCGGTTACGGGAGTGATTGGGGCAAACCACTACAAGTTGCCTTTAAACCCTGAGGACGAAGTGATAGGCCCCTCCAAACCCTGAAGTGAAACCGAGCGCCCTGCTGGCCTAAAGCCTAGGCGGCGGGCTCGGTGTAAACAAAAAGTGCGATAAACACCAAAGGAGGACCTTACAATTAAGCCAAACATAAGTGGTTAGTTTAAGCGTAATTAACTTCCGTAGCTTCTAGTCTCTTTCCTAAGTGGTTGATTTAGAACGCAGTTGTACTTTTCAGGATCAAAATAGAATAAGTTAGCTACCAGATCACTGGTTCAGGAAAACAGGCTGAACTCGGATGAGAACAGGAAACGCGTCGGACCTTTCCCGGCAACTGGAGAGTGGTAAACAATCTAGAAGAACTCCCCCGCCCCAAGTTCGGATCCCCACCACTCTTAAGCCCCTGTGAGGGGCTTGGAAGTTGGGTAGAGGGGTGGGTCCAAACAAAAGTTAGTTGGGGAGGAAATAGATTTGCCTAGAGTTGAGAAACCTTTCCAGATTTAGCCCCCCCCCCACTTTCTTTCTTTAGGAGAAACTTTAGATTCTAAAGCTTAGAACGTGGCTTCCAAGTTTTCTGTGTGTGCGTGTTTGCTAAAAGAAGGAAGTGAGACAATATAAAGTGAACTTTGCCGTGGTCGCTTCCTTTCTTAAGTTTGGACTGCAGGCCTGACAGCTTTGGTCGGCCACACCTGGCGGTATGTAGAGCCTTGGGCCGCAGCTCATTCTTTCTTCCCTATCCTTTCTGCAGTTATTCAAAGGCCCTAGCTACTCACCTTCCCGCCTTTCTGCCCCATTCATTTTCAGCACTTGGAAAACAAACTTTTTTTTTTTTTTTTTTTTTGGTGTTTTCGAGACAGGGTTTCTCTGTGTAGCCCTGACTGTCCTGGAACTCACTCTGTAGACCAGGCTGGCCTCGAACTTAGAAATCCACCTGCCTCTGCCTCCCAAGTGCTGGGATTAAAGGCGTGCGCCACCACTGCCCGGCTGAAAACAAACCTCTTAAGAAAGCAAATTCGTTTCTCTGACACTTTGGTTGCAGCAGTATCTACAAATTATGTTTCTTTGCATTTAGTAAACAAGTCAGGGCCTCCTGATCCTTCCCACCCCTGTAAGGGTCAGAGTTTGTCAAGGCATGGTCACGGTGGCCTTACTTCGTCCCCGGACTAAGGCTCAGTCTCAGCTATTTTGTCAAGACACCGGCTTTCCGGCCCCCACTTTGTTCTTTCACAGTCTTCCTGGCCGCGGAGAGGAGGGAAGGAAAGCAAAACGAAACCACTCCAGGCGCATCAGTCAGAGCCACTTCCCTCAGGGCAGCGGTGGCAGACCAAAGTGTAGGGTCGCGAAGATTGGCCGAGATGGGGGTGGGGTGGGGAAGCTGTTCCTGGAGGAAACCCAGGAGTTGCCAGGCTCTGTCCTAGGTTGCGAGGGTCCCCCATCTCCGGAAAAGCGAACATGGATAGTACATCAATCTTGCATGCTTAGTTTGGTCTGGGTCTCGAAGTTGAAGACTGTTTGGGACCCTGGAGAAGTAAAGGAGGGTGACATTGGAGCGAGTTTGGCTTCCAGTGGCAGATCTCTTAGCAGAGTCTCGGGCAGGAGCGCAGGCGAGGACGCGCAAAGGCCCTCTTGGGACTCGAGGCCCACGGAATTCTTGCCCCGCTGAAATTGGATAAGCATCCCGCCCACACGCAACCAACCAAAGTTCTATGCAATTTTAAAGACTTCACAAAACTAGGGGCATCCCTCTTCCCTCATAGGAGCCACTGCAGTGATAAAGGAGGCCTCTGCAGGTTTCAAAGAGGCGGGCAGGCAGACTTAGAGACTGCAGGCTAGCCGTTAAGGGAAGGCATCTTCACGAGGTGAAGGTAACCAAACACAACTGGTGCGCTCAGGAATGGCAGCTGGTGTCAATCTGGTCAGCTAAAATGTGCCCTCGCTTCCCCTTCTTCCCCCACAGAGAAACAACCCTGACTTGAAGCGGCTTACACTCTCACCCCAGCCCCATACTTTCCTCATCGCACACTTTGTTTTGTTTAGTAACACCTTTGTTGCAGCAGTATCTGTGGGACTGGGCAAGTGTGAGAAAGACCTGCAGCGTCTCGGGGAGTCGAAAGTGGAAGCCGTTTGCTGGAGTGCTCGCTCTACTTACCCACACCTGACTAAGGACTTAGCAGACAGCCATTACCCTTCCAGCTGCTCAGAGGCGCTTTCACACTGAGGTCATTCGCTCTGTAAAACCTGAAACTAGTAGTCCTGTACGTATTTGCATTGTTCAGACTCGGCTTCGCCAATAATTTATTTAACCACAGGACTCAAGAAATGGCCTTGCCTTTCAGAGCCGCGGCATGGTGTTCTCTTGGTCGAAACTTGGAAAGGCAGAGTTGGTTTCCTGGCACTGTTTTGTCATTCCAAAATGCGTTGTTTCCTAATTCTACCCCCAGGACCACATTGGTAAAGATCAGAAAGCCCTACCTGGGAAAGGGAAGGCCCACTCAACCCTCTTTTCCCTCTACACGGGTGAGGCAAGCTACTAGCAAATAGACCCTTAGGCTCTCTTTTTAGCTTTCCCCCATTTCTTGAAAAAATAAAATTACTCAGCACAAAAGCTAGTTTTGACTCAAGAGATTATAACAAGGTCTGCGTTTACCAAGTTCGCCTTTTGGTCTTATTATTTGGCTAGTTTTCTCACTCTCTTGCAAATGACATATTTTTGCGAACGGGTTCCATGGGGTGTTACTGCTAAAGTGGACATCTGTGATTGTGAAGTTGGTCTTCCCCTCTATTCTTTCTAAATAAAAAGCACGCGCTTTAAAAAAAATTCCACACTCTACGTTTTTTAGTAAAAAATAAATAAATAAATAAACCCCATGCATTTATAACTAATGCTTTGCCTGAGCTAAAGTTAAGACTTAAATGCTCAAACCGCTGTCCCTTTGTGTAGTCGTCCTTAGAGCCATCGAAACCCCTGGCCTTTGCGCTTGCCACTGAAACCCGTGTCAGACACCTCGGTGTGGAGTCCAGTTTGGAAATGAATCCACGCCTCTCGAGGTGAAATGGGAACATGCCCAAGCGATGCATCTGGCTTTAGATTTTATGAGGAATATGGTCTGGAAAAGGGAACGCCTGTTTTAGCCGGCTGCATGCCCTGCTAGAGTCCTCCTGGAATTCCTCCTGCAAACAGCGCGCCTGGCCTCGACCCACAGGGCCTCAGGCGACCTCTGGGCGTCGAGCTTTTGAGTTAACCCTCCAGCAGCGAGCTCTCCGCGGCCTCAGTCGGGGTCGCTAAGCTGTGGTTGACTGCAACCAAAGAAGAAAGTTTAAGGTTGTAGATCAGATGTCCTGCTGGAGAAAGGGAGAGGAGACTCTGCCTCTGCGGTTAGTTGCTAAAAACCTCGGACACTTCGCGCTCGCTGCGAGGCGAAGAAAACTCCCTTGGGGGAAGCACTAGTGTACCCAAGGCGGTGCCAAACTCTCCCCAAGTCCGGAGGTAGCGTTCCACCCCCGCCCACCACCCGGTTCTTTCACAATCTAGCCGGTCTCTGGCGAGGGTTCGGCGTGGGCTAGGGGCTACAAAAAGGTGCAGGAGCCGAACCCTCCGTTTTCCGCCCACTCAGTCCAGGAAACCTCGAAGCGGTTAAAAAAAAAAAAAAAAAAAAAAAAAAAAAAAAGGCGCGACGCGGTGGAGTGTGGGGACCGTGACTCGGTTCACTCGGTGTCGGGGTAGGGTCCTGGGGTGGGGACCGGTGGGATGAGCAGGGAGCAAGCGGAGGCTGCGGGGGCAGAGTGGAGCCCGCAGTAGGGAGCCCCTGGACGCGGTTGTGTCCGGGGACTGCCCGGGCACTGACTCGCTATGAGGATAGAGACTTCCCCCGTGGGCTTCTCCTTGACCCGGGCTGGATGGGTGCCAAGCGCGGGGCACCGGGGTCACCAAGTCGCCTTCAGAACTGACAGAGGCGCCTCGCCATTCAAGGCTGGGGAGAGGGAGGGTCATCGAAAGTAGCACCCCTCGGCTCCCGCTCCTGTGACCCTTGGAGAGAGAAGGGAGCCTAGGCAACTAGAAGCCGAGTTGAAAACTACCCAGTTTCCCAAGTTTGTAAAGTGAAAATCCTCACAGAACTACGTTCATTTCCCGGTCCAGAAGAAAACCAAAGCAAGCCTAAAGCCAGGCTTCCGAGGGCATCTGAACTTTGTGTCCCCACCCCGCCTGCCCGGGCGCGGGCTGCGGGGCGCTACTCCTCAGGCTGCGGGGCGTGGGATGCGCTGGGTGCAAGGCTGGTCACCTCCAGGGAATCACAGCCGGAAATGCTTCGCCTGGCTTTCGATCACCAGTCAAAACATTTGGTTGTATCTCGAAATAACTTTTTTGATAGTCTGGAAAAACAAACAAAACCTCCAGCGCAAATAGAATAACAGACTTGCATCAGACAACTATCTATCCCCAATTATAGAGAGACCCCCCTCCCATTAATTGAAAGAACTGAAAATTTGAACATTTGACGGCTTCCCACCGCTCCTGGCTGCTAGTCCTCCTTTTCACCTGATTCTCTCGTCTCCTACTCCCCTTTCTCCACTATTACTTTCTGTCTTATTTTTCTTTTTCAGATACTTGCTTCAGTCATATCTCCTACAACCTTAGGCAGCCTCTACGCCGCAGTTTACACAGCCTCGCAAACAGTTTTTGGTTCTTTTTAATGTACAGCCACGGATAATTGTGCATTGTTTGTGTGTGAGCATCTCTTCTCTCTTTCTTCTCTCTTTTCCTCCCTCCCTCTCTTCCTCCCTCCCTCGCTCCTTCCCTCCCTCCCTTCCTTCCCCCAACAACGACGGTTCCCAATTACAAGCTCAGTCACTTTCCCAATACTGATAGGGTTTTATTTTTACAGGAACTTAAAGAGTTAGGAGAAAATCACCATGTGCTAAGCCACAACTCCGCCTTTTTTTTTTTTTTTTTTAAGACAAGTATGAATACTAAACGGTGTAATCCGTTTTTTGAAAAAAAAAAAAACCACTTAAATATTGCTAAGTAGGGATCTTCTCATTTTCTTTGACTGGTTTTCATTTCCAATAAGGAAGTGTTAAAAACGAAATTCTTGTGAATAAAATAAAATTATGTCAGCTGTACACCTTAGTTTGGAGGAAGAAGATGGAAATTTCAGGGCTTTTAAAAAGATCTTTTAAAATGTTTTTTAGTCCTATCCGGTGCCTGCACGTAGTAGGTGCTTACTGAGCATTTAGTCTCCTTACCTCCTTTCACTTCTTCCTGCCCTTAAAAATGTTGGCAGAAGATACAGACTTCCCAGTGTCTAAGGAAATTATGTTAAACTTTGCTTCTGGTTAAGGTAATCTCCACTCACATAAAAACTCACAAAATTTACCCAGGGAACTTTAATAAGATATATTAAAATTTAATGGAAATAGCTAGGAAGAATAAAAGTACTGTGATTACATATATAAATCTGAAGCACATTAAATTAATTCGAATTTTTCAGTGACAATAATAGTAACTATTACTCTTTGATTCTCTTTACCTGTTTCTTTAGTAAGAACGAAATTTGTGGGTTGTTACTCATTTCTAGCATCTCTGGTGGAGCAGCCTCCGCCCACTGCTGACCTATCTTGACCTTGTATCTGTCAGAGCGCAATTTGTATTTTTAAGCAATTTGTCTGATTTTCTTTTTGATAGAGGTTTAAGTGCATTTTTAAAAGCATAAAATCAGAAACTGGAGAAAGCGTTTAACACCCACTAGCGGGGAAACCCACCTACGCTCTCTTCCGGTCCTGGGTGTGGAGACACCGGAGACTGAGAGCTGGCCCGAGCCACTTTGTGACATTGCTCAGGGTCACCTAGTCCTGGATTATTTTCTTTGTGGCCCTTTCACGGGCAGTAAACAGACAGAACGTGAGTTTCCTGGCAACTTTGCACCGCTTTCTAAATAGCAGAGAATTAACACAGTTTCTCTCTCTCTCTCTCTCTCTCTCTCTCTCTCTCTCTCTCTCTCTCTCTCTCTCTCTCAATACAAACGACTGGAGGAGTTTAGCAGGTGACCTCTCCTCCTCTCCTTTCAACAGGTCTCAGTCCCCTGGAGCCAGGCTATCCACTCGGGAAAGAAGAGTCGCACCCAATCAGTGTAGAACTCTTTCCGAGGTGCGTGCTTAGACTCAGCGCATTTGTCTCCAACATTACACCGAAATTGAAGCGTCATGCGTGTTAAGAACTTGGTGTCAATGCACACATGCGCCCTTACGAAATCTCTTCACATATAGAGGGGCGCATTTGCAACCCCAGGACCATCTCTTTTGAGGGGTTCGATAGTTCTAGAAAAGTATATCACACACCACTTTTCTGCACGTATCTCCAGTCTCCATTCCAATGGTCTGCAATCCCGAGGCGCGACTGTGACTTCTCCGGAATCCCGCGCCGGGTTCCTACTTAACGCCGGGCGGTGAGCGCGGTGCGGAGGAGGTCATGGGAAGTTCAGAGCAGCACGTCTGCTTTGGAATTGGAAAAAACCGAAACGTTTGAGTCATTCTGGGAGCTGTGGTCTGGGGCTCAGGCCGGAGCCCCGTCAAAGTCCTCCTTGCGGGAGAACTGTGGGTCCCTGTGCCTCGTTCAAACTGGACACAGTGCAGGGAGGGCGAGTACGCGATTACTTGCGGTCACTTGAGAACTGAGATTTGAGCTCGGCCCTGGACTCCACCGCATCCCCGCAGCCCGGATTGCCTTCCTAGAGCTCTCCTATCTGAGTACATGGGGTTCCAACCCGGTCGCGGTCGTGTCTGCCGGGGACTGATAGTGTCCTTACCTCCCTGTTTGGCCCCTTGGGTGCTCCGCAGCCATGCAGGTATCCGGACGCAGCCAGGGAAATGAAGAAGCGACAGTCAAGAGAAACCCACGCGGGCTCCCACGCAGCGGCGAAGCCGCAGGTATTTGAGCGGCTTGGCCCGAGAGCGAGGGGCTCACAGGGGAAACTGCTTCTCAAACTTCAGAGCTCAAACAATTCTGGTAGGGAGAACGGAAGGAAAGAACTCTTCTCTCTGTATTCTGCCAGTACTGGCCAGTCAGCAGAAGCACTCAGAGTGAGGGTCCCAGAAGCCCTGGAGCTCACTGGGAGAAGCTAACCTTGCCTGACTCAGGGTTGCTAGACAAAGTAGTTTAGAGGCCTAGGCCTTCTAGGCACTGGAGAAGGTCTTGCCTAAGATCTCCTAGGGTTTTCCCCAAGAGGGCTGAAGGGAAGCCTCAGACACCAGACTAAATTTAGTTGGAGAATTCACAAGGGTATTTCCAGGACCCATTAACCTCTGGGCAGAAGAAGTTAGCTCCTGTTTCTGCTTTGACTAAGCATTACCCAAGTTTTCCGAATCTGCAATCAGTGAACTTAAGGCCCACTGCCTTCTGAAAAGCAGGAGTTTGGGGCTGTCCAAGTACATTTGAAATTTTGTTCTCTCCTAGTGAGGGCTGGGTACAGGCCTGCATCCCCTGATAAATATGTGGAGGTGTGCTCTCTTTTATTGGGAGAGAGGGTGTTGATCACACAGCTGGGTCACCGGGAGAGGTTTTGTGTGTGTTGGGCAAGTGGGCTACCCTGTGGTAAGAGACCTATGTGGGCCCACTTGGAAGGGAATCCTATATGACCCTAGGAGAAGCACGAAAGTACCCATCAGACAGGATTGC
>CM052708.1:56911597-56934591 GCA_028551405.1 Uromys caudimaculatus | reverse complement strand
ACTTTATATTCATCCTTTGGTCAAGGTTTTGTCCCTGTCCCCACTTGCCAAAAGAAGGTAATCCAGCTAACAATTATGTTATTTATTAAGTAGCTATTGCATGTGAAATGGGCTTGGGAGAGTGAACAAGATAGTTCTCATCTGCATGGAGTTTACAATCCAGATTCTTGTTTTCTATAGAGAAACAATGAAGAGCTGCTACAATTCGGGACAGACGGGCATGGCCAGGGTGAAGTGAGGATGGCTAATTACAGGTTGGTATCCTTGGAACACAAAGAGCAGGGGAACTAGGTGGGGAACAGAGTGGAGACACTGGAGGAGATTAGCCTGGAATCTCCTCACTGGCACAGAAAGTGAAGCGTGCTGGGCTATCATATTGCATTGTACCCAGAGGTGTATCTTCTAGTACACCATGGCCAAAAGCAACCTGGGAAGGAAAGGGCTTATTTCATCTTCCAACACTGAGGCTGTGGTACATCACTGAGGAAAGGCAAGGCGGGAAAACTGAAGGTAGGAACTGACAAGGAGGAGTGACGCTGCCTGGCTTGCTCCCCTTGGCTTGTTCAGCCAGCTTTCATGTAGAACCCAGGCCCACCTAACTGAGAGCAGCACTAGCTACAAAGAGTTGGGCCCTCCATGTCAATTATTAATCAAGCAAATGCCCCACAGCCTTGCTTTACCTACAGCAATGTTCTGGAGGTAATTTCTCAAGGTTCCCTCTTTCCAGATGTCTAGGTTTGTGTCAAAAGGACAAAAATATTTGCTGGTGGGAGTATGAGGAAGGCAGCTGGTCACCTTTCAGCAGAAAAAAAAGATACTGTACAGGAAGTGGGGGTGAGCTACTAAACCTCAAGGCTCCAATGACTCACTTCCTCCAGGGAGGCTCCTCCTCCAGGTTCAACAACCTTCCAAAGTATAGCCACAAGATGGGGAAACAGGGGTCCCCCAAATGCATGAGCATGTAGGGATAGTTTGGGTATATGTCACATTCAAAACACAACATGTTCAAAACAAAACAAACAACAAGACAAGGTGCCACCAAACCAAACAACCCCAGCTTCATGGTCCCTTACAATGTTAAAAGAATGTGGTGGCATTCTCTTGCAAAGAAAGAGTTTAAACATATGAATAAGTAGGGAATTAACCCTGGTATGGGCAAAACTGATGGGAAGTCTTCAGAGTGGGGCTATTGATGACATAGGTTACAGCATATTATAAAATGTGCTGTAATAGGTGTCCAAAGTCTTTTTAGATCTAGGAATATATTGAGCTGTATCTGTCCAGGTTGGTATTTTTTCCCTGTTCCTCAAACCTGAAGACATCAAGGTAACTTGTTAAAACTGCAATTCATGCCAGGCAGTGGTGGCACTCACCTTTAATCCCAGCACTTGGGAAGCAGAGGCAGGAGGATCTCTGAGTTTGAGGCCAGCCTGGTCTAGAGATCTAGTTCCAGGAAAACCAGGACTATACAAAGAAACCCTGTCTTGAGAAACAAAAACACAAATCCAAAGCTGTACAATTCACTTCACTCCTCTAGAGGCAGATTTACTAGGGGTGGAGCCCGGATTTTCTATTAAAAAACGAGGCCTTAAATCTTGTATATCTTGGAGGCCAGAGGCTGGAGGCCAGAAGAGCATCAGGTCCCCTGGATCTGATGTTATAAGTAGTTGTGAGCTGTTCAACATGAATGCTGGGAACTGAACTCAACTTGGGTCCTCTGCACAGGCAATGTGCGCTCTTAGTTGCTGAGCCATTTTTTCCCAGCCCCTTCAAATGAAACTTTGACCAAAAGGCTAGTAAATAAGGAAGAACAGCTATGGCTGAAGGTGACCGTAAGCAAGAATGAGTTGTATCATTGGACTATGAGAGATTAGCCCTTTCTTCTTCGTATTGCAGACCTGGCACCATGTCAGAATACCATCATTTTGAATCCAGTTGTAATCAAGGAACGAAACACCAACACTTTCATCAGCTTAGATCAAAGGCAAGATAATCCCCCTGGGTGTTCATTTTCACTAACAAATTCTTGGACCACACACACTCTCATTTACTTAAACTGAAACTTAGGAGACACTTGGTTCTTATGGTCTAATTTTCTATAACTGTTTCCCAGTGCTAACTCAGGAAAAGGACTTAGGGATGAAGTCAGAAAACCTGGTGAAGTTCAGGCCGGCCATTTTAGCTGCAGGGAGGCAGTCAGGTTGCATTGCTAAGGCAAAATGGAAGAAACCATTTCTTTCCAAGAATCACACACATGGCTGATTTTAAAAATTAGTCCATTTTTCACCTGCTCATACAAATATATTTTCATTGTGAGAAGTTTGAAAGATACAGCAAGTCATAAAAAAAAGGAAATAAAATTTACTTTTGCTTTAAATTTTTGCTTTAATTCATGCACATGTCGGTATGAGTGTGTATGCAGATGCTCAAGGTAGCAAAAAAGGGAATCAGGTCCCTTGTAGCCGCCTGCTGTGGTACGGACCCAGTTCACTTTCAGAGCAGTGAGCACTCTTACGCTGGACCAGCTCTCTGTCCCCAAGTTTGCTTCTCTTAGCACCCTTGTAGACAGCTGTTCTTAGCCTTCCTGGTGCTGCCACTCTTTAACACAGTTCTTCACGCTATGCTGACTCCCAACCAAAACTGTATTTTGTTGCTACTTCATCACTGTAAGTTCGCTATTGTTATGAATTGTAATGTATGACACATAACCCCCAACGGGGTTGCGACCCACAGGTTGAGAACCACTGACCTAGAAGTAATGCTGTTAGTGATGTCAACCCCCACCCCATGGTGAATCAAATTCAGGGCTGCCTGAATGCTAGGCACCATCTTCTCGTTTGTATCTTACAATGAAGTATAAGCAAATAATTCAATCGCTGTGCTTGTAATTTTTATAGCTTTGAATATAATGTACATCATTAAATATTGCTCAATAATATGTTTTTTTTTTTAAATTACATGCCATAATCTAAGAAAGAAGACAGCACATTTTATTTATTTATTTATTTATTTTGAGACAGAGTCTCACTATGTGGCCCTGATGGCTTAGAACTTGCTAGGTAGGCTAGGTTGGTCCTGATCTCACAGAGTGTTAGAATTAAAAGCATGTGCCACGATGTATATGTATATGTATATGTATATGTATATGTATACACACACACACAAATTCTTATTAAATGTTTGGGGTACTTTTCAGTCTTTTTCTATCATGGGTAATGCTGCACTGAGTATCCTTTATTTGCTGTGTGTCTTTGCCTGAGTACTATGGCAGACATATTTTTTTGGGCCTTTAATTCATGGGGTCAAACTGCCTTCAGGAATGGTGGCACCAGGGTAGACCATACAGATAATGTGTGTTGAATCTCCTTCCTCACACCTAAGCTTCCCTGTAGTTGCTTCTATCACTGCCCCCACCTCCGCCCCCACCCCCACCCCCACCGCAGCCCAAGCCTTAGGACTAGAGCTGAGGTTTAAAAGGCTCCATGTGACTGTTTTCCAGAATTGAAAGTCCATCTCAGGGGTTTGTTTTTCTTACAAAGCAGTAAAGTCTGGGGAAGGCTGACTGGCCTGTCTTCTGTTGTAATGTTGGCAGAGCTTCTAGAAAGCCTCCCCCAGCTCAGGACTCAGCCTCTACTCCAATGGGAAGTTACCCCAGCTCGCCACCAATATCACTGTGACCTCTACTGCCTCTGAGCAGCTAGCTGCCTCTGGCTGTCAGTTTCCTTTGGGGACCTTTCTAGATGTTTGACTTTTTTCTTGTTCAGGATGAAAGTATTCCCTTGTGATGTGAGTCACTCGAGACTAAAGATCCAGAGGGTAGTGAGTAGCTTCTACCTAAATCACACAGCTGTGGTCTTGGCTTTGGTAACTGGAAACAGCATTTCTCCAGGTCCTTCTCAGTTTCATCAGGACTAGATATTCGCTTTTTATATTCTGACAGGAAGCGAGCACGCAAGTGAGAAGTGGGGAATTTTGGGACTCTTGAATAAGAACCTCACATGTTACTGATTTCACCAGGTATAAACACAGACAGACAGACACACAGACACACAGACACACTCTCCCCATTTAAAGAAAGAATGCTGACTTTTCTTTCTTTGCTTACAAAACTGAAAACCTGGCACAATCTTTAACTTGTAGCTTGGCAGTATTGCAAATTATAGGCAAGAAAAGCCAAATTGGGTGAAAATTAAAGGCCTCCCCCCAACCCTCAGTTGCAGGGAAAAATCATGCCATTTGTGCACATTTCTGTTGTTTCTGCCTGATTTCTAACTGCATTCACCAGGATGGTCAGCATCAGAGCTTCCTGGAGAAGGTGTGTGGTGGCCAGGGCCAGCATGGGGCTCTTTGGCCATTGTTGCTATGCTGTCAATATTAATGAATGCTGATTTAATTGTTTTGAAATATTGATTGGAGAAATACGAAATGTGGTTTTATCTGAGCCTCTCGTGTCCACCTTAATCACGGATACATAAATAGACTCTGCTTGGAAGGTCAATACCAGACATGTTTACATATCTGAGTTTTGTTTTGTTTTGTTTTCTTTCCTGTGGGTTCCCGGAACATTCGTGGTGCCTGGGATAGAGTGTGAACTCGATGACTGAAGGTTCATGCAGTAATGAAAAATTGTTTTCCTTTTCTAGTTATTTGTTTTTCGTTGACACAGGGTCTCATGTAGTTCTGGCCAGCACCAGCTTGCTGGGTAGCTGAGGATAACCCTGAATTCTTGGTCTTCCTGCCTCTCAAGCGCTAGGATTACAAGCGTGTTCCGTCACACTTGCCCTAGTAAAACAGTCATACAACAGAGGGACCATTTGAGAATTTATCACTACTCTTATCCCCAGAAGTACCCATTTCTTGAATACATATTTTACTTATTTTTACAATGGGGATACATTTTCACTTTGTGCTTCTCTTTGCTAGCAGGTTTTGGGCTTGCCATCCTAGAATTTCCATTGACTGGCCTTTAAGAACTCAGGTCAGGCTGTATTGCCAATGTTGTGATAGTCCTGGGGTGTGTGGAGGTGCTGTTTAGTTTTGGGGAGCAGTTTCTGTGTGGGACAAGTGTCTTATTGTGCAGCCCCATTCTTACAGATTAAACACAAGACTAAAGAAGAGCCACTAGTGTCTCTTTCTAAAAATAATTAAGCAACACTCTTTACTCAATACTTGAATTAAGCAAAACTGTCTTTTTCTTTTTCCTTTTCAGAGTTTCAGAATTCATGAGGCTTCCTTCTTCCTTTGTTTTTCTTTCTTTCTTTCTTTCTTTTTTTTTTTTGTCTTCCTCCCCATGTTGGGAAAATGTGAGGGTGGCCGTGGCTCAATAGGTCAGACATGTCTGGGACTGTCAGCTCAACTGTGCCTCTGCCTCCTTTTTTGTTTTCTGTTTTACTTCTTGTAGTTGTGGTAAGCAAAACAGATGTGGCTTTAAATGTTCAGAACGGGACTGTTTCTCACTAATGAAACTGTGTTTTTACATGTGAGTTGCCAGTTTATTACTGGCTAACATATGAGCTAAGTTGATTGGTGAGCACTCGAAATAGAACTGAATCTAGCTGATTTGTTTAGCAGGCATTTTATGATATTGTGACTGCGATGAACTTCGATGGGTTAGAAATAACAATGGTTGGGGCTGGAGAGATGGCTCAGCAGTTAAGAGTGTGAACTTCTTCAGCAGAGAACTAAAGCTCAGTCCCCAGACCCAGCAACTCCAGCTCAGGGGATCCAATGCCTCTGGCCTCTGAGGTCAGGCACCTCACCCAAATGCAGACATGCACACATACACATAATTAAAGAATAATAAAAGTAAAAAAGAAATCACAGTCGCTGCTCCGCAGCTCTGGGAGGGGAGAGAATGCAGGCTTGTGTAGGAATGCAAATCTAGCGGAGTAAGCTGTGTCCTCGGGTGAAATAAAATCGGCTGTCAGTTTGGGTGTGCTACACAACACGCTGAACTGGCTCGTTTATAGTCTGAAGCTCACTTGATTGTGATTTACATTCATTTCCCTCTCTATTTATTTACTCATTGCTTGCTAAATAAAATGAAGGTGTGTGTTGTATTTTTGCCTCCTCCCACTTCAAACTTAGGAATACTGTGAAATGAAACCAAGACACTTGACTGTAAAATATACATTTGGATCCCATTATTGGGGCTCTCTGCCTGGTATCTCTTTTTCAGTCTTGGAGTATTTTTGCACTATTGGGGATGGAACCCAGGGCTTTATGAATGTTAAATAAATGCTCTACCACTCTGTCAGCCTCGGTATCTCCTCCTGGTCCAGACATAATTACCTTATATTTGATCCTGATCAAATCAACACTCGGGATGAAGACAGGCCCTCATTTTCTGAAATGCCAACTTGCCCGATGTGGATGAACACTTAGCAGGCTGGTGCTCTGCATTGGTCAGTGACCACTCAGGACTCACCCAGGAGGTGATGCCCCCTGAAGAGAAGCTTTAAGCCAGAGGATGCACTGGAACAAGTTCCTGAGCATTGTTAAGATCCAGAATGGCATTTGGCTTTGAGACACACAGAGCTCAATCAAGGCTTTCATTAGCAAGGATGGCAATGCCTGAGCCCCTGTCACAGAGGACTAAACGAAAGGATAAAGATTGTGGGTTTTTTGTTTGTGTTTTTCATTGTGTTGGGGGGAGTGAATGGCCATGGTTGGTGAGAAAAGGCATTGTGAAGACAGATTTGAGGGAAGTCTGAACCTACTTTATAGCTGTGATAGAAACAGATCTTACGACACTAAGCAAGCCATGTAGTCCCCTCCTCCTCTCTGTTGACCTTTCACCTTTGGGTTTGGGTCACAGCCTTTGGGGAAAGGGTGGAGGAAGAAGCAGAACTGATGTCGATCTCACCCATCTGGATTTTAATTAATTAGAGTCTACTTGGAAGGGTGGCTCTGCCTGTAGCCATTTTTGCAAGAAGGATGAGTTAGTTTCTTAATGAATAGCTATTCTTCAAGCTTGCTCTGAATCCTGGAGGGAATATGAGAAATAATTAGCTCTGAAGGCATAGTCAAAGTATAAAACTTGCACTCAAGCCAGGAACTTTATTTGCATATCAAATAAATGGCAGGGTTATGCTCATGTCTCAGAGTCTCTCGTTATCCTAATCAGTAAAGAAAACGAAACCAGATGTTTTCATTTAAGTTTTGAATTGTGTTACTATTAAAATAAAAAAAAAATCAAGCTGAAATCGCTCTCTAAACCCAACCTAATCATTCCTCCAGATAGGATCCTCTGAAAGGCTCGTGGCATTTTGAGAGCGGAGTCTGGCTTCGTGCTGGATTTTACAGTTTGCTGTGAGAGGCGCACACATCTCATCTCTGTGTCCCTTTCCTGCCTGCCGGTTTCCTCAAGTGCTGTTTTGGTTGTGGCTTCGGTGATTCTCCCTCAAAACCCAGCAGCACCGAGTCACGGAAGACGCTAGACAGGGCAGTTAGGAGAATCAGTTCTTATCTGCGATCATCCATTAGTGTCTTGGGAAATGTGGCCCTTCTTGTCAGATGCTCCGAGTCTTTAGGAGAATATGTGCGTCAGGCAGGACTAGATGTGAGTTCATCTACAGAAACTGGATATCTTAAGCCTCAGGGCAACGTTGCCTTGCCTTTAAAAGTGATTGCCTGTCTGGGAATGAGGCTTGTCTAGTACAAGTGAGGCCCAGTGTTCAATCCCTACCACTGAAAAATAAAGAGGGAAGAAAGGAAAAAGTGAATGCCTATGACAGAAACGCTAAGTGCTACTAGGATTTGAAAAACAAATCCCTTGAATTAACTGAATGCACAATTTTTAAAAATTTTTAAAAATCTAAGTTTTTAATTAAGGATAGTGTTTAATATCTTTTTTTCTTGTTGTAAAGACATGTAAAATACATGTAAAAAGACATTATAAAATACATGTTCATTCCAAAATGTTTACAAAATTCAGGGGGAAAAAAGACTTCAATTTGACTTTAGAACAAACCACTAACATTTTGATACTTTTCAATTCTCTGCGTTTCTCTTTTATTTTATGTCGCATGTGGTTTTTATGTTTTAGATGCCAGAATTATAGTGCTTCTACTACTTTGTTTGATTTACTTCACTTTAGGGGACATAGTGAATTGTTTTCTATATCTTTACTCTGAAACAGTTTAAAAAGCCGACAGTTCATCTGGTCTGTAGTTTTTGTGAGTATCAACTGAACTGCTCTACCTTTTTCTTAGAAAACGAAGCTTACTAATAGGAAATGTTTTGAGACAAACATGTAGCACTCCATTGTATATGGGGGGTTCAGTTTATGATCAGAGTATGCAGCAGTAATTAGTTATAAAGTAGCAGCAATAGAGGCTGGGCTGGAGCAACCCAGAACCAGGATGCTTGTGTTTGACTCCTGGCCCTGTACTTATTAATCGCTGTCCAGAATTACCCTGAGCAGGCAATACAGGTCCCAACAACATATGAATTGTAAATATCAGTATAAAGGAACAGTTCAGTGTATGGTCCCAATACTCCATGACTGCTTCCAATCACAATTCAACCAGACTGGAAAAAAAAAAATAACCAATCCCTGTTCAATTTATGCTGAATAGACAGGGCTTTTAATCCTGTCATCTGAATTTCCCAGCTATAAGAAGATGTTGGTGCAGTACGGTAAGATTCAGAATATGTGCACTTTTGCTTCTCTTCACTCAGTGAATTGAACATGACTTTTTGTTGCTTCGGTTTACAGTGGGAGGAGCTGGAGGAGCCAGGCTGTGGGCAAGTCCTGGGAACCCACCCTCGTCTGGCACTCTGGATCCTATATTGCACTGCAAAGGCCCCATCGGGACTTTTACTTTTGGTGCCATAGTGGGAGGCAAGACCTCTCTGTGCTGTCATTGCTGCCTGAAGTATCTCTCCATCCATGGAAGTTGGACAGAGACAAAAGCAAGATTTTGATTTTGACAGTATCGCTCTCCTTACCCATCTGGATTCTTGACTTTCATTATACTAGCCATATCTTCAGTCGTTTATTTTACAGATGGCAACAATTTGTTCTTGACAACGGATTCAAAATACCTTTTCAATCAGTGGCTAAGGCCAGTATCTGAACAATACGATGATAAATTAAAGACATGTTCCAACTCTACTCAACTCACAAATGTATGCAGGGACATGCGTGCGTCTGTCACCACAGAACTCTTCTTGGTCCTTAAGAATAGAATTTGACCTGTAGTTGAGATATATAAAAGTAAAGCGTATACTTGGGGAAGACATGCCTTAAGGAAGGAAAGCCATGAGGCAAGACTGTATCTGGGAAACAAGGTCTTGAAAACACTTCTCCTTATTGTTTGTTTGTTTAAATTTATGAATATGGGTGTTTTGCATGCATGTATATCTGTGCATCATCTCTGTGCAGGATGCCCTTGCAGGCCAGAAGAGGGAATCAGATCCCCTAGTTACAGATGGTTGTGAGCTGTATGTGTGGGTGCTCAGAAGTCAAACCCAGGCTCTCTGCAAGAGCAGCCAGTTCTTTTAACTTCTAAGCTCCCTGTCCAGACCCTATGATAAGATTTCTAGGTAATACATTTTGAAAAAAAAAAATGCTTTCAGAAAAAACTGCTGTGTGGTACACATGCCTGCTTCTTTACGGCATGGGAACCCAGCTGTTCTTAAACACTTTGGCATTTGGAGGACTTTCGATTGCCCGGGATTTAAATAGAAACTGCCAGTGTGTGTCAGACCCTCTTCGGGACAAGAAATTACTACTACGTGCTGTGCTTGATGAACGATTGGGAGAGTTGGAAGTTCATCTGTAGTATCTGCATCTGTCACTAGTTAGCTGATGAATTACTAGAGATTTGTGTTTTTCCAAGTCAGCCAGTGTGACCCGCTGTTTCATCGAGGCTGATGGGTGCCTTGGACAGCGTGCTTTCCAAATGTCAGACAAGACAGACTTTCACAAAATGATCAGTTGACTGTGATGTCATCCAAGGGCAGTCCAGAAAGTATAATGAAAAGCAAGACATTGTGGGAAACTCAGAGTGAGATCTTTACTTGCAAGCTGCTCTGGATTCCACCGACTCTCTTGGTGTCTGATCCTCAGTGTTTAGTCATCCCCCTGCCTTCTTCCTCGAGGTGCCACTTCTCAGTTAGCACTCCCACCTCCAGTCTCCTGTGACACCTCAGAGCTCGCTTTCATTGGTGCATTCTTCCCCTTTTACAGTTTTTTATTACTTTATGTTACATTATTTTTTATTAGATTTTTTTTTTTTTAAATTGTGTGTGATGTATGTGGAGGTCAGATGATTCTCTCCTTCCACCACGTGGGCTGGGAGCCAGGCACCTTTCTTTACCTGTTCTACCCTGCTGATCTCTGGGTCTAACACAGCCCCCAGCCCCATCCAAGTTAAAGGTCATTTCCTTTTGTCCTCGGCAACCAGAGCACAGCAGGTCACCAGTCTTTATACCATAACTCAATTCTTATTCTTGAAATCTTACTAGTCCCTCTTCTTACAACGGGATACTCTCCAGTGTCTTATCATTCCTGCATACATCTGAGCTGCAGGCAGTCTTATCCTTCCTCTGGACTCTCCTCTTGCTCTTGTCCTTGCTCCAGCCCTGGACCACTCGGGTGGAAGGGAACTCCTTTTTCTTGTCTCTCAGCCCCACTGTTCTTGATGCCTCCGTTTGTGAACTCAAGTGGCACAAAGTCATGTTCAATAAATATTCCGTGAATGAAAGAATTAAAGAAAGAGACAATATGTAGATCTCATATTGCTACCTTTTCTGTACTGAACAGTGAATAGCCATTCTTTCTGACCCACACATAGCCTTGTCTTTCAAAAACTTAAAGCAAAAGGCAGTTTTCATTGTTCAAATAAGCTATGTAAATGAATAGAAAAGTATCTGAGGACTCAAGGGGAAAAAAAAAGAAAAAGAAAACACTCTTCATTTTATGTCAACAAAAATGCTTTGAAGGAGGGTGTGTAGCTATAGCACCAGATAACCAGTGATCTATACTGATTTTTTTCTTTTATATGGCATTGGGATTAAACCCAGGGCCTTACATATGCTGGACTGTTCCGCACCTGCTCTATGATGGAGCCACATGATATCCCTTTATCATTTTGTATTTTAAGACAGTGTCTTGCTAAGTTGCCCAGGCTGGACTTGAACCTGCAATCCTCAGCTTCTAAGATAGCTGGAAAGACAAACCTGTATTTCCAGGCCCAGGTAGGTGAGATCTCAAAGAGCTCATTTAGTTTAATGGGATGAAGGAGTTTTTCTGGTCTTCTTGACAACTCCAAATTGTGTTAGCACAATAGCGACAAATACATAGATGTAAACGGAACCCCAAGAGGATAAGTATAATTGCATAGACTATAACATCCCATTTGTATTGGAGATCTTGCTTTTTTATATATGAGTACACCGTATGCTGTTTTCAGACACACCAGAAGCTTTTTAAAATTTAGATTATTTTTTGTTGGGCAGTGATGGCACATGCTTTTAATTCCAGCACTTGAGAGGCAGAGGCAAGCAGATCTCTTGAGTTCCAGGACAGCCAAGGCTATACAGAGAAACCCTAGCTTGGAAAAAAAAAGTTCAGTTTATTTCCTATATACAACTGAGGGGGTCTCTTCAGGTATCAAGGTTGGCAGGGATCTGCAAAGAGGTGAGAATGAAAATTAGTTCAGATTGATTTTTATCAACCTTGATCAAACTTTGGGGAATCTGATACCAGGTGGTTTAATGCCAATATATTTAAACACAATATAATTGGGAAAATTTTTTTCTGGTGTAATACAATCTGCAATGAACAAGAAAGCATAATTACACTAAAACTTAACTCAGGATACATGTCATTTCTTTCAAGATGATGGGTTCTGGAGATAGACTACCTGTACTAGCTGAAGGGTCCAGGGAAGGATCTGGCCTGGTATTGGTCATATAAATAGCTTACAGGTCTTTTGGGATATTAGCCACCTCTGGTTCTGGTTGTGGCAGCTTGGGGAAGCCTCTGACTATACAGATAAAGTAAGAGTCATTTAGTTTATTAGGCATCTCTGGTCCTTGTTTGGGAGCTTGATATGACCTGGCCCAACAGATAATGCAGAGGACCAGGCTGTTAACCATCAATTCCTAGCTTTCTGATGGAAGAACAGGTGATTTGTCCATTCCTTTGAGAGGACAATCCTGAATGTTTAATATTCTTAGTTTTCATGGGCATAAGGGTCTTCACCCTCCCAACATAAAACTTAAGAGATCTTGACTTTTTTTTAAAATTAATCATTCCATTCGTTTACATCTCAAATGATATCCCACTTCCTGGTTACTCCTCCACAACCCCCCATCCCACATCCACCTTCTCCCTCCTCCCCTTTGCCATGAGCACCATGAGGGTGCTCCCCCCACCCTCTCCTGCCCCACCACTCAAGCATCCCCCGTATGCATCAAACAGAGATCTTAACATTTTAAAGAAAGGTTTTCTTTTGGAAATTGTAGAAGATATGTTATTTAGGTATAATCTGTTATGTTTTAATTTTTTTTCTCTTTCTTTGTGGAGATGGTAGGAGGTGTTCTTTCTTTTTCTTTTTTCTTTTTGTTTGTGTGTTTTTAATGGTGAACAAAATAAAACAAGACAACAACAATAACACACCAAACCCCCGGGACTGGGGACATAACAGCTGGTCAGTCACTTGTCATGTAGGCATGAAGATCTAAGTGTGGAGCCACAAGGCCCATAAGAGACATCAAGCGCAGAGAGTTGCATCTGCCTTCCCACCACCAAAGAGGCAGAGATTGGCAGGTCTCCGGAGCTCATTTGCCAGTCAATCTAGCCAACTTGATGTACTCCAGTGGTTTGGTTAATTTGTTTTTCAACTTGACACAAACAGAGTCATCTAGGAAGAGGAACTGTAACTGAGAAAATGCCTTGGTCAGATTGCCTGTAGCACGTCTATATTTATTGATGTGGTCCCACTGTGGGGCGGTCCTGTATGCAGAATTCTTCCATGGCCTCGACATCAGTTCCGACCTCCAGATTCCTTCCTCGAGTTCTTGTTCTGACTTCCCTTCATCATGGATTGTGGTTTGGATGTGTAAGCCAAATAAACCCCTTCACCCCCAAGTAGCTTTTGGTTATGACGTTTAATACAACAATAGAGAGAAACCCAGGACTTCCAGGTTCAGTGCAATATGTACACGTGCACACACACAAACATGTATATACCCAGCACATACTCACACAATATCCAGATCTTAATATTACATTTACCTTCCTAACTGTGTGTAAGTATGCTCAGCCCTCTGAGCACTAACTCCCTCTCTCCCCTCCCCTTAGTCTTTGACCCACTCCGCCTTCAACTTTTTGTTTCTGTGATTTTTGGCCACTTAAAATGCTGCATGTGAACAGAATCATGTGGTATTTGTTTTTTCATGATTGGTTTATTTGACTTGGCACAGTGACTGCCAGCTTCATATATGCTGTGCAATCTGACAGGATTTCTTTTTTCCCAAAGGTTGTTTAATATCCCATTTGTATGAAAATACCACTTTTTTGTCTATCTGTCATTCATATGCATATTTGGTTTGCCTCCACCATAGGACTATTGCCAAACAACGCTGCAGTGACCACGGGAGCCCTGTTATCTCCTCTACATGTTGATTTCATTTCCTGTGGGTCTTGGTCCAATTGTGGGATGCTTAGGACTTAGGATGGTTCTAGTTTTCATTTTTTGGGGGAGCGGGTTTCGAGACAGGGTTTCTCTGTGTAGCCCTGGCTGTCCTGGAACTCGCTCTGTAGACCAGGCTGGCCTCGAACTCAGAAATCCACCTGCCTCTGCCTCCCAAGTGCTGGGATTAAAGGCGTGTGCCACCACTGCCCGGCTCTAGTTTTCATTTTTTTGAGGAATTTCCATGCAGTTTTCCATAGGTACTGCACCCGAGTTTCAGCTTCTCCCCTTCCCCGCTAGCTCTTCCTTTCCATTGCTTTGGTAGCGGTCATCCTAGTGAGTGTGTGAGATGGTAGCTTTTATGGTTTTGGTATTTTTCTCAATTAGTGGCATCAAGCATATATTAATTACTAGTTGCCTTTTGTAGACTTTCACAGAAAATTTAAACAATATTTAGCGTGTGTGTGTATGTGCTTTATGACACAGTGGGTATATGGAGATTAGAGGACAACCTACAGGGGTCAGTTCTCTCCTTCTACCACATGAGCTCTGAGGAACAACTTGGTCATTAGCCTTGAAGTCAAGTGCTTTTACCTGCTGAGCTATCTTGCTGGTTTATTTATCTTTTTGTTGAATATCTATCCTTTGTCCATTTTAAAACTGGGCTACAATTATTGTATAGTTATTCAAGCTTACCATATACTCTAGATATGAAGCACTTATCAGACATCTGATTCCCACATAGTTTCTCCTACTCCATGGGTTCCCTTCTCACTCTGATGCTTGTTTCCTTTGATGATCACACAATTTTAATTATTATTTTGGCTTTAAGTACTGACATTTTGAATAATGGCCAATAAAATATCCTTGGTTATAGCCGGGCAGTGGTGGCACACGCCTTTAATCCCAGCACTTGGGAGGCAGAGGCAGGCAGATTTCTGAGTTCGAGGCCAGCCTGGTCTACAGAGTGAGTTCCAGGACAGCCAGAGCTATAAAGAGAAACCTTGTTTCGAAAAAAACAAAACAAAACAAAACAAAAAAATCCTTGGTTATCCAAACATGTTTATGTAAGTAAAACAACAAAAAAGATGGACTCAGTGTCAGCCTTTGATCATGAAGACATGCACAAAATGTACATCAGTCCAAATGTAAACCCTTGCTCCTGGTCAGTTAAGATGAAAGATTAAATTACGTGTGTGTGTGTGTGTGTGTGTGTGTGTGTGTGTGTGTGTGTGTGTGTGTGTGTGTGTGTGTGAGAGAGAGAGAGAGAGAGAGAGAGAGAGAGAGAGAGAGAGAGAGATTGATTCACCTTAATTTTAAAGAAAGAATCACTGAAACTGAACTTGTAAATTATTATTTCCACTGGACTGGCTGACTAAGCCCCTCCTCCCTCAGCTCCTAGTCTCTCCAATTTCTTTTTACCAAACCAGGCTTTTGTGTGGGTGCTGAGGATCTGAACTCAAGTACTTTACACACTGAGGTATCTCTGTCATCCCCTACTTTAATTTTTAATCTAGACTTTTTTTGATTCTAACTATTTTAAAATGATTTGAGATTATTCTGTCTATCTAACCATCCATCCTACCTATGCACTTAAAAAAAAAGGCTCTTGAAGCTTTGGCTGGTGTTGAACGCACTAGTACATAGCATGTAGTAAGTAGTATGGAGCATGTAGTATTAGAATGGTCTTGAATTTCTGCTTCTTTTGCCCCCACCTTTCAACTGAAGTTCTAGGCCTGCCCTACTGAACGTGGGGACATTCTAGGCCTGCTCTACCAAACGTGGGGACATACTGGGTATGGGACCCAAGGCTTTGACAGGCCGGTCGGGCGCTCTATGAACTGAGCTACATCCCAGCCCTAAAACAATTGCA
Source organism: Uromys caudimaculatus (assembly GCA_028551405.1). NCBI lineage: Eukaryota > Metazoa > Chordata > Mammalia > Rodentia > Muridae > Uromys > Uromys caudimaculatus. The sequence continues at coordinate 56,919,072 of CM052708.1, read as the reverse complement.
AACGTTACTTCACATGTTATTTTACAAAAATATCATTGAAGAAAATGAAAGTGAGACTAGAGAGATGGTCTAGTGGTTAAGAGTCCTGGTTGCTCTTCTAGAGGACCCAGGTTCAATTCTCAGTACCCACAGGGTATAACTCTAATTCCAGGGGAGCCAACATTCTCACACAGACACGCATGCAGGAAAAACAACAATGCACATAAAATAAAAATAAATACAAAAAGAAAAGATGCCTGATTTTAAAAAATGAAAGTAGCCTTGTGCTGTGCAACATCATTCTAATGAACGTGTCATGTATGCTATTTCATTTCATTTTATTTTCAAAACAAGTTTTTTTTTCTGTATAGTCCTGGCTGTCCTGGAACTCTCTCTGTAGACCAGGCTGGTGTTTGACTCAGATCGCCTGCCTCTGCCTCCTGAGTGCTGGGATTAAAGGCGTGCGCCACCACTGGCAGGCAAGTGCTCTTTCTTTTTAAGTCATTTTCTGTAGTGTTCCACTCAAACACAGAAGTGACTGCAGTGAGAACGCACTTTGGAAGCCAAGGCCGGGCCTGGTGTTCAGTTTCCTTTGGGCCCAGGTTTGCCTTTTCCTCCCTAGCAGAGGTAACTGGACTTTTGTACTTTAACTTATACACCGAGAAATGCACTCTGGTATTCTTGGCACTTTCTATATTCCTTTACTACCTCATTGAACTGTAGCTACTTCAGTGGTCTGCTGGGGTTAGATTTAGTCAGGAGCTTCTGGTACAGGCAACACAGGCCTTCTGCCTCTGCTCAGGACGGCCACATAATGCTTGGTTAGGACAACAGTCTTTACATGTCCTTTTTAGAACCAGAAAACTTATGTGTTACAGAATATTTTTTTCCCTTGGTTTTAAACAGTCTGTTGGCAGGCTATCCTGATTTCTTAAAATAGCTTCCAAAGGACAAATCTAGAACACTTGATGCACCCTGCAGGTCCATGGGAAGGTTAGGTCTTGTGCACAGGATGTTTGCTCAGAACTGGAGTCACAAGAGTGTGTTCAGGACTCAAAGTTGGCCCAATGAAGGACACCAGGCTCCAGCCCTTGCTTTGTTCTGTTTGACTGAACTCAATGTCATTATTTAATTTTCAACGTCTATCATAAAAACCATGAAAGCAAGGTATTTGCTTACTTCTGGGTCTTGATCTGGCTTAAAGACCCAGAGTAGCCATTTTGTATGGGATTCTGAAAGCTGCTGTCTAAGGGTGGATACAGAGCACAGAGTGGGAAAATGGAAATGAATCACGTTAGCCTAAACAGTATAAAAGCTAAAGCCATTCACCTCAGCACCTACAACAGAAACCCCTAGTTTTAAGTAATCATTCTACAATTCTTAACATGGGAAATCTGACTGTTTCTTCCTGGCAGGTGTGTCAGGTCTGACAGATGGTATGTTGATGTAGGTTCATGTTGACCTACATGAACCTCATGTGTTTGGACCCCACTGGGTTCATGGGAGAGTTTCTCACAGAATCCTGGCATGTGTCTGGTTTGCAGTTTCTCTGTCTGTCTTTGTGGTGCACATCCTGCTGATTCTACTTAAAATGGCAGAATAATAAAGTGTCTGTGGATTACAATCATGCTATTGATATGTACTAGATACCTTGGCCAAGATAATAATAAATCAGGCAAAGTCAAGTATATTTTAGCTTTTAAACAAGGATTTGTCTTTACTACCTGTACTAATGAATCCTCTCATCCAGGATTAAAAGGATAGAGGGATGCATGGGAAATTATTTTTGAAGGAAAATAGAATGCTATTGAGAGTTAAAAAAGCAACCACAGACATTATTAAAGGACCAGCGTTTTGACACAAGCCCTATAAAGCCTTGTGCGTGATAGCTTGCTTGTTGTTAGTTTTTAGCCTTTGCAGTCTTTGGGGACTTTGCTGGCATGGGTTTCTCACTTAGTGGAGTGCAGTCAGCTGCACTGTGCACTGTTCTATGGAGACATTGTGCCTCATTCCTATTTACCTCATCCTTGTGGGCAAACATCTGCTTTTCTGTCTTGTTAGAGCTGCAGCTGGATTTCTGGAATTCTGTGGCTGTCTGGTATTTTCTTCTGCATATTAATATGATTCTGTTGCACGCAGGGTTCTCTCTTTCCTTTCAAGATAAATATCTCCCTAATACTGCAGACCATAAAAGTTATACAGGTTTATTGTGAAATAGTTAAGCTATGAAAAAAAAAAAGAAATATTAGGAACAACAGTGTCAAAAACCCTAGTGAACTAACATTGGCAATATGATAACATGCTGGCAATCATCCCCTATAGGTTTCTCCACGTATATGTATGTGTATCTACATATAAATGTATGTTACATAAGGATCTAAAATTAAATATAAACACAAATTTATGGAAATTACATACAAGCCATCTTGTAACCTTTTTCCATACTTATAACTGTGTGCCTAAATCACTATTTTAATGCCTACATTGTGTGTATTATATTTAAAATACAACCTTGCACTGAGCAGGCCTTCAATCAGTAATGTCGAATGAATGAACAACAGCTTGTTTACACAACTTCTGGAGTTGAGATGTAGCTCAGTGGTGAAGTTTTGCCTTCCAGAAACCAAAACAAAGACACCTGACTCCAGTCTCCTACTCGTGGACATGTGTGACCTCTGAGTTTTCACTATTAAAGATCACACAACAGTGGATGCCCTTTGCATCTTCTGTTCAAGTGAAACTTGTGCGAGGTGACTCCAAAGCTGGGAGCAGTGGAGTTTGCTGGTGTGGTGGTTTGAGTGTGCTTGGCTCAGGGAGTGGCACTATCGGGAGGCGTGGCCTTGCTGGAGGAAGTGTGTCACTGTGGGGGTGAGCTTTGAAACCCTCCTCCTAGCTTCCTGGAAGTCAGTCTTTTCCTGTCAGCCTTTGGGTCAAGATATAGAACTTCGGGCTCCTCCAGCCTCACATTTGCCTGGACGCTGCCAGGCCCCCGCTTTGATGATAATGGACCGAACCTCAGAACCTGAAAGCCATCCCCAATTAAATGTTGTCCTTTATAAGAGTTGCCTTGGTCATGGTGTCTCTTCACAGCAATGGAACCCTAATGAAGACCACCCAAGTCATCCATTCACGATTATTAACAAAACACAAGGTGTCTGTTTCTATACATTCTCCCCAGTGGACTCACTCTTGCCAGTCTTTTTAGAATTTGTCATTCTGAAAAAAAATCACTTACTAGTTTTCCTTATGTTATTGCTGTTACAAGCAAGACCATCATCTATTTCTGTATTTATCTGATTTAAAAAAAATAAATGTCTTGCTATTTGCCCAATGATTTTTCTCTTGAAACTCTGGAGACCTGTTTTAATGAGGTCATTAATTTTATAAGCCTAAAATACAGTACAAAATACTGCCCTGCCTCTCTCCCTAACTCCCATGCAGGAGTCTGAACTCAGGACTCAGGTGCTAAGTAAACAATCTGCCGCTAAGACCTCTGGCCCAAAACAATTCTTTGGATTGGCTGTGCTGACAAATGAAGGCATTGACCCTCAGTTCTCATTTGTCATAATAGCAAAAAGGAGAGATAAATTCTTAATACATCTTAATATATCTTAATTTAGTGTCTCTTTGAAAGATTCCTGCTAAAATCAAGAGATTTCTTTAAAAAAGCAATAGTTACTTGGACAATAGAAGTTGTCTGACATTGTCTGAATTCTAACAGTGTGGGGTGGGGACTGGGGAAATCAGTCCATCAATCCATATGCATTCCAATGGCAGGCTTCATTTCCCAGCTGGTAAATACAGCGATTACATGTCTTCTATTTGTTTCACCTTCACAATACCTCAGCAAACGTGTAGTTTGGAGGGTCAGAGAGCAACCTCAGGTGGTGTTCCTCAGGAGCCATCTACCTCGTGTGCCCCCAGCCCCAATCCTCCCTCCCGGAACTGGCTGATTTAATGAGAGGCCTGTGATTGACCGCTGTCCTAGAACTCTTCTGCAAAAGCAAATGAGCAAGAAATCGGGGCAAAGCCCTTCTATGATCTGGGGTTTGGTAGTCCTGGCTCCTAGGCCAGAGGCATGTGGAGAGCGGGAAGTAGGAGAGGAGTCCAGTTCCTTGGGTACACGGTTCTGAGGAACATGGCTGGGGATGCTGATGGGATCAGGCAATCATAGCTTGCCCAAGTCCGGGAGGAACCAAGACCCCAAAGCTTGGGAGGTGAGCCTGGGGGCTAGAGAAGGGAGCAGCTTAATTTCTTCCAGAGCCACATGAAGCAGAAAGTTTTCAAGTTTGAGACTGCCCTGGACTACACTGCGAGACTCAGCATCCCCTCATGTCCATGTCACCTATGAGCACAGCCAGGGCCACCCCATCAGCCACACCCATCCCCTCCAGTTATGTTCAATTCACACATACATGGCAGTCATAGCCCTGGACCTGCACCCTGCTGGAATGTCCCTGGTTGGTGTTCAGCAAGGTGTGGTGGTTGTGGAGGTAGGCTCTGGGCCGTGGGGTGGAGGTCGGCAGCTGCCGAGAGGGTGGGTCCTGCATTGTTCAACAATAGTTGCTCTGCAGACATCTTTCCCAATCGCTGTGCACCCTCACTGGCCCTGATAATACCTGGTGGGCATGTGGCATTCCTCTTGCTACACCTACACAGGAAGGAGAGGACTCCCGAGCTGCGCAAGGCCAGTTGTCGACGCACCAATCTTCTCATGGTTGTAGAGGAGCAGAAGAACCCGTTTCCAGGTGCCAGTCATCTTCTTAGGGGGTGGCTTCCCTCTTGACTTTCTTAGTCTTACAGCTGGGAAGGTACTGAGGGTCAGAGGATGGTCCTATACTCCTATGTCAGCGGTTCTCAACTTTCTTCATGCTGCAACCCTTTAATACAGTAAAGACCCTACCAGCATCTGGGAGACACCAACCCCACTTTATTATTACTATTACTATTACTATTATTATTATTATTATTATTATTATTATTATTATTAATTTTTAGTCAGGGCCTCTCACTAGGACCTCAGGCTTGCCACTTAGGCTAGGCTGGCTGGCCAGTGAACCCCAGGGATTCTTCTGTGTCCCTGCCTTCCCAGAGCTGGGATTACAAGTATGTGCCACTAGATCAGCTTTATGTGGGATCAGCAATCAAATTCAGGCCCTCATGTTTATACCGCAAGCACTTTGCAAACCGAGCCATCTCCATAGCCCTTGTTCGTTCTCCTGGCATAACCCCCCCCCCCCCCCAGTTACATCTCTCATTACCTCGGTTCCCTTTACTCCCCCAACTCCTCCCACGACCCCACCCCTTGCTCAGTTTATAAATTCTTCATGACCAGGTCAAAACCCCAGGAAGTGAATCTCAGTTTCCGGTTAGTAGTGAGGAGCTGGCATCCAGTGGAGACGCTTGGTGACTCCTGTGTCAGAGCTGGGCCACCTCTCTTCCAGAAGCCCCTTTGGGCGTGGCAGTTAGCCTTGCCTTGAGAAGTGTTTGTGAGGTTAGTATGCTAAGGCATCTGTCTGTAGGAACTGGGATCTGATTTCTACTCATTTCCACTCAGGGAGCTGCGGTGTCAGGTAGGGTGAGGCACTTCGAGGTTCCAGCCAGCTTCTTTCTTTTCACAAACTCACTTAAGGGGAAACAGTGAAGAGGTGTCAGCGAAACACATGGGGACTGTCTAGCCTTGAGACTTTTAAATCTCCCGGTTCTAAATTGTGCAAACCTTTTTTTTTTTTTTTTTTTTTTTTTTTTTGGTTTTTCGAGACAGGGTTTCTCTGTGTAGCTCTGGCTGTCCTGGAACTCACTCTGTAGACCAGGCTGGCCTCGAACTCAGAAATCCGCCTGCCTCTGCCTCCCAAGTGCTGGGATTAAAGGCGTGCGCCACCACTGCCCGGCTTGTGCAAACCTTTTAAAAAATTACTTTAAAATATGTCTAAAACAGTGCCGAAGTTACCATTTTAGCTAGTGTAAGTTTCCATTCGGTGACATTAAGATAGTGACACTGCTGGTAATCATTCACCGCCATTCACCACAGAACTCTCTTCAGCTTGCGAAAATGAGACAGTGCCCCTTTAAACCTGCCTCCCATCCCCCCCTCCCGGCCACTGACAACCACCATTCTATTTTCCACGCTGAGGGCTGTTTTGGTTTTTTTTTTTTTTTTCAAAATAAGACAAAGATCTAGCCATCAGGAATGGGTTTGGGAGCATTTCTACCTGGGTACGCAGTCTGCTAGTATTACAATCATACAATGTCTTAAAATACATTTTGAATATTTTCTACGTAAAAAAGAAAGAAAAGAAAAACAACACATACACACACACATATATACACATACACATACACACACACATATACACACATACACATATACACACACACACATATACACACACACACATATACACACATACATATACACACACACACACACACAAACCCACATACATACATAATGCTGGAGCTTCTTTCTAATGTTTGAAGCCATATGAGTATCTTATTAAGGATTATGCAAAGAACCCTCCTACAAATCCTGATATTATTACGCTGCCCTCCAAACTTCAAAGTGTCAGAAAAGATTTAAAAAAAAACTAAGCCAGCTTCAGCTGGCTACCCCACGTGTCTACAGAGCACTGAGGAGTCTGAACTCGACCCTGCAGCCTCTGCATACACAGCACTGCCATTGACTCTGACGACGATTTAGACATGAAAGGCTCCAGGATCAGAAGGTCAGCTCTCTGGGGTAGCTGTGTCTGGCTTAAGCAATCCAGATTTTCCTGTAGATAGTGAGAACATTTTATGACTCTTTTTCAAAACATTTCCGAGCTTTTGCAGGGACAGGCTACTTGTGAAGTGTGAAGGCATCGAGTCGAACCGTATTACAGAGGATTCCACAGCTGAGAGCGAGAGGGAAAATGTTCCCAAACTATGGTGATTTTGGTCAAATCTATTGTAGTTGAAAAGAAAAAAAACCCCACACATCAGCATAGGAAAGAATGTCTTGTGAATGGTTTGGTTATAAAGAGAATGTGGAATAACTTAAAGCAAAAACCCATGAGTTTTTTTTTAAAGGTTTATTTTTTTATTTATATGAGTACACGCAGCTGTCTTCAGACACACCAGAAGAGGGCATCAGATACCATTACAGATGGTTGTGAGCCACCATGTGGTTGCTGGGAATTGAACTCAGGACCTTTGGAAGAGCCGTCAGTGCTCTTAACTGCTGAGTCATCTCTCCAGCCCAACCCTTGAGTTTTTATTGTTGTCTCCTAGTGGCTGATACTGGCAGGATTTACACAATGTTTTTATTCCATGAAATTAATAAACTAGACACAATGCACTGATATTTAAATTGGACAGATGTGCAGAGCTTTAAGTACTATTTATATATTATTTATTTATTATTATTGTTATTGTTTTTAGATTATAATGCAATTATATAATCTCCCCATCCCTTTTCCTTTCTCTAAGCCCTCCCATGAGTTCCTTGCTCTCTTCTA
>CM052708.1:56891597-56906597 GCA_028551405.1 Uromys caudimaculatus | reverse complement strand
ATGAGCCTCTGCCACATGCCACCAGAGGTGGCCCCAGTGAGGTGGGGATGGGCATGGACATGCCACATCAGCACCATGGTGACTTGTGGGCAGGACACATCTAATACGAGACCATGAGCTTGATACTTTGAGGGGAGGACCCGAGATCTGCCTAACAGTGTCGGCCAGCGTTGGCACAGTAGTTGTTTGTCACATTTGTTGAATTGATTTATTATCTCCAGTCAGTGGGAGTTAAAAGGGAGCCTTTTAAAGTGCCCAAAGGATTTTCCTTGTTGAAAGCAAATCGCAGCTTTTGATTAATACCCATAATAATTCCGTCTCTTGCCCCAGTGGTCTGGGGGAAGGGAAATAAATTTGAAATGGGGAATCAGAACATTCTACTTTGCCTGTGAGCCATTCCTTATCAGTGTGAAAGAAATCAAGGTGAAGAAAGGCCACGGGTGTCTAAGAAGTTCACGTATATACAAAGACAAAAAATAGAAACAGAAATAAAACAAACCCCAAAACCCCCAAGTGGATGAAACCACAAGTGGACATAGGCTGAAGTGAAGGTCTCTGTGGTCTCTAACTTGTGAGGGAAAAAATGTTCTGAGCCTGTTTTCGTCCCTATCACTGGCACACATGACTGGTTTTATTCAAGGCTGATTGCTGATTAAACAAGAAAATGTCTGTATAATTTGTCCTAATAAACGATACATTACCTATTAACTCTTGAAGAAACCTGTGTGCATATAGCTTATTTGGTGACTTTTCCCGCCTCCCAAACTAGCTAGTTAAATGAACATACTTAAGAGTGATCAAGCAAGCCTACTCATCTTGGTGTCTGGGCAAGGTTTACTCAGGGATATTTTGGCACACATGTGGAATCCTCATATTCACTTGTATGACTAAACGTATTCAGCAGCACTTTCTGTGTACCAGCCCGTGTACCCTGCGGACAGAAGGCAGGCTGGATGTTGCCCTGTTAGAGAACCCTGCTATTAAGGTTGCAGTTCCCCATGACTGGATGGCTCATGCAAAATGGAGGATTCCTTTCTTGGTAGGACTTCCCTTTCTCTGTCCAACTTTGTCTGGAGAGTGTCCCTGAACACAGGTGCCTGGCCTTATCCAAAGAATGACCTTGTGCAGAGCTGCATAACACAGCACACAAGACCCGCTCCAGCTTCCCACACACATGATAATTAGGTACTGGCTTATGATGACCAATTAGCTCTCTCCACTTGTACCTCTAAAGGCCCTTATTATACCCTATTCCCGGGACGATAAAGTAGAATTATCTCATGCAGCAGTCTCCGGAAGTCCATCAGTCATACTCACGGCTGTCCGAACCCTGCTCACCACTTGTTTCCTTTGTCTTTGAGGGCTGGTGGTGATGAGCCCCAGAAGAAGGGAGACCCACACTGCCCATCCTCAAGCTTACGTTTTAGGGTGGCTGGCCCTGCAGAGCACACAGCCGCATTGCTAGAGTGGATGGACTTGCTGCACTTCTTTCCTTATTCCCTAGGGTGTGATGACCGGGAGGTTTCCAGTGAGACAAACACCCCATCCACTGTCCTTTGGGCCACTTCAACCTTGATCCAGTAATTAATTATATAAAAGAAGAGGGAGAGTTAAGAGAAAGATAATTGCTTAATTTGCTGGTTTTCTTTTTTTTTTTTTTGAAATGTTAACTCGGAAGTGATAGATAGCGGATGAATTGATAATTTTGAGGTCCTGAATAATAAATACCTTCATTGTATCAGCTTTGCTTTTAACTGAGGTCACAGGGCACAGTTTTAATTCTGTCTGAAGAACTGTTGGACCTGCCTTCATCAGCTCTTAGCACTCAGGCGTCTGGAGCCCTTGAGACACACTGTGCACACAGGAGCACACACTGAGCGTCCTTTCTGTATTGGTTCGTTCTCCTGCTACCAGCAGGTGTCATTATGGAAATAGGAAAATACAATACATTTGTAGGAGCTGCCTTGAGAAAGAAAAGTAGAGCTTTGGATATTAAAAAACAATAAAATATGGAGAAATCCCGAGTTACAAAGCAACGGTGCCATGATTAATTATAATGTGGGCATGTTCCGAAGTCTTCCCTAGCTGGCAAAGGGTTCAAGGCACATGCTTAATTTGTTTATGGCAAATTAAGCAAATATATACTGAGACCTACTCTAGGCTCAGTGGGTCTGGAAAGTGGAAAAAAGTTGTTTAAACCTTTGTATTCTATTATTCTGGATTAAATAAGGTAAAGTCTATGTAAGAATGTAATATACTTTGTATTTCCTCTCCTTATTAAAAACAATTCTTATCCTTAAGGACTTGATATGACACCTGGGGACAGCAGGCTACATTCACGGAATAATTGGCTTGTAGACTAAAGCAACTGGACGGCATAACACGCTGGACTAAAAAACACAGTACAAGCTTAGGCACTTCTGGCTGAGGAGTGAGGGGTTTGTCCATAGTGGACTAGCTTTGGTTTTGTTTTGAGATAAGGTCTCTTTATACAGCCCTGACTGGTAGGCAACTTCAAGTGTAGACAAGGCTGGCCTGGAACTCAGAGAGATCCAGCTGCCTCTGTCTCCCAAGAGCTGTGATTAATGGGGTGCACCTCCATGCCTATGTGCTGGTTTTATGCCTTTCAGTAGGCACTTCAATTTTATTTGGAATTCACTCCTTCATTTTTTCTTGTTAGTTTCTATCACTATTTTTTTCACACAGCAAATTCCTACTGAATTATAATAAATGCTATTATTTTGGGGTTCAAAGCCATAACACTTGGATGTAATAATCTACTTCGTAATCAGCTTCTGATGTAATCAAGTCTTTCTACAGATTAAGGTAAACACTGCATGTGTCTTTGTCCTAGGGGCTTACCCCAGGAAACTAAAGAAAAGCATTAGTGTCCTGTGTCTGGGTCAGAGCTTCATCTGCCTGTTGCCTGCTGAGACTCTAAGGTTTTCCAGTGTCTGAGACAGGCAGCTTTGCCCTTTGCATTCTAATTTTGTGTCTGGATCTACAGGGAACTCTTTATACACATTTACTGAATGGCTGAATAAATAATGCAATATCAATGGTCAGGATGTTTGTAGTGTTTCAGTGTGTGTGTGTGTGTGTGTGTGTGTGTGTGTGTGTGTGTGTTGCTCATAGTGAACCACTAGAGATTTCTGATTTCAGCTTTGGTTTTAGAGACAGGGTCTTATGTATCCCAGGTTACCCTTGAATTCATTAAGTAGTTTAGGATGGCCTTGAACTCTTGGTCCTCCTGCCTCTACTTCCTGAGTGTTGGGATTACAGTGTGCCACCAAATCTGGTGGGTTTAGTTTCTTTAAACAGGAGCAAGATCTTACAGACACTTGTGAAACAATATTTATAGATATTAAAGATGCAAAACATCTTTATACATTTAGTTATTTTCTATCTTCAGTATTTCCTATCATCAATATCAATAATATTTTCTATCATCTAGGTTATTTTACACTCAATTTAACAGCAGATTTTTTTTTTTTTAGCAACTCTTGTTTATTGGTTCTTTGAAAGAATTTTATTGCATCTTTGAAGAAGGTCTCTCTTTTTGTTATCATACTTCATCAGCTAACATAATATTTAATTTGGTATATGACTGTAGTAATACAAATGACATTGCTTTACTGACATCCTATTGATAAAGCCTGCCTTTCAGTCATTGTGAGGAAACTGCAGGATCGTGAAGAGGGAGGCTGCTAGTCACGCGCCAGTATGCCTTCTTCAGGACATAGAGGTTAAGTGCTTGGTGAAGTTGGCTTGTTCATTCGTGTAGACAGCATTACATTCTTGTTTATGGTCTAATAAGGAAGCCATAGGTCACGTGTGATCTCTCAAAAACTGGTATTCAGATATCAGGAACTGACAACATTTGTACTGCATGTGAGTTTGGACTATGGCTCTGGCGATCCCCCACATAGAGAAGTGGGCTTCAGAGGAAGATGAAGAAGCAGGTCTTTTGCTTTCCCTTCATCTGTCAGGAACTTTGCTCCTTTGTCCATACAGTGTAGCCTGGTGTTGCGGGTCCCTGGGAGGTAAGTCCCTCAGCAGGTACCCTATTGTCTGTCTGCACCTTCCATGAAGGTATGGTTTGTGGGAAAGAACTCTAAGTGGGAGTGGGTTGGGGGTGGAGTTAGAGGTCAGACCTTGGCGTCTTGAATGTACATCCGGAACGCCCCGGACACTTCTGACTGGGCGTGTCCTCACTGCTTTCTGCTTTGGAATTTCCTGCATTTATATTGCATCTGTCGTTTGCTGGAAAGCCACATGTGAGGTGTGGGAAGCTGTTGTCCGTTATCCTAAAGTTCTTGACTCTCACCTCATGCTTCAGGCTCTGAGGCTAGTCCAAATCCTTCTCTGCTAGAAGCAGACGACTACTGAAGCATGAGCCGCTGTGGCAATCGGAACCCCCGTTGTCTCAGGGTTTGTGGGTTCCTACTGGAGTGAGGTTTTCCCTGGTGTCTGAGTCTGGGTGCTTTTTTCATTGTCCACCTTCTCACTGTATTTTCTCACAAAAGCACAGTTGTATTACAGTATTATTTTCACTATTGTACTTACTTTCAGATGTCATAGAAAAGAAAGACAGACCAATACACAGTATTAAGGAAAGCCAGGGACCAAGACTAAGACTGAGGCAAGCTTGCAGAAAGGAGTGGCTACATCTTTTTTTTTTTTTTTTTTTTACATTTTTTAATTGAAAATATTTTTCCATATAATATATTCTGATCATGGCTTCTCCTCCACCAACTCCTCCCAGATTCTACCCACCTCCTCACCCATCCAACTCTACACTTTTTCTCTCTCTTTAGCAAAATAAAACCCCAAAACACCAATACGACCACCAATTAAAAAAACAACAAACTAACAACAACAACAACAACAACAACAACAAATCCCCTGAAGAACTCAAACAGAAAAGAAACAAAATGCAAGAGAACACACACACACAAACCCCACAAACCCCATAAAATAGGAAAATATAATATATAAGCCAAGATCAATAAGACAAAACAAAACAACTCCCCAAACCAAAAAAAACAAATAAAGCAACATGAGACAAAAAAAAGTCTACAACAAAACAAAACAACCCCCAAAACTAACAACAACCAAAAATCAGGAAATAAAAAACATAAACAAACTCCAGTGAGTTAGCTTTGTGTTGATCATCTACGGCTGGGCATGGAGCCTGCCTTTTGTGTGGTTAACACACTCAGTGAGACTCTAGTGGAGAAAACGAATTTTTCTTTCTGCAAGTGAGTGTCAGTTGCAGATGGCTTCTTTATCAGGGATGGAAACCTGTGTTTGTTTCCCCCCTCAGTGCTGGAACTGAGTCTGGCTTGAACCTGTGCAGGCCCTGTGCACACTGCCAGTCTCTGTGAGTTCACATGTGCCTCAGTTCTACTGTATCTGGAAGACACTGTTCCCCCAGAGTCCTCCGTCCTCTCTGGCTCTTACGATCTTTCTGCCTCCTTTACTGCATAATTCCCTAAGCCCTAACTGGAGGGCTTTGATGAAGACATCCCATTTAGTACTGAGTGTCTCGAAACCCCTCACTCTCTGCACATGGTCCAGCTGTGGGCCTCCGTGTTAGGTCCTATCTACTGTACACAGAGGAAGCTTCCTTGATGATGACAGAGCAAGGTACTGATCTACGGGTAGATATCCTTAGGAGGCATTTTATTACTATTTTCCATTAGCAGAACAATAGAATTGGTTTTCCTTTAGGTCCATGGCTACCTAGTCTCAGGGTCTTGGCTACCTGAGCAGTATCAAATATGGGTTCCATTTCATGGACTGAGCCCTAAATCTGATCGGACAGTGGTTGGTTGGTTATTTCCACAACGTTTATGCCACTAATGTACAACATATCTTGCAGGCTGGTGACTGTTGTAGATTGAAGGGTTTGTAGTTGGGTAAGTATTTACCTCCTGGTAGCATGCACAGTAGCTTCCAGTACCATAGACACTAGTCAGTAGAGTGAACTGCTAGTTAGACGCCATTTCAGTTTCTCCCTGCTTGCTGACATATGTAAGTACTGTCTTCAGCAATAGGGCTTTATCATCAGGCTGTGGAGAACAATAGCCTTGGCAATAGTCTGGTTTGTTTTGGAGTTTCCATGGTCCCCTTTGGCCAACAACTCAATTAGATGGAACCCACTTTTGACTCTGGAGGTTTCATTTGATGGCAAGAGATGTCTAGTCTGGGGCATTGTCTCTCCATTATTTTGTGACTCCATTTAGATTTCTTTTGTATATGTATATATTTTTAGAAGCTTCTACAGTAGTATGGTTCCTATGGCCCCTGAAATGGTCCTTAGAGTTAACTATCTCTCCCCATATTCCCTCCCTTAACCCTCTTTCACCCCCTCCACATTTAATCCTCCTGCTCTGGTACCCCAGCCCATCTCTCCACAACTTCCTTGGGAGATTCCCCCCTCCCCTAGTTCGTTACTGATACCTAACCTCTGTGTTTATACATATCGAAGCATGCCTATAAGAGAAAACACACAATATCCATCGCTTTGTGTCTGGATTACCTCACTCAGGTTATTGTTTTTTCTGTCTCCATCCACTTACCTGCAAATTTCATAATTTAATTTTTCTTAACAGCTGAATATATTCCATCCTGTAAATGTGCCACATTTACAGAATCCATTCCTCAGCTGACAGACTATAGTCTGCTTCCAGTTCCCGGCTATCAGTGACAGAGCAGGATTGAACACGGATGAACAAGTGTCTCTAGAGCAGGGTACAGAGTACTTTGGAATGCACAAGAGTGGTATAGCTGGATTTTGAGGTCGATCAATTCCCAGCTTTCTGAAGAACTGCCATTCTGATTTCCGTAGTGACAATCCCACCAGCAATGGGTGACTTCCTCTTTCCTCACATCCTCACTAGCACAATACATTTGTCATTTGTTTTATTGTCATTCCCACTGGTGTAAGATGAAATCTTAAAGTAAATTTGATTTCCCTGATGAGGCTGAATATCCTTTCTTCCCCCTCCCCTCCCCCTCTCCCTTCCTTTTCCCTTTCCCTCCCTCTCTCTCTCGCTCTTCCTCCTCCTCCTCCTCCTCTTCCTCTTCCTCCTCCTTCTCTTTTTTCTTTCTCTTTGTGGTACTAACTGTCCAGAACTTGCTCTGTAGATCAGGCTGGCCTCAAACCCAGAGGTATATCTGCCTCTATCTCCCGAGTGATTAGGATTAAAGGCGTGCACCCACCACCCAGTTGAACATTTTTCAAAAGTGTTTCTCAGCCATTGTCTTTTATCTGAGAGCTCTCTGTTTAGTTCTGTTTCCCATCTTATAATTCAATTTTCTTTTAGTTCTTTATATATATTAGATATATGATTGTGTCTTTTGCTGTACAAAAGCTTTCCAGTTTCATGAGCTCCCATTACAAATTGTTGGTCTTAGTGACTGTGGTGGTTTGAATAGGTTTGACCTAGGGTGTGGCACTATTAGGAGGTGTGGCCTTGCTGGAGGAAGTGTGTCTTTGTGGGGGCAGGATTTGAGGTCTTCTATGTTCAAGCTCTTCCCAGTGTGGAATTCCAGTCTCCTCCTGCCTGCCTTCAGATCAAGGTGTACAATTCTCAGTTCCATCTCCAGCACCATGCCAGTCTGTTTGCTGCATGCTTCCTGCCACCACAATAATGGACTAAATCTCTGAACCTGTAAGCCAGACTCAATTAAATGTTTTCCTTTATAAGAATTGGCTTGGTCATGCTGTCTCTTCACAACAATGGAAACCCTAATTAAGACAGTGCCTGTGTTTTGTGTTCTGTTTAGAAAGTCTTTTCCTTTGCCAATGTGTTCAAGACTACCCTCCACTCTCTCTTCTATGAGATTCAGACTATCTGGCCTTAGGTTGAGACCCTGGACCCATTTGGAATTGAGTCTTGTACAAGGTGATAAAATAGACATATGGAACCATCCAGTTTGACCAGCACCATTTGCTGAAGATGCTTTTTTTTTTTTTTTTTTTTTTTTTTCCCAGTGTGTATCTGGCTTTTTGTCAAAAATCAGGTGTCCATAGGTGTGTGGACTTATGTCTGGGTCTTCAGTTTGAGTCCACTGATCAACATGTTTGTTTTTATGTTGATATCATGCTGTTTTTTAATAGCTCTTAGGACAACTTGAAATCCGGTATGCCAATAGCTCATTAGTTCCTTTATCATGCATATTATTCAGGTTGGTTTTAGCTATCCTTTGTTTTTTTTTTTTTTGTATTTCCATATAAAGCTGAAAATTGTCCTTTTAAGTTCTGTGAAGAATTGTGTTGGAATTTTGATGGGGATTGTGTTGACTCTGTAGACTTTGGTAGGATGGCCATTTTCCCTACATTGATCCTACCAGTTCATAAGCACAGCAGGTTTTTCCATGTTCAGATGTCTTCTTCACTTTCTTTTTCCAGTGTCTTAAGGTTTGTTCTGTACAGATCTCTATCTTATTGCCTATCATCTGTTTTTTAATTTTTATTTATTTATTTAATTTTTTTTTTAGTCTTCAGTATCATGAGTGGTCACATGGAGTTTTGTAGCTTTCGAGTGACCTTTTCTCCATTTGCTTAGCTACAAGGAGAATAAGGTCTTCTGGAGAAAATTAGAAGAGGATAAAATGGGCCGTGTCCCTCTGTCTCACTCTCTTCGCGTTGGTTCTGTGGGATCGTGCAGTCCTTGTCCTTGGTCCCTAAACTTGGAAATCTCTTGTAATACTATAATTTGCCCTCATTGGTTTCCTTTTTATTTTTTCTCTAGTGAATAATTCAAGTGTTCTCAAATTTCTATTTTAAAAATGTCCCTCCAGGAATCCACAGTGAAAATGAGAGATTGTTTTACCACTAAACACAGCATGCAGCCTACCCCTGCTTTGATTTTGGAAGCTGACCATAATCTGAAGCAATTACCCTGACCTCCAGCTGGGCCCGAGTTCTTCTTTTCTCAGCCCCTAGTACCAGGGGCCTCTCACCACAGGCTGCCCGGTAAATGGTCTGACCTTCCAAAGCCCATGCTGACTTCTCACGGGGAGGAAAGAGCCTCCCCTTTATGACAGTCTCACAAGAGAAATGCTTACAACGTTAGCACACTCGGACACTCAGCCTGTTGAAAGCACAGGTTCAACAGGGGAGTGGCTCATGTTATTCCCATGTAGCTGCAGTCTCTAGCTGTAGTTACTTCCCAGTCTGGAGGTCTTCACATACACATGCATGAGCATGCGCGTGCGTGTGCGCGCGCACACACACACACACACACGTTCTTGCTCATTGTCATGCCCTGTTGTTGCCTGGTCTCTCACCTAGGGAAGGGGATGGCTCATTTTCAGATCACACTGCTAGGTGTTTCTGACAACAGCTGGAGGTTGTGAAGGCTGCTTAGAGCAGATCTCTGTCACCTGCCTCTACCTTGGGCTGGTTCTGTGCTGGTGCAATGCTGGCCAGCAGGCTTTCTAGAAGAATGGTTGCTTAGTGCTCCAGGAGTTTCTGGATGCTTTGCATGCTGACACACAGCGTGCCCTCTGGACCCACCACATCCGAGTAGCCTGCATCCCTGGATGAGCCATTCTGCCTCTGGAGCTGAGAAGGGTCCTTCTCGAATTTCTCAGTGTTTCCAAATATGGGTCCTGTCTGTCACAATGGCCATGTCTACTCTTCACGTGGCCCAAGCTATCTATTAAATCAGGGAGAAACAACCTGAGGCTATTTTTAGGTATTTTCATTAGTTAACCTCCTCTGTGGCACTGTCTACTCAGACGGCAGCTTCTCCTCTCTCCACCTTTGGAGTGTTTCTGAATACCTAAGGGGAGCCAAGGTTTCTGTGGATTTTAAGCCGAATATATTTTCTAATGGAGCCAAATACTCAGCCTTCCAGTGAATGACATACCAATCCCAGGTTAACAGTTGCCACTTCTTCCCCACTTTTTTCCTCTTGAGAACTGAGTCCAATTTCATAAAATAAAATGTTTAGCTATAAAAAATGAAAAATGCAATTAATCTTCTTAATCTTATTTGCACTGTTATTTTCCAAAGCTTGCAAATGAATTTAGTTCTCATGTGTTCTTCTGAGTATGAATGTTGCCCATGACACAAAGTATGGTTCTAATATTTGTTTTATAAAAAACACTGTTGTTACCACTAGTCTCTATTTGTTCTTAGAGATGGACTCTTGCTGCATTGTATGGCTGAACTCTGAACTCCCGGGCTCAAGTGGTCCTCCTGCTGTAGTCTTCAAGAAACAGGGATCATAGACATACCACCACCAATGTTTTAATTACTTAGTTTTTACAGTGCTTGGGATTGAGCTGGGTTTTGTGGCATACTAAACAAGCGTTTTACCTCTGAGCGCCATCCTCAGCCCACCACACAGCCTTTTAGCAGAAACTAAAGCCTGGCCTTTACCAAACCCATAGTAGTTCCTCCACTGGAGGCAAATTTGGATGTGTTGGACTCAACTGAGAGATACAACTTTAGAACTTGACTGTCATGCAAGATTGTGACACAGTCATGTCTGGTTCCTCTTTGTGGAGACTTTTTGGGAAAGGATCTCAGATATTATGAGTTAGTGTGTCTAATTCCTCTTTATGATAGCTTTTGTGACAGATTCACAGACTGGCTATATTCTGTATATTTTTTAGATTTATTTATTTTATGTGTATGAGTGTTTTACTGCATGTATGTCTGTGCACATGTAGAACTGGTACTCATGGAAGTCAGAGAACATTGGATCTGACTCTCTTGGAACTGGAGTTAACAATGTGGGTGCCAGAAAATGAACCCAGGTCCTCCTGAAGAGCAGTCAGTGCCCCTAACCACTGAGCAACCTCTCTAGTCCCTGTATTATTTGTGTTTAAAATATTTGCTCTTCATTGCAGGTGCTGAAAACACAGTTTAAACTGACTTTTGTTGCCACTTTTATATTTTCTATGTGGTGAGGAGGGTTCTACTGAAACTTTCTATTGGTGTGGGACATTACAGAGGGAACTTACAACTGTGCTTAAAGATGAAAGGTTAGTCGTCTCCCACTTTGCTTTTTGTGAGTTAACATAAAGAAACATCAGGGCTGGAGAGATTGCTTAGCAGTTAGAACACTTGCTGTTCTTCCAGAACACCTGAGTTTGCTTTCTGTACCCATGCTGGGTGCTTGGCAACAACCTGTAACTCTAGTTCAGGGGACAGAGCAATCCTCTTCTGGCCTCTGCATGTGTGGGCACCCACACAGGAGACATATACTTACACAGACATGAACATAGACATAGACACAGATACACATAGACACAGTCAAAGACACAAACTAGACAGACAGACACAGATGGACATGGATACACACACACACAGATGGACACAGACACAGAAATAGACATACACAGACACAGATGGACATGGACACAGACATAGACACAGATGGACACGGACACAGAAACAGACATACACAGACACAGATGGACATAGACAGACACACATAGACATACACAGAGACACATACAGACAGACACACACACAGAGAAGATGGACATGGACACAGACACACAGAGACATAGACATAGACACACACAAACACAAACACAAACACAGACACACGGAGACACATGGACACAGATATAGAAACAGAAACAGACACACAAAGACACACAGACACACACAGACACAGGGGGACTGGACACAGACACACATAGATACAGAAACAGAAACAGACACACAAAGACACACAGACACACACAGACACACACAGATAAAAGCAAGAGAACCACCAAACCTCAGAGTTTCTACTGCCCTGAGTATTGTAGACTGATGGTTACTATAGTCATGGGAAAAGCATGTGTTGACTGCCCTGGAAGGGATGCTTCATTGTGGAGCCCAGCTTTGCCTTCCTAATCAAGTACAACCTGTGGAAAGCCATGTCATTCTAAGAGGTAGCATTTTTGATCTGAGGTTCTGTGAATGTAAGTATTTGCTCTGAGTTTTCTTTTTATAGGATTTTGCACAGTGAGACCAGTTGGGAAGCTTCCTCTGCCCATTTCCCACTCATAGCAATTGTGCTGGCATCTCTCTTTCTCTGCATCCACCTTGTGGCTCTCCCACCCCCACCCCCACCTCTTCACAGATCCTGGTGTATGCAGTCCTTGAAAAATGTTCTGTCCTGTGCTGGTGGACTTTTTGTGTGTGAGGATGCGTTGCCCTTGCTTTTCAGTCCTCATTTGCTCGGGTGCACTCACTTCAGACACCCTGCTTGCTCACTTGATATGATATGACACGCTCGATCAAGCCACTCAAGATGCTTTGTATTACTTTTCTATGGCCATGATGAAATGCATGATCCGAAACAATTTAAGGAAGAAAGGCTTTATTTTAGTTTGCAGTTCCAGAGGGAGGGTCTACAATGGTGAAGAAAGCATGGCAGTAAAGGAGAAATCAGAAAGATCACATTTCATCTATACACAGGAAGCAGAGAGAATGAACAGGAAGTGGGCAAGGCTGTAAAACCTCAAAGCCTGCTCTAGTGACTTTCTTCCACAAAGGCTTTATCTCCTAAAGGTCCTGCAACCTCCCCAAAATGGTGCCCACAATTGTGGATGAAGTGTTCTAATATACAGCTGTCTTAGTTACTTTTCTATTGCTGTGACAAAACACCATGACCAAGGCAACTAATAGTCCATGTCCATCATGATGGAGAGCAGGCCACAAGGCAGTGAAGCATGGAGCTGGAGCAGTAGCTGAGAGCTTACATCCTTATCCTTAATGTAGGAGGCAGAGATAAGAGAGCTAACTGAGAATGATGTTGGCTTTTGAAACCTCTAAGTCCTTCCACAGTGACACACCTCCTCCAATAAGGCCACACCCCTTAATCCTTCCCAAACACTTCCACTAATTGGGAATCAAATATTCAACTATGTAAGCCTTTGAGAACCATTCGCATTCAAACTACACCGTGGGCCTATAGTGGACATTTCTCATTGAAATTACCATGCTCTGTGAACAAAACTCATCAGTATTTACTCTTGATTAAGTCAGTGAGGCATCTGGGAAGGGAAGTCTCTAGCTGCTATTGTAGTCTCTACCAGTCAGTTCAGGGTCAGACTTTTCTTTTTACTTTGCTTAAAACCTCCCACTTCTAGAAGAAGACCATGTGAAGGGACTGGCTTGGGTATACACACACCTGATTGAAAGTTGTAGTAGTGGTGGTGTGTCGAATTCCTTTGTAATCTGGAGCAACTTGTACCCCAAATCATTTTTTGGCGTTCCTGCTGGGAGTTGAGCCTAGAACAAAGAGTTGTGGTCTGGGGGAGGGGTAAGTGCCTAAGATGGAAGAGACTAAGATGTCTTCATTGGTTGGACAACTCTGGTGTAGAATCATTTGTATTAATGAAGGTTGTATAGAGAAACTAAAACATCAGGTGTGTGTGTGTGTGTTTGTGTGTGTGTGTGTGTGTGTGTGTGTGTGTGTGTGTGTGTAGAGGAGGGTTATTTCTTATAAGGCATCCTCTCACATCAATAGGGAGCCTGAGGAGTCTGTATTCAGTGTGAGTTGGCAAGGTGAAGCCCTAAGATTGCTAGCCATGTAACTTCAGTTTGCAGGTCAGGAAGAGCTTGTTTTCTCAGCTTGAGTCTAAAGGCTGGAAAAGATAGATGTCCCATGTTGCAGGAAATATTAAAAAAGATGGAATGTATGTGGCACATGTTCCTGCATTATGCCCTGGTTCTCTCCACCCAGCTTGCTAGGTTCCCACTGGCAGGTCACTACCACGCCAGCCCCATGCTTCAATGCCTCCATGGCCTCTGTGGTGCACAACAGGCAAACCCACACTTTTCTCTCTTGAACCCAGACGAGCCACCGAGTGAAGGAAAATGCAACACAAGCTTAGTTCAGAAACAATGATAACTCAGTCTCTGGGCGCATCAAATAAAACCTAATCTTGTAAACCTTATCAAAGTCTGATTCCTCTGGTGGCGAATCCTTGCGAATTTGCCATGATACCAGGAGACTCTACTAGCTACATCTTACCTACATGCTATTCCCACTCCAAAAGGACTCTCTCTCTCTCTCTTCCTTCACTCTTCTCTCCAACCTAGAAGTCTCTCTACGTGCCCAGTGATTGGCTCTTTTATTCATTAGGCGATTGGTTCACAAGAAGTCACAGGTGTAACTCACTCTTTGTCTGAAGCCTCTGACAGGAGGGCAGAATTAGCAGAATTAAAATCAGCCTCAGGGCTAGCCACAACAGTCCCAGCTCAAAGGCAGCAGGGCAGAGACTTGTTTTGATTTGCATTTCCCTGATGACTAAGGATGTTGAGCATTTCTTTAGATGCTTCTCAGCCCTTCAGATTTCCTCAGTTGAGAATTCTCTGTTTAGATCTGTTCCCCATTTTTTGATGGGTTTATTTGGTTTTCTGGAGTCTAACTTCTTGAGTTCTTTGTATATGTTGGATATTAGCCCTCTATCGGACGTACGATTGGTAAATATCTTTTCCCAATCTGTTGGTTGCCGTTTGTCCTATTGACAGTGTCCTTTGCCTTACAGAAGCTTTGTAATTTCATGAGGTCCCATTTGTTGATTCTTGATCTTAGAGCATAAGCCATTGGTGTTCTGTTCAGGAACTTTTCCCCTGTACCCATGTGTTTGAGGCTTTTCCCCACTTTCTCTTCTATTAGATTCAGTGTATCTGGTTTTATGTGGAGGTCCTTGATCCACTTGGACTTGAGCTTTGTACAGGGAGATAGGAATGGATCAATTCACATTCTTCTGCATGAGGACCACCAGTTGAACCAGCACCATTTGTTGAAAACGCTGTCCTTTTTAACTGGATAGTTTTAGCTCCTTTGTCGAAAATGAAGTGACCGTAGGTGTGTGGGTTCATTTCTGGGTCTTCAATTCTATTCCATTGATCTACCTGCCTGTCGCTGTACCAATACCATGCAGTTTTTATCATTACTGCACTGTAGTTCAGCTTGAGGTCAGGGATGCTGATTTCCCCAGAAGTTCTTTTGTTGTTGAGAATAGCTT
>CM052708.1:56812543-56891097 GCA_028551405.1 Uromys caudimaculatus | reverse complement strand
GTGTAGACAGAAATCAGAAGGATCTTGTCTCCAGCTGTCCCTTGGTTCCTATGTCCTGATGGCTCTGCATGAGTCCCTCTTGATCCAGTGAGTTTGAACAGAAGTGGTGGTTTTGCCTGTGCTCAAAGGTGTGTCAGCAGTCCTGGGATACTAGCTCTCTCCTGGAACCCTGTGACCCAGGCTGAGGTCCCCAGGCACAGACCCCTGGTGGCCCAGGCAGAGGTCTCCACCCACAGATGGAAACCGGAAGGTTCAGAGGTTTCCTGTCCCCGAGTTCTCCTAAGGCCCTGTATCCCACCGGTTCCAGGTGGGTTTTGGTGAGCAGTTTTGCTCCCCTTAACCCCACTCGCGGCTTTTCCACGCTCCTGGGAGGGTAGCTTTCTCCTGGCGCTCGCTGGCTATGCAGATCCCGGGGTTTTTACCATCAGTTCCATGTAACCTGGCTTGTCTCACAGAAACCCTGGAGCTGACTCATCTCAATAAAATGTTTTTTTCTTTTAGTCTCTTGGGTAATCTGGAACTCAGAGATTCACTTGCCTCTGTCACACTAGTGCTAGGGTTAAAATTGTTCTGTTTCAGTGTCTCTCTTTGATCGAGACTATGACTAAGCAAAAGCTGTCAACGTTAGTCTGGCCTAGCTGGTAAGGTTACATGGCTCTTTCACAGGAAAACTGTCAGAGTGTGCAGAACATTCTGTGTATGGGACTCTTTCTTGTGGGGTTGGCTTATGAAGATATAGTGCCTACATTCCCTAGACCAATAAACCAGGAGGCAAAACCTGCTCTAATGGTGTTTGTCCTGTGATAAACCTTCTCAGAAGTCTTTGGCTCAGTAGCTAGTCCAAAAAAAAGGTGTCAGAGGACTTGAGGTCTGAGATAGCTAGTCTTTTCTAGAAGTTTCATCCACAGCAATATAAACAAAACAAGACATACAATGACAACCACATACCAAACCACAATAACAAAACCCCAAAACAAAAGACCCAAGAGACTGGCTTTTCTTGAGTTCTGTGGCCATTCCTGCTGCTGTCCCCTGTGACTTTCGAAGCACATTTCCTAGTCCATTTCTCTTCTCCCAACCATTCCCCCTCTTCTTGGAGGCTGCCTGTTGCAGGCCTCACTGCTCTACACCTTGTCCTAGACTCTTTCCCTGAGCCTAGCCATCCGGCTTCTCAATGTTAAACTTATTTTCCATTCTAGCTTACACTTGCCTTTGGGCTGATGAGGTCTTTAGCTTGTCCCAGCCAGAGTCTCTATGCAGGTAGCTAAAGTGACCTTGAACCGATCGATCATCCTGCTTCCACTTCCTGAATGTGGGGCTTGCAGGCCCGAGCTACCTTGGCTTGGTTTCTATGATGTTGGGGGTGGCACACAAGGCTCTGTACATGCTAGGCAAGCACTTCACCACTGAGCTCATCCAACTCACTCCCGATCTAATGTTAAAAACTGTCACTTACCACTGCTAACTGTGGAGGCAGCACATTCCTTTTATGGTGATTTAGAAAACTAGATGTAATTGTTGCATAATGGTTTTCTTCCTAGACTTCCTGTTCAGCTCAAAATTTTGTTATCCTCAGGTGTTCACAGTGAGCTGCTAAGGAAAATGCAAAACCTGCCATTAACACAAATAGCCTCTCACAGGAAGGCTGGAGTTGATTTTGTTTTAGATAATCTGTCATTAAGTGTGCCCCAACCATTTCAAAGGCAAACAAGAGTTCACTGAGAACTCAGGTGATTAAACTCCAGGTGGGCACTCCTAACGGTTGGGCCTAGTAGCTATTATATTAACACTTTAGACAGAGCTTCAAATGAAAAGTCCTTAAAACTCTTTAAATAGTAAAGCATTTAAGAAATTGTTGGAATTAAGAAAAAAAATTAAAAATTGCATGAAAATACTTCATCAGAAGGAATGAAAAGTTGTTAACCTAGTCATTACCTTTCAACGTATAGTCAATGGTGAGCCCGCCAAGCTCCAACAGAGAGTTTCAAACTCATGGTCACACAGACAACCCTGGTTAAAATCTCTGAACACAAAACAAACGGGCCTGGATGTAGGAAAGTGACTTGTCTCAGAGCCAGGTGGGGACCGTACAGGAAGGAAGGTCTGGGGGGGGGGGGGTTTGAGAATCATCAAAACTTGTTGCATGTGTGTAT
Source organism: Uromys caudimaculatus (assembly GCA_028551405.1). NCBI lineage: Eukaryota > Metazoa > Chordata > Mammalia > Rodentia > Muridae > Uromys > Uromys caudimaculatus. Next base: position 56,888,944 of record CM052708.1, on the reverse strand, counting down.
GAAACTGTTGAAAAGCAAATTTAGCCAATAAAAACCAAGGGAACACACAATAATAAATAATAAGTATTTTCATTATCATGAGAAAAAGTGCAAAGAATTAATTATCCTTATAAAATTGGAATATGTTTCTTTCACTAACAATAAAAAATGGCTTTAGCTGGCATTGTTTTTGTTTTAGGATTAAAATATAATGCAATCCTTATAGAGTCTTACAGGCAAGTGAATTTGTGAGACTTAACTGGACATGAAGTAAATGTGAAGCTAATGTGGTTTGGACAGTGCTGCGCACACCCCACTCCTGGTGTGGTTTGGACAGTGCTGCGCACACACCCCACTCCTGGTGTGGTTTGGACAGGGCTGCACACACACACACCACTCCTGGTGTGGTTTGGACGGTGCTGCACACACACACCACTCCTGGTGTGGTTTGGACAGTGCTGCACACACCCCACTCCTGGTGTGGTTTGGACGGTGCTGCACACACCCCACTCCTGGTGTGGTTTGGACGGTGCTGCACACACCCCACTCCTGGTGTGGTTTGGATGGTGCTGCACACACCCCACTCCTGGTGTGGTTTGGACGGTGCTGCACACACACCCCACTCCTGGTGTGGTTTGGACAGTGCTGCGCACACCCCACTCCTGGTGTGGTTTGGACAGGGTTGCACACACCCCACTCCTGGTGTGGTTTGGATGGTGCTGCACACACCCCACTCCTGGTGTGGTTTGGACAGGGCTTCACACACACACCACTCCTGGTGTAATTTGCATGAAAACGAAACATAAGAGCGAGAACATTCAGATCGATCGCCTGCGAAGGACTTCATTCAAAACAGTTTTCTGCTTTAAAAAAGTGATTTATTTTAGATGTACTTTTGAAAAACAAAGCCTTACCAATAGCCACCATTTTAGGTGTATAATCTAAATGTGGGATTTCAGTAAAAGGTCAAATCTTATAGAAGTATTTTTGGTCTGACTCAGATCTGATCACAGATAAATTTTAGCAAGAAAATAAAATTAGTTGAGCAGTTTAAAGCCCGAGCGCTTGTTTAAAGAGGCAGTACTTTCCCCCACCCCCACCAAAATAAAGACTCCACGGAGAGAACTTTGAGAAAAATCTCAAATGAACACATTTACATGTGCAAGCTTTCTTCACACACATTAGAATGGCAGTCCGGCTCCTTTGGAGCAAACAAGGCACAGTTGCTGGAGTTTTTGCAGTGCAATAGGCAGATCGAACTTCCTGCTTTACAACTGCCCTAAATTAAAATGCTCTATTTTGTCCCAGACGTGCAAGTGTGGAGCTTTAATTTCAGTTAAAGCCTTGTTTAACAGTCCCCAGCCCACTTCCGGAGGAACTCCCTGAGGACCCCTTCCCGGTATTTTTTTTGTTTTTTGTTTTTTTTTAAACCAGGATCTAGCATAACTTCTACTTCTGTCATTGGCTAGGCAGCATTCCCAAGCCTGGGCATGCTGGCAGCCTCCTGGGCTGATGGCTGACTCACTGTGGGAGAATACTGTGTCATCCTGGCTAAGGAGGAAGCCCTGACCTGACCAGCCCCTTACTCCTTAACCTCAGTTAGTCCGGAGGTTGGAATGAGGGAGCGAAGGAAGCTACCATAGATCTGTGAATTAAATCTAAACTGTGCACCAGTGAAAGAGCAAGTGAGTCTCAGGTCCTTGAAAGGACTGCTTGTGGGGAAAGTACAAAGCAGCCTAACTCAGAAGCTCACCAGCCTACAATAGGATCAAGCTTTGGCCCACATAGGAACTGCTGCTGTTGCTTGTCATTGCCCCACTGAATGGGAGCTGCTGTGGCAGATACGGCCCAACTTCCTGATAGAGGCTAGACTTCATATTGCTAGGCCGGGAAAAGACTCAGATTCAACAAAGTACAGTTTCTATTGAATGCACACCACTTTCTCCCCAATCTATTGTTGAAAAATTGTAAGCCAAACCATTGTTAAGTGTGTCCAGCAGTGAGAGCCTTTGCGAGACAAGCTTCCTAGTCTCCAACTCATTTCCTATTCCTACAGAAGTTGTACAGTCAGCATGGTGGCTGTCTTAGGGTTTCTACTCCTGCCAAACATCATGACCGAGAAGCAAGTTGGGGAGGAAAGGGTTTATTCGGCTTACACTTCCATGCTGCTGTTCACCACCAAAGGAAGTCAGGACTGGAACTCAAGCAGGTCAGGAAGCAGGAGCTGATGCAGAGGCCATGGAGGAATGCTGCTTACTGGCTTGCTTCTCCTGGCTTGCTCAGCCTGCTTTCTTATAGAGCCCAAGACTACCAGCCCACAGATGGTACCACCCACAAGTGACCCTCCCCCCCTTGATCACTAATTGAGAAACTGCCTTACAGCTGGATCTCATGGAGGCATTTTCTCAACGGAAGCTCCTTTCTCTGTGATAACTCCAGCTTGTGTCAGGTTGACACAGAACCAGCCAGTACAGTGGCCAACAGGCCCTACAGGTGCAGAGGCAGTAGAACCTCCAGGCTTGAGCCCTGTTTGTATGCTCAGCAGCAATCTGCCTGAGAGAGGAGAGTTGATTCTAGGCCCCTTCTATTTTTCTACCTTTCCCCTGTCAAAAACTCATCTTGACTCATGTGCCTTTAACAACCTTTTGCTGTGTGAACTGTAGTGCGCACTATTGACCTGAACTGGGCTAGATTCTACTGCTAGCTTATGTCTGCTTTTTCTTACTGAGAACACTCAGACTGGGCTCATATACTGGCAGCAACATGTCCAGCCTGGACAGTGACAGTAGTCTAGGCCAACTGGGATCTGTCATCAAAGATAGGCATGTGTGGTGGTTTGAATATGCTTGGCCCAGGGAGTGGCACTATTTGGAGGTGTGGCCTTGTTGAGGGAAGTGTGTCACTGTGGGTGTGAGCTTTAAGACCCTTGTCCTAACTGCCTGAAAGCCAGTTTGCCTGTGGAACAAGATGTAGAACTCTCAGCTCCTCCTGCACCATGCCTGCCTGGATGCTGTCATGCTCCAGTCTTGATGATAATGGACTGAACCTCTGAACTTGTAAGCCAGCCCCAATTAAATGTTGTCCTTATAAGAGTTGCCTTGATCATGGTGTCTGTTCCCAGCAGTAAACCCCTAACTAAGCATGGCTGAGGAGCCCAGTTCTGATCAGTGAGACCTGAGCAGAAGTCTGCTGGAAAGGAGGGGGAGGGGAGAGCAGGAGAAGGCAGATTCCCAGGAAAGCTTTTGTGCTCCTGATGGCAGATAGAAGAAAGGTCAAACCACTGTGATCTTGACCTTTCATCTTCGCTTGATTGCAAATGTGACCTAGAGCTGGGTCAGTCATTTGTGACCATGAAGTTATAAGCCCAATTGCTTACTATGTGAAGGTAATAACCCTCCACCTGCATGAGCCACCACCATTGGAGGATTCTATTGTTTGATTCAAGAGTCTTAATAGACTGATGTGTGTAAAGAAATACTTTCAAGGTTTTTGTTTTTTTGTTGTTTTGTTTTATAACTTATTTTTATATTTTTCCTGAATGTTTAAGGTAGAAAGTGGTGGTAAAGATTATAATCCACATGGGTTAAACACATTGGTGATTAACTCTGAGTCACCAAGAACTCATCAGTGTAGCATTAAGGGAAGAAATGACTCCAGCGCTTCTCCCTGGAGTCATTTAACCAAGACTGAGTCCGGATTTGAATTATCTACTTCATACTTCCTGTGTCTTCTCTTCTCTGTCTCTTGTATGAGTCTGAATCTGTACTTGCCTGAAGAATGTCTTGTGATTCTGTCCCTGTGTCCCTGTTCATGTCTGTCTGTCTGTGTGTAACTGTGTGTGTCTTTCTGTCTGTCTGTCCCTCACAAAGGGATTTGCTCTGTATTTGTTGAACAGCACAGAAAGCATCACATGGGAGAAGGGATGAGGAATACTTCTTAGAAATCTTTAACAGAGTTTACAAAGGATTGAGTCACTGACTCCAAATGACCCCAACTGACCACGATAATAAATGGTATTACAAACATCATTGTTTACCAACCAATATAAATACAAATGTTATGTTCAGCATTTATGGTGAATCTTCATTTTAGAAGAGTGTTTTCAACCTCTGTGTTTGCTGCTTTCAGCAAATGCTACACGTGCATTGTTCTGGGTCAGGGACGTGAAAGAGTACCTAACTGAAGATTGCAGCTATGCATTAGCTCAGGTTGTAAAAGTTGATTGCATGGGAAATCCAAGGCAAATGAGTTTGATGGTTATATTGTGCTCTTAAAGGCAAGTTAAACAGGCTGAGTGCACAGTAGGATATCAATCTTAAGTCTTAAGTGACTTCAAGGTGTATCATTAACTCTGGCTGTGAGGTCCAGTAAAAGTTCTAGTCTCTTACATGTAGGAGATAATTTCAGAATATTGCATATCCACAGTAGCTGATATTTATATCTATCAATTAATGATCATTAAGCATATTTCAGTACATGGCTAAGATGGCGACTTGGGGGAATAAATGGGTCTGTAAGCAGTGGCATCATCTAAATGGCTCACATGCTTGCCAGAGTTTATTGTTTATTGGGGAGTTTTGTAGGTCCATTGCTAAACTCAGCACTTCATCAGTAGGGATGCAGGTACAGAAGCCTACATCATGCAGAACTCACTGCTTTCCACCTCTCTGGCTGCAGTCCATCATCGGTGTGCAACTGAAGTGTGTACCCTAAGTAGGAAGACTGAAGTGCTGCAGGCTCCCCATGAGAGTGAACTGGAAAAGCACCCCCACTTTGTATTAGGCTCTCCACTCTTCATACATCAGCACGCACACTGGGAGTTTTGCAATTAAAAAAAGAAACTTGAATTCTTTTAGGGGATAGAAGTGAAAAGATAGCAAAATGGAATGGACTCGTACTCATAAAAGCATACCGCTGAAGGCATACAGCTACACACACGCTGTCTAAACTAGTTTGTGGTGGTTTGAGTGAGAATCTCTCCCATAGACTCATCCCCAGTTGAATTATTTGGAAAACTTAGGAGATGTGGTCTTGTTGGAGGAGGTGTGTTGCCGGTCGTGGGGCTGGGGCTGGACTTTGAGGTTTCAAAAGCCTCTCCCGGCCAAGTCAGGCCAGACCCAATCTCTCTCTCTCTGTCTGCTGCCTGCAGATCACGATGTAGAGCTCTCAGCTATTGCTCCAGCAGCATGCTTGTCTGCTTCCCCCGATGGTGATCATGGGCTGAGAATAGCAGTAACACAGGAACTAAACCATAAAGTGTACAGCTGCACACACTGTGGACAGGCAACGAAGAGCATCACTCCTCTGCTGCACCCACCGCTTCCTCAGGCCCCTGACACCTCTGCTGCTATGTCTTCAGTCCTTCTTATCCAAGTTCTTTTTTGCTGTCCTCACCAGTGACCTAAGAGATGGATGACTAAGTTCCTTAGGCACATGCAAGACTTTACCTGCACTTTTGTTCCTTTGTGTCACAAATAACAATTAGGAGCCAGATGTGGTAGCACATTTCTGTAATTTCAGCACTTGAGAGGCTGAGGCAGGAGGATTGCAAATTTGAGGCTAGGCCAGGCTACAGAGCAAGACCATGTTTCTAAAAAGAAACATTATCAGTAACAACAATAACAATAACAAAACAAGTCATGCTATTTTTACTTGTTTTGAAAAAACAACAGCTTCCTCCTCCTCCTCTTCTTCTTTCTGTTGGAGACAAGGTCTTACTATGTAGCCCTGGGTGGACTGGGATTCTCTGTGGAGACCAGGCTGGTCTCAGACTAATCGATCCTCCTGCCTCTGCCCCCTGAGTGCAGGGGCATTTACTGCAAACCAATCAGAAATGATGTCTATAATCCCAGCAGTTTCAGGTAAGGAGAAGGGATGCTGGAAAGTTGAATTTGAGGTTAGCCTCACATCATGAGATCCTGTCTTAAAATACCCCCCAAAGTCAGGAAACAGGGCAAAGCAGTTTTAATGTGATTAATAACCAAATCTCCTGGGCTAACCACAGTCAGTATTTTTCTGTAAGTTTTCCTACACATTTTTCTAAGTGTCTGAAAATATTCCTTCCTTCAAGAGTGTTTTATTTATCACTGGCACAGTGGCACATGCTTGTGATCCCAGCACTCAGGAGAAGGCAGGAGAATCATGAGTTCAAGGTCAGTCTGAGGTATGAGGTAAGATTCTGTCTAAAAGAAAAAGTGTTTATTTGTCAACGATACTATTTAATAACCCTAGAAATATTATAATATCAATATTAATATAGTCTATGTCCATTTGTCAGTATGCTAATAGTCTCAGAACATGGGACAGATTGGGAGGTGCTGCTCCTGAGAAACATAATGGAATAGTATTCCGGCAGAGCTGAGGTGGTGGTCATAAGTTTGTGAGTTAGAGGAATCATCAGGGTTTTGGGACTTTTCCCGAGTAGGGAAAGAACATTAAGAATTGGGAGAAACAAAAAGCTACACTTTATGAGCAGGAAGAATGCACGGCAGGAGGGAAGAGAGGACCAGAGGGTGGGGATTCGGACAAGAGTCTTAGGGACCGGCAGACTTGGGACTGCTAGTGCCCAATGTTATCAACAAATCTAACTCTTAGTCTTCCACATTTTTGTTATATCAGTGATAAAAATCAAAAACCCCACGTGCTTTTATATGAAACCACAAGGGTTTCTTTTATTCCACTTCCAACTCCCTCTGGATTCTTTCCTCTAGGGAAGGAAGATCTTCACTTTTAGGGCACATTTTACCACCCCATTTATTCTTTGGTGGTGGTGGTGGTGGGGTGTGTGTGTATGTGTGTGTGTGTGTGTGTGTGTGTGTGTGTATGTGTGTTTGTGTGTGTGTGTATGTGTGTTTGTGTGTGTGTGTATGTGTGTTTGTGTGTGTGTATATGTGTGTTTGTGTGTGTGTGTATGTGTGTTTGTGTGTGTGTGTATGTGTGTTTGTGTGTGTGTATGTGTGTTTGTGTGTGTGTGTGTGTACATGTGTGTGTGTGCATGAGTGTGTGTGTGTGTGTGTGTGTGTGTGTGCGCGCGAATGGAAGCTGTGTAAGTGGAATGAAGATTTTTCTTTTATTCCCCAGCCATTTTGTGGAACCCAGGGGTTCTAAGGGTCATGGTTGCTAAGATGGAGGAAGACAACATGTTTTTCAGTGGCTGTCAGCAGTGGAACCATGGCTGGAGAATTTGATCCTGCTGGACCGAATCGCCTCCCAGAGAAGCACAAGGTCTGGCTTGTGTGACCCTGACTGGAAATCAGCTGGTTCTTCCCGCCTGCCATCACCTGTTCTTCTGTACTCGGTCCCAGCCAATCTAACTCACTTATTAAGAGTTCGAACCAGCGCTTACATCAACATTATGACACTGCTTGCAATTCATTTTGCCACCTAGAGGATTTTTACTAATTTAAATCAGTAGCCTGGGAGAGAGAGTTCATTGTGTGGGCATCCTGCCAAATAAACTCATGGGGGATTGTCCTGGCATTTCCTCTGGCCACGGGTATGGAAGGATTGATAAAGTGAGAGTAAAGGTGGGGCACAGGGGGAGGCGGAGAAGTGGGGGCATCTGATGAGGCCAAGAAGTGGCGGACAGAGCATGGAGTCGCACAGCTGGAGTCTCAGGCATATGTTTAGGTATCTTCTGAGGCTCTGTTGAGAGGCAGGTCCAAACCTGGGAATATGACCAGACAATTCATTCCAGCTCCAGATGTGGCCGTTTTCTCACATGGATGAGCAGCGGCCTCACCTCTCCTTAGCTGTGGAGGTGGCAGGTAGTGATTTGGCCCTTGGTGAGCACAGATGTATGATCCTGTTGATGTTTACATAGGGTGTGGACTCAGGCACAGGTCGCTGCTAAAGATGACAGCTATTTGGAAGGGAGGAATAACGGGCCAGCTAAGCAGCCTCCATGATGCCCATGTCTGGGGTGGGCCTTGCTGAGCAGGAGTGAGGCACACCACTTAGAAATCTTGGAAGGAGAGTAGACATTTTTGGGGTCCTGTATGAAATTTGCTCCTTCAGATAATCTCTTTGAGTGATCACTCTAATGCTCGTGAAGAAGCAGTCATGAGGAAGCCTCTGGCTCCCATGACTAAGGTGATGCTGTGCTGGACTCTGCTATCCATTAACCAGCTGGCCCTGTCCACAAGTTCCACATTGGCAGATTCAACAAAAACAAATAGGAAATATTTTTTTTTTGGGGGGGAAACTGCCCGTATAAAACAATGTACAGACTTTTTCTTGTCACTAATCCTAAACAATACAATAACAGTTATTTGAATTTATCTGGGGATTATAAATCATGTAGAGATGATTAAAGGTGTGGAAGTGTGTGTGTGCAGGGTCTAACTAAATCATGCTACTTGGAGAGCTTCAGCATTTGTAGATCTGGATCTCTCTCTCTCTCTCTCTCTCTCTCTCTCTCTCTCTCTCTCTCTCTCTCTCTCTGCAGTAAAAGGGCCCAGTTGGAATCAGACTAAAGAGGTATTTTTAGGTTTTCTTAGTTATGCAAATCAGCTGTCATTCACGCAGGGGCACAGGGATCCCGGGCAGGGGCTGGTCAGCCTAAGCTACTCAGGCCTGCTTTGAGCTCTAGGTGGAGATGTCTGTTTCTCACAGGGGCCAGAAGCTGCTTCTGTGTGTTACAGTCCACTTCTGCTGACATAATAAGCACACCCCTTATGAGGCCTCCCTATATGGGTGTGGAGAGTGGCTTCACCTCATCTGAGGCAAAGTACACAGCTCCTTGTTGCCTGCGCTTTTCCATTTATTTATAAAAGGAGAGTGACAGTGACAACCTTTTAGAGTTGTTGGAGACTTGTAATGAGGTCATACTTAGAAGTGCTAAGTCATGAAAGTGCCCAGTTGAGCTGTGACCGCTCAGGGATAACATTCCTGTAAAGTTCTTGCATCTGTGCTAGGAACACGCTATGATAGCTGATATGACCTTGGATTCTTTTATTGTTTTATTTAATTAATTTCTGTGGTGCAAGGCCTTACACACCTTGGCCCTTGAACCGTTTTTACTGTGCCAGCCTCATCACACACCCTTCCATGGTGTCCCTCACAGTCAGGAGAGGCTGACGGCCTTGAACTGTTAGTTTCCGTAAGCACCCAACTTTGTGCTCTTTCTCTGTTTTTCTTTAAAAAGAAAGAAAGAAAGAAGAAAAGAAAACAAGAACAAACAAACAAGCAAAAATACCCCACAAAAGTGAAAATAAAAACAAAGAGGTAAAAGAACAATAAGACAAAAAAAAACCCCCCAAAACCAAAGCAAACCAAAACAAAAAAACCCCAGCTAAAACAAAATGCAAAACGGAGGAAACAAAAGTCCACAGAGACCCCACTGAGAAGGTCCACTCCTCCTGGGTACTGGCCTGCTGTGGAGCTCAGTTACTGACCAGCATGTGTAGCTCTCCTAGGACTTCCCTGTAAGTTGCTTTATTTTGCAAAGTTAGCAGAGTCCCAGTTCTAAAGGCCCAGACTTGTTTTTGGAGCAAACCAGTGGGGTTATGGAAGACTGGAAGCTGCATTTGGAATATGAGGTTTCCTGGGAACAGGCTCCCTTGGGTAGGATGCTAGAGCGGCCTTGTGTGAGAGCAGATGACCGGTGAGCCGGATGGAGTGGAGCGAGGGCAAGGTCTTGAAAAAGCCTATGGAGTGGGCTCTGCTCAGGCGGGACAGCTTTCTGCAAGCAGCTCCTTTCACAGGGAGGGAATGGTCCCTCTGGGCCTCACAGGCTCTGAAGAGACTGGGATTTTGGAGACGGTATCTGTTTGCTTGCCCTTGATGGCTCACGTCCCTTTGCTTCTGTTGTACTGAAGGGGCTAAAGAGGTTCGTTAGCCAGGGCTGCCTTAAGGCACCAAACTAGAGGCAGGGAGCATCAGGGACAGTCTTGTCTCCCAGTCCCAGAAGCTGAAGTGTGGACCAGAGTGATGGAGGCTGCACTGAGGAACCTGGTACATGCTCTTATTTGGCTTGGTGATGGTGTCTTCTCCCTGTCTCTCATGGTCTCTCCTTCTATGCTTGTTTGTCTTTGTGTCCAAGAGCTTCCCTTTTATAAGAGCATTGGTCCCATTAGATTAAGGACCTGCTCTATTCTAGTATGACATCATCCTTGCTCTTTTCAGGTATGACATCATCCTTTATCTAATCATAACTGCAGTGACCCAGTTTCAGGGCACTTTCATACTTTTTCTAGTCAGAGATGGGAGGATCATCTCTGTATATACCTCACACAACACAACAAAAACCAGTCTTCTCCAGATGTGTTTCATCTTTGGCGGAAACATGTCCGACACGGTCACCTCTCTCTCTGCTCTGTCTGTTGGGCCTGGCTTCCACTCCACAGGCCTCTCGAATTCATGTCCTTAGTTAGAGTGTGTAGTGATCATGATGGCTCTCTGAATGCAAGGGTCTGAAGTTGGCAAGCACTGTTTTCTTATGGGCCATTTTTAATTTATCTACTTAATCTATAAATACCTTTTGATGACTCTGTAACTTTTGGATGATAGGATCAATTCTGGAATATGGCTGCTGTTGTAGACTATATGGGTTGAGTCTGGTACTAGTTTACCCTAGTTTACTTGCTGTGATAAACCACTCTGACCAGAAGCAACTGGGGAAGGGTTTACTTGGCTACATTTCCAGGTTGTAGTCCATCAGTGAGATGGCAACCTGGAGGCAGGATCCAAAGAGGGGCTCTGCTTACTGGCTCAGTCTGGTTTGCTTGCTCATCAGCTCATGGGTAGTGTTGCTTTCTGTTGCTGGGATATGCACCACGACTAAAAGCAACTTGGGAGGAGAGGAAAGGGCTGCAGTCCATCATCGAGGGAAGCCCAGGCGGAAACTCAAGGCAGGATCTTAAAGCCTGGAGGGACGCTGATAACTAGTGTTTTCCTTGGGCTTGCCCAGCTACCTTTTTTATGTAGCCTAGGCCCAGCTGCCCAGGAATGATACCATTTACAGCGGTACCATCAACCTTTAATGAAGACAATTTTTCCACAGATACGCCCACAGACCAATTTGATGGAGACAGTTCTTCAGTTGAGGTTCCCTCTTCCCAGGGGACTCTCTATGTTAAGTTAACAAGAAAAGCTAACCAGCGTAGTCCTTTGGTTCCATAAACAGCTATTTCTCTCTCACTTACATTTTTGACCTAGTTGCTCCTGGTCTGTTCACATATGTTTGTCTGAGCCTCTAGACTGCTCTCAAGCAGAGGATATCTTACTTGGAAAAACATGGGTCTTATAAGCAAACTCCTTATTTGAAAGGGCTGTGTGGTACTCTCAAGAACCCAGTGCCCCCCAAAAAACACTGTTAAGTTTGAGAGGCAATGGAAGAACTATGAGGAAAAAAATTTACTTTAATCTTATTACAGACTCCTTATATTTAAGAAACTAATAATGAACAAAACACAATAATTTCTTTGTTTTGCAGTGGTCTTGCTGGGTAGTCCAGGTTGGCCCAAGACTTACCTTAGTCTAGCCTGACCTTGAATTTGTGATTTTCCTGGCTCTGCTTCTGTTTTAGTCAGGGTTTCTATAACTGTGATGAAACATCGTGATCAAAAGCGATTTGGGGAAGAAGGGGTTTATTTCATTCACATTTCCATATTGAAGAAAGTCAGGACAGGAACTCAAGCAGGGCAGGAACCTGGAGGCAGGAGCTGATGCAGAGGCCGTGGAGGAGTGGTGCTTATCAGCTTGCTCCTCATGGCTTGCTCAGCCTGCTTTCTTTTAGAACCCAGGACCACCAGCCCAGGGATGGTACCACCCACAATAGACTGGGCCCTCCTGCATCAATCATTAATTAAGAAAATGTATCCTTGTCTTCAGTTTGATCTTATGGAGACTTTTCTCAGTGATGTTTCTTCCTCTCAGGTGACTCTAGCTTGTGTCACCTTGTCATAAAAACTAGCCAGCACAGCTTCTCATGAGATAGGATTGTAAGTGTACGCCATCATGCCTGACTAGAGCATGGTGGTCTATCCCAGGGCTTTGCATATGCTAGGCATGTGCCTACTACAGTTAAACACCAGAGCACAACAAAATGTAAAAACCTTTAAAAATTACTTTGATTAGAAAAAATTATACTTAGAATTTACCCCCAGGAAATGATTGGACAAGCAAATTAGTTTAAACAGAGAAATACTTATTTCAGAGTCCCCCAGTCTCTGGGGTTGAATCTAGGGACCCGTACATGTTAGAAAGTACTTGGACACTGAACTCCATGCCCAGCCCTTGTAGTTTTTAATACCTGCTGTCTTAGTTATGGTTTCTATTGTTGTCAAGAGACACTATGACCATGGCAACTCTTATAAAAGAAAGCATTTAATTAGGGTTGTGTCTTAGGGTTTTATTGCTATGAAGCGATACCATGACTATGGCAATTCTTATAAAGGAAAACATTTAATTGGGGCTGGTTTACAGTTTCAAAGGTTTGTCCCATTATTGTCATGGCAGGAAGCATGGCAGCATCCATGTATACGTGGTGCTGGAGAAGATGCTGAGAGTTCTACATCTTGGTCCTCTGGCAGCAGAAGGAGAAACTATGAGCCACACTGGGCACAGCTTGAGCACAGCAGACATCAAAGTCCACTCCCACAGTGACACACTTCTTCCAACAAAGTCATACCTACTCCAACAAGGCCACACCTCCTAATAGTGCCATTCTCTATGGCCAACTACTCAAACACATGAATCTGTGGGAACCATATCTATTCAAACCACCCACATTCTACTCCCTGGCTCCCATAGGCTTGTAGCCATAATATGATGCAGAATGCAATTAGTTCAACTTCAAAAGTCCCCGTGGTCTATCACAGTTCAACCATGTTTAAAAGTCCAAAGTCCAATGTCTCTTCTGAGACTCATGGCACTCTCTTAACTTTAATCCCCTTTAAATAAAAATCATAAAGCAGATCACATACTTCCAATATACAACATACAGTGGGTTAGCATATACATTACAGTTCTATAAGTGAGGAAATACTGGACCGAAGAAGTCCCAAAGCCAGCTGGGCAAACTCCAAACTCTGCAACTCCATGTCTGATGTCAACACACTTTTCATCTCTAACTCCTTTCAGCTTTGTTGACTGAAACACACTTCTTTCTCTTGAGCTAGCAGCTCTCCTTGGCAAGAATCTCCTGGCTCTGGCATCTCCAACATCTTGGGGTCTCCAAGGCAATCCTGGCTTCATCTTGATAGTTTCACACAATGATCTCTCTGGGTCTCTAGGCAGGGACACCCCTGCCACACACCTTAGTTGAGGAGGGAGATTCCATAGCCCCTTTCACACAGTACCTCAGTCTATGCAGGGACACCTTGCCATATGCCTGGCCTCAGCAGATTCCTTAGCCTCAAAGGGAGATTCCATAACCCCTTTCTTCTGTCCTTGATGCTAAAGCCAGAGCCACGTGACCAAAGCTGCCAAGTTCTGCTGCTTGCTGGGACTGGACCATGGCCCCCTCTTTCAATTTCATCTTCACCAGCTTCTGGTTTTGATTATTTCCTTCACTGCCTAGGCTTGGATGTCATGAAACTTGCTCTGTAGACCAGGTTGGCCTTGAACTCAGATATCTGCATGCCTCTGTCTTTTGAGTGCTGAGATTAAAGGGGTGTACCACCATGCCTGGACTTTAGCTGTTCTTTAATTCCTTTTCACAAGATGGAAGACTAGCTGGGTGGGATCTTTCTCTGAGGTAATTTCCTTTATTCTGTTTCTTAATCTGTGTATCTCCTTGAACACAGGACTTAGCTCCATTCTACTTCCTGGTGGCCCTTTTCTCCTTTATTCTTTTTCTTTTTCTTTTTCTTTTTTTTGGTTTTTCGAGACAGGGTTTCTCTGTGTAGCCCTGGCTGTCCTGGAACTCACTCTGTAGACCAGGCTGGCCTCGAACTCAGAAATCCGCCTGCCTCTGCCTCCCAAGTGCTGGGATTAAAGGCGTGCACCACCACTGCCTGGACTTTAGCTGTTCTTTAATTCCTTTTCACAAGATGGAAGACTAGCTGGGTGGGATCTTTCTCTGAGGTAATTTCCTTTATTCTGTTTCTTAATCTGTGTATCTCCTTGAACACAGGATTTAGCTCCATCCCACTTCCTGGTGGTGCTTTTCTCTTTGAACCACACATATTCTACTCTTCCTTGCTCAGTTTGCTACATTTGATCAAGTTGTTCTTCATAAGAGTGAACCATAGGACAGAGTCTATATTAGGCTGTTTTGAGATTTCTTTTGCCAATTCAACTAGTCTAAATCTCTTCACCTTAGTCTCAGGCAGACTCTTTAGACAAGGGCAAAAAGCAGCTACATTTTTCACCAAAATATCACAAAGATGATCTACAGGCATCATACTAAAATTCTTCCCCTCTGAAATCTCTTGAGCCAGGCTCCCCACAATTCAAATTACCCTCATCACCACTGTCTTCCATGCTTCTAGTAGTATGGCCTATTAAGCCCACTTAAAGTATTCTACTGCTTGCCTAATGCAAAGTCCCCAAATCCATATTTCTCCAAAGATAAGCATGGTCAAGTCTGTCACAGCAATATCCTAGTCCCTGGTACCAACTTCTGTCTTAGGGTTTTATTGCTGTGAAGAGACACTATGACCAAGGCAACTTTTATAAAGGAAAATATTTAATTGGGTCAGGCTTACAGTTTCAGAGGTTTCGCCCATTATCATGGTGGGAAACATGGCAGTGTGTGTGCAGTCAGACATAGTGCTGGAGAAGGAAATGAGCATTCTACATCTTGATTCACAGGTAGCAGAAGGCAACTCTGTACCACACTGGGTATAGCTTGCGCATAGGAGACCTCAAAGCCCACCCCTACAGTGACACACTTCCTCCAACAAGGCCACACCTATTTCAACAAGGCCACACCTTCTAATAGTGCTATTCCTATGGGCCAAGCATTCAAACACATGAGTCTATGGGAGCCATTCTTATTCAAGGATCATAGACAGGCTGACTATTCAGAGACTTTTTCCATTGTCATCTCTAGCAAAAAGCATAGTGGCACACAAGCAGACATGGTATTGGAGAAGGAGCCAAGAGTTCTACATCTGGATTAGCAGGTAGCAGGAAGAGAGTGACAGGAGGCCTTTGAACATCTGAAGACTTCAAAGCCCAACCCCCATGATACATTTCCTCCTCAAAGCCATACCCACTCCAACAAAGCCACACCTCCTAATAGTGCTACTCCCTAGCCAAACCCAGAAGTCATTTAATACCCAGGCACAGAGGAAATATTGAACAGTTTATGTTGCTATCACTAGAAACTAGAATGTGGCTAGTAACACACTGACATAGAACATATTAGCATTGATAGTGTAATATTCCTAAGGTTATGAAATAGTATCATAGACAAATAAAAATGCTTTTTCTTTTAGACAGAATCTTACCTCATAGCTCAGGCTGATCTTGAACTTATGACTCTCATGCCTCTTTTTCCTGGGTGCCAGGGATCAAGCATGTGCCACCATGCCCAGTGATAAGCATAACACCTTTGAAGGAAGTAATATTTTCAGACACTTAGAAAAAGGAAGACTTATAGAAAAATACTGTGATGAGCTCAGGAGATTTGGTTATTAATCACATTAAAACTGCTTTGCCCTGTTTCCTGACTTTGGGGGTATTTTGAGACAGGATCTCATGATGTGAGGCTAACCTCAAATTCAACTTTCCAGCATCCCTTCTCCTTACCTGAAACTGCTGGGATTATAGGCATCATTTCTGATTGGTTTGCAGTAAGTTTTTTTTTTAAAGTAAAAGTAACAGTGAATCAATATGATTGCTTTTGGAGTTTCTGATGGCCGCTGGTCCTGAGGAAGATTTTCTTCTCACAGATCTTGAACAACTGGCTCCATGATGAACCTTCATACTTTGATCAAGAGGTTCTTAGTCAGCAAAGCCACAGGTTACCCTCCTGCTCCCCAAACTCTCGGTAAACACTCTACCTGATTGGTTGATCTCCCCTGGTCTGCTGACCTTGATTGACACTTTGGGGCTGAGCCCATCTGGATGAGTCTAAGCTCCTCCTCCCACGTTCCCCAAAAGATCAACACCTTGCCATCTGCTTTCGTTCGAGGCTTTGGAAGCATATGGACCAGTTCAAAGCGCCTGCGTTCCAGGCCTCCTCCAAATGTCTGCACTTCATCATCTCTATCTGAGCCTGATAAGACACAGCACCGGCGGGAGACAGTTTAGCATTCATCCGTTCGATCCTATGATTTCCGTACCAGATTCAAGCCAGACCAATGGATGTCAAGTTATTCCTGAAATTATATTCTCTGGTTTCATTTTAGTATTATCCAAGAAAAACCAAGAATTTATAAAACCCACCATGGTGTTATCTCACAGAATCCTCTGGAACAACACCCCAAGACTTGGGAGAAGGCTGTGTAGGGCACTCACTTTCAAACAATCTTTAGTCTCTAATTCTCTATGCCTTTAAAAATTATCTAAGATTTCAACAACTTATTAACTCCTTAGGTTTTCGTGGTCTCCATAAATTCTTTTAATGGAATAAATACCAGGAGTTCATTTCTCTTTCTTTGAGAAACTCTCCTGACTTTCCAAACCCCGTTCATAGGAATAGACTAGAAATTCCTTCAGGGCATCTTCAAATGAACTCCCCAAAATCTACAAGTGAGTCTAAGGAACTGTCCCCTTGCAATGAATGGCACAGAGCTGAATTTTCATAGCATGATGCAGTCTTCCCAGCCTGGAATATCTGACAGTGTCTGTAGATGGTTTGGATGCTACAGGTAGGGCAGAGGAGTGCTGCTGACATTTAAGGGGTGGATGTCAGGGATCAAAGACCTCAATTACAGCTCCAACCTGAGACCTATCCCATGTGAGAGAGCCAACCCCTGACATTATTAACAATACTCTGCTGTGCTTCCAAGACAGGAACCTAGCACAGCTGTCTCCTGAGAGGCTTCATCCAGCAGCAGATGGAAGCAGATGCAGAGACACACAGCCACACATCAGGTGGAGCCCAGGGAGTTTTGTGGAAGAGTCAGGGATAGAAATGACCAAGTTGGAGGGGTCAAGGACACCATGAGAAGACCCACAGAGTCAACTAACCTGGGATCATGGGGGCTCGCAGAGCCTGGGCCACCAGCCAGGCAGCATGTAGGAGCTGGACCTAGACCCCCTACATATTTATAGCAAATGTGCAGCTTGGTCTTCCTGTGGCTCCCTTAACAAGCAGAGCAGGGGCTGTCTTAGTCTTTGTTTCCTGCCACTGGATCCTCTTCCCCTACCTGGAGAGGATGTGCCTAGTCCTGCTGGGACTAGATGCCCCAGGATAGGGTGGTACTCAAGGGGAGGCTTTCCTTCTCTGAGGAGAAGGGGAGGGGCAATGGGGGGAATGAGAAGGGGGAAGGGGCTGTGATCTAGATGTAAAGTGAGTAAAAAAAAACTATGTACAATGAAATGCACACACACACACAGTGGGTTGACAGAATTATGATAAATGCACACAGCTGAAAACCCTGATCATGATTGGCTCAGAATGTTACCACCATTTCAGGATGTTCCCTTTGCACTCCTTTCTGACATCTCCACACTGTGCCTCAGGAGCAACCGTCCTGACTTCTTGCCTTTCATGGGGTAGTCTTACTTTTCCAGAATTTATACCTAGAACCATGCAACTGCTTTGGGGAATAAAAAAGACCTTTTACTTTATTGTTAACGCTGAGTTCCTGGCTGGGTAAAACACAACCTCCAGGTCCTTGGGCGCTCAGAATATAGATTTTCATCCAGGGCAGGGCAGCGGCTCAGTGTCCAGTTGACAAGAGAAGGCTTAAATGCTTTCTTAGGCAGCTCATCCTTATGACAAGACAGGAATGAAAACGGGAAGAGGTTTTGGAAGAGAAACTGGTTTTTAAAACACACAAGTTTGTAGGAGTCTGGCTGAAGGTTTTTAATCACTGAATGCACACAATCCTGCCAGGCGGCTTGCCCAGCAGTCCCAGTGGGGGCGGGGCAGGGGATTTTCCCCCCCACCCCCCAGCCCCGGCCCAGGCAAAGATGGAAGGTCCACTCTTGGCGCTTCCTTGTTCTCAGTAGTTCCTCTCTCTTTAACTCATTCTGGTTTCCATTCTCTTCCTCCTCTGCAGGCTGTGAGGCTGTGATGTGAACACTGGGATCTGGGGGTGTTCTTCCCACAGTGTTCTCTCTCCGCAGGGCTGGGGAGGGAGGGAGAGCAGCCAGCCCGCCTTGGTTGTGAGTCAGCAGCTCTCCCCTCCCACCCTGGGAGAGCCTGTGCCAAGTCGCCCGCCCACCCTCCCAGACTAGAGCACAGAAGTCCCTAGGGACCATGTCTGGTGGGACATGGAGAAAGTGAGAGCCAGGAGCAGGCATGCCACGTGTTCCTGAGCGTGTGCGCTCCACCGAGCAGCTCTTACATAGTCTTCCTGAGCCTTTAGAAAGCATTTGGAAGTGGGTATGTATGGGAAGGCATGGCACAAATACAAACTGGTTAAACTATGTCTAGAATGTATAACGCAGTTTTCAAAACGTTATAAACCTCTCGAAGAGGGGTTTCCTCTTTTAAGTTTTTGTTTAATTCTTATAAAAACCCTTAAATACAGTTCAGCTTTGCAGTGTGCAGGCGTGGGGAGCATGACAAATTGTGTCCCCAGGAGATTACTATGTCTTTGGAAGCTCCGTCGTTTGTACTATTTTTAGCTAAGGAACCATATGCATTTTTGAGTAAAAGACTGTCCTATTACCGTGTGGGAGTTTGTTTTTATAAAACCACATACTGTTAGATAATGAGGAGAAACATTTCTAAGCTCAAGATGCATATATTGTAAATCATATGCCTTTCCCGTCATTCTGAATAAACATATATTAACAATCCCTGTGAGTTTTGCCTTACAAGACTTACAAGATTTATTTCAGTAGTCACTAAAAAGTAAATTCTCAAACTCTCATATTGTGTAGAAATATCTCAGGAACTCTGTCTGAGTTTAACAAAAGCTCTACCAGCTTCCTAGACATGGTAATGTCCTGAGGTTGGAGTGACATTCTTGGAGAAACAGTAACATCTGGTTATATGTGTTAGAGAGGACGTTGCAAGTGCATATCTAAGGAACATGTAACATGGTATTTCCACCACCAGCTCTGGATACAGTGATACAATTTTTAATTAGTCAAAACCTTTAGTGAGGACAGTTTACTGATTTAAAATGCTCAGCAAACACACGGTGCTGCATCTCACTTATTCCTTTTGTCTAAAAGATGGCTGGCTGAAATTGAGATTCAGTGCTTGGCCTGCCCTAAATGAAACCACCTGCCCTGCAGCCTTCAGAACCTTATCGCATTGCTGAAGCAGCTTGCTGTGCTTCTTCAGTGGGGTGATTTGTGACTTACTAGGCCTCTTGTGAGAAAGGTGGATACTTCCTGAAGACTAAGTAGTAAGTACTTTTGGCCCCTCTCTTGGATGAAGCATGCAGAGGGAGTGTGTCCTCCGTCGTAAAGATTCTTGATACTTGAGGTAGAGCAACTTTCAGCATTGGGTCCTCACCACTGCCACAGTGAGACATCTGTGGAAATAGTCTTTTCTCCAAGGCCATTTCCATTTTAACACAAGTAAAGAATTACAGAGCTCTATCATGGGGTAAGCCGTGTGTAAAGATCTTGTTCTAAATTGAAACACTGGCCAACAACAAACAGTTTGTATTCTAAGGTGAATATTAAACTAAGAAAAATATTTTTCAGCAAAATTTTCTTAAGGATCAGGATTGAGTTCAGCTTCAGTCAAGTATTGTCCAGACACTATCCTGGGAGCAAAGTGGAATTTCAGGGTGGTGCCTGGAACAAGCATCTGACAATGCTGGTGGTCTGACAGGAGCAAGATGCTATGCACAGAAGTGGTGGGAGAATGGGAGCCTCTATCGCTTGTAAGAATATTTCTGCCTCGAGTTTTATATATGTGTGTTTTAGTTTATATTTTTTATCTAATATAAGTAGAATTCTAGTCTTCAGTAGCCGACTAGACATAGCATATTAACCTTCAAAAAGCTAAAGGTATTAATATTTCATGTTTTGTAAAAATAATGAAGCTCACCATAAGCAACTTTAACAGCCACTGGTATTTTATAAATAACACTAAATTAGTGTCAGAAGTGTGTGTATATATGTGTGTGTGTGTGTGTGTGTGTGTGTGTGTGTGTGTGTGTGTGTGCCTTAGTTAGGGTTTTATTGCTGTGAACAGATACCATGACCACGGCAACTCTTATAAGGATAACATTTCATTGGGGCTGACTTACAGGTTCAGAGGGTCAGTCCATTATCACCAAAGAAGGAACATGGCGGCACCCAGACAGACATGGTACAGGAGGAGCTTAGAGTTCTACATCTTCATCTGAAGGTCACTAGAAGACTGACCTCCAGGCAGCTAGGACAAGGGTCTTAAAGCCCATGCCCACAGTGACCCTACCTACTCCAAGGCCACACTTACTCCAACAAGGCTACATCTCCACATAGTGCCACTCCCTGGGCCAAGCACATGCAAACCATCACTCCGTGTGTGTGTGTGTGTGTGTGTGTGTGTGTGTGTGTGTGTGTGTGTGTGTGTGCCTATCACATCTATTAAGTTGAACAGCAACAGTAGATTCCTTACTAGGGCCCATGACTTTCCCGGTCATGGGTTTTGAATAGGTTTATAGCACCAGAAGGGAATTCCCTTCTGTGAAATGGGCCCAAAGTCCAAGCACAAAGTGTTGGTTATCCCTGTAACAGACTTGACATGATTGTACCAGTTGGCATATCTTGTCTGACCACTCAGTGGTGTAGCATGCAAAGTCTACAGCTGAGTGAGGTAGTTGATAAAAATTCTGTCTCAGCCACCTGCATAGCAACTTCTAGCAATATGAAGGATCGCCAACATGGAGGAAGCGTCCAACCCAGTATCATATTATTATTTTTCTATGTTTTTATGATAGCTACATGTGGTGCCTTTAGCAACAGGGTCTCACCATCTGGGTCTGGTAGGCAACCAGTAGCAGTGGCAATTGCTCATATTGTTTCTGGGATCTTAGGGGCTTCCCCATCAACAAATGTAGGGAGATAGCCAATCTCTGGCATAGGACTTTTATTTAATAACTTATGGCTAGCTTTATCCACCTATGCAGGATACTAGAAAATTAAATTCTAATTCTGGCATTGCCTAGGGCAACCTTGGGGAAACTTGGGCAGTTATATGGTGTGTGTGTGTGTGTGTGTGTGTGTGTGTGTGTGTGTGTGTGTATTTGACTCTGAAAGAGAGGTTTTCGGGAGGCAGAGAGGTGTAGGCTAACTGTTGTCACTGAGAGAGGAGGCCTGCATTGAGTGTATAGGCGTCTGCAGTGTATGCAGAGACCATCTGCTTCCAGTGAATTTGTCCTGAGTTTGTTTTGACTCAAATTTGGGTCAAATTCTGTTCTGTTTCTGTTTCACCCAAGCCTGTACATCCATTTATCACAGCATGCTGTATTAAATGAAACCACAAAGAGGGAAGCTCAGCAATGTATGGATCACACAATGCATGGCGATTTCTTTTAAACAACCTGTTATCTTTTAGTGGAGTCCTAAGTTAGAGGAGACTTGTTATGCTATTCATGTTCTCTCCTCCTGAAGGTCTGTGCAGTGAATTGCTCTGAATTTGCTCATCTGAACCTGTCTTAGCATCACTGCATCAAGTTGAGATAGACTTTTTTTTTTTTTTTTTTTTTTTACAGATATAGAATTTAGGTTGCATATTTTTCCTTCAATGATTCAATGTACTCCATTATTTCTGGTTAGAAATCAGTTTTTGCCCAGGCTGGACCAGAGCTTACTCTGTAGCAGCTGCCCATGAACTTAAGCTTCCAAGTGCTGGGATTGCAGGTATTGTTATTTCTTGGCAAATGGTGCTTTTTGTACCTCACCTTTTGTGACAGATCCTTTTTTCTTTGAATATTTTACACTTTCTTTCTAAAAGTAGGGTTTAGCAACTTGATTGGTGTCCACCTGTGTGCATATTTATTTTGCTTATGACTCAGTGAACTTTGTGGATATAAAAACTTCTAGAAAAATGGTTGAATTCTGGTAAGGACAGAGAGCTGCATGATGTTCAAATTTGTCCTGACAAGTTCCTCCTTCTCATGATGGCCCTGAACGATCCACAGCGCAGGGAGCAGTAGGATTCTAGCTCCTAGACAAGGAAGAATGGAGATGCAGTTCCTACAGTCTCAGTCCTGAGGATGCTATCATTTGACATTTCTAGTGCTTTCTTGGGAAGCCTGTCTTTATGTGACATATGTCACCTGTTGTGAACATCCTTGTTCTGGGGAATTTTGCCTGAAACATTGAGAGGCAAACATTGAAACTTCAGATTCCTGGACTGGTAAATATTAATTGTAATAATCAATGGCCCAACCCCAAGTCTGAAAAGAAAAGCTTGGGGACTGATTCATCCCTAGAAGCCTTTCTAAGGCCCCATTCATTGTCTCTGGAAGCCTAAAACAACTTCACATATATTTTCAGGACTGTGTGCATGGTGATTTCACATAACAAAGAAAAGGCCCAGAGCTCGCACATCTGACTCAGGTCTTCTTCTTCATCATGAAGCTTTGGACAATCAGGAAGTGAAGGGTAAGGCCGCATCATGCACTCCTCTGTTGAGTATTGAAATCATGCCAAACACATACATTTGTTCAGCAGAGACTAGAAAACATATTAATTGCAAGCATCCAAAGAAGCCCGCAGTGAATATAGACCTCATGGAATCAGCTTCAAAAGTCACTGAACTGGGACCAGAAATAACAAATACCAACAACCACAAACTGTAGGAAAGTGGGAGAGTCTGTATTCTACAGTTTCCTTGTTATATTAAATAAAACCTCCATTTTCAGCAGAAACTGATGAGGCATGAAAGAAGGTGGGAAAATAGATGCCAAGCACAGGGGAAAAGTCCACAGAGGCCAGATGCCAAGAAGCCCAGGATTTAGGCTTTCTAGAAAACTACTTTGAATCAGGTAAATATACTCAGGGAACTTAGGAGCTTGTGAGGATGCTAACTCATTGAATGATTCTATACAAAGAGATATAATTTATAAATAGTAAAAAAAGAAGGGGTGAGGACACAGCCCAGTGGTAGAGCACTTGTCTCGCAGTTGCAAGGCCCAGGGCTTAATCTCCAGCACCCCCAAAAGAACAGAAGAAAGCTAAATAGAAATGGCTGAGGTGAAAAGTACAGTAATGAAATATTTGCCAGAGGACTCAGCAAGTTGGAGCAGACAGAAGGCAGAATGAGCGAACTTCAGGGTGGGTGGACTGGGGTCACCTCAGACGGAAATGATGTAAACAGGGCCCAAGGCCAGCAAAGACCCACTTGGAAGTGAAAAGGAGGTTACATCAGCCCTGGATACAGGAAGTACTGAGACAGGTTGTTGCTAGAAATTTTTTTCCTGTAAGAAATAGGAAAGGAATCCTCCAGGCTAAAGAAAACCACACGAGATGTGACGGTATTTTAAGGTCATACAACAAAATAAAGAGCGACAGTAAAAGTGGCAGACACAAAGGTCTTCCATAACGCCTGACAGGCAGGCGGAGGACGTAGCCCCATTGGTAAAATGCTTGCCATGTGAACATGAGGACAGTCTCAACTGTCCAGGTAGAGAGTGGCCCTGGGGGCACACACTTACAATCGCAGTACCGGGAGGCAGAGATGGGAGGACCCCCGGAGTTGGCTGGGTAGCCAGCCCGACTCAGCAAGCCCAGGTTCCAGTGAGATGCTGTCTCCTAAAATAAAGTGTAGGCTCCTGAAGAATGAATGACAGCTACGAGATTGACCTCCAGGCTCCACGCATGTGCGCTAGCATGCACATGTGAACATGCATGCTTACCTGTAGACATACACACAAAATGTCAAGAAGTCAACTTACCAAGAAGATTTGAAAATCATAAACATATGGACACCTAAGAATATAATCACAAAATATACAGAGTAAAAATGGACAGAATTAGAAAAACATAAGAAAGTAGAGATTTACTAATCCATTAAAAATGAATAGGATGATTGGGCAGAATATCAACATAGAAAGATTTAGCAACACAACTAAACAAATAGTTCTAGCAGAAATTTTTAGAGCACTCTACCCAACAGCAGAACACACATTCTTCCGAGGGCGTTGGAACAGTCTCTGTGATAGACTTTATGTCAAGCCATACATTTATTGATATAAATTAGTCTGGATAATTTTAAAAGAATTGAGGCATTAAGAAGCATATTCTGTTACTACAATGGAATAGAATTCATGAGCACAAAAAGTCATGGAATTCACAAAGATTTTCAGGCAGCACACTCCTCAGTATGCAAAGGGCTTTGTTGTAGGGAGGTTTTAGGCTGTTAATTCACTGTACCTTAGGAGTATAAATTCTTATCAAAATATAAGCAAACCGAATTGAGCAACAAAGGGTTAAATATCACTCCTAGGTATGATGTATCTGAGAGATACAGGTGGAAATGATATGATTCAATATATAAATTAATCAATATAATGAATCATATTAATAAAATAAAGTTAAAAAGTCATGTTTTATCTCAGTACAGGCAATAAAACCATCTGATAAAATTCAACACCCTTTCATTATGAAATAAACTAAAAATATAAGGAAACTTCCTCAGACTGGTGAAGAACCTCCATAAAAATCTCATTGCTAACATTCCTTACAGTGAAAGGTCGAAGGCTTGCTCTCTAAGGTCAGAAAGAAGAGAAATTTGTTTCCTTTTACTGCTTTTATTTGATATCATCCTGAAAGTTCTAACTAGCACAATTAGGCAGGGGAAAAATGGTATCTACTTGTAAAGAATTAAAAAGACATAGTTTTGTAAATGGTATGGTCTTGTGTTTAGAAACCCTAAGGAATCTGTAACATACGATCAAGTGTGGTAGTGTGCATGAGAAATGTCCCCCACAGCTCAGGTACTTTAACAGTTGGTCCCCAGTTGATGGGGCTGTTGGGGAAGGTGGTATACAGCCTTGCTGGAGGAAGTCCCTCATTGGGGGTGAGCCAACTACTCCTGACTGGTGAAGTCATGGAACCTAGAGGAGAACCCTATTCTTGCCACTCTCCCAAACCAGCATGGTTCTTTTTTTTTTTTTTTTTTCCGAGACAGGGTTTCTCTGTGTAGCCCTGACTGTCCTGGAACTCACTCTGTAGACCAGGCTGGCCTCGAACTCAGAAATCCACCTGCCTCTGCCTCCCAAGTGCTGGGATTAAAGGCGTGCGCCACCACTGCCTGGCTCAGCATGGTTCTTAATGGCATTCTGAATACCCGTGCTTAGACCCACAGGTAAGTGCAGCTCTCATCCTCATCAAAGAAGCTGCTTTTTGCAGCAGATAGAGACCATAAAAGCAATCCACAACTGGTCAAAAAGCAGCAAACAACTGACTGTGTGTGCCCAGCCCCAAATGACACACCTAAGGCCTGGGGACCATGTCCTAGACATAGAAGAGGGAAACTGCACCTAAGAAATCTCGAAGATATGGTTGCTTAAAGAAGAGCTGAACAATGCCAACCCCAGTTGACATGTCAACATGGTTGGGGGAAATCTCACATTCTAGATGAGGAACTGAAGGTAATTGGTGACTATGGAGGGGGGGGATCTGTTTTCCTTAGGGAATGAGCTCCCTAATTGGTTATCTAATCATCAGCCATCATCTCTAAAAACGTGTATATATACACAGCACTAAGTGGACTCAGCAGTTGTACTTGTGCTTTTATATGTATACACACATGACAAGAGAAAACAGTAGAGATAATACACGAAAGTGGAGCTCAGATGAGAGAAAGGGGGATAGCTCAGGGGGAGACTGGGAGCAGGTACGGTAATAGGAGACTGAAGGTGGTCAAAGGATATTATCACATGTATGAAATGTCACCAAGGAACCCAACAGCTTTTACAATTAGGAAGTGTTATAAAAATGAATAAAATGAGATAGGAATTTAAAAATGAAAACTGACTACAAAACGGAATAGGATTTGCTCCATGAAATCCTGGATTAGCAAAAGGCCATTAGGGAAAAATGGAAGAAATCGGAATAATTCATTGGATTTTAGTTAATAACCTATCAATATTGATTAACTGACTCATTAACACTATGCCAGGAATAGGAGAAACATAAAGTAAGGTGTATGGGAAGTTTCTGTACAATGTCACAATACTCTTACAATGCTCTAAGACAAAATTTACTTAGAAAAATAAGAAATGACAGAGAAAAATGTAATTGGAGTACATTGGATGGTTAGACATCAAGTCCTAGTGATAACAAGACCTTGAAGACATCCCTAACTGTAGTTTCTTGTGTAGTTTGGCCATTGCGGGTTTGGGCTGCCCAGTCCACTGGTCAGCTGCGTACTCAGAGTCAGTCTCCTTGCAGACACTAGAGACACAAGAGACAGACTCTAAGTGCTTCCTCTAGATCTTAGATCTTAGATATGGTACATTCACTAGACCTGTCTCCCACTTCCACACATACACTGTGTTGTCCATTGTCCTGTGGAGTTTGGTTTCTGTCAGTAAAGGTCATGATGTACCCTGCTGGTGGTAGGCATTTACCAAGTTGCTGTAATGTCGAGTGTCTGGGAGAGGCTAAGGGAAACACAGCTATAAACTACACGTCCTGTAGTGCTTTGTACACACTGTGTACAACTGAAAATGGGTACGAGGAAGCACAATGTACTTGGACTGTGTAAATTGGCCCTTTCTGAAGACAGAGACCAGAGAAAGGGTTCCTAGGGAGTGCAGTATGGCTGAGAGGAAGTGCCAGTGGGAACAGTTCTGGGACAGAGGACAGAGGAGGGGACACTTCAAGCAGAGAAAATGACATCCGAAAGCCCCTGTGTCTGATGGAGTAAGGATTTTTTGGAGGAGCTGAGTATTTTGGAGGAACAGTGCCCTGAGGAGTAGGGCAGATGCCAAGATTAGCGCTCAGAAAGGGGACTATTGGGTTGGGAGATAGCAAGGGTTTCAACAATGTTCAGGGGTCAACGAAAGGGTTTAATATGATCAGGGTTTTGGTCAGGCACATGTAACAACCCATGGCATGGACATGGTGTGTGGGCTGTGTAGGATGAGAGGAGGCCAATTAGGACACTGAAGGCCCTGGATCCAGGAAGTCCAGCTGGTAAAGTCATCTGGGAAGAGAAAAAAGATTAGGAGACAGAGTCAACAAGAAAGCTATGAAAGAAATAATTTATAGATGCAGACACCACACAAACACAGACACACTAAAAGAAGTCATCCAAAGTATTAAAAAGTTAAAAAGCAAAAGACAAAATAACGATATAACCGTCCTGAGACTATGGGCGCGCGTGCGCACGAGTGTGTGCATGAGTGTGTGTGTGTGTGTGTGTGTGTGTGTGTTGGCGTGTGTGTGTGTGTGTGTGTGTGTGTGTGTGTGTGTGCATGTGTGTTTGTTGGTGTGTGTGTGTTGGTGTGTGCTGGTGTGTGCCTGCCAGGTTGGGGAGGACAACTTTGGGGAGTTGGTTCTTCTTTCTGCTGCTTCTCCAAGTACTTCAGGCTAGCTAGCCTCCAAGCTTCAGGGTGATTCTCCTGACTCTGCCTTCCATCTTCTGCAGTAATGTTGGGGTTGTAGATACCTGCGAGGGCCTCTGGCTTTGCATGTGAGATCAGGGGACAAACTCAAGAGTGGTACTTGTAGAGCCAACACCTTTGACGCACTGACCCATCTCTCTGCCACTCACTACTTTCTAAGGACCATTGTTTCTTGAATATAACAAGTGCAGTTTCTCGGAAAGTCGCTTTGCTCTTTTATCAAATTATTCAAGTTGTGTCCCTCGTAATGTGTGTCTGTTTTCCACATTGCTGATGGCTGCAGACAGGCATCTGTCTTGTGTAGTTAGAGTAAAGAATAGGTCAGAATGAAGCTCTCTGGCCAGCCTGGCTGAGTTGCCCATGGCCAATGAGATAGAGCCAAGACATAGCCCAGCTCAGGGACTACAAAGGTCAAATGCAGGGACAGCTGTGACCTGAAGATAGACCCACAGCCGCAATGCAAGCAGTGGCTGCCTGACTGCACAACAGAGATTTTTCAGCAGAAGCATTTTGGCTGTCAGAAATGCAGCCGTGGCAAAGGCCTTAGACTGTATTTTTCTTACAAGCTCCTTTTTTTTTTTTTTTTTTTTTTTGGATGCACAGGCATGCTTTTATGGCATTCTGCTGAATGACTTGGTAGTGCACTGTTGGCATGTGGTACATTTCCAGATTTAGATTATGAGGGAAAATCAGTGAGGGGTAAGTTCAGCTGCGGGCCACTGGATGCTTACACTGCAGTTCTCTCATGGCGCCCTGGGCTGTTTTACCCCACGGGGATCAATTCTGCAAGGCAGTCAACAGACAGGGCCCTAGATGCTTTTATGGCTCCCACCCACATGCAAATGAGGACCGTGTTGTTGTCACGTTGTAAACATTATCCTTATATCAGAATGAAAATTGGTGGATGTGTCAGGAATTGATGAGCACAAGCGGGCCAGTTGTCCTGGTCATTACCCTCCAAGCACCAAAGGGGGAGAGACATTAACCAATGTTTATTGACTTTATTTCAGACTGTGCATCTAATGGGCCAGGTTCTCAGCGGTGGGATAATTTGGAGGATAATTTGGAGGACGCACACTGATGTTCTCTGGTAAACAGCTTTCTGAAGAGCTGAGAGCTTGCACAGATGGATTGGAGGCTTCCAGACCTTTTAAATCTACGATGACATTTGCCATTTAAAATTTCTCGTCTGGGTTTGTCTAACTTTGTTTTTAATTAGGGGGAAGGGCTAATATGAAATTTCAATTTTAAATGGTGGCCCTGAGCAAATTTGTTTTAATGAAAAAAGTTTCAGTTATTTGTCCTGGAAATGCCAGATGTTGTGTGCCCAGTCATGGCTCCTGTTGCCCTTAATAATCATGTGTTTAATGACAGAATTCCACCCATGCTAGGTCTGGGTGGTTTTCTGTCTTCACAGTCAGGGATATTTCCAGCCTCCACTTCGTTAAACCTGTTACTTTGTGTGTTCTGACCCCCAAAGGTTTTACATGCTGTTAGCTGAGAACACGGGAAGACTGAAAACCAAGTAGCCATTTTTGTCAGGTTTAAGATTAAGTGACAAGAAAGTCAGTTGGTGAAGGGAAAGAATACAACTGAACCATGGAGAGAGAGCAGATGAGAAGGGAGAGAGGAGGCAGGGATAGAGGGAGGGAAGACAGAGAGAGGGGGTGAGAGGACAGGCGGGAGGGGAGACAGAGAGGGGGGGTGAGAGGACAGGTGGACAGACAGTCTGCCTAGGGTCTTGATGGTCTCCAAGTCAAATCTTGCTTGTTCATATTTAACACAAATCTGATTTTTTTTGCAGTCAACTGAGTGAGGCTCAATCAGTATAGCCAATGAGCAATTATCCTTATCAATGTCATCTGACTGTGCCGCAGGCAATGGTTAAATCTGGCAGGTGGTCCAAATCCAACAGGTAGACTAGCCATGAAATCTGGTTTTAAGTCATAGTGCAATTTATAGCTGCTGCTTTGCCTGTTCGGTCCTGATAATGGTTGGGCTACAAAAGCTGCTTCCATTGTGGAACCAAGGCATACCCGAGTGAGTGTAATTTTTTTTTTTTTGGTCTCATCTTGAGTTGAGCTATTCTTAAACTAGAACTCTGAAACCTTCTGGATTAATAGTTGGCTTTTCTTAGAGCACATCAATTATGAGAACCTACCTGTGTCCTGGGTGTCTACACTGAAAAAGGGGGGGAGTTATGAAAGGAGGCAGAGGTGTGACCTCTGCTCCAGTGACTCAGATAGAGCCCATGTAGGAGTCGACTCAGTGATAATGTGCTTCCTGCTGCAGCTCAAGTTGCCTGCAGCCCCCCCCCCCCCCCCCGTGCTTTTTAGTAGACATTGTTTTCAATGTGGAGTGCACAGAGCTGTTCTCTGGG
Organism: Uromys caudimaculatus; assembly: GCA_028551405.1. Lineage (NCBI taxonomy): Eukaryota > Metazoa > Chordata > Mammalia > Rodentia > Muridae > Uromys > Uromys caudimaculatus. Next base: position 56,858,992 of record CM052708.1, on the reverse strand, counting down.
GTTGGGCGCTATGACTCTATGGGAGGAGAATCAACCTAGACTTTGAAACGTGGACACCTCAGTACAGTGTATGGTGCAAGACCAGTTTTCCACCTGTACCCAGTGGATTTGTGCAGATCTCACCCAGAAATGAGAGGTGTCAGACAGAGCTGACTTGCCCAGGTCTGTGACAGCAATTTAGGGCAATCCAAAATTTAATTTAAGAAGATCCTTGAGCCAGTGGCGGATGATGAAGTAGATGGTCCTCTGATGAAGCTGGGATGGAGGGAGGAGGCCTCTCAAGCTTCAGTCTAGTTTGGGAAGAGTGACTTTGTAGTCGTTTAAAGGCAACAGAAAATCTACCTTAGTATAACCCCAGGGGATGCTGAATATTGCGATTTGATGTCAGTGTCGCTGTCATGTGCAGGTGGTAAAGTATTCTTTCATGATTAAGTTACCAGAGGCTGACTGCTTAGGTCAGGAGTGACCTAAGTCAGGATGGCCAGAGATGGGCAATGTGGTCAGGAAGATCTCCCGGTCCTCCTCAGGGGCACAGCAGAAGACGATGCTCTTCGCGCAAAACCTGTTGTTCACATGAAGTGTCTCTTGGAGCGATCTCTGTATAAGGCTCTTGTATGGTTTCTGGCCATTCCTTTGGTTTGAAGAGAACTCATTATGTATGTATCAGGCAAGGGTTATCTCAGGTATCCTGTAGTTATGGATCCAGTAGCTTATAAAAGTCTGTTCTCTCAGGGTTTTCCTTTTAGAGCGAGAACATAAATCGTGACCCTGTTAGCTCCTAGCATGATGTATTAGTCTGCTTAGAAAACAACAACAAAAAACCTAAACCTATAACAAAATGCTTGAGGCAGGCTAAGTCTACAAATTCATTCAACTAAGTTCTGAAAGCACAAGATCCAGGGGCTACCTCTTTGTTTGGCAGCCTTCTTTGTTGGCAGAGTGCTGAGGTGGCACGTGGAGAGAGCGATGGAGCACTTGTGATTGTATACATCTGGTTTATGTCTGTCTTCTTATAAAGAGACAAGGATTTAATTAATCATGGAGGTCAAACTGTAGTGACCTTGACTGGATTAAGTCTCCACTCTGTTAAAACCAAGAACACGTGACTTTAGGGGTTCAACTCTTTTAGAACAATGGATGCAACTAGATATCATGATGCTAAGCAGAACAGGCTTCACTCAGAAAGATAAATAGCACTTTTTTTTCTCATATGTGGACTCTAGAAGTGTGCTAGAGTGTGTGCGTGTGTGCGTGTGTGTGAGGGTGTGTGTGTGTGATCCTGAGAGAAAGGAGGAAGAGAGGGTAAGGGAGGGGTGAGTGAGGGAAAAGCAAGAGAATAAAAGAAGCAGAGAGGAGAGGGCTTGTGGGGAGACAGGAGACCAGCAAGGGTGGGATGAGGAGCTGGGGAGGGTTGTGGGGGAGGGCGATGGATTAGAGCAGAGTAAAACCATGCTTGGGTAGAAAACGCCATCATGAAACCTACCACTTTGTGTGATAGTTTAGCTTTTCTGGTCTTATACATTTTATGTGTGTGTTTTGCTTTCATGCATGTACATGCATCACATGTGTGCCTAGTGCCTGAGGAGGTCAGAAGGCATTGGATCCCCTGGAACTTGAATCATAGATGATTGTGAGCCATCAAGTGGCTTAGAACCAAGCCTGAGTCTTCTGGAAGAGCAGTAAGTGCTCTTAACCAATGAGCTATTTCTCTAGCCCCTTGTATGCTAATTTTAAAAATAGTAAAAAAAAAAAAAAAAAAAAAAAAAAAAAAAAAAAAGTTTTTCATGTCTCTTGAAACAAAACTCTTGTGTGAGTTCAGGGGAAAAGCCACTTGTAAACCACAGTTATAGTGAGTTGCTTTATGGTAGTTAGTAAATATTCTGTGTCAGAGCTTTTAGTATTTGTAGCCTGGGATGACAAAACTGTGTTTACCAGCATATAGCGTCCCTGTGGAGTATAGACAGGGTATAGACCCTGTCAGACATCTCCACGGGTTACAGCAGCAAGTGCCCGACGGTAAGAACCAAATATTAGTGCTGCACACAGAAATAAGGGAAAGGGCTTAGCTGCTGTCCAATGGCGGGAAATCCAACACAAACCATGATGCCTGGGTTCTTCTTCAGCCACAGCTTAAACAAAACCACCTACCTAATGAGATGGATTCAAAACTTCGGGAAGACCCTGTCCCAGAAGTTCATGTTCAAGCAAGTGCTAGTACACACTCTAGAGCTAGAGGGGTCCCACATGGCCTTAGTATCTTGTTAGGGTCCAGCTTGTTTTGTGAGTCCCACACCGACCCGGACGTGGCATTTAACTCTGTGATGGGGAAGTGTTTTAGCAACTCAAGTTTTATACGAGACCTGGAGAAGTCTACAGTTTCTGATCAGGCTGTTTGAGGTGGCCCAATGTGTCAGACACAGAAGCAAGCATGCTTCCGTTCAGAGTGACCCTTGCACAGACCTGGAGGAAGGGCTCATGGACAATGTTGGTCTGGGGATATCTGTAGGTATGATGGTCCTTAAATAGAAAGTTGTTTCTTCATCCCAGATGCTTTTATGGTCTGCATCTTTAAAATTTCCAAATATGGCTGTGAAGAAGATGGGTACAGACTCGTTTTGTTCTGAAGCAAGGCTTCTTGGAACAAGGACTGCACTGCCAACGAGGATGTGAGGTTGGGTCTCTTGGCAATTCTTTACTGCTTTCTCCACCCTGCGTGATCCAGGGCGTGTCAGCAGACACATGATGCTTCTGAGCCCCTACAATATTTTTTTGATTTTACATTTGGGTCTCTGATTTAGCTGACAGATGTTAAAACACAAACACAGCCAGATGACTCCCCAGGGACAGCACAAACATAAAAGCTGCACAGTTATTCCAGCCTGGGGTAGTGCATAAGGACATTTAGAATCTTCCAGACTCAGAGTCTCTAAGTTTTCTTCTGGTGGTCTATTATGGCTTAGGATAATTCCATCTTTCATCCATACCCCTAAGAAAACATGCCGACCTAGAGCTCAGGAGACCAGGGAGATATTGGCAGTAACATTACATTCAAGTCCCCTTTGTGACTGGCAGAGCTCAGACGTAGCAAAGTTTGTTTCTGGAAAAAACAAACAAACAAACAAACAAAAAACCAACCCCAAAACAAAGACAAAGCAAGAGAGATATGAGACTAGGAAGGTACTTTGGGATTCACTCAATCCCTTTCTGGATTGCGGAATCTGAGGCCCCAGTGACATCACTGGCATCATAGTTAGGGGTAGCAGGGACCCTGAAGGCAGCTCTCCCGATTCCTTTCCCCGTTGGGTCCTGTCATGTGTAGTAGGTCCCCCAGGGTTTTCTTCAAAACTGGTCCTGGGGAGAGAGATTCACATTGGGGGCTGCCACAGGGTCTCTGGCTCTCTCCTGTCTTGGACATGCCTCATCTCAGCTTCAAACAACTCATTTCTTTTAAAAATGTTCACCTTGCACACTGATAAACTTAATGCCTGTCAGAGAGAGTGCAAACCTGTGAACTGATAAACCAGGCAGGAGCAAGGTCCGCCTTTTGTTCACTGTCATGGAACTGCTATTCATTTAAACCCTGCTGGAGAGTAAAGAGCCAGGGAGCCATGCCTTCGAGGTGATCTATAGATGCCTACGTTAATTGTTCTTTAACTGTCTTTTATATGAGGTTGCCTGGTGCTCTTTAGACCCATTCTATCGTTTTCCTGTTGTGTTGCTTGTATTATTATTTTTGGGTGTGTTTGTGTGTATATTGTTATATTGTGTATGTACGTGTTTGTATGTATGCACATATATGTGTGGGTGTGAATACATGTGTGCACGTGTGTGTAGAGGCCACAGGTGAATGTCAAATGCCTTCCTTGAGTTCTCTATCCTTTATTTTTTGAGATAGGGTTTCTTACTGAATCTAGAACTCACAGATTAGCTAGGCCAGCTAGCCAAAGAGTGCTTATTCATTCTTGCCTCTGCATACCTTCCAGTGCTAATGTTACAGATGTGGGGGGCTGCCACACCTGCCTTTTGTGGGGTGCTGGTGATCAAAGTCAGGTCTTCATGCTTGTATAGCAGGCACTGAGCCATTGCTCCAGCCCCAGTGTCCTATTATTTTTTGTACTAAAGTCTGTTTAGATTTTGAGCTCACTAGAGGCCATCCTCAGAAGTACTGAATGGGGACTGAGGACAAGCACAGGACAAGGACTGAGTTCTTGGGCTCATAAAGAAATAGACCCATGATACTCATGTGTAGAGCCACTTCCTTCGGATTCCTCTCAAATAGTGGTTCTCAACCTTCCCAATACAGTGACTCTTGAACATAGTTTCTCATGTGATGACCCCCAACCACAATATTATTTCATTGCTACTTCAGAACTGTGATTTTGTTACCTTTATGAATCATAATATAAATATCTGATATGCAGGATATGTAGCTCCGGTGAAAAGGTTGTGTGACCACCAAAGGGGTCACGACCCACAGGTTGAGAACCACTGCTCTAAATGGAACACTACACCCCCTCCCCCGGAACGGTGGCGGTCATCAGTCTCTTCCCTTTGTCTGATCCACAGTCATGTGTCCCTTGTCCTGGTGCAGGCACCTGATTTCTCTTTTCTCTGTGTTGTCTCTTAAGCCTGAATTTTCTGAGTGACAGGTATTTCTTGCTAGAAGGAAGTTCACCATGCTTTTCTCTGCCCATGTTCTTTACTTCCTTTTGTGCAAAGCCTGCCCCTTTCTTTCCAGCTCTGCCCTCATCCCAGCCTTCTATATCAGCTGTGATTGGTTTAGAGTACTGTGTATTTAAAATAATTTGTGTTCCTGTTTCTTTCCATGAGCTGTACCTTCTCTGTTCTGTATCACATGTGTCTTAAGAAGGGGCATTTGGTTCCCATTCCTGAAGGCCTTGGGTTGTCCAGAGTACGGTTGGCTATTGCTGGCACCCTGCTATGACACCTATTGCTGTATGACTTTGGAGTGGATTTCAGGTTCCTTTTAGTTTCCCCTGCAGGCCCAGGTTATAAATGGTTGGTTCCCAGCTGGTGGTTCTATTTTGGGAGTTTGTAGCTGCTTTGGGAGTAGAGCCTAGATAGAGGAAGTAAGCCACTCTGTGTGTGTGTGTGTGTGTGTGTGTGTGTGTGTGTGTGAAGGTTGTGTTGTTCCATGCACTTTGCTGCCTTTACTTTCAGTAGTGAGGTGAGGAGACTCTTCTACCATGCATACCTGCTGTCATGGTGCTCAGCTTGAGGACATTGGACGAAGAAACCATGGTCCAAGCCCTTTGAAACTGAGCCAAAATAATGCTTCCTCTCTGAAATTGTTTATGTCAGGAATTTGGTCGCGATGATGGAAAGATAATGTACACAGGATGTGTGTGGGCAAAATGCCCTAGGCTGGGGTCTCACGGTGATATCTGGAAGAGTGCTCTGGAGAGTGTAAATACTAAGACTTCATCACCTGGTCCTGTCCCCAGACCCTGACAGTATATGCAGAGCCAGAATTTATTTTATTTCAGATTTAGTTTTTAGTTGAATCTGGGTCTCTATCTTCCAGGTTATAATTGGCAGGCCCAGGGATGGTAAGGAAGCTCAGTTGTGGGCGCTGCCTAGAGAGTCCTTTAAGGAAATGATGTCTTGAAAGCTGTGCTTGGTTTTATTTTGAGACAGAGTTTTATCATGTAATGTTAATAGCCAGTGAGCTCTCTCTCTCTCTCTCTCTCTCTCTCTCTCTCTCTCTCTCCCTCCCTCCCTCCATCCTGCTTTTTTAATGTGTTGTGCGAACAACTGATATTTATCATAGGGAAACCTCCAAGTGGATAGGCTTTTTATTTTACCCATTTTAAGATTTAAATCATAAGATTGTTTGCAATTTTAGCTATAAACGGTTAGTAGGCATTATAATCTCTGTAATGGTCAAGGCATTTGAAGTCCTTAAATAATTCAGGTAGGAACTCTCCTTCCACCCAGGTGCTATGGTTTTGATGGCCATGCTTTCTGGTGTGACCTTGCCTTCCCTTGTGAACTATGATGAGGATACATTAAGGTCTAGATTAGGCTCAGTATTCAGGGTTTTAGAGAGGGTGCTTGATGCTTGGTGCTGGTGTTATCAACTTGACACACGCTAGAGTTGTCTTGGAAGAGGGAATCTTAATTGGGGGATTGCCTCTATTAGATTGGCCTGTAGGCAATCCATGGGGCATTTTTTTTTTTTGACTAATGATTGATATGGGAGGGCCTGTCCCACTGTGGATGATGTCATCTCTGGGTGGGTGCTGGTAGGTGGTCCTGCATGATACAGTACCATGAGCAAGCCATGGGAAGCAAGTCAGCAATCAGTGCTCCTCCCAGGTCCTGCCTCCTGTGCCTCAAGTTTCTGCTCTGACTGCCCTTCATGATGGACTATCAGCTCTAAGATGAATTTAACTCTTTCCTCCCCAAGTTATGTTTGGCCAGAATGTTCTATCACAGCAATAAAAAGTTGACGGGGACAGCAGGCATACAGTTGTCTGTACGACAGCAAGGGGACTCTTTTCTCATGCTTTTGCTTTTCAAGGTTTCATTATCTGCAGTTGACTACAGTATGAAAATATTAAATATAGAATCCCAGAAATAAGGAATTGTAAGCTTTAAATTGTATGATGCTCAGAACAGCCCAATGAGATATTAAGTCCTTCTACCTGCATCTGCTGTGCAGGCATGTGTGATATCATGGCCGTGTGCTGTATCTATGTGCCTCCCTGTTAGTTACTTAGTATCCATTTCAGTTATCAGATCAACTTTTCTGGAATTACAGTGCTAGGTTTATTTAAAAATGGACTCAAAGCACAAGACAGTGATGTAGTAATTTCATTACAGTAGATCACTACTGTACTACACTAAAAACATATAAATGCTTTTCGTGTCTATCATTGTTCAGTGTTGCTAATCTATTACCACCTCTATTTTATTAACTGGCCTTTCCGTAGGGGTATGACTTTATAGAGAAGGTAGGGAATGTTTAGGGTCAGGCATTATTCATGGTGTCAGGCATCTACTAAGGGGCTTGGAAAGTACCCCGTGTAGATAAGGCAGCACTGCTGTGTATGTTTAAGAAAGGATGGTTCCAGACTACAGATGCCCTGGAGTGAAGCCAGGATGGGGTGCACGGATGTTTTACTTGACAAGTCCTTGCTCCAGAGCACAACAAATTATCACCAATAAGTACATATTTTTAGAAGGCCAGAGACAGCGACCCATTCTGACTACAGACCTTCTGGTGAACCAGAGGCAGGGTTTTGAGGAAGTGTTTGTATGCACACGTCCACAGCAACATATTCACAATAAGTGAGAACTGAAAACAACCTGGGTGCCTACTAAGTGCTAAACAAAGCATGGTATAGACAGGTGTTGTGTATATATTACCTTAAACCTTGAGGCATTAGGGTAAGCGAGGAAGCCAGGCATAAAAGGAAATGTGCCTGCGACTTAACTTCTATGTGGTCCCTAGGGTAGAGCATCATAGAGGCAAGAAGCAGGTCTGTGTCTGACAGGGGCAGGGGAGGAAAGACTTGGAGATTGATTATGGAGAGTAGAACATCAGCTTTGCAAGATGAACGCGTTCTGCAGTTCATTGACACCGCAGCGGGAAGCTGTGTAATGCTACAGAGTTGTGCATTTGAAAACGATGAGCTGGTCAGTTTTATTGAATACATGTTTCACTACAATTAAAGAGAGCCCAAACTCAAATTCTCAGGGCAAAGCATGGGCCAACTAAATTATAATCTCTGTGTGGACATGTGTATTTTTTTTCAATTTCTCCAGGTTAAATCAACTGTGTGTGGGAAACCAGTGGACCAGAGGCAGGTTGTTCCAACTGAAAGGGCTTTGGAAAGAACTGGAATGACGGGGGGAGGGCCAGGGAGGGAGGCAGTATGGCTGGCCAAATGGTCTGGATGGAGGAAACAGCATCAGTGACAAGTCAGCATGAGAAAAAAGGAGTTGTCGTCTGGCCTAGACATACTGTGACCCGCAGGAGACATGTCTGCAGAGGCATCTGGGGTGATCCGTGGCCTAGACATACTGTGACCCGCAGGAGACATGTCTGCAGAGGCATCTGGGGTGATCTGTGATTTGATTTGGTGGTGATGTGCTTAGTTAAGCATTGCTTACAGGCAGCTGGAGAGCTGCATACGCAAACTGACTCATCCACTTCTGCCATAGGAGTCCAAGTTCCATTGTGCCTTAAAAATAAAAATTTAGGGGGATAGTGGAATGAATCCGAAGGCAAACGTACCTGTTACATAAATCTGATCACCTGAATTTGATCTTTCAATCTCACAGTTGAAGGAGAGAACTGACTCGCGTAGGTCATCCTCTGACTTCACATGTGGGCACACACACGCACATGCACACGCACACGCACACGCACACGCACACACACACACATACATGCGCACACGCACGCGCACGCACACACACGCACACGCACGTTTGCACATGCTCTTGTTCTCTCTTCTTTCTTCTGCATACATTCACCTCCACAATAAAAATTGATAAATGAAAACAAAAAACATTTATCTTGTTAGTTTTTTGTTTCAAATTTAACTGACAAGATTTTACCTATTTAAGGTGTTCAGCATAATGAATCGACATGTGTATACACGGTGTATGATGAACACGTGATTGGAATGTGTTTCTGTATTGTAGCTACACCTCCTAACTTGTACTCATTCATTTCGTGAATACGTGTGTAGATTTCGATCATATCTCCACACTTCGCTCACCCTCCAGGGTCAGAGCTGCTTCACTCTCTAACTCCCTGAGTTAGGTCCCGTACGTTTCACATATCAGTGAGGTCATATGGTCTTTCTGTGTCTGGCTTATTTCACTTGATATAATGTCCTCCAGGCTGATCCAGGTCATGGACGACAGGATTCCTTTCATTTTTATGGCTGGATAATATTCCAGTATATACATATAAAATCTTGATTGACACCCAAGTTTTGACAAATACTGGCAAGTGTAGAAATGTTTCAGTGAACATAGGGTTGCAGATATATCTTTTGGGCACAGAGATGATTTTCTTTGGATATTTTTATTCAGAGAGAAAATACATAAAAGGCCAAGGGAGAAAAATTTCCTAGGGGACTTTGTATCTTATAGAGGAAAAAATAAGTTTAATTTTGAGTTCATGTCGTTTGAGAGCATGCGGTAAGGAAACCAATTCCAAGGCTCTTTCTCTGGCTGTCAGAGGGCTCTACGCCTTCTTCTCAGGCCCTCTTAGAAAGACAGTATGAATGAATTCACACTAAAACAATAGGAACTTCACAGGCCATGCTTTCTAATGGTGTTCAGATTTTTAAGACAAACTGAATCAGGAGAACAGCTATTTGATGTAAAATAATACATTTTATTTTATTACAGATACATCAGACACTGTGGATAAGCTCCTCATGGTCAGTTCTTGGGAAGGTGCTGAGCAATGCCGCTCTCCTGAGGTGTTCATGGCTGTTAGGGGAATGTAGATATTCTCATGGACTGAAACAGGTCCAACAGGAGGAGGGTGGCAAGCTACATTAGTGCTCTAACCACCTAGATAAGTTAGTGTAACATTAAGTATGTCACCTTCCTGTGTCACTGAATCACCATGTTGAGCAAAGCAGAGTCATGGCCCCTGCATCACAGGGTATCCAGCACACAGTCTTCCAAGCCGGGCTCAGAAAAATTTCCCCAAAAGTTTTTTTTTTTTGCAGCCTGCATTTCAGTGCTCTCAGTTGTATGGATGTTGTGGCTTTTATTTGGATGATTTAAACAGGAAAGCCCAGACTACTCCTGGAAATGAGGATAAGAGAGTCAGACAAAACTCTGAAAAAGCATGTAGGGTTACTGTGTTTTTATAGATCACAGAAACTGTTTTTATATATCAACCACAGAATGTGGCAGGGGTAAGGGTGGGATGGACTGCTGAGTGACTGGAGGTGGGACAGAAATGGCTTCTGGGTGTCTTGCTGTATTCTGTGTAAATGGTTTGCTAAAACAAACAAACAAACCCCAAGCAGGTCTGAATCCTGGCTTCTTTTTGTCAGTCATTAGTTCTGTGACATTGGCCCAGACACTGGAGTTCCCAGAACTCCTTTCCCACATGTGGATGGGCACAGGAAAGCCACCCTTCTTATGCATGTGACTTTGTCTGCCTTAAAGGAAACACCAGACCTAATGGAAGACTCCAAGGTACCCTATGAAGGTAGAGAGCAATCATTTTGAAAACAGTGGGCTTTGTAGAGGATCCTCTGAATCAGGGAAGATTCGCCACAACACACATCTGAGGGAGGATTCTTTTTTTATTTTTATTTTTATTTTTTGATACTTTATTTACATTTCAAATGCTTCTCCCTTTTCAGGTCTCCACTTTGGAAACCCCCATCCCCAACCCCTCCCCCTGCCTCTATGAGGGTATTCCACCACCCACCCACCCACTCCCGTCTTCCCACCTTGGCATTCCCCTATACTGGAGCCTCTAACACCCTCAGGCCCAAGAGCCTTTCCCGAGGGAGGATTCTTTATGACACTCAACACAGGGAGGATTCACCAAGACACACATCTCAGGGAGGATTCACCAGGACACACATCTCAGGGAAGATTCACCACAATACACATCTTTGTTCAAGAAAACAGAAAGTAAAACTCAGATACTTGAGATAGGAAAATAAACTCAGCAATTTGAGTTACATTCACTTCAATAAGCAGTGCAATAATGTCAGCTGGGAAATGTAAAAAACAAACACAGCAAATATGAGATGTGTGACACAGGCAGTAATGCCCCTGGTCTTCTGATGTCTTGTGTTTTCAGTATTTCCCCTGAGAAATTCATATTAATGCCATGGTCAAGCCCATTGCTGTCCACAGACCAGGTACTGTTAGGGACACACAATGTGCTTCTACTGGTTTATTTTACCAGTGTGTGTGTGTGTGTGTGTGTGTGTGTGTGTGTGTGTGTGTGTGTGTGTGTGTGTGTTCCAAATGTAACTGCTCAGCAAAGAACTAGAAACCCTTAAACGACCAGTGGATGGGATACTGCATTAACTCTGACATGCGCAGCCATCAGGAACTCTGTATCTAGCTTCTTGAAAGCTACTCTTAAGTTATTTCTCTCTTTCCTTCTGCTTTTGTCAGAAAGGGTTTGGGAACCCAGACAAGGCCTTGGTGTGTAATCTAGGCTGGACCTGTACTTGCTGTGTAGCCTACACTGGCCTTAAACTCTTGATTCTCCTGTCTTAGCTTGCCAAATGCTGGGGCTATAGCATGCTCAGCTTTAAGTATAATTCTTTTTATTGTAAACATTGGTTTAACATGTATGTGTGTGTATGCTTGTGTGTGAGCATATGTGCGCACACAACAATGTGCATATGTGGAGATCAGGGCAGCTTGCAGGAGTCTGGTCTCTCTCCCCATCATTGGGATGGATCCAGGGATCTAACCTGGCCATCGGGCTTGGTGGCTGGCACTGAGCCACGGAGCCATCTGCCACACGAAGCATGTTTCTTAAAGCCATCACACACGTTACCATTCTCTACATTCTTTTCAAAAGGAGCCTGACCTTGTCACAGCACAGAGAGCAGAGATGGCTGTCTGCTTTAAATGCCGTGCAGTAGTTTGGGAGTCTGTGTTCTCTGTGCATCGAAAGACCAAAGTGCTGCCCAAGAGTTCAGAAAAAGCAACAAGGCACCTTCACTGTTTCGTCTGGTTTACTTTTTATCCTCTCCAACAAACATGTGGCTAAAGTTTTAAACATCATACTGAAAGTTAGAAAAGAGAAATGGCCTCCTCACTTGTTTTAAGTCAATGCATCTTTTCAACTTTCTTTATTCCAATTTACAAGTGCAAAGTCGCGATAAAAGGCAGATATATTAAAGAAAAAGTAAATAAACATATTAGCGGTGATACAAGTATATGGTCATACATACATTGCTTCTGTACTCAAGAAGAAAACTAAATAGGAAAATATTACTCATCTCAGGAGAAATAGGCTAGAGATGACGACCTGGGGACTTCTCAATATTTTGTCCGTGTGCATTTTGTCAGAAGGCAATTTGTCTACACTGGAAGAGGATATGGTTTGGCTGACTAAACTGTGGAGTGATGTGAGCGATAGGCAGTGATAAAAATGCTTAGGGGAATTTTTGGGGTGCTCCAGTAAAGTGTTGGTGGGGTGTGGGTGTAAAGGGCAGACTCCTCTCTCTGCAGCTTGCCTTTTGGAGGGGGCATGTTTTTCAACACTGAAAGCTGCTGACATTTCATGACACATGCTGGGTAGTTAGACCACAGGTTACTCTGCCACTTGTAAACAGTCTTGGTGGTGGAGTAGAAACTTGTTTGTGCACTCTTGGATGTGCTTATTGGCGTGGACCCTTCCTTTGAAAGCACACTGAGTATTTTCTTTTGGAATATGTTGCCCTCTGATCTGAGAACAAAGGATGAGGAGCTGGGAACTGGCTTATTTCTAGGGAAAATCTGAAGGATAATTGAGTCTCTCAACCCTTTAACAGAATTCTCTAACTAGCTACCACCATGTCTAAAATTCTAACAAGTGACCTTTCTTGCTTTACAATACTAGTGTTTGAAAACCTGTAGGGGAACTCTAGGGATACCAATGGCTTAGCATTTTATTTTATTTTATTTTATTTTATTTTATTTTATTTAATTTTTTTAATTTTTTTTATTTTTTATGCCTTCACTGGTAAAACAAGGCTTTGGGGTAGGGATGTCTAAGAGAGTTTTGCTTGCTTCAAAAGAAAACTCAAGCTAAGTGCTCAACCCGATGATCAAGAGTGATGGATTTGCTGTGTGACTGTGTGAGAAGCAAGCAGAGGAGAACCGAGCAGCCGGATGTCTGCTTCCCTCTCCTGCTACAAGTGCCCTGTGGGGTTACTAGTCCATATGAAATGAAGTTTGGTCAACCATTGCTCAGGAAAACTTCTCAGAGGGGTCAGTGAGAGAATCCCCAAGAAGATAGAACCAGATGTGGTGGGGACCATAAACTTAACAGGCTTTTCAAATCACTAAGTCATCTGCTTCCTTGGAGTCCTGAGGTCAGAGGGAATTTAGGTAGAGTAGCCAGGTGAGAAAGGGGCGTGGTGCCAGGTGAAGGGACTACCAGTGACCACACACTGGTGGCCTGGTTGAAGTTAGGCGCCACATGTCAGGCTCTGAGCACGTCAGATTTGTCAGATTTGTCAGATGTGCTCAGGGTGGGGTGACAGCAGCTACAGGTGTGTTGGGACTTTGGGTTTTGAGCCTGCTACAGACATCTTGCCGACAATAGGGTGGGAAATGTGGACTCATGATTCATGCCATTCTCAAACTTGGGGTCACAGCCTGTGGCCCAACAAGGTAAGTTCTGCCACCCCTCCACAAGTCAATTAAAAGAGCCAAATTAATAGAGAAAAGCAAAAACAGTATCACATTGGGAAGAGGCTCAAGAGGCCCAGTGACCTTCCTCTAGCCTATCTTTCGGGTTCTGATGAGGTCGAGGTTTAAGTAGAGGCCAGAGTTATGCATGCAAGCACTCCCCTGTCAAGGTGTAGTCCTGTTTATCATTGGCTCCAGCTTAAATGTCTCTTTAAATATTTCCATCCCTGCAAGGCTGGCTGCAATGGGGCTTCTTGAAAAGGCCCATGTACAGCAGTTGGCAGATGAACTTTAACCCCATTGCCACGCATGGAAGGTTCGTGTTGAACTCAGGTCAGGCAAAGCCACTGCTCAGCAACCAGAGTCCTTCCACCTTTGCTTTGTTTCAGAGCCTGGCCACTTGACACCAAGGAAAAGGAGCCACCAGCAAAGTCTAGAGCCGCCAGGGGACTTGGCACCTTCCTCTTCCCTTTTCTCTCTCTTTTCTTTTCTCATTCTGTTAATACAAATAAGAACAGAAGAGCTGAGAAGAGTGGTTAAACATCTTTTTAGGATTTTAACTGAAAAGCTCTTGGGAATATTGGATTTATTAATGTTTTCAGGGACTCACACAATTTAATTTTTGGTAGAAAAGTGTCAACGCAAGGGCAATGCAGTCCCTAAACCACCAGTGTGTGGATCTTCTAACTGTATGGGAGGAAGTCAGTAAGGTAAAGGCAGATATTTTGGGAAAGTAATTCAGAATTTTCTAGTAGACAAATTTGAATTCATGTCAGTCATTCTCTGTTAACATGGAGTATTGCTGGCCATTTTTGTTTCAACTTGACACAAGCTGTAGTCAGTCATCTAAGAGAAGTGAACTTCAACAGAGAAAATGTCTCCCTAAGTATGGGCTGTAGGTAAGCTTGTAGAGAATTTCCCTAATTGGTGATTGACCCGATTGGAGAGAACCCAGCCCACTGTGAGTGATGCCATCTCTGGGCTAGTGGTCCTGGGTTCTGTAAGGAAGCAGGCTGAGTAAGCTATGAGGAGCAAGCCAGTAAGCAGCACTCCTGCCTCCAGCTTCATGCCCTGTTTTGGTTCCTGTCCTGACTTCCTTCAGTGATGTATAGTGATGTGGAAGTGTGAGCCAAATGAACTCTTCTCCCCAGTCTGGTTTTGGTTATGGTTACCATCCCAGCAATGATAACCCTAAGACAAGTATATATACTTTAATTTAGCTTCACGTTTGTTCTGTGTAGTTTCATTGTCAACTTGACACAACCCACAGTCACCTCAGGAAAAGGAAACCTCAGTAAAAGCCCCAAACTAGACGTTTCTTAAAACCAAGAAAAACTTCCAATGCCAGGAATGGGCTACATCTAATTGAGGTGCTGGTCCAAAGGGACTCTATGGAGACTCTCAAACAACTGAGACTATTTCCAAGGTTATTAGTTATTCTCCACAACTTGATAGTAAAGCCCTATTGTTGAAGACAACATTTACACATCTCATTGAAGTTGAGCTGGTGTCTAACTAGAAACCTTCTCCCTATTGACTAGTGGGTATGGTACCAGAAAGTACTCAGCATGCTACTGGAGGAGAAAGGGAAAGTCCAGTTCAGCTATCACCCTATGGCTGGTGACCTACCTGCCTGTATAGTACACTGGTGCAGTGCTAGCATAAACACTGGGAGTAACCAACCACTGTCTGGGTGGATCTTAGGCCAACTCCATGAGATGGAACCCATGTCTGACTCTGTTCAGATGGTCAAGAACCTGAGATTGAAGAGGTAGACCATGGATCTAGGGAAAAACCAGATACTATGACTCTGCTAAAAATGACTCCTAGTGACATTCTGCTTTATCCATAGATCTGTGTCTCACTCAGACATCATCAGAGAAGCTTCCTCCTTCAGGAGATGGGAGCTAATACAGAGACCCACAATTGGACAGTGTGCAGAGAGTGGGAGGCCTTGGAATACCCAGTCCTAATAGGATGACTTCATCAACTCCCTCCTCTGGGCTCAGGAGTTTCTGCCTGAAGAAGAGGAGGCAGGAAGATTTTAAGAGCCCGAGGGGATGGAGGACTCCAAGAAAGCAGTATCTTCCAGACACAGCAGGATGGACAACTCACATCTGAGCTCTCAGAAACTGTGGCAGCATGTGCAGAGCCTGCATAGGTTAAAGCCAGACAGGATTCCAGTGCCGAGACAGGGAAGAGGATGCTCTAAGACGCAGTCTGCGATTGAAACCCACTTGCAAAGGAAAAAGGCGTTTTCTCCAACATAGTTTCACTGAGTCTATCAACCACGGTTCATGGTAGGCCCCATGGTGAGCAACAGATAGCTAACCCAAAAC
The DNA here is from genome assembly GCA_028551405.1 of Uromys caudimaculatus. Lineage (NCBI taxonomy): Eukaryota > Metazoa > Chordata > Mammalia > Rodentia > Muridae > Uromys > Uromys caudimaculatus. Next base: position 56,843,276 of record CM052708.1, on the reverse strand, counting down.
AAACTCAAAAGTATTTTTGAAGATGTTTTTTGTCTCATATTGATTTGTTTGGTCTTTTAGTGGGTGAGGGGCAGAGACAGGGTTTTTCTGTTCAGTCCTGACTGGCTTGGAACTTACTCTGTAGACCAGGCTGACCTCAAACTCAGAGACCTGCCTGCCTCTTCCTTCCAAGTGCTGGGATTAAAGGTGTGTGCCACTGTGCCTGGCTCTCTTAGTGGTTTTTTGCTTGTATATTATGGTTTCTGATGTTGAGTTTTTATGATGAGTGTGTATGTGTGTGTATGCATTTTGTGTTTTTCATGTTCTTTCTTAGTTTCTCTTTTTCTTTTTGTTAGTTTGTTCCTTTTGTCTTATCCTTGTTTGCTTATCCTTTTTATTTGACTGTTTTCTGAAGAGAGAGAAAGAAAGCATGGAGTTGGAAGAGTGGGGGGAGGAGGGGAAGATCTGGGATGAGACGGGGAAAGCTGTGATTAAAATATATTGTATGAAAATAATTTTATTTTCAATTAAAATTAAAATAAAAATTTGAAGGAGAAGAAGGAAAATAAAAAAGAAGAAGAAAAAGAATTGTCTTCATCTGATTGGCTCATGGCATGTCTGTGGGGTGTGGTCTTGATTGCTACGGATCTGAGAAGGCCCAGGCCTCTGTGGGCAGCAGCATTCCTGGGCAGGTGGTTCTGGGTTGTATAAGAAAGTTAGCTGAACATGACTCTGAGATCAAGCAGCCTTCTTCCATGGTTTCTGCTTAAGGTTCCTGCTTTGAGTGTTTTAGATTCTCTTGGTGATGAACTGTAACCTATAAGATGAAATCATAAAACTGTCTAGGGCAGCGTAATTAATAATAATATAATATATTATGTTATATATTATCACCACTAATATATGTAATTCATTATTATTATTATTATTAAATTAATTTTGAGACAGTCTCACTTGTACTCGAGGCTGGCCTAAATTCATGATCCTCCTGATTTTCAAAACCTCGGCTTATAGGCATGCAACACCATCCTTGGCTAGCTCTCTGGTTTTATTTAGAGCGGAATTGAGATGGCTTACACAGATGCACTGAGACCAAAATACACGATCTCAAAACAAAGACTACAAAGAAGATGAAGAAAGAGCACGTGACAAAAACTGCTGACTGTGAAAGACTAAGCCTTGAAGGTAAGCATTGAGCTTCCTCCTGCCAGAATGAGGCAGCATAGAGAGTTAGCCATCATTCTCTCTGTTCTGTCTTATGGCGGAATGTCCACTCCAATGGTTCACTTATTCTGGTGAAACTCTTGGACACTGTGCTAAGCACTGAAGATACAGTAGTGATCAACAGTCCAAAAGTTCTGCCCTTTGCAGAGTGGGTAGGAGGAAGGTGGGTGGACAAATTATCACAACACAGTAACTTCTACAGGCTGTGCAGAGAGGCATGGGGTCCTTGCACAGCCCCTTCACTGACAGAATGTGAAGGGGGATTTTGTTGTACACAGAAACATTTCAAACGACCACAACTTTCAAATAATATCATGGGACTTCAGCATTACTTGCCAAAGGGAGATTTCTGTTTCTCTTCTGGTCTCAGGTGTTTTGGGAGCTGTGGGTTCCCAGTTGAAGAGCCAGACTGCATACAAGTAGTCCTGAAATTTTTTTGAGACAGGAATGGGATCAAGAAACCTTGGTCACAAATCTAGGAATCTCTCAGTGGCATTCGCCTCCAGCCCCCAAGGAACGTGTGCAAGGCAATGAGTGAATGTTCTCAGGCCATCAAGGCTCTTATGAAGCCCAGAATGCCAAAGGGTACCGACGACAAGGTCTGTGGACTTGCTTTCACCATCCACCCCAAGCCTGGGAAGTGATATGTCACTATCTGGCTAAGGGATACAGGCTCTGTCAGCCAACCACTGTCAAGGCTGCAGCTCCAGTTCATGATCTCAAAGGTGTCCAGACGCCATGAAGGCTCTGAGTGAAGGCCTCTACCTGCCAGCATGGAGACAGATGGACTGATATGACCCTCTTCACCCCCACATGAAGACAGATGGACTGATATGACCCTCTTCACCCCCGCACTATTTGAAGATGGTTGGTGATCTGTGTTACTTTTCCAACTAAACTCGAGGCAGGATTTCTTAAAAATGAGAGAATTCTATTTATTTAAATAGAATTTATTTAATTAAGTCAATTAATGGTGTCAGAGACAGCAGGTGTGTTCCCTACGTCACATTCTATACCCATCAACACTTGATTATTAATTTTACTTGTTTTGATTTTTTGATGTAGGGTCTTGTAGCACAGGCTAGCTTCACACACACCATGTAGCTAATGATGACCTCCTGTTCCTCCTGCTCCATTTAACTGCTTACAGGTGTGCACCACCAGGCCTGGGAGGCATCTGGCAATTTACTAATTGAAATGGGATCTACTTTATCATCTGCTTTCTTAAGTATGCTATTTACACCTGGGTTTCGTTTAGTTTTTTTTTTTTTTTTTTCCTGTCTTTCAAATACTGTTAGCAGGAGAGCATGGCACCATCATTGAAACACTCACACGTGTCAGGTTACTAGAGCAGTAAGCCACAGATAGGAGGAGATGACTAATCAGAATGTCAACCATCCCAAGGCTTTGGGGAGAAGCTAACAGATTTTTTATTTAATCTGAAATATAGACTGGGGTGACACAAAACTGAAAAACTTGGTTTCTAAAACCATCATTATATGTTACCCGTAAACGATTTGTGCTGAGGTACTAGAGCAGTTCCGGATTGTTAGTGTGGAGAACTGTGACACAGGGGTGCGAGTATCGGAGTTCTGATGTGGGTGACTCAGAAGCCACCACTTACCTCGGTCACAGGATGCGGAGAAACAAAGTTAGTACTGACCAGTAAGCTTCCCCTCTGCTGGTTAGCTTTCCCAGCACTGGAAGGTTCATCCACAGTGCTACTGTGTTATAAACCCAGTGAACAGCAGTAGTGACCAGTGTGGCAAGACACACCTATGGGCGCAGTAGTGGCAGGCAGGTCACGGGAATAACCAACTGTTTCATGGTTAGATTTAAGGCTTGTTCCTAAGGACAAAGCACTTGCCTGGTGCTGTAAAGGAGCCAATGGTTGGGTAGCTCACAGGCTTCAGGGGTGAACCTGTTTACTATTACTCTGCTAAAAGGACAGTATCTAAATATTCTCTAAATTTATACCTCTACACCCGTATATTAGTGAAGACCTTATCAGAGACGTTGCTTTGCACAGTGGGCCATGGTTAATGCAGAGAGTCACTATTGGTCCAAGTGCAGAAAATGTCAGTGGAGTGCTCAGCCACAAATGGGACATCTGTACTGTACCCCTTCCCCAAGGCTCAGGAAGCACCACAGAAGAGGAAGTGAAAGCTGTAAGAGTCAATGGTCAGGAGACTAGAGCAAAACAATGTCTTCTGGACAAGACAGGACCACTGCCACCCTCAGCTAGGAGATGAGAAATCTAGGTTAAAAGGCACGATGTCTTAAGGTTTAAACCTTTCTGTGGCTCATCTATTTACACATCCATCTTTTGCATGCATCATATCATATGTATAAGCAAATATTATTCTACTGCAATAGAAAAATTGAATTTTTGATGATTACCTGAAATATATTTATATCTAACTAAAAGTATGTCAAGAGCTAAACACTGTAAGTCTGACCTAAAATAATTTTATGACAGTATTGTTGTTGTTATTATTAACCTTAGTAAATTGCCTAAGAATATCTATTGTTATTATCATATGAACAGTTTTCAAATTCATGTCTACTTCCTTTTCAAGGTACAAAGAAGTTTATCATTTTAAAAGCTCTGAAGGTAAGCCAGGGGTGGTGATGCACACCTTTAATCCTAGCACTCAGGAGGCAGAGGCAGGTGGATTTCTGTGAGTTCCAGGCCAGGCTGATCTACAGACAAGTTCCGGGACAGCCAGGGCTGTTACACAGAGCAACCCTGTCTTGAACACTCCCTCCCCCTCACCAAGACAAATAAAATGCTCTGAACACAAAGTGGCCTTAGCTTTGAGCAAACCACAATCCTTCTGTGGGCAGCTAGCTCCATTGTGAGGAGTGCCCAGTGAGAGCAGAGGAGAAACTTGTTCTTTCAGATCAAAGCAAGAGAGGAAGATGGAGGCTCGAGGACAGGAGGCACCTCAGTTCTCTGCAGTGGGGGTTCCCACATGTATTTCTGCTTCCTGTCTTGGGAGTCTGCCGTTCACAGCCCAGTGTCATATGGTGTGCATTTGCCACTGTCACCTCATGTGTAAGCAGGGTGGTAGAACGTGGTGGTGACTGCGTGTTTCCTGAGAAGGACCCTTGTAAGGGTTTATTTCTGGTGCTGTGGGCCGCAGTAGAAAGAGGTGCCTGGAAGACAAGCTACAGCAGTCTAGGACTCTGCCCACGACGGAGCCTAATTTTGCTAAACCACCCAGAAGAGGGCAATAAAGCTAAGTGTTCGCATCAACACTCTCAGACGTACAGCGGGTAAGACCTGCTTCAGGAGCCTTTTGTCAGATGCTAACTTAATCTGGGGAGCAGTTAGAGAGGGTACAACAGGAACCACTTCACATTTCCCGCTAACTTGAACTTACCAGTGAAGAAGGAAGAAGTACTTGCGGACCAGTTTTTATTGCAGCAGTGTCTACTGCAGCTTAGTGAACTCAGGTATCCAACAACAGAGAGATGGATAAAGAAAATGTAGTATGTGTACACATGGAATTTTATTCATAAAGAACAAACTTATGCTACTCGCAGGAAAACGAATATAATTGTAGTGAATCAAGTCAGTCTCAGACAAATGTCCCATACTTTCTCTTACTTGCTGATCCTAGATTATGTGTAAGTCCACGGAGTACATGTGTAAGTGAATGAAGAACAGAAGTAGAAGAGCAAGGGGAGCTAACGGGAGGGGGAAGGGTGAGAAGAAGGAGATGGGTCTACTGAGGGAGGTCTTATTAAGCCACAGTGTGCTTGTATGGAAACACCCTCCGGTAACCCGGTCCTATGTACAGTGAATGCGTGTCAACTGGAAAGCCACTGACTTTGGGGTGTCTGCGCACACTGTGTGAAGCTCCTAGGTGCTGCTGAGAAGACAGACTGGTCTCGTGGGAGACAGACCTTAAACAACTACTCCAGGAGTGCGAGTGTTAGCCACAGGCTGCTATGGGAGTGGGAGCTGCAAGAAAAGAATGCTTTCCAGAAGTTTTTGATGTTCGAGCCAAGGCTGAGTACAGTCTAGAAGCTGGTCAAGTGGAGAGCAAAGAGTTTCCCAGGCAAATGCCAGCTATGGATTCAGCAATGGGCCAGTGTCATCAGTTGTCACCAGAGTTTCCTTAGCGTCAATGTGCTTTTGCAAATGCTGTATGTGGGAATAACTTCAAGATGCCTTGAAGTGGCATATACCTCTCTGGAGAGAGACATCCCAGGGATCATACAGCGCTGGTACTCTCAGGGAGTCCTGCTCACTTTGTAGCATTGGCCTGATTGGTGTACAGGACAGAGTCTTGGTGTTTTTGTTTTTGTTTTTCACATAGAGGCTAATGTTTTAGGATAGCAATTTCTTTCTCAAAGATCTCAGTGAAATTCAAGAACAACTAAAACATCAGCTAGAAGAAAGAAAAGGAGAGAAGATGAGAAAGCATCTCTTGGGGGAGGGAAGAGTAGACAGAAATCACAGGAGGGAGAAACCCTTCCAGATAACAACCATCTATTGAAAGGGAAGGGGGCCATGGGGGATATTGGTGAGGCCTTCCAGACTAGAGCTACATAGGGCTGGCTTGGAGAGCCAAGCAAGAGGAAAATGTTGAATGTGTAAATGATTTTCATAAATGTTGAGAATATAGGGATGGTCCTTCAAGGATGTCCAGTCTTCTGACATGGCAACATGGTATTGGTATCTACAAATGTGTTTCGAGGCATTCATGGCTATCCTGGGACACATGTGGCATGTGGGTGTAGGTTGGACATGCCCTGACAGAATTAAGAGTAAGATTTCTGCATTGTAAAGTCAGGCATAGCGGCACACACCAGTGTTCTCACTGCTGTGTGGTTATGTTTCTGCAGATGTCGTGAGGCATGGTGTTTGTGAGTCCTTGGCTCCTACTTTTAGAATTATTTGAGATTTATTCTCCAGGATTCCTAGCACTAAGCACACTAACTTGGATGTGTTACTTTTCTGGGTGAATTCTATGAACTGGGAGAGAAGAGAGAAGTTTAGATAGAGGTCAGCCCGAAGGTAGAAGTGCAGCGAGCCTATGAGGCAAGACATGTTAAATGAGAAGCACTCTGATAGCATCAAGAGGGGACCTGGCTCAGCCTGGATCCTAGTGGAGCTTCCCTGAGAGAGTAGTACTGAGGTGAGATCTGAAAGATGATCTGGTATTAACCAGATCCAGAGGGGAAACTGCAGGAAACAATCCAGGCGAGGGAGCTGGGCGATGATGGAAGTGATTTTCCAGATAGGCCGAATGTGAAACTAGTAGGACTTTATTATTCCATTCAACAGGGCTCTATTTCACAGTGCTCTGGCTCTGGAGGCATGGTTATGAATGAGAGGCCAGCATTCAATGTGCTTAGCACCAGGGAGGAGTGGTAAGGATGTTTCTTTGTTTTGAGATGGATGGAGCTTCCGTCATTGTGTTTTGGAGATGGGAGATGCCCAGGAAGGGTTAGATTTGTGTAGGTAAAGCAGGCTATTGTAAGTGCATTGTAAGAGAGGAACTAGTGAATTTGTTGGGGTACATTGTGTGAAGGCGCACCTCTGTATATTCAATTGTTAATTCTGTAAATGCTGGCAGGATGTTGGTATTGCTATTTCTATGACCCATCTTCATTCTCATATTTTGTAAATATTCATCCTTCTTTACTATTCTGGAGGCATTCTAGAATTGTATGTGATTGGCTGTAATAAAAAGCTGCTGGCCAATAGCTGGGCAGGAATTACAGGGAAGAACTTGAGAGAGGAGGATGGGAGGCAGGTACTGGAGAAGAAATGAGGTAAGGAAAATGTGCCAGCAGACACAGAGGTGAACGATGGACCAGAACGGAGCAGAGACAGAGCTAGTGACGTGATGGGACATAGTACCAGGATTAGTTGGGTTAAGCTAGATAGCTGGCTGGGAGTTAAAAGGTCTAGGTTTTAAAATGTGAGAAAGCCCTTGTGTCATTATGTATATCACCGAAGGGTTCGAAAATCCCACTCTATGAATCCCAAGGAGTCAGTGCTGTATGAGTTTGCATTTCAGAGTTGTCTGAGGCTGATACCTACATTTGGGAGCAGATAATATATAAATGCTAATTACTGAGACAGGAGTGGGTGCAGTGTCCCATGACTCCATAAGCAATGCTCAACACAACTTGAAGGGGAACCATTTACATAGGTCGTGTTATGAATTGTGTTTCCTAGAACTAGGCAGAGACATGGGCATGAATGGAGAGAAGAGGACCAACTGAAGGAAGATGCAGGAAGCACGAAAGTTATCTGCGAGGAAACGTCAGCATTCAGTGGCCAGGCTACAAGGGAATAGATATTAATAGAGGGGGAAACAAAGGCTATGTGGAGGGGAAACTAAGGGAGTGCTGTAGCTGAGGTGGTTGATAGGGCATCAAGGGGGCAGTGGCCAAGAGCATCCAGGGCAGCTGAGAAACCCAGCACACCAAGGTTACTGGCAGCGGCTTATCTTGTTAGCTTGATGGGATTTGGAGTCACCTAGGAGACACACCTCTGGTATGTCTGTGAGGACACTTCAAGAGAAGTTTAAGTGAGGAGGTGAAAACCTATCTGGAACATGAGCAGCACCGTCCCGTGAGCTGCGGCTCTGGACCAAATAAAAAGGATAAAGCAGGCCGAGGACCAGCATTGTCTTTGTCAGGTGTCTCCTTACAAGATCAGCATGAACAGCGGCCGTGTATCTCCATTACCACACTGTAGTGGCCTGAATGAGAATGTCCCCCAAGGGCTCAGGTGTTTGAACACATAGTCCCCCGTTGGTGGTGCTGCTTAGACAGGGTTAGGAGGTAAATAAAGCCTTGGTGCAGGAAGTATGCCATTGGGGTGGGCTGTGCTTCCAGTTTGCTTTTTTCTGCTTGGTGCTTACATTTGAAAAGAGTGAGTTCTCAGCTTCCTGTATCTGTGACCATACCTGTCACCTGCTGCTGTACTTTTCCACCATGATGACTCTTATCCCTCTGGAACCGTAAGCCCAAAGAATCTCTTCCTTCTATAAGTTTCCTTGGTCATCATGTTTTATCACAGCAACAGAAAATTACATAGACACATGCCTCCTTTGCTATGATGGACCATAGTATGAGCCCGAATAAACCTCTCCCTCCTTAAATCGCTTTTGTCAGTGATTTTTGCCACAGCAATAAGACAAACTGTATATATGGCCATGGATTGGCAACCGTTCCTGCCTTTGCCCTCTGAATCAGCTTCACCATTTTCTCAGCAGCCCATTGGTTATTGGTCATTTGGTAACCTCAGCAAAAAAGCTAGTCCCCAATTCCCCAGGATTCTCAAGGGTGACGAGGTACCAAGGTCAGAGTGGAATGGTCTGAAGGATGAGTGGGAGGTAAGAGACACTAACATGAAGAATGTCTTCCAGCCATGCAGGCCAAGTTCCTGGCTGGGCTGAGGTCAGCTCAAAGGGAAGTAACTTTACAGGAACCCCAATTGGAAGTTTAGAAGTGGTTAGGTTTCTGAGTCTAGGTTTGTCTCATTTCTTTTTCTCTGCCATTTTCTCCCCTCTGGAATAGGACATTGACTAGAATGTGAGTGTTTGAGGTGTCGACAAGGGAAGGTTGGAGAAGGGACTTGAGTTTCCAGAACACACATTGAGTTAATTCTACTGCTGCATCTGAACAGTGTGGCTAAATTAGGAAAACATGGCACAGGCCACACACAGCTCTTGAGTGCTCCCCCACTGATGTGAGGATTATGTTCCTCAGTCCCTTTTGTTAAGTATTCTGTACCATCCCCTCTCACTGAATCTGCTAGTCTTTAAGGAACACCAGTCTTGGGATCCCTCCCAGGGCATGTCTCTCAGGGAGCTCATTGGCTTTAGGCATGCTTGTCTGGATTGGCAACAAATTTTGCCTTGTTTTTCATGGTTTCTGTAGATTTCCTCTGCCCGTCAGGTACCTAAAATCTTGCTCTCTGAGGCTCTGCATAGCATGAAACTCCCCTTCAGAATGTTCTTTAGAATTGTTTAGAAAAAATGTTTAGAAAGAACCCCAAGAATTGGCATTTATGTTAGTTCAAGGAAAGCATATATGATCAGTCCACCCACTCACCTCAGTTCTTGCAACAGAACACTCATTTACGACTTACGGTATGGTCAATGTCAACATCCGGGAAAGATCCCTCTTATGTCTCCTTAAAACTTATAAGACCATTATCCTTATAGATAAATTCTATTTTGTGTACACAAAATAATTTCAGAATAATATAAACGTGGTGGAGATGCTTCCACCACCTTCTCACACTGCCCTAACATATGGTGACCACAGCCGGGCCTCTGTCCTCCGAAGGCCAGCCTATGCTATTCTAGCTACTTCTAGATGTCCCGTATTCAAGGGATATCACCCCTTATTTAATTACATTGAAATTATATTTTTAAAGAAAGTGTACAGTGTCATATAAAATAAAAACATTTTGCCATCCACATATTTGAAACATCCAAGCATCACCATTTAGTACTATACATTTTAAATATTATATTTGTACTTTATTATTTATATATTATTATTTACATTTATATTTTATTTATATTATAACCTACTGGGAGGGAAATGCCTCTTCAAGCAGAAAGCCTTGAACCAATTATTTCCTCATCCCCAGTGCCCTCTTAGCCAAAGCTAACGTATTTTAACTGTATATAGCAGAGCTCAGCACCAAATATTAACTTCTCATTCACACAAAGCTCAGATGTCCAGGAATAGCAGTGTGATGAGACTGTACTCTGATATCTGTTGACGTTCCCCTTTGACCTCTCCCTCTGCTTGAATGTTCAGTTCATGTTATAGTTGTATCTCAGATTCTTTACTGTTTCCATGTTTACCTTTCTAGGGGCAGATGTGTTTAATGAGTAGATGGATGTGTGGATGTCTACTCTCTGATCCTCGAATGTGCTTAATGATAAATTCCTGAGCATATAAACTTTGTGTCAATGAGAAGTTAATATTTGGTGTTGAGCTCTGCTGTATATCGTTAAAATTATGTTCGCTTTGGTATGAATGGCACTAAAGATGAGTCAGTAATTGGTTCAAGGCTTTTTGTTTGAAGATGCAGTTCCCAGACATTTTCCTCCCAGTGGGTTATAGTATAATACGTACTAAATTTTGACATCTGGATATCTCAAGCCTATGTGAATGGCAAGATGCTTTTTGTTAAATAAAAGAAATTGTTTGATTTCTTTAAAACTATAATTTCGATGTAGTTCAATATACTCAGGAACATCTAGATGTAGCTAGAAGGGTGCTGGCCTGGCCTTCAGAGGACAGAGGTCCAGCGTGGTCACCCAGTGGTTCTCAACCTTCCTAATACTGTGAGCCTTTAATATACTTCCTCATGTTGTGGTGACTTCCAACCATAAAATTATTATTGTTGCTATGTTATAACTGTAGTTTTGCTACTGTTATGAATCATAGTGTAAACATATGATATGTAGGTTATCTGATATGGGGCCTTTGTGAAAGGGTCATTGGACCCCCAGGTTGAGAACTGCTGCCATAGACTTTGATCCTGCAGGTATGTATTTCCTACCACAGGCCCTGAGTGCTGTCGCCTGAATTTGCTTCCATGCCCAGAACTAACTTTACTGCAAAATTCCACAGAACTCTACTGCCATGAGGCATACTTCCCAGCCCTCCACAGCTGTGTTCTTGGGTAGCCCCCAAGGACTGTGTGGAGCAAATGCCCTGTACCCACCTCACTTCTGTATGTTTGGGTAGCCCAATGCAAATGTTGCTTCTCAGACACAGGGATGGATCAGCTCCTGAAATGCTCTGATTAGCAGAGGTGCCATATTCAGACTCCACAGTCAACTCATAGCTGTGATCCAAGCTAGACCCTCTAACAGGCTCCATGAATTCTACCAACCCGTAAGCCTACACTTCCACCAAAATCAGCTACATGGAGTCCAGTGGCTGCTCTAGGGATGGCAGTCCATCTTCACTTCTACACACCTCCTCTCTCTTCTCTTTGTACCATGGCCTTCTGATGCAGTGTGCTTGCTTAGCTGTTTGAATGAAAAATGAAAAGATTTTCTGTGGTGAGAATCTCTTGAATGGTTGACATGTAAGGCAGACAATTACACAACACACACATCTGCTCACAGATACACCACATATTTTCTGGTGTAGGAAGTGGAGAAAAGAAATGTTTATATATTTGTATCTGGTCTTATATAAGTTTACATAATGATATTTTCTATATATCACATATATCTATGGTTTTTTTTTGCTAGAATTTTATTTTCTAATTCAAAGCTCTCCTTGAGAAGTGAGTGTAGCTTTTCTTTTTCAAGTATCACAATGTTTATTGATAGATACAAGTAGATAAAATCAGGGCATGAACATGACTTGATAAATTAAGTAGACTTAAGTTCAATACTATAATAAGAGGGACCAATTCAAATTCTCACCATGTGTTTCACATCCGAGTGTAGCTTTTTAAGTTAAGGAGTTTTCAACAAATGACTGAAACTCTGTGCTGGAGTGAGGCAGAGTTTATATCTCTTAGATTGCAAAATCAGATCAAGGAAGTTAAGATAGAATCAGGGAGCAGTAGTGTGAAAAAGACAAACCTCTGTTCACTTAAACTAGCACCCAGGTCCTGAATCAGCACCAGCCCCGGCAGTCGAGGTCACTAAGAAGTGACCATCTCCTGAGGTCTGTGATCACCTGTTGGTCTTGAGATTAGGCAAGGCTTTTCTGCAATAACAAAGAACAGGATTTTCAGTGGTTCACTTCCTGTTTCGGGTGCTGGGATTGGCACCCTTAATACTGTGCTGCTGCTTTGGCTGCAGTGTCTATGTCAGGCTCTGCCTGTAGGGGGCTCTGGAGAGATCCTGGAAAACTGCTTCCTACCCCTGTGGACATTAATTAGGCCAATAACTTTTCTTTATTGTGGTGGAAGCAGTTCCTGGGCCGCCTCATCAACTGAATCCAGCTGTTTTTGCAGCACCTGTAGGGTTGATCTCACTGCATTATCATAGCATTGCCAGCACAGGAAAAGTGGTACCCACTCTTCAAGACTTTTAGCATAGGGAGCCTTTCCTTCAAGCTGGGAGATACCAGGATCAAATATCAATGTTATTTCTTTAGCAGTCTGAATTTCAGCTTTTAAAAGACTTCTCGAGTCTTTGTTTGCTCATACAGACTGTCTCCTTGATGCCTGAGTTGCCTCTTTACCCTAGCTTCATAAACTCAATTTTGTACCTTAACAATCTTTCTTCAAATAGTTGGTAAGGTATCTGTCTCCTGCTGATAGGTTCAAACTGGAATTAGTTACTCTTGTCAGAACCTTACCACTCTATAGAGGAGGTGGGTATGGCTGGTGGTTTCTTAATGGAAGTACACTTTCCCTGTGTGATCATTAAAATCATAATTCTGAGGCACAAAGAAAGACTGCATGTTCCCTTGCTACCATAGGTGATGTCATCCCTGGGCACTAGGTCTTGGGCTGTATAAGGGAGTTAGCTAAGCAGAAGTTTAGGATTGAGCCAGCAGACAGCTTTCCTTCATGATTCCTTCCTGTGTTCCTACCCTGACTTAACTCAGTGATGGACTGCAACCTGAAGTGTAAGCCAAATAAACTTTTTCCTCCCCAAATTGTTTCTGGCCAGTGTTTTACCACAGCAACAGAATGAAACTAGGAGATACTCAGACTTTGAAAACATACTCTATTCTCAAAGGTGCTATGGTAAGGCATCATAGTATCGAGGTACATATTGCAGGCAACTTTTGAATTATATTTTTGAAGAGACATACTTTTTATCTTAGAGGATTATTAGTTAGGGTTTTAGTGTTGTGAAGAGACACCGTGACCAAGGCAACTCTCATAAAGGAAAACATTTAATTGGGGCTGGCTTACAGTTTCAGAGGTCTAGTTCATTATTATCATGGCAGGAAGCATGGCAGCATCAAGGCAGATGTGGCGCTGGAGAAGGAGCTGAGAGTTCTACATCCTGATCAGCAGGCATCAGAAGGCGAGACTATGAGTGACTGGGCATAGCTTGAGCATAGGAGACCTCAAAGCTCCCCCCAACCCCTGCCATCACCCCGTGATACACTTTCACTTTCTCTAACAAGGCCACATCCACTCAACAAGGCCATACTTTCTAATAGTGTCACTCCCTATAGGCCAAGCATTCAAACACATGAGTCTATGGGGGCCGTACATATTCAAATCACCACAAGTGTGCATGATATTATGTAACATTAAGATAATAATGCCAAGTGTGGTGCTATGGATCAGCAGTTTCAGGGAAGTTTGGGAAGCTGAAACAGAAAGATGACTTGAGCCCAGGAATTCAGGGCAAGCCTTGGAAACATAGTGAACTTTTACCTGGAAGAGGAAGAGGAGCAGGACGGTTGTAGGAGGATGAGAGGGAGGAGGGGGAGGAAGAAGAGGAAAGAAGGGAGAGGGAAGAGGAGGGGGAGAGAGAAGGAGGAGGAAGAGGAGCCAGCAAGTGCAGCATCAAACAATTTGGTACCTGGAGCACTCTGTATGAAATCAGCTCTACCGTTTGCAGCCTACAGAAATCTTGGTTCTTCCTACAATACGAGGCTGAAAAGAAACATCCTGGGAGGTTCCTATTTAATGTTTTCACATATACATCAAAAGACTATGAATATTTCCAAGACACTCATCTGCTTTGCTAAATTTTATAGCTTTGTGAACCCCATCAGGGGCTGTTGTGGAATGGTACTTATACACTGAGAAATGCCGGCACACACATGGGCTGACACACAATCTAACCCAAGAGTCAAGACTCCAGTGTCATGCATCTTAGACATGTCTCCCCCAAGTTCAGAGTCAAAGTGGTCTGCAGGAAGACTTTCCCTGAATGCCTCTTTTGGCTCTAAGTTGGAATTACTTATTCCCATACCAGGTTAGCAGCATTATCCATGTAGTGGAGACAGAGCTTTGGTAAATTTCCAAAGCCCAAGGCTACAGCCATCAATGCCAAATTGCTTAGCCATGAAATGTAGCTATTGTAGGGGGCAAGCTTTTGCCTGCCTGCTATCTCTGCGGATACCACACCTCCCCAGTCTTTCATGGGGCTGACTGCAACATTCTAGATCCAAGGTTGCATGTGGCCAAAGCCTGAACATCAAGGTGCCCCATGCACCTGACTGTAGTGACATCGGGGGAGAGGACATGTGACTCAGCCAGCTTGTCCAAGCCTGTCCTGGACTGGAACTGTTTGGGATAAGTCTGGTCTTTCTGCTGGGTTCCTTTGCTATAAAGACAGTGTGAGTGAGAAGTTTCCAGTGGCCAGCTTCACTCTTGGGAAAGAGAGAGTCTAAGAAGGAATCAGCACAGCAACAGTAGGACCAAGAGGTAGAGCCTCTAGGACTGTTTTCAACCAGGGATGCTTTTAGTGAAGTCTTTCTAGTAAAAAGGCAGGTTCAGCTACACTCTACACCTGCAGTTGAATGTTTCTTACTAAATTGGATATTATATTTCTTCCACCTGCAGGCTGTGTACATTGGCCAAAATTCAGATAGCAATCAAGTTATCTGATGAGCTGGTTCATTAGCAGAATCTCCACTTCATGCGGAGATTTGGTGAGTCAACAATGAACTGACATCTCAGCGACGGATTGTTTGCTTTGACCGAGTCTCCCTGTCCCACAGCTTAGACTGCTGTAGATGATGAGGAGACAAGTCCATAGAGTCACTGGTCAGTCTTTTACCCTAGTCCTTTAAGATGCTTGAATGTACCTGGTTGAAGCAACAAAAATGATTTTACTGTCATTGCCTGCTAACATCTTAATTAATTGGTCAGAATATAGAATTTCCTTAGACTTTGCTAACTATGTAGGCTGATCTAGTATTGCTGGAAATATTAAAAAGATGGAATGTGTGGCACATGTTCCCGCATTTAGCTCTGGTTCTCTCAGCCCCTGTGGGCTGGCCAGTCATGCACTGGTGAGCAATAGCCGACATGCTTTTATCTCATGGAGCTCTGACTCGATCTCTCCACCCAGCTTGCTAGGTTCCTGCTGGTGGGTCACTACCACGCCAGCCCCATGCTTCAATACCCCTACAGCCTCTGTGGTGCACATCAGGCAAACCCACACTTTGCCACTGTATCTTTCTCTCTTGAACCCAGATGAGCCACCTTGTGAAGGAAAACGCAACACAAAATAGTAACTCAATCTCTGGACGCATCAACTAAAACCTAATCTTGTAAACCTTATCAAAGTCTGATTCCTCTGATGGCAAATCCTTGCGGATCCGCCATGATACCAGGAAACGCTACTAGCTACATCTTACCTACCACATGCTGTCCTGTTCCAAAAGGACCCTCTCTCTCTCTCCTCCTTCCTCTCTTCCTCTCTCTGATCTCGAAGTCCCCCATGCACCCAGTGACTGACTCCTTTATTCATTAGGGGATTGGTTCACAAGAAGTCACATGAGTAACTCGCTCCTTGTCTGAAGCCCCTCCCAGGAGGGCAGAATTAGCAGAATACCAACAGCCCCAGCTATCCACAATACTCTAGTGTATTTTTTTCAGCATAACATTGGAGAAAAGTTCAGGTAAGTTTATTCCTTTTTGTTCTGGGCTTACAAATATAACTTATTTATGCAATATCGATAGCTAGTGTGCTAGAGTTTCAATATGGTAACTCTTTTGTGTGTATGTGCTGCATCGTGTGTTTGTGTGTGTGCTTGCTTCTTTGTGTGTATGTACATGGTACATATGCATGTGGAGACCAGAGGTAGATGTAGGGTGTCTTTCTCAGTGACTTTCCACCTGTGTGTGTGTGTATGTGTGTGTGTGTGTGTGTGTGTGTGTGTGGGTCTGTGTCTAGAGATAAACATATGTGTCTTCCTCTACTTCTTTCCAACTTACTTTTGGAGAGAGGGTCTTTCACTGAAGCAGGAGCTGACCACCAAACCTACAAACCCACTGTCCTGGGTTGCAGATGTGTGGTGCCGTGACTGCCCTTCTGTGTGGTGCTACAGATTCATACTTTGGTCTTCATGTTTATGCAGCAAGCATCTTACCCAGTGAGAGAGACCCAGGTCCCATATTTCTTTAATTTTGAAACAAGGAGCGTATCCAGTTTCAGTAGACTAGCTGGCTGATAGGCTCTGGGGATTTCCCTGTCGTCAGCCCCATAGCCGTTGGGGTATAGATGTGCACTGCTGTGCCTAGTCTTTATGTGTATGCTGTGGGTCTGAACTCTCACTCTCATGGCTTCAAGGCTTTATTGCCCTGAATACTTTATTGACTGAACCATCTCCATAGTCTCTAGTGTAGTAATACTTAAAGCATTTAAAAGAAACATTAAAAATGAAGATGTGAACAAATTATATAATACATTGTTGATTTGAGTTGTTAGGGGGCTGGAAGAGTGTGCAGATAGACAGATTAAACACATTGTAGCTATTCACTGACCTGTCAAAGTCTCCTCTAATCTCCATGCAATGTGCAGGACCACTCCTCCTGTCTACTATAAATTTCTCCTTTCATGTCTCATACTGTTATTTAAAAACAGCTTTATTGAGATAGAAGTCACATACCACAAAATGCACCCATTATAGTATATAACTTAACAGTTTGCTGCCTATTGTGTCGTATTGAGAATGAACTCCGTTCTTATTTCCTTCATTGCATTTGTTAAATTACAAATAGATCATCTGTGAATTGGCTTCATTTCATGAGAAAAAAAAAAGGAGTATAAAAAGCAAAAACCAAAACCAAAAGAAACACAAAGCCATGGTAAGTTTTGTTGTTTTCTTATTTTTTTCTGCTTTCTGGAATAAAATCTAATGATGACAATTTTTTTTTTTTAAATAAAAGAAAGACACCACTTCAGCCATCAAGTGCAGTAATATGGGTGAGAGTCATGTCACTGTGAAATTAGGCTGAAAGGAAATTCTGAAAGGGCACAAACTTGATGTACTTTCACAACCAAAATTCTGTGGATGAAAATAAATGCAATAAAACGAAAGGAAACAAAGGCAAGAAAGGCGGAAGCCGGAAGCCGGGAATGAAAGGCTGTGGAGTGATGGACAGCTGCTCTGCAGGGGTGGAGCCGGGGAAGGACAGGAGGAAACACTGTTACACTGAAGATAACAGAGGAGTCAAGCTCTTGTTTTGTGGAACGGCACAGCACTGAAATAAAGTAACAGGTAGATGATAGGGATGCAGGTCTTACTTACTTTTTGTTTCATACACTGTATTCCGACGATTTCCCCTCCCCTAACTCCTCCTAGATGGCCCTGCCACCTTGTCTCTCTTTAACTAGCAAGCAAGCAAGCAAATCCTTAAGAAGTTTGACTCTCTCTTTCTCCCTCTCTCTCTCTCTCTCTCTCTCTCTCTCTCTCTCTCTCTCTCTCTCTCTCTCACACACACACACACACACACACACACACACACACACAATCAGAAACCATACTATATTAGCAAAAGACTAATAAGGCAAAAAAAAAGTCCAAACAAAAGAACATAAGACAAAAAAGTCTACAAAAATACTGTTGAGTTCACTTTGGGTCGCCATCTACCGCTGGGCATGCAGCCTACCATGATGTCCGATTAATAAACCCAGTGAGACTCCATTGAAGAAAATTATTTTTTTTCCTTTGCAAGTGAGTGTCAGTTGCAGATGGTTTCTTGGTCAGGGGTGGGAGTCAGTGTCTACGTCCCCTTCTCAGCACTGGGACCCCATCTGGCTTAAACCTGTGCAGGCTGCCACGGTCTGAGTTCATGTGTGCATCATTCCTATAGGAAGCTGGGCTGGCCAGTTTTATGTCAACTTGACACAAGCTAGAGTCATCTGAAAGGGAAATTGAGAAAATAGTCTCAGAAGATGGGGCTGTAAACAGATATTTCCTTAGCCATTGCTGGGAGAGGGCTCAGCTCCCATATGGGAGGGGTACATGAGGGGTCTTCAACTGTGCTACAGGCTGGACTCCACTCTGCTGGCCAGGCCCCACCTTGGGTGTTCAGTGACTCCCATGACCAATGCCTGGAGTCTGTCAACCTTCCCAAGCCCTGTGGTTAATAAGCTATCTCCTTCACATGCATGGCACATCTATATTCAATTTGTACCAAGAGCCACGACCACAAAAAGGATGAGAGGAGACAAGGGTAGGTTTCAAGGATGGTACCTTTCCAGTTTGTGGTTCAGTGTTTCAGGGTACACCCCACATCTGCTTAGCTACTCTCCCCTGTTTCCCTGTAAGATGCACCCAGACCCTTGTCTCTGCTGCTCCTTCTAGACACATACTTTAGATTAGGAAGATTTCTGAAAGAAGGAAGCAGAAAGATGGCAAAATGCCCTTTAATTTGTCTTCCAGATTTAAAAGTGGGCTTCTGGAATAGTCCTTAAGGAGCTTCCCTCCCTGGACAGACATATGCCACTGCCCCTCAGGGAATGAGTGTCTTGCATGTCATTCTATCTTCTCAAGCCAGAGGGACTGGTTACAAGATGACCTGGCTTCCTTCCCAGCATGCTTTCCCCCACACGTCACAATGTCATGCTTTATACATGGAGAAGTATCCTCTATCAGACCACCCCATCATCATTTATTTCATGACTTTTATAATGTGTGATTTTAAAATCAATTTTGTGGTGGATTGAATGAAAAGTCCAGTATAGTCACAGGCATTTGAATATTTGATCCTCAGTTGGTGGCACTGTTTGGGTAGGTTTAGGAGGTGTGACCTTGCTGGAGGAGGTGTGTCACTGGGGGTGAGCTTTGAGCTTTTAAAAGCTCTGCACCATTTCCATTGCTCTCTGCTTCCTGCTTGTCATTTAAGATGTAAGTTCTTAGCTTCCAGCTCCAGGTGCCATGCCTGCCATGGTGATGCACTTCTGTCCGTCTGGACTATAAATCCAATAAACCCTTCCTTCTATAAGTTGCCTTGGTCATGGTGTTTTAGCCCAGCAACACAAGTTATTATATAAGAAACAAAATGGGGTACAGATGCCGGGAAGCACTTGGAAGTAAGAGGCAGCGGTAAGCTGGACCGTGTCTGTATACAACGGTGTCTTAGTCTCTGAGGCAAGTGAAAGTGTGGGAGTGTCTTCCTGTGCGTGTCAAAAAATAGTGGGAGCATGCAGAAGTACAAACTACACCAGTCTCACTTTCCCTAACAAGAGTATTACCGGGAAAGTTGTTGAAATGTCAAAACAAATCCCGTGTTGTGCTGGATATAGAAACAGGCTCTGCAAACTTCATCCGAGACGTCATATTTAATTTCCCGACAGCCCCGCAGTCCTAGGGGCCGGGGTACTGGGGCACCTGGCAGGGAAGGCCTTGTGTATGAAGAAGGCTGTGAGAGAAAGGAAGTGTTCCGGCTGAAGCCCCTCCCTTTTATTGCTGCAGCTGGTGGAAGTCTCGCCACAGCCTCCTCTGCCAGAGGCAGCTGCACACCTGAGAGGAGGAAGGAGAGATGCATCTTCATTTCATTACCTACACTCTCGGTCGCCCTGGGAAGGGGCAGACACTGCAGTGTGTTCGATGATGAGAGCTGAACTGAGTAGCGTCTGCTCTTGTGCTGGGCCTCCTCTGATTTCTGTTAATTCCCTAAGATGGTGCCTGTCTTAGGATTACTACTGCTGTGATGAAACACATGACTAAAGCAACTTGGGGGGGAAAGGGTTTATTTGGCTTCCACTTCCACGTCACAGCTCATCATCAAAGGAAGTGAGGGCAGGAAGTCAGAAAGGCCAGGATCCTGGAAGCAGGAGCTGATACAGAAGCCATGGAGAAGTGCTGCTTACTGGCTTGTTCCCCACAGCTTTCTTATAAAGTCCCAGACCACCTGCCCAGGGTTGGCCCCACCCATAATAGTCTGGGCCCTCCCAAATCAGTCACTAATTAAGAACAAGCCCTACAGGCTTGCCTACAGAGGAGGCACTTTCTTAATTAGGTTCCCTCCTTCCGATGTCTTTAGCTTGAGTCAAGTTGATATAAAAGTAGCCGGTACAGTGCCTCTGAAGATCTTACTCTAAAGAGAGGAGGGGCGGGAGAATTTCAGGTAGAATCAGGGTACCAGAGGAAAGAGTTTGTGAGAAAAGTGCTTCTGAGCCATGCCACAGAGGTCCTGGCTTCTGCTGTGCAGAAAGCCACATCTGGGGAGTGCCAGCAGTGCTGCCCTGCACAAGCAGGCCTCTCTTAGTCAGTGCGGGAAGTCCCTTCATTCTAAGTCTGTACTCCTTGATGACTGTGCCTTTGGGTTAAGGAAAACTTTGACATTTCCAGAAACCTCTACAGTTTGGATTGACAGGATGTCCTCTTGTTCTCTGGCTGATGCTGCGCAGAAGAGTTGGAAGACTACCCTGAGATGACATTATCCCTGTTCGAACCAGGTCGCCAGTCTCTGCAGCATCAGCCTCTGAAATCGTTGGGTGCCCTGCCTGGGCATTCTGGGGTCCTACTTTGTAGTTTTTACACTGTCTGAGGTGTTCTTCCCTAAGGGGCCCTGGACTACAGAAATTATATTTGTAGCCAGGGGATTTATTTATAATTTGCTGCAGATGGCCAGTGGCTTTTTAAAAGCAGCTTTCCTTCCTTTTGCATTTTCCCACACCCACTCCCACTTACAGTTGGCAGCCTTCCCAGTACCTTCTCACCACTAGGGACTTATATTAATAGTCGGGTTTTGGTGGCAGGGGGCGGGTGGTATGGGGAGGGGGGAGCACGAGCAAGCTAGTGTGAGAGAGAGCATGAGCCCCCAACTGGATTACCTGCCTCTCGTTTGCTCTAATTATTAATTTTTGCATCACTGATTCTTTATTCTTATGAATTAAATATTAAATAGAAGTCAATGTCCTGTGGCCAGGAGGAAGGACCAGTACTCATTGGCTACTATAGGACAGGATGGGGGAGGACAGCTTCCAAGGATGTAAGACTGCAGTCATGGCTCCTACAGAGAAGCAGTGGGGGGGTGCTGGCTGGAGGTGAGAGGCTGAGAGAAAGATGAGAACACATGGTGTTGTGGAGCTGGACAGGTCTTGACTGGAATGACTTTTCGGTGACTAACAACATCTCCAAGCTTTAGCCAACATTCCTTTATTGGTAAAATGAACTCACGAAGCTGTTATGATAATCAAACGGAATGCTATACGTGTAAGTACTCACTCTCACAATAAGGCACTTCATAAGTACTGTGTTATCTTTCCTTTCATTAGGCAGGGACGAGAATTAAAAAAGCCAATGACTGAAACTCCCCATGCACTACAAATACAGATTCCATTTTTCTTTTCCATAACATTTTCATAATGCTCTAAGCCATATGGGTAATTGTTTCAACATTTAATTTTCCACTGAATTATTTAATTACATTTATGACAAGCGTGTATTATTTTGAGCATGTTAGCGGAGCCGTTAGCTTGTTCTAATGGATTTACAACGTGCCCAGACACTCTTTCATTGCTGATTCTGTGTTGATAGAAAACTATGTTGCCTGCTGTAGATTTATCTTGCTTCAGCCATAGTTTAATCAAACAGAATTCTTTTAAAGTCTAGATAAGATCCCCCTGGAGGAAAGGAGCAAGAAGGTTTTCTGTAGAAACCATATTGAAGCCTAAACATTTATCGGGCTGGCAGCTCCCGCTTTCACCCTCCAGTGTCGCAGAAAATGCTTGGTGGATTTGTTGCTTTTAGGGAAGAGGTGAGCTGTGTAGCAGAGGAGAATTAATATGCTGAGATGTTTCTTCTCCAAGAGAAAGTAGCCCTTGTGCACATCTGGAGCTGGTCATTTTTCTGGTCCCAGATGGGTCTGCCGCCCACACTTCTGTGAAGACCTTCTGCCTGCCTCAGTTTTCACCGCCTTCAAAGGGTTGTTTTTTTTTTTTTTTTTTTTCCCCAGCGAGGTAATTACGTTGACTGCCATCCTTCCCAAGTTAGTGTTTCAAGACCAGTTAGCGCTCTCAGATTTTTGAACATCCAAAGCAACACTGAATCAAACACACTTTTCAACACCGTCACTCTCTGCAGCTCCTTGCGTCTAGGCTAACCTTTGGCGTATAGCAGTGTCTGAAATGAGCCATGTCAGCTTCCTAACAGTGTCCCCAGTCTATAATTTGTCCTTTGTTAAATTGTCAAAATTCTCATTTATTTAATGGGGAGTAGAGATGAGGTTTGGCCACATGCTGGTTGCAAGGTTTCTGAGCACAGGCAGCGCAGACTGAAAATCAGTTACCTATGGCCGTTTCCCACTCAGTTACCTATGGCCGTTTCCCACTCAGTTACCTATGGCCGTTTCCCACTCAGTTACCTATGGCCGTTTCCCACTCAGTTACCTATGGCCGTTTCCCACTCAGTTACCTGTGGCCGTTTCCCACTCAGTTACCTATGGCCGTTTCCCACTCAGTTACCTATGGCCGTTTCCCACTCAGTTACCTATGGCCGTTTCCCACCTGCTGTGGCCAGGTTTGCTGGAGTCTGGATCTCCACTGTGGCGCCCTTAGGAGCCCTTAGGAGGAGCTGAAAACGCCATACGGTGAGTTCTACCATGAGATTTTTATGCCCTAGAAGAGGCTTGTGAGACCACAATCCCTTTTCTTTCTCAGCTAGTTTCTGGCTATCAGGAACTGGCTTTGTTCCACCATGTGCTCACTGGCAGGATATGGCTCTTTGCCATGGGCCCGAAGACAAGGAGGCCGGTTGTTATGTCTTAGAACCTCTAAATGTGCGAGCCCCAAATCATCTTTTGTTTGTCCTAAGTTTATTTCAGGTATTCGTTACAATGACCCTTCGGCTGTGACAAGGCTCTCTCTAGGAGCATTCCAGCCGTTGTTCTCCCAGTGTGTCTGGGACAAGCACCGTGCTTCCACAGGGCCCGGTGAGAGCCACTGAAGGCTAGCAGAGGTTTGGGAGTTGGGAGGAAAGGTCAAAATATTCTCCTGCCTTGTAGAAAAGCAGAAAAGAAACACTGGCCCAGATGCCTCGGGTTGAAAGCAAGCAGTGAGGTTAACAGGATGTGCGGGGAGGGCCATAGAGAGGATCAACTAAGCAGGCAACTCAGACACCAGATAACTGAGATGTGGATCTCTGGAATGATGATGATGGTGTTGGTGATGATGGTGGTGGTGGTGGTGGTGGTGGTGGTGGTGGTGGTGTGTGTGTGTGTGTGTGTGTGTGTGTGACTCTTGTCTTGGCATAAGACAGGTCACAGGTGTTTTGTCACAGCCTCAGAGTCTGACTTGACGCTTGAGGTGGGAGTGGGGCAAGGAAGAGAAGACACTATCTTCTGGCATAAAGACTCACATACTACCATCATAATCTTGGGGTGCACGTGTGTGCATGTGCGTGTTCGTGCTGGGTGGCTGGTACTGACCTGTTCTTCCTTTTCTTCATAAATTCTCTAGTGGCTTTAGGTGTCACCCTTTAAAAAATTAATTAATTCACTTTATATCCTGATTACAGCCACCCCTCCCTCTTCTTCCAATTCCTCCCTCCCCCTCCCATCTCTCCCTCTCCAGCCCTCTTTTTCTGTTCTGAAAAGGAGAGCCCTCCCATGGATATTGGCCAGCCTTGGCATAATAAGTTGCAGTAGGACTAGGTGCATCTTCTCTTAGTGTAGCTAGATAAGGCAGCCCAGTTAAGGGAAAGGATCCAGAGGCAGGCAACAGAGTCAGAGACAGCCCCTGCTCAGGCTGTTCAGAGTCTCACATGAAGACCAAGCTGCACAGCTGTTACACCTGTATGGCTGGCCTAGGTGTGTCCCATGCTATCTAGTTGGCCTGCAGTCTCTGTGGGCCTTTATGGGCCCAGGTTAGTTGATTCCGTAGGTCTTGTTGTGGAGTCCTCGACCTCTCTGGCTCCTTTAATCCTTCTTCCCCATAGTCCACAGGATTCCCCAAGCTCTGCCTAATGTTTGACTGTGGGTCTCTGCATATATTTCCATCTGTTGCTGAGTGAAGTCTCTCAGGTGACAGTTATGCTAGGAACCTATCTGCAAGTACAGCAGAGTATCATTAATTATGTCAGGGGTGGACTCTCTCTCTCATGGCATGGGTCTCAAGCTGGGCCAGTCATTACTTAGTCATTCCCTCAGTTTGGGGATGGACAGATGGCTCAGTAGTTAAGAACACTGAGTGTTCTTCCGGAGGACTTGGGTTCAAATCCCAGCACCCACATGGTAGCTCACAACTCCAAGATCTGACACCCTCACACAGACAAACATGTAGGCAAAACACCAATGCACATAAGATAAAAATGAAGTAAAATAAAAAACTAAGTTTCTAGGTGTGACTTTTAACAACACTTCACATTTGCTTGCTCTCCTCATGGAGCACCTGGAGCCTCTGTTCATTGTTGGCTTTTCTAGTTCTAGCTTTGGTTCAGTGAGGAAGACTGGCTGTGGTGCTGATCTCCACAAGCCATCACCTATATTTGTGTGTGTGTGTGTGTGTGTGTGTGTGTGTGTGTGTGTGTGTGTGTGTGTGTGTGTGTGTGTGTGTGTATGTGTGCGTATTTGTGTGTGTGTGTGTATTTGTGTGTGTGTGTATGTGTGTGTATGTGTGTGTGTATTTGTGTGTGTCTGCACGCACTGTGCACTCATTTGCATTTGTGGTCTGCACACCATGCAGCATCCTGGCTGTTTCTTAGCTCACAATTAGTTAGATGAAATGGTTTCTCTGTGGGTTAGTCAAGATGCCAGGTTTAACAGAGGTGCCTTTCCCTGTTATCATTTGCCACTGGCCTCTTATGAGGAGGCAGAGAAAAGTCTCTGCCCTGTAGGAGACATGACAGATCTAGCTTTGGTAAGAGATTTTTGAAGGCCTTGTACAAGTTGAAGGAATGATTTATATTAAAAATAGGTAGTTAGGCTAGAGAGCTAGTCAGGGAAACGGACAAGCTTCCCAGGGCAAACTCGAGCAGTGTGAGTTGTGTGGTGGGCATATTCTGTGTACTTGTGTCTTATGAGACTGAGGCCACACATATGAGAACTGCCTACATAGTATGGCGGGTTTAGGTCCAAGTTTAGTGCAGGGTTAGGGGTTCGGTGTGACTTGGATATAAATTGACCACTCCATCCTCTCTCTGTAGGTCTTGGATGTCCTGGAACTCACTACGTTGACCAGACTGGCTATGAACTCTCAAAGATCTGCCTGCCAGCTAGACTGTTGCTTTTATGCAGAGTGGATAGAAAATAGAATCCAACCTACCAAAGATTCAAAGATTCGTCAGAGTACTAGGTTCCATGACAACAGAGGGAGATGACAGATGGCTGAGATCAGTTCTTCTTCCAGGAAGTAAGGGAAATGGATGTGCAGTCACATGACCGTAACACAAGGATGTGTGACATAAGGAGGTGAAGAGTTGCACACAGTGGGAGCTGCACACAGTGGGAGCTGCACAGAGGGAACGATTATTTTCAGAGTAGAGGTGGAGGAAACCTGTATAGAAAAAGATGAAGAGCAATTCAAACTCCAGCAGGCACGGAGGTGAGGGAGAGGATCTCGCAGCCCTCTCATGCCCAGGTACTCTCGCTGTACCAGCAACTGATGGGGCTGTTTGGTCAGCCTCCACATGCTTCTCTGACTTTCACACTGCAGACCCTTCATTAAAGAAGCAATCCAGACTCCCAAGAGGCCCTAGGATGCCCTCACCCCCTGTAGGTGTTCTACAAACTTAAAGTCACCTTGGTCAGAGGCGGGTATTGAAATTGTGTTTGGAGGTCCCTGTAAAACTCTGACTTTAGGGCAGATTAGACTATTCCTTTCCACTTTGGGATAGCACTCCTTTTCTTTGTGGTGTATATGCTTGCTATTGGAGGTTGTTCCAGTCTTCCTGGCTTCTTAGCATCCCCCTCCAACTCTCCCTCATTAGGAAAGCTACACTCTCATCTCTCAGCTGTTCACATCAAGATTTTGTGTCGTGGTTTTTACTTCTTAGTAATCATGATTCTGGGTAATGCAATGGAATTCCCTTCTAGCCTGAGAAAACACACATACACACAGACGTACACATATACATACATGCACACACACACATATACATGCATACACACATTCACAGATACATACATATACATACACACTCACGTGCACATATATACACACACATACACACATACATACATACATACACACACACACATATATATACACACCAAGTCACCCATGATCTAGGAAATCTGTGCCTCCCAGTAGTTACCCTTACCCCCGCCACCCCCAGGAGTTCCCTTCCAAGCTAGTGGAAGCCTCCCTCCTTGGCCCCTTTTGCCAGCATTGTGGATGAAGACAGAGCAAGGTGGCTTCATGAGTGTGTGCCCTTGGCAACCCACATCAGACGAACGAAAAATGCTTTAGGTCTCTGTTGTTCATTGCTCAGTTCTCTGTTGTTATTGAATGCCGTAACCCTTTTGGACCAGGCACTCTGAGTTTCAGCTGGGTACCACAGATTATGTGGCTGGTCCTGAGACTGGCTACTGTTCTGCTGAGTGTTACACCCATTTCCTGCATCGGGGGAACCTGTCCAGTCTGATCCCTGTGTGTTTGAGTCAGAGTAATTGTCTAACTGTGTAATTTCTAACAAACAATGATTTCATTCAAGCTTTCATAATGGGATTATTTGTTTTACTACCCTGCAGTCACAGGGGTCTCTAATCCTAACATTATTTAATATTAGTGTCCATTTACATTTTAGTGTTGCTTAACTTTTAAAAATTTCAAAAATATATTTACATCTTAGACAAAAAGAAACACCGGATACTTGCGAGCTAATGAGCGTTCCATCAGCATCTAGAACACGCTGAGCTCCTCCCTAGAGACAGGGATAGGGCAGAGACCAGCAGACACCCTGAGCTCGTGCACCTGACATTTCAGTGACTGGATTCAGTAAACACACAGGGCAGTGAGAGGACTGTGCAGGACAGATGAGTGTGAAGCAGACGGCTCAGTAGGATCCTGTGCCAAGGAGTTATTGTGTGTGGCTTTGGCTGGGTGTATTGAACAGGCCTCTCTGGTCAGGTAATCAATGAGTTTGGCTATGAATGAGTTCCTGGGGGAAATATGGTTTTAGTAGGTATACAGTTACTTTTCTCATTGCTGTGACAATATGCCAGATGAGAAGCAGCTTAAGGAAGGAAGGTCGTTATCTTGGCTCATGGTTTCAGAAGGGATGCAGTGTATCGTGGGAAGAAGGGTGCATCAGGAGCCTGAGGCTGAGGCACATTGCGTACAGAGAGAGAACATGGGGTGCATGGGGCAAGAAGAAAGGAGTAGAGGTTGGGGGGAGGTCGAATGCTGGTGCTCAGCTGCCTTCCTACTCTCCTGCTCTTCATTCAGTCCAGGACGCCTCCACGTGAGCTGGTGCCTCCTACATCCAAGGTGAGCCTTTCTGAAAAGACCTCCACAGATATCCTCTAGGTTTCCAGTCAAGCTGACAGGGAAGAGTGACCATCACTACAGCCTCTGGAACACTGGCTGCAGCCCAGGCAGTGCTCATTATCTAGTGGGCCACAGGCCCTCTCGGAGCATGCTCAGAGAATGGTAGAACACTCACTTGGAACACACTGAACCAATAGGAGAAATCTCAGGGTGGCTTTACTCCAGAGCAGGTCTGTGTTGAGGGATGGGACAGCCAATCTGGATTGTCACCTTGGTTGGCTTAAGAAGTGTCTTAGAGATTAGTTAAGCACACGCATTTCTAGATGTATGTGTGAGGAAGCTTTCAGGGAGGATCAAGGAGAATGTGGGTGATGCCATCTCAGAGGTGTGGAGCCAAATGTAATAAAAAGGAGGTAAAAAAGCCCATTAGTGCAAGTCCCCACCCCTTTGTTACCACCACTTGGTAAGTATTCTCAGCCACATGCTCATACCTTCATGGTGTCCTGCCTCACCTAGGCCTGTGGACTATGACACCCTGGGTTATAAACCTCTGTCAATTGTTCCTCTCCTAATTGTTTATGTCCCATGTTTGTCACAGCAATGAAAACATAGTGACATGATTGGTGAGTTACAGCTCTAGGTCACTTTGTAGTTAAGGCTGTGGGCTTCGTTCATGTGCTCTGTAAGTGTGTGATGCTTTCTTGAGAGAGAGAGAGGGAGAGCTGAGGCTGGAGACGTTCTCCCTTCAGGTTACTGAAGAGGGTATGAGCCATAGGGACACATTAATGGTAGTCATGTTTCCCATTGTGATGACCAAACACCCGACAAGAGGCAATGTACGGAGGTAAGGACTCATCCTTTGGTGCTAGTTTAAGAGAGAAGGCCCTGGTGGCAGGAGCAGGAAGCAGCTGGTCATGTCGCATCTGCAGTCCAGAAGCAGAAAATGGATTGAATCACCAGTGCATTCAAGGCTGGAGAAGGACAGTTTGGCCAGTGACCGTTCAGTGAAGGGAGGTGTGCAGGGTCTCATTTATAGTGTCTCAGATAAGGGACTTGGACAGGCAAAGCACACTGTGTCTAGGTCACTTACAGAACTGATCTTCCAGTTGTAAGACACCCTTATTGTCTTGACTTGGCTTTAAAAGGTTATTAGCAGGCTAGGAACATGGCTCAGCAGGTAAGGTCCTTGCTGTGTAAGCGTGCAAAGGCCTGGGTGTTTACAGATGGGTGTGAGAGCACAGCCACTCCAGCTGAGCAGTCAGAGGCTTAGGTTCAGGGAAAGATGGGGAAGGTGAGGGGGAGATTTGTGGAAGAAGAGCTGACGTTGATATTGGGTTTCAGAATTCACGTGCCCAGGCACAGGGATTCCCCACCCACGACCCATAAGTACAACACAGACGCGCACGCGCACGTGCGCGCGCACACCCGACACACACATGCACACACACACAGACATACCACACCCACATAACACACCCACACACACTCAGCAGTGAGGAGTGTTGTCTGTGATAGCAATTTGAACTCAGTTTCCTCCTTCCCCATCGGCCTGTGGTGATAAAACACTGTGAATAAACAATAGGTAACATTCATCATTCAAATCAAAAGTTCCCATGCATGTGTCTCTTTAAGGACAGATTTCCTGTCTTTCTGCTCATTAGGGTGAGGATGATGAACTGTTTTCCAGAAGTGTGTCTGAAAAGGTCATGAAGAAGAGCTGTCTCTGATTCAACGGCTCAGTTCCTTGGAGCAGCTGATTCAGCGGGAAGCAGTGGGCAGTGTGGGTTGTTAAAGGTTAACAGGGCTCTGAAAGCTGGAGACCTTTCTCCTTCCTGGGCTCATGTGTGCTGTAACTGTGTTTCACTCAGGATTTGATTTGTGTGGAATTTCTAAATTGAACTCCGAATAACGCAGGTAAGTAAACTGTCATTTTTCAAATTGCTTCAAATGGAGAGCAAAGTTCAAGTGGGCGTGCTTTGGCAGGATGGCGGGATTATTCCACCTTCAACTCAGATCTGGCGTCATGAGCTTCCTGTTTCATGGTGCCGTTGTAGCTGGTGCCCAAGTGCAGGCAATTAAGCCTTTTTGCATGGTCCTCTCTCTGTCCTCATGGTCTGATCTCCTTGCTTGGCATACCATGGGCTATACTGTAGCAATGACTCCTTCATCTGGAATACTTTCCCCACTTTTCCTTACCTGACTGACAGACTCACTGGAAAAACCACCATTCTCTCTGGAAAGTCTTCCTCTAAACAGCTTACTTGTGTAATTCAATTTCTTATTTATTTATTTATTTATTTATTTATTTATTTATTTATTTATTTATTTTTATTTTTAATAATAAAATTTAATTGCTAGAGAATTTTAGAGAAATGTTCCATATAGTACAAATCAATACAGTACTTCTAATGAACAGTTTACCAACAAGTACCAAAGTATAAATTGTGCATAAAATTTTGTCTAGTAAACTTATTTCTAGGAATCTACGTTGACAAAAATATGTATGTACTGTGGGATATCTATCACAGTATTATATACAATGGTGAATTATGAGAAACATGTCAAAATTAAATACAGAATTAATAAATTGTGAAATTATTTGTAGACATTTCTATAATAATTAAAATTTTTTTTGACTAAAACTTTAGAAGCTAATATTATCTTATACTTTTACATTATAAATATGATTAAAATAAATTAAATCACTTGTAAAAACATTATGCAATTGGAAATTATTTCTGACAAATCAACTCTTACAGTTTTATAGGCCATTCATTTTTTCTCCTTTGAAATGACAAAGGAAAGTTGACTTCAGTCAAAATAGCACACAACCTAACCTCATAAATCACACGTTTAATGTTACTTGTTTCAGTAGGTTTTGAAAACCTTACTACTGTCACACTCATCTAGAAATAAGTTGACAACTCCTGACTAAATTCAGAGAAAATAAATACTAGTCTTCTAAAATATACAGGACTCATCTCCCTAATGTGAACGTAAAATTCAAATACCTCCAATGTTCTCCCTTGAAGATATGTTAGCTTCACTCTGAGCAAAGAGCAACATTCCTTTGCGTTTCCCAAGGCCATTACACTGAGATTCATCAGATACCTATAACACTTGCTGAAGTTACCCCTTAAATATTTCTATTTGACCAGTATGAAGTGTCCTTCCTTATCTTTTTTGATAACTTTTGGTTGAAAGTTGAT